>OY978220.1:5000-1205000 GCA_963854785.1 Vaccinium vitis-idaea
CTAAACCCTAAACCCTAAACCCTAAACCCTAAACCCTAAACCCTAAACCCTAACCCCTAAACCCTAAACCCCTAACCCCTAACCCCTAACCCTAAACCCTAACCCCTAAACCCCTAACCCTAAACCCCTAACCCTAAACCCCTAACCCTAAACCCTAAACCCTAAACCCTAAACCCCTAACCCTAAACCCCTAAACCCTAAACCCTAAACCCTAAACCCTAAACCCCTAACCCTAACCCCTAAACCCTAACCCCTAAACCCTGAACCCTAAACCCTAACCCCTAACCCCTAAACCCTAAACCCTAAACCCTAAACCCTAAACCCTAAACCCTAAACCCTAAACCCTAAAACCCTAAACCCTAAACCCTAAACCCTAAACCCTAAACCCTAAACCCTAAACCCTAAACCCTAAACCCTAAACCCTAAGTTCAATTTACTCCATTTGCTGATAAAAGCAGGTTTGGAAAATGGTTTTGTTTAATCAATGTACCTCGTTTTAGGGACAGCCTGGTGGAGACTCCCCTCAGAAGGTTAGTACGATTTTGAACACGGATGTTGTACCTTGGATTTGCTCGGTTTTGAGGTTCGGAATGATGGTTGTAAGGTTATATGATTTGAGTTTGAGGATGGTTTTGACAGCGTAATAGGGGACGAGAAGTTTTGCTTTCTGAGAGTAATTTTTCTGAGAATTCGTGAATCCTTTTTTTTCAGTCCGTTCCTTCTCATGCTTTATATAGAGGGGATTTTGGAGAACCCATCATTTTGGTGATAACCGGACGCCAGCGAATAACATCATTTTGCCGAATCTCATCATTCTTTCTGAGCTGCTGGAGCACCCCGGGAATCCTGTTGATGGGACAAGAAACGTCGTACGATGTCAAAGGTGTGTCGTACGGTGCACATTTTAACACCGCACGGTGCAAAAAGAATTTCAAGCCGTATGATTATGGGTTTCAGGCCGTACGGTTCAGGTGGGTTTGGGTTTTTGGTTCTTTTGATCCATCTGACTCAAGGAGCTGTTCCGAGGTACATTTTGCGCATTCTTTTCATCATTGGGGATGCACAAGTTTATCAAAATTGGGGTGTCTACAGTTGCCCCTCTTCGACACGGTTTGATCGCCATCATGTTGGGGCAAGTCGTGCTAGAAGATTCGGACATCCCAATTTGAACAACCGTGCAGAAAACAAGCAAGAAAAATAGTAAATTTGGTCGAGCTCGGAGCTTCCTATGTACCTCTTTTTAGAGGATCAGACCAATCATAGTTCATTGGGGCCGTCATGAAAAAGTTGACACCTCAGTAGAGGACTTGAAAGTTCATCGGGGCCGTCATGAAAAAGCCGTGAAAAATAACCTGGAGGCCCTGAAAGCCGTTAAAAATAATTCGACGTTTTGAGGAAAAATAATTGCCGTACAGGACTTTTAAAAATTTTGAGAAAACAATTGCTGTGGAGGACTTAGAAAATTTTGGAAAAGAGAGTAATTGCCGTGGAGGACTTTTAGAAAAAAATTGCGAAAATAAATTGCCGTAGAGGACTTAAGAAAAATTGCGAAAATAAATTGCCGTAGAGGACTTGGAAAGATTGCGAAAATAATTGTCGTAGAGGACTTAGAAAGATTGCGAAAATAATTGCCGTAGAGGACTTTAGAAAAATTGCGAAAATAATTGCCGTAGAGGACTTTAGAAAGATTGCGAAAATAAATTGCCGTAGAGGACTTAGAAAGATTGCGAAAATAATTGCCGTAGAAGACTTAGAAAGATTGCGAAAATAATTGCCGTAGAGGACTTTAGAAAAATTGCGAAAATAATTGCCGTAGAGGACTTTAGAAAGATTGCGAAAATAAATTGCCGTAGAGGACTTAGAAAGATTGCGAAAATAATTGCCGTAGAGGACTTAGAAAGATTGCGAAAATAATTGCCGTAGAGGACTTAGAAAGATTGCGAAAATAATTGCCGTAGAGGACTTAGAAAATTTTGTAATACCGTAGAGGGTTTAACAATATCATACCGTGGAAGTTTGGAAAGTGGGCCTTCCTTGAAAGTGCTTGAACAACCGGGGGGTGAGTGCGATTCCTTGGAAGTACTTCAAAGGAGCGTTGTACGGTGTTGGAATGTACGCCGCATGGTTTAGATAGCTACGTCGCGCGGTGCAAGTGGCATTTTTGCCGAGATTGGCTTGAAACCGCCAAATCCTTTCGTCTTCTACGTACTTCGTTCATAAAACATTTCAATCAGTTACTCCTGAGTGAGAATCGACTTCCCTTTGTCCGAAACCTCCTTCTTCTTTCTAAAATTTCCGATCGAAATCCTAGATTGAAAGCCATGGCGAGTTCGAGCAGCAGCGGAGGGTAATTGCCGTCGTCCGGCAAGGAGTACTGAGGGTGCCGCAACCTTGATGATTCCAAGTCCGGTTGGCTCGAAGGAGAGGGGTCCCGTACGGCGGCTGTAGGTGGTGAAACGCCACATGCGGCGACTGTTGGAGGAGATCTGGCAGAGGTGGGTGACGAGACCCACATAGGTGAGACCCTTGGTTCGACCGGTGGTGATCCGAGTGCCACAATTGCCGGTGAGTCGCCGGTGAGTGATATTGTCGTCGATCGGCCTGAGGGAATTGGTAATGCTACCATGCAGGGTGGCGAGAGTGGCTCTGGGCCCATGGAGATTGACATGCAGTGCATGGGTGCACAAGTTTCTGAGGTGGAGATGGAGATTGGAGGTGTTCATGTCATGGTTGAGCAAAGATCCGCTGGGGAGGGTGTAGGCACGGGTTCTCAGGAGAGTTTGATACCCAGTGACCTTTTGAGTGCGTCTTTGGTTACTGAAGTGCCCATTGGAGGAGAGCGGACGTCAGTTGATATCCCGGTGATCAAGAGGGATTTGGAGAAGAAAAAAGTGATAGTGGAGGAGGCTTGAGACTCGAGTAGTGGGGGTGAGGAGATGGAGGTTAGGGCTTCAAACCCACCAGTTGTTCCTGCTGTAGTTGGTTTTTCCAAAGCTCCAGGTTATACTATGGCTGATACACTGGAGGGGGAGAGACAAGGACTTGGCACGGACCCTTCAGGAGGATCCGACTTTCGCTGAGGCTTTGGCTGAGGAGGGAGTGCCTGAGCACGTTCAGGACATACTTCTTGAGGAGAGACAGAGAGAGGCTGAGGCTGAGGCTGAGGCTGTGGGAGAGGGAGCGCCTTTGCCTCTGGTCGCAGAGGTGGAGAGGGCTCAGAGGGCGAGGCCTCCGTTTGATCCTGATACTTACGTGCCACATGTGCACTTCTTCATACCACTGGGGTGTGATGTGTACTCGCCGGTACACTTGTTCTATGATGAGACCACATTGTTGAGGGACCCGGAGACCCATATTTCAGCACGTCCACTGGTACGCAATTTAATTGCTGCTTTCAACCATTGTACTTGCCTTGAATTCCTGTATTTGCATGCTTTTTATTGCTTGAAAAACCTGCATTTGTTTTCTAAAACAAAGAAACGTCTCTTTGTCGGTCTACGGAGGTTCGTCAGATTCCTTGGAGCGCCTTTGGGGCTTGCCAGGGGCAGTGAGAAAGGTTATTGAGGGCACGGGCTTCATGGATTTTATTTGGCTTCTGGTGCCGACGCGGGCAGACCGCAGGTTGTTGAGAGCTCTGATCGAGCGTTGGTGGGACACCACCAACACTTTTCACTTGAGGTTTACTGAGATAACCGTGACGCCATTGGACTTCTCAACGATTACAGGTCTGAGAGTAGGTGGCGAGCCAGTTCCGTTCGACTCAGGGCTATACAGAGACAGTGCAGCTATTAGGCATTTTCTGGGGAGAGAGATAGGCGATGGAGAGCCTATGGTGAGGTGTGACCACTTGCCGGCCTTGTGGGACCACGAGCCAAAGTCGCCGACAGAGGTAGCTCAGATGGCTAGAGCTTACTTGTTGTACTTGTTTGGTGTGTCCCTGTTTCCAAACAGGCGGAGTGAGGTTCACCTGGGTTGGCCCCTGGCACTGGCGGACTTGAGCAGAGTGGCGAGCTTGGACTTTGGAGGTGCTGCTCTTTGTACCCTTTACTGTTTCTTAGGTGCCGTCAGCCGTGGAGTTGGGACGAGCCTTGGCGGCTTCTGGAGGGTGCTCGAGGTAAATGTTCTCTTCTTGTTTTCCAGTTCTTGAGATATTGTCGTGTAGATTGTAGCTTGCTGACGATACCCTTTAACCATGCAGGTGCTAGGGATGTACCCTCCGGCGAATAGTCATGAGAATGAGGAGGTGATCCCCAGAGCCGCGAAGTGGGACCTAGAGCACCGAGGAGGTAGTGTACATGCAGGGAGAGTGAATGACTTCCGTCATTTCTTGGACCAGGCTGACGGTAGCACAGTACGTTTCTGAATTCTGTGTTGCTTTCAAGCTTTGAGCTTTCTTGTTTTGCTTTCAATTTTTCTGAAGTGATTGAGTTTTCTTGCAGGTGAGATGGCATGTTTGGGATGCAGTGACTTACCAGTACGTGGAGTGGAGTAGGGAGTTGACACATGGGCGGATTATGTTGGAGTCCCCATACGGTTGGCAGTGGTACTTGGGAGAGAAGGTGCCTCGTTAGTCCCTCAAGTTGGCGCACTTCAGGATACCGGGGCGTATACCCCCTGGTGTACAGCGGACTGACGAGTACACACGGGCAGAGATAGAGAGATACACCATGCTGGTAGAGGGTGGTCCTGATAGAGGTGGCCCAGGCCGTGGTAGAGGAGCTCGGGGAGCTGGAGGTGGAGCCCGTGGTGGTAGTGTTGAGAGAGGCAGTGGAGCGGACAGAGGCAGAGGTGCCAGAGCTGGTGGTGGCGACAGAGGCCGAGGTGCCCGGGGGGCTGACAGAGGTGGTGGAGCCGGAGCTGGTAGTGCAGGTCTAGGCAAGGCTGCCAGAGGAGCTAGTAGAGTAGTTGGTGGACCAAGCAGAGGAGGAAGGCGTAGAGCTGGTCGTAGCCCTTCTCCTGGCAAAGGGAGCTCTTAGGTAATCTTGTTATTTGAACCGTGTGTTTTCAAACTTGTATATCAATCTTGTATACTGATTTATTTGCTTTGTGCAGAGCATGTCCCCACCTCTGAGGACTGAGCGCATGAGGCCATTGATGAAGCATGCTGGAGGTGGTCCTGTGACTCCTCCTTCTGACAGAGTACTTCGAGGCCGCCGGCCTTCTGTTGAGAGACCGGGAGGTAGTGCACCTGGGAGTTCAACTCCACCGTCACGGTGGTCTTTCAGGGAGGCAGAGAGCAGTGAGGAGGAGGACACAGGTCCTTCTGAGTCTGAGGGGCTTAGGCCACGTTCGCGGAAGAGGCCTCGTGCTAGAGTAGGCAGGACAGGCCTACGTGCCTGCTTTTTTATTTGGGCGTCTGTTTGCCTGTTCTTTTCTTTCTCTTTCGTGGATACAGCCTGCGCACCGTGGTAGTAGTCTTGATGATGTCGGGCCTGTTTTGCCCCTGGATAGATGCACATTATTACTTATGATATGGATGTTGTTTTGGTTTTTATAAAGACTCGCATTTCCATTATGTAGAATGACTTATATTAACAAAGACTTGAATCTTAAAAACCAAACCTAGCACTAAGAATGTATGACACGAGACACTGTGGGGAGATGAAATGTACATGAGTCTGAAACTGGAAAAAGATACTCCCTCCGTCCCAATTTCTTGGTCCTTCTTTCTATTTTGGGATGTCCCAAAATATTTGTCCCACTTCTAAAAACATCCATCAAAACTGGGTCACTTTCCAATTTTACCCTTAAAAAGTACTTTTCCCATCTTCATTGGCTAGTCTATTATCTTTTATTTTATAACGGTTTTTATGATTTTGAAAATTTTGTATAATAAAACTAATTGATATCTATCAAACAAGATCCATATTGAATATGTTTTGGCTTTCATATAATAAATTAGCCTCACAAATTTGGTCACAGTAATATTGACTGGATTTAGGGGCAAAATAGAAAAGTCAATACAAAGTTTTCACACCCCTTAAAAACCCACTTCCCCAAAAGGGGCCAAGAAATTGGGACGGAGGGAGTATAAAACTAGACACTTTTTGGCTTTTTGCGGGAAGAACTGAAAAAAATGATGGGGGAAGGGAATTTAGAGTGGAAACGCCCCGTAGCCAGATGTCTTGACTTGATTGATCAATAAATCCCGAATGTATGCCACAACGCTTACTTGAAGTGAATATCTCGAGAAGTTGCAAAATTTCACCCGAAGCTCCGTATCCGGGGTTTTTCGGTGTATCCGTCCATTGAGACATCTTCGAAAGTGTGGAACAATTCTTCCATTAAGCCTTTGATGCTCACTTTGGGTTGCATGTACAAGAGAAATGGCCAAAAGAGGTTCGGAATGGGTCCTGGTGGGCCAAAATTGAAATTTTGGTCCAACAGTAGCCAAGT
Organism: Vaccinium vitis-idaea; assembly: GCA_963854785.1. Taxonomy (NCBI): domain Eukaryota; kingdom Viridiplantae; phylum Streptophyta; class Magnoliopsida; order Ericales; family Ericaceae; genus Vaccinium; species Vaccinium vitis-idaea. Next base: position 11,397 of record OY978220.1, read on the forward strand.
ATGTCGTACGGTGCAGAAGATGGTACCACACGGCGCAGGCATAGTGTCATACGGCGCCGGTCTTCGATGCCCCACTTCTGGCGCAGTCTTCTGCAATTCGATTTCTCGTTTTGGCTTTCCAATGTAATTTTACATGTTTCAAGGTCTTGAAATGCTGCACCAAACCTATTTTGGGAAAGGTTTACAAATTTTTGCCTTATCGTCACTTTCTTCAACGCGGCACGCTTCCCAAGGCGTACATTTTCGGAGATTTTTGAACTTTTCTCCCTTGAATGCTTATAAATAGCGTTGCTTTTGCAGTCCATTCATCCTGGAAATCTCCCTCCATATCCTTCAAATGGTCGTTAGTATCTCAGCTTTGGTTCATCCTTGGCTTGATGGTCTGGGTTGGCTGAACTTCCGTGACCATAGGTTGGCATCTATGCGTTACATTCGAGATGTAACCATACGTCCTGAGTTGCTCCATGCTGTTGTCCGTTTCTGGGATCCGGAAGTGCATGTGTTTCGCTTCGGCCTTCAAGAGTTGTGTCCCACGGTGGAAGAGTTCCACGCGTATCTCGGAGGTTTTTTTTTTTGGGGGTAAATTAGCTTGAAATTAAAAGAGGTTAAACGAATGTACAGCCTACAAGGGGCATACCCCAGGAAGGACAAGATGAAAAAAAAGAAAGAAAAGAAAAGAAAATTGCGTGGTCCCTGGCACAACCCGCCGGGGTGGGAAGATAAGAAGTATCGGCACATCCCGCTGGCATAGGTGTAAATAAGCAAAAATGCATTAAACGTAGCAGATAATTGTTGTAATGCCATGCACAACCCGCAAGGCTAGGATAATATCAAAAGGTATGTGCTCAATTGGATAACATGTTGTGGGTCCAAGAAGAGGCCCCACCGTATGAAATGTGAGTTAACCCGTGCTCGCGTCCCATTAGCCTAGCTATCCCAAAGGAAATAGCAGCATCAAGGACATGAGCACGGGCATGCATAATAGCCATATCTAAGTGGTGATGTATATGGAACAACCAACCCTCAACAGTGGAAACGACAGTAACTGAGCAACCTGGACCAAATGAGATAAGCCGTAAGCAGTTTGGCAAGCAAATATACCCAAGGGAACCCTCCCATAGAACCCTTACACTGAACACATGCCTAGTTTGCTACTCGCTCCAAACATCATAGTCTAGGGTCCTAGACATCAGGCTTCCTCTGTTTTCGGTGACTGTCTATATTGGTTACAGATGAGGTCCAATCCAAAGTAAAGAGTACCCCGCAGTGAATGGCCAACTCTCAACCATTAAGGAACAATGACATAGCAACTCGAACATAGTGAGATAAGCCTCTGGCATTTTGGCAAGCAATAAAACCCACGGGTACCCTCCTATAGAACCCGTATACTGAACACATGCCTAGTCTGCCCAATTCTCCAACCATCAAAGTCTGAGTTCCAAAGTCAACATCCCTCTATAGTTTCCATTGGCCAACCATAATAATATTTAATCTCAACAAAGAAGCACAACAATATAAAGCTTGATCCAAAGGAAATGGGCCTCCAGTATTTCGGCAAGCAATAGACACAAAGGAACCCTCCCCATAGATCCCTGTGTTCTGATTCAAAACAAATTCTGACTATAATCTAAGAAGCCAAAAAAGTTGAAAATGAAAAGTAAAGAAGTAAGCTCCCAAACACCCCCTCTGACTCCAGCGCCGCCGCTGGTCTGGTCACTTTATTCGCTAGTGATTGAAGTTAAGCCGTTCTCAAGGCTGTGAATTTCGTACCATATCGGCCGGTATGTACCGGTATTGACCAAATTCGGTAACCTACACTTCTAATACCGTACCGGCTCAAATACTGATCAATACCGAAGAATACCAGACTAGTATTAAATTTATTTTTTCCTTCTATGTACAGGTCAATACCATTAAGTATCGGACAATATTGGACATGTACCCAACAATAACAGACGGTACCAAACCACTTTTATATTTATTTTTCTTTTCAATAACTGTATTTGTGATCCTAAATTCTTTGATGTTGGATAATAACACTAATATGGATAACTCCGAAATGGTACCCGATATCCTACCATTATCGGTATGTACCGTACTAGTAAGAAAATCGGTACTCCAATGACACGGTATTCAAAACCTTGGTTGGATCGAGCCAACTCAAGTCCATTTTTTACTTTGTTATTGGAAATGCGATGAGTTTACCAAATAAAAAACCTCGACTACGACACCCGGTTAAAGTGGACTTGGGTACAAGGGCGGTTGCAACTTTTTGGTTAAGTGGGGACAAAAATGCATAAAAAAATTTGTAATGCCAGTTATATTATTATACTATTGATTTGTATGATTGATTCAGTATCGACAATATTACAAAAATATTGGCATTGTTTATTTTGTGGTTTTAGTTTAATTTTGTAATCATTACCATATTTTTCTCTCCATATCATTATTTTTCTTTCCAATTATTATTCTCATTTTTCTTTCTATCTCTCTCCACTCATTACCCTTATCTCCAATTATTACTTTTTTTCTTTTCCACTCATTACCAAAACAAATTAACAAACTAAACTAAAGCTCTTTTTGGTTCTTAGGGAAAGGAAGAGAAATGGAGAGAAATTAAAAAAATTTCCCTTCCTTTGTTTGGTTCTACAAAAGAGGACGGAAAATATTCAAATTCCTATTTAACTTTCCTCTTATTTTCTCTTCAATTTTCCCTCTACTTTCCTTCTTAATTATTTTCCTTGATTTTCTCTTTCTTTCCCTAACTTCCAAACATACCCTAAACTAAACAGACAAACGAACAAGGCCGATCGCATATTTGAATCCAATAATTTGCTTGAACCCATGGTTAATGCTGACCCAACAAAAATTTGCGTGCTCAGGCCCAAACAATAATGTGTTCTTGATAGTTTTCTACTTTTTTGCATGCAATTTTTCTGGCGGAGATGTTTGGTTTGGTTTGATTTTTGAGTAATGATTGAAGGAAGAAATGAGAATAATAATTTGAGAGAGATAGAGAATGAGAACATAACTGAATAATTTGAGATAAAATATGAGTAATGATTTAGTAATCATTGAAAAAACCAAACTGAGACCCAAAACGAATAAGATATCATTCAACAGTACAAAAGTGGACAACACGGATCTCAACTATTTGTTTCAGCAATCAATGGTGCGAATTTGAAATACTTTTTGACCGATAAATACTCTTAGCTATCAAAGAGTATTTTAAATTCCAACCGTCAAAATATACTTTTGAACGGTGGGTGATGTATTCTCCACTTTTGTTGTCCACTTCTGTTTTCTATTGTTAAAATCAATTACATATACAAAGTTTACGGTTCACACATTATGTGAATCCGTTTCACAGACGCAGCAATCCATTCACACACGCCGCAAACCCCTGCTGCTTTCTCATCTCCGGTTCTCTACCTCCGAGGTATTATTTCTCTCTCTCGGCTTTCTTTCTTTCTTTCTTTCTTTCTTTGTGAAACGGGACTTGGATTTGATTATAAGGTGTCGAAATTGAGAATAGGGTTGAGTTCGGCGGTCTTGGATTCAAGCCGAGGTGAGTTAACCAGAGCCTTGCCCATCGCTTCCTCGAGTTGTAAGCGAATAAGCGGGCGACGAGGGCCGAGGGGTTGTTGGCTGAAGCCCATTTGTATATGGAACGATTTTAGATCTGGAATCCAATATGCATGAAGAAGTTCAATCTACTTTCGGCATGTCTGATTGGATGACGTGTGGTGTTTAAGCATCAACTCAGAACCAATTAACAATGAGCGGAGAGACTCTTGACTTGTATACTAGTATACTAGTTTTGGAGCTTATAATTAATTTACTAATGTGAGACAAGCACTAACACTCTCTGCACGTGCAACCTGACCTGCACATGGATAGATAAATAACGGATCCATAACAGAGGATCACAACAAACAATTGAGAGATAAACAACGGATCCATAACATAGGATCACAACAAACAATGAACAAGGTGCACTTAAGGCACAAACAACAGGCCAACTAATTAACAGAGTCTTGTCCAAAAGCTTCTAAAAGCCTAGCTCTGATACCATTGGTTCATGTTAAACTATCCAACTCAAAACCAATTGGCAATGAGTGAAGAGGCCGCTGAAGGCTCATATATTAGTTTTGGAGTTAATAAGCACTGGCAACTTGGAATTTTGAATCCTGAACTTTCTCAGTTTCTGGCCAACATGTCCATTGGAATTCCGACAACAACAACTAGCAGATTATACTCCGTAAATGGGCATCACCGGCACTGCATTCATATGTTCACTATATACTGCTCGTCTTCTGATTCAAATCCGAGGCGCAGCTTTAGGCGTCAACCTATTGCAAAGAATAAGGACAAGAAGGTAATGACTATTCTCATAATTGCTTCTTTTTTGTTGCCTTCATGCCTTTCATCTCCATGTAAACCATAAAGAATACATTAAGAATGAGTGTCTATTGGTAAAACATAAATTAAATGTTTCTGGTTCTTTTATGTGTTTGCTTGCTTTAATTTTCTATTGATATTTGATAATAACCCCCTTTCATAATTATTATGTACTTAGTTGTGTATAAACCAAACCAAACCAAACCAAACCAAACCGAGCCTTATGTCCCAATCAATTGGGGTCGGCTACATGAATCTTTCTCCTCCATTGAGCTCTGTCAAGAGCTGTTTGCTCACTTAAACCTAATAGACTCAAATCTTTGCACACTACCGCATCTAAAGTCAGTTTGGGACTTCCCCTCCCCGGAGTGTTTCTATCCAAAGCTATCCTATCCGCTCTCTTAACTACAGCATCTGCTGGTCTACGGTAGACATGCCCAAACCACCTTAGCCTATTCTCTCTAAACTTTTCCTCTATAGGTGCTACACCTACCATCTCGCGGACTGTTTCATTTCTAATCATGTCTCGTCTAGTCTTACCACACATCCACCTCAACATTCTCATTTCTGCAACACTTACCTTGTTCACCTACTGTTTCTTAATAGGCCAGCATTCTGTCCCATAAATCATCGCTGGTCTTATGGCAGTCCTATAGAATTTCCCTTCAATTTTGTGGGTACCCTCTTGTCACACAATACACCAGTAGCGCTTCTCCACTTGAGCCATCCCACTTGGATCCTATGAGTCACATCATCTACAATATCTCCATCTTGACTAATAATGAAGCCTAAATACCTAAAATGGTCACTCTTTGGTATCTCCTGATCCTGGATCATCACTCTTTCTTCATACGCACTTCTGGTATCATTAAACTTGCAAACCATGTACTTCGTTTTACTTCTACTTATCCGAAAACCCTTAGACTCCAAAGCTTCCCGCCACATTTCTAATTTAGTGTTAACACCACGAGCGGTTTCATCTACAAGGACAATATCATCTGCAAATAGCTTACACCATGGAATATCCTCCTGGATCTGCTTAGTCAATTCATCCATAACTAACGCGAAAAGGTACGGGCTCAAGGCTGACCCTTGGTGCAAACCTACGGTGATGGGAAATTCACTCGTTTCCCCTGCTGGTGATCTAATGGCAGTGATGGCACCTTCATACATGTCTCTAACCACATCAATATACCCTTTGGTCACTCCCTTTCTCTTCAAAACCCACCATATAATGTCTCTAGGCACCCTATCATAAGCCTTTTCGAGGTCTATGAAAACCATATGTACTTAGTTGTGTATGCTCGTTGTAAATACTACATTACTGTGAAAGAATTGTTGGTGGTCGGGGTTTTTGTGGACTTTTTTAGCATAAATACGTTAGGGTCTCAACTCAAGTTGTCACCACTGGTTAACTCACCTTTGAATCATATTTGGCATTTGTTGTTCCACCAGAATGCAGGAGTATTAGCAAATTAATTCCTTGCACAGACCAATCTCTCTTTTTTCTTACGTTACAAAATATTCAACCCTTTGTATGAACTTTAATGGTGTTGTTGATTGGATAGATTTTAGCCACTGATTTAGATCTTGAAAGTTGAAACTGTTGAAATTTCATTGCCTTCTTGTTTGAATTTCAGGCACATAAAGTGACAACCTCCCGTGTGGAGCAGGATGCACTATTAGAAGCAAGGTATTAACCAGAAATTTGGAAGTTTCAAATAGGATTCCCGTGATCTAACTGTCACACCCTCAAATTTTAAGCATATCTACCCAACATTCTCCATTCCTTTTAAATAACAAAAGTTCATAAATTCCTCCTAGCACGATCGTTCAAGTCCATGCATAGTGTAGTTAAACATTCCCAAAGATAACCCGTTAGGTTACAACCCAATGTTTCACGAGAAACTACACAAGTGTAGTTATGTGATTACATTCTACCAAAAATTTTTTTTAAAAAAATGAATGAAATTACAACCTCATCTACAAAATCTGAGTTTGACAATGATGAATGCATAACTATGCAATATAAGCTTTTCAAAAGGTTGGAGAGTAGCATAACTATGCAATATAAGCTTTCAAAAGGTTGTCATGCTCTCCAAGCAAATCCACATCATGCTCCATGATTCATACCTGAAAATGAAGGGTTGAGCTACACTAGCCCAGTAAGAAAATCTTTTAACTTTCTAAATGCATATGAGATAATATGATTCAGATGTCAAGGAGATATGGGAAAAACAACAACGGAAGCAAGGTTAAGATCTAGAATCACAAGTTAAAAACGAAACATTCTTTTAAGTTATCGGTCTATTGTATAATTAGTGTGTACTTATTCTCTTATGTAAATAGATTAGGAGATAAAGGGTCTAAGCGTATTTTTTCTTTTAGTCTTTTGTATAAATCTTACGTAATGAGAATGGAACCCTACGTTTTGCCTCTCAATTGTATTGTCTGAGTTCACATGGTATAAAGGGAAGATCCATTTGCGCTTCAGTTTTTTCATGACGGCTAAGTTTTTTCTCACGTCAATCTCTGATCAGTAGACATCGTTGAGGTATCTCACGTTGTCTTAACCCATCATCCACTGATCACAACCCATAAACGAGTTTTAATTGATCAAAATCCTGTTCCACCTTCAAAACTCAGTTCGACCCTTCGTTTGTTGACTAGTAACAGATCGCAGCCTTCTTATAAGACCACAGTAGATCTCGTTTTTGGTCTCCAACCCTCCGACAGCCATCAACAACTAACACCGACCACTTTTTCGGCTATCGTTAGCCATCGACGAACCACTGAACTTACTGGACCTCACCGACGACCATCGTACGGCCTCCAACAGGCTTCAACGATTATCGACGACCATCGTACGGCCTCCAACAGGCTTCAACGATTATCGACGACCATCGTACGGCCTCGACGATGACTCGGTAGCCTTGATTTGGACTCTACAGCACTCGACACTGACTGGGTTATCTTGGTTTGGCTCACTTAACGACTGTTTTTCTTCTCATATTGTGTTCGAATCTATTGGGTAATCTCTAAAACCTACTGGGTCATGTTTGGTTGTGTTTGAAATCTACATTTGTTGCTATTTAAGACTTTTCCAGCGAAGTTTTTTTTTTTTTTTTTTGATTTCGACATGTCTAGAGGATTCCAAGGTTGATTTAGGTAATAATTCTTTGGATATTTGTGCTATTAAGTTGGATGGTACAAATTATTTGATTTGGTCTCGCACTTTCACTTTGGCTATTGAATCCAGAGGAATGTCAGAGTTCATAGCGGGTCCTGTTACTCAACCTGAGGAGGCTGTTGTACTTAAGAAATTTAAGTCTCATAAATCTTTAGTCATGACCTGGTTGTTTAACTTGATGAGAGCTGATATTCGCCATACTTTTCTGCTACTTGATACTCCACATAAGGTTTGGACTTTACTGCAACCCAAACTTACTATCAACAGGGTAATGATGCATAGTGTTTTGAATTGAGGAAGAGACTTCGTACTTTGAATCAACACCATCGATCTGTAGCTGAGTATTATGCGGAGTTGAGTGGAGCGTGGCACAAATTTGACTTTTATCAGGAATTTTAGGCTGTCTTTACTGTGGATGCTGCCAATTGGTTGAAGAGATTGTAGAAAGAGCGTGTTTATGACTTTCTTGCTGGCTTTGATATGGAGCATGATCCGATTAGAGTGCAGGTGTTGGGTCATATTCCGTTTTCATCTTTGGGTGAAGCCTGTGCTATTGTTCAGCCGGAGGAGAGTAGAAGGGGTGCTACTGGTGCATACTATTTCTTCTTAATTGCCACTCCTCAGGGCCAGTTTAGTTCTGGTAGTGGGTTTGCTCTTACTTCACATAGTGGTAAGTCTCAGTCTGGTGCTAGCAGTGGGTCCACTGATCGTGAGTCACTCCGGGGTGATTATTGCCACGACACTGGCCATACTAAGGATTTTTGCTAGAAGTTACATGGCGAGGGGCCGACACAGTGGTCGTGGTCATGGTACCGCACGTTCTCAGGCTCACGTTTTAGAGTTTGCAATTGCTACTTTGTCTGATTCTGGGTTCTGTACTGCGGCTCTGGTTTCTTCTGATCATGTCGGTGGTTTTTCTCCTGGGGAGATGCAAGCTATTAGGCGTCTTATGGCTCGGGCTGATTCTCTATCTACTGTGGCTTCCAATTCTATAGCAGCTCCCACTTCTCAGCCAATGCATTTGTTGCCTCCTCTACTATTCCTTGGATTATAAATTTTGGTGCCTCAGATCATATGACAGGTTGTTCCTCTGTGTTTGATTCTTACTCTACTTGTTCTGGTAAGGAAAAGGTCAGAATAGCAGACGGGTCATTCTCTGCTATTTTAGGGAAAGGTTTTGCTCATTATTCTCCCTCTATTTCTCTTTCTTCAGTTCTAAATATTCCAAATTTTGCCACTAATCTTCTTTCCGTTAGTAGTCTTACTCATTCTGCAAATTTTTCCGTAACCTTTTTTCCTACTCATTGTGTTTTTTAGGAACTGGGTACGGGGAAGGTGATTGGCAATGGTAAAGCACATGGTAGCCTCTATTTTCTGGAACCTATAACTCGTCAACCATATTCATCTCTGTCATGTGGTTTAGCTCTGCAAGCAGATACGAGTTCAGCTCTTTCTATGTTACATCAGTGGCATCGTAGATTGGGTCATCTCTCTGGGATTTTAGAGAAGCTTTTTCCTAGTTTAGTTAAACATTGTTCTCGGAGTCAATTTTTTTGTGAAGCCTGTGAGCTTGGTAAACATAAACGTCTTTTTATGCACCTATTAATAAAAGGAGTGATTCTCCGTTTATAGTTATTCATTATGATATTTGGCGTCCGTCTCCGGTTCCGTCTCTTAAAGGTTATAGGTGGTTTGTTACTTTTATTGACTGTTATGCTCGTGTCACTTGTGTGTATTTGCTTAAATAAAAAAGTGAAGTTTTTTCTTGTTTTTAATCTTTTCATACAATGGTTTGCACTCAGTTTGATGCGCGTGTTAAAATTCTCCGTAGTGATAATGGTATTGAGTATATAGATAAGAGTTTTAGGGCTTTTTTGGATGCCAATGGTATTTTTCAGACAACTTGTGTTGACACTCCACAACAAAATGGAGTTGCTAAATGCAAAATTTGCTATCTTGCTGAGGTAGCTCGCTCTCTTTTGTTCCCCATGGATGTTCCCAAATATATATGGGGAGAGGCGATTTTGACTGCCACTTATCTTATCAACCGCATGCCATCTTGTGTTCTCAACTTTAAAACTCCTATTGAGCGTCTTCGTAGCAGTTTTCGTGTAACCACTCTTTCCCCGAGAGTTTTTGGTTGTGTGTGTTTTGTTCATGCACCTCAGCCCTCTCGTGGCAAGTTAGGTCCTAAAGTCCATAAATGTGTTTTCACTGGGTACTCTCCTACCCAGAAGGGCTATAAATGTTATGATCCCCACTCCAGAAAGTTTTTTTCCTCTATGGATGTCTTTTTCTGGGAAACAGAGTCTTTTTTTTTTCCTCCCTCCACTCCATCTCTTCAAGGGGAGCATACACAGGAGGAAGAGATGTTTTATGGGGAGGGGAAGAAACTATTTTATAATCATGATGAGGGGGAGAAGGAAAAGTCTGGAGAGGAACAAATATCTGCCGAAAGAGCAACACATGACATCCTACAGCAGGAATACAATAGCTGTAAGGGTCTAACTTTAAGACCTAAAGCAGGAAACAAAAGTCCTCCTGTGTGACTCTTCTCCCATCGAACCTCCTCTTATTCATTATGATGATCTTCCTAGTGCTCTTCGGAAAAGTGTTAGAACATGTACTCAACATCCTATCTCCCAGTTTGTCTCTTATGATCATTTCTCTCCTTCGTACCATGCCTTTGTTTCGTCTCTTTCTTCTATATCTATTCCACAAAATTGGCAGGATGCATTCATCATACCTAAGTGGAAAGGAGCTATGGTAGATGAGATGATGGGTTTGAAAAAGAATGGCACTTGGGAGCTAGTATCACTTTCGAAGGGAAGAAATATGTAGGATGCAAATGGGTTTCACCGTTAAGCAGAATGCTGATGGTACAGTTGAGAGATACAAGGTGAGACTTGCTGCCAAGGGTTTCCGTTTCACTCAAACCTATAGTATTGACTATGAGGAGATGTTTGCTCCAGTAGCAAAAATGAGCTCTGTGCGAGCTTTACTCTCTTGTGCTACAAATTTGAATTGGCCTCTTCAATAGTTTGATATGAAGAATGCATTTCTTCATGGTGAGTTAGAGGAAGAGGTGTATATGGATATGTCTCCAGGTTTTTCTACTTCTGAAACTGAGGGGAAGGTGTGTAGATTGAAAAATGCCCTTTATGGGTTGAAGCAGTCACCCTGAGCTTGGTTTGGAAGATTTTCAAAAGCTATGTTGAGATTTGGATACAAACAGAGTCGTGCAGATCATACTATGTTCATCAAGGGAGGTACTGGTAAGATTGTTGTCCTTATTGTTTATGTTGATGATATAATAATGACATGCAATGATGTGGATGAGATTTTTAATCTTAAGTCTAGTCTGGCTCAAGAATTCAAGATTAAGGATTTGGGATCACTAAGATACTTTCTTGGGATGGAAGTGGCAAGGACTAATAGAGGTACTTTTATCTCCCAATAGAAGTATACACTTGATCTCTTGGAAGAAACAAATATGTTGGGTTGCAGACCTGCAAATTCTCTTATTGAAGCGAATCATCATCTTAGTGAAGATATAGGGGAGCGCACTGAAAACGAGAGATATCAGCGGCTTGTGGGTCGACTGATATACTTAGCTCATACTCAACCGGATGTTAGTTATGCAATGGGCATTGTTAGTCAATTTATGCATGATCCTCGTACTTCGCATTTGGACGCAGTGTATCGTATTTTGAGAAAAAGCATGTGTCCCATGGGGACCCGACGTATCCCCAAGGCATCCAACGTATCCCCAAGGCATCCAACATATCCCTGTGGTTTCCAACATATCTTAGAGGTATCCAATGTATCACCACATTTCATCTTCACTAACTTACTCATTTCATATTCACTCTGTTCATTAAATTAACCTCCGGGTATTAGAGAACCCGTAATCCTTTTTCCAAGTTCATGGGCCTCACGGGACCCCCTTTCCGAGTCTCTTATGGGCCTTGTGGAACCCTTATCCGTAGCGACACACTGATTTGTGGTCCTAGAGATCCATCTATCACACTCAATCAATTTACCTCCCATTTTCTCAAATAATCAACCAACCAATCGATCGATTTGTTTCCATTATCAAATGTGTCCACAAGTCATTATACCATCATACTTCATTCACTATAAAAAATCCTCCCCCCATTCTAAATTGCTGGTCACTTTTGGGAATTCCAATATTTTAAGCAGACATGCAATAACTGCAGTCTATACATGCATTCACATTAAACAGATTCATTAATTTCCAACAATGCCCTTATATTTCAACTTTTGAAATTGAATGAAATGATTGTTGTTGGTAAAGGGGTTATTGTGGAAGATGGAATAAATTTCGTTTTGACTTTTCAAAGAAGACTAACAATTTGGAACATCCCAAAATAGTATAAGGGACAAGCAATTTGAAACTGAGGGAGTACAAATTAAGAGTGTACTTAACAAGTTCGCAAGTTAGAATCACTTGAGACGACGAGCTGTGCAATGGGGGCTAAACCAAGATTAACGGAAGCTCACAAATGAAAAGTAGAGCAACCTGAAAAACGTCCATATTAAGTGTACAAGACGTTGGAGGAAGGCTCGAGGCGCCCGAAAGGCCGATAAGAGGCCAAAGAAGCATTCCATAATCTGAAGCCTAAGCCTCTAGGTATTGATTCCAAAAATCCGGGTATCGATACCTAGCCCTCCTAGCAAAACTAAAAAAATTAAAGACTTGCTAGGTATCTATCCCCAGATCCTGGGTATCGATACCCAGCCCTTCCAACAGACAGGAAAACAAACAGACCCGCTGGGTATTGATACCTCAAATCCAAGGTATCGATACCCAGCCCCTTGAGCAGATTTTTGCAGGTTTTGATTCAAGCGATACAAATCCGATCCAAGCTAGACTTATGCACAAACCAAGTCAACAACACTTAGAAAGAATAGAAAACATCCCTACCTCAATGAGTTTTGAGCAAAACCCCCAAAATCCAAACAAACCCTAGCCTTCCAACATCAAATCCCACCGAGCTCCAAGCTTGTACCCGCGATTTCCGAACCTAAATGGCGTGAGGGTGAAAGGTTGAAGGTAATTCCATGGAGCTTTTGTGTGATTTGGGGTGGGATCAAGTGAGAGAGTGGGAGAGAGAGAGAAATTGTGTGTGTGTGTGTGTGAGAGAGAGAGAGAGAGAGAGAGAGAGAGAGAGAGAGAGAGGTCTCATGAAGGGAAGGGGAAAATGAAATTTTCCTCTAGCTCTCCCCTTTTATAGTGCCAATTACACCACACACCCCTCAAGTACTTTACACATTCAATTAAGTCCGAAACTAGCAATCCTCCTCCCAACAAACCCACATATCTCAAAATATTTACGTAAATGCGCAAAATCCCCAATCAAATTTAAGAAATGCCCTTATAAAATTTACGGGTCTTTGCAGTAACCATTTCTTCCAGAAATTTGGAAGTCTCAAACGGGAGTATTTTGCATTCTCCCATCATTTTTTAGTTAGACTAGTATCAAGCAAAATTCTTGTGCTTAGAGCTATCAGGTACTTCATGAAAAACTTGAAATAGAAGCGCTAAGAAAAGATTTGAAAAAACAGAGAGGAAAGAAACAAAAATAAATAAAAAATTGTCCTGATATGGCTACCTAGTTTCTTAGTGCAGTTAGGCTTCAGTTTGAAAGAGACTTGCCTTCTTTTCCTTCCTTTATTTGTGCCATCTTTATTTGATATCTACCATCTAATGTATCATATCCATTGCATTGTTCTGTACTTTTTTATTTGTTATAGCCTTTTTTTGCCATGGTTGTCACTTGTTGCAGGAAATCAACTACAAGACAACCGGGCTCCATAAAAAGTAAGTCAATCAATTCATTTTGTCATTTAGTATATTCTTTTTATGTCATGTGCATGTAGTCTCCTAGATTCTTTATATGCTGGTTCCCTGTTGGAATATGGCCCAAAATTTGTCCAAAGCACGGGCATTGTTCTTTGTACTTCCTCAATCCAAAAATTACTATATTTTAACACATCCACATGATGATACAAAGATAATAGGTTTTTATTTGATAAGTTACAAGATAATAGTTGCTTAACCACATAATCACCCTCTTTTTTTTTTTAATCTCCTTTTCCATTTGTGCTATGCATATTATTCTTGTTGCTCATCAAATGGATAAATGATACGACTAAGGGGTAAAATTAGCATTTTTTACTTTTTAAATTTTTGAAACAGTAAAAAATGAAGTTGGACCTATATGTTTTCAGTTTCAATTGTTGATCATGGTTTAAAGTTTTTCTGTAGAAGACTCAGTTTTTAAAGAGCAGATTATTATTTACGTTCTCATTGCAGTGTCATGTGTAATAGGGGGATGCGGAGAGTTGGGATTACCTATTTGCCCTATTGCTTTCCTTACATTGGAGGTTGTTCACCATGGCGGAGGTGGATTGGGTATTGCCCTGTTTGTATACGAAGATGCTTCCCATGGATTTGGGGAGTTTGGTTCTAGTGCGAACAATCAAAGCTAGAGGGTTTTTTTTTTTTTTTTTGTGGTGATGTGGAGTTTATGCCGTGTTGTGGATTATTTGTTTGGAAATAAATCCTTTGGTTGGGGAACAAATATGAAGATATTAGGGATCTATGGGATATGATTTGGTAATTGGCTTCTTGTTGGGCTGGAGCAGCTGTTCAAGGGAATCCCTTTCCTCCTAATTGCTAGATATTGGAAGCCATGCCTTACTGCTTATCCTTTTTATTCTGGTCTGTGTTTTCTTTTCTTTTATTTAATGAATTTTTTTTCTATATAGTTCCTGCTTTGGTTCATGGTACTGAATGTTGGGCAATTTAGAACAATAATGTTCACATAATTCATAATTGGCGCAGGTGAAATAAGAATTTTAAGTTGGATAAGTAGTGTTGATTAACAAAGTGAAAACAATGGATGTTGTATTAGAATAGAAAGATAAAATCAAAACTGAATCCAGTAAGTAAGAAGGTATGAGTGGCACCAACTGCTGATAAAAGGAGAGAGAGCCAATTGAGATGGTATGTTCTTGAGCTGCGTAGACCAATTAGCGAGCCGAATAAGGAGGGATTTGAACATTGAGAGTGGTTAAAGAAGTTATAGGTGGAAGGGATAAGAAAGACCAAGGAGAACGTGGGTTAAGTGAGCTGACATAGTTGCCTTCAACTTGACTGATGATATGGCTTCAAGTAGAAACACGCATAGGAATGGTCCCATGTTGGTGACGCATGACATTGGTCCAAAAGCTTGCAGAGTTGAAGATCTGTTTGTATTATGGGTTGAATTCAATGGGGAATCGGAGGTGAGAGCCTGAGAGGTACTGTTCTGTACTGCTCCAACTTGTTTGTGCTTGATTGTCCCGAGGTTTTGACATTTTAGGTTATCCAATAGTTTCACTCCACTTGATTTACTTTTCACATCCTCAAATATTCGATCCAGTGAACAGTCTAACCAAGGTGATCCCTGTGGTTTCCAGGGCCATTTTTTCATTAGTACTTTTTCAATATTTTGTTTAGTAGTTTCTATTTAGTCCTGTTCTGGTTTCTTAAAATTATTATGAACATGGCTTTTTCTTCTAGGGGCACCTGGGTTAAGCTTTCAAACTGATGGAAAATCGAGCAATATTCCCATGGATCTTGAGTTTGAAGAGCGGCTGAAGGCTGTTAAAAGGTGTTATGTTTTGACTACTTTTTCGTATACTGCATGCTCTTACAAGCAGTTTCTTATGGTTCATGGAATTGGTTTCTAAGAAAGAAATGGGGTCGTATAGAGTAGGACTTTTTACTATCTGCACTCAAACGTTGTGTTATGCATATTTATATGATGAGAGTAGTGTTTGGTCTTTGTAATTTGCTTTATACACATGACTGATGTCACAGATAATAGCTTGAGTTGCTCTCTCTCTCTCTCTCTCTCTCTCTCTCTCACACACACACACACACACACACACACACACACACACACACACACAATCACTCGCAAGTGCATGCACAAACAACCGTGCTCTTGATAATATGTGCATGTGCACGCACACAAAAACCCATATCCATGCAGGCACACAAACCTCTATCCTGCATGTATGCTTGCACGTAGATATAATGCTAATTGCAGATGAAGTGAGGTTTACCATGTATATGCATAATATGAACTAGTTTGATTTCGTTTCTCAGTAATAGCTGGACATCCTTTCAGTTTCGTAATTTTCTTAATGTTCTCATAAAGTTTTATACTTGATTAATAGTCTCAGCTGTTTAGTTAATGTGGCTGAACTAAGGTGACAGAGATGAGAATAATAGTTTCATAGATTGAGTTAGTATTGATAGCCTGCAGGAGTTCCCCGGTAGCAAAAAAATAATGAACTGCAGAGACAAAATCTGCACCAACAATATCCCAAGCTTTTTTGAAAAAGTAAGAACTGTATCCATCTAGCCCGGGGGCCTAGTCATCACCAATAGAAAAAAGAGCAGTTTTGATTTCTGAGTCAGAGACTACTGATTATAGAAGTGACAGATGTTGCTAAGATAAAGAAGGATGAATGAGCTTTTTAACCCAGTCAAATCCATCTTGGGGTAAGGAGAAGCAGTACCAAGCATTCCTTGAAAGTAACCAACGACAATATCCTTTACCTTCTTTATAATCATATCTCACTCCCTGGGAATCAGTGATAGAGAGAAGCTTATGCCTCGCCCTATTGGCAGCAACTTTATTATGGAAAAAAGAAGTATTTTGGTCTCCAATCCTGATCCAATTTATCCTCACCTTTTGTTTGTTGGACAAGGGGGGAAGGATCATGACTTGACTGAATTTCTAACGAACTCCACAATAGATATTACTATAATATCAGCTTGGAACTCTCCCAGTTAGATACTTGGGAGTTCCTCTGATCTCTAATAGGCTACGCCCGTCCGATTGCACCATGCTTATTCTAAACTCCTGGACAAAGTCAAAAGTTGGGCCAACAAATTTCTTTCATATGCAAGAGGGTTGCAGCTTATCAAATCAGTCCTTTTTAGTATGCAAGTCTATTGGACCATGCATTTTATCCTTCCTAAATCTGTTTGCTTGCATATTGAAAAGATCTTCAGGAATCTTCTATGGCTCCGATTCTTACTCTCATTCCAATAAATTAGCATGGGATTCTATTTATCTGCCTCAAAAAGGAGGCTTGGGCCTAAGAAGAGTTAAAGAGTGGAACATTGCCTCCTTCCTCAAGCACCTTTGGCACATATGTTCTCAGCACCAATCCTTATGGGTCAATTGGTGTCACAAATATCTCATCAAGCATATGTGTTTCAAGACTTTCAAGGTTCCATCCTTTTGCTCTTGGACTTGGAGGAAGATCTTAAGCCTTAGTGTTAGTTTAGACAAAGCAATTGAGAGGCAAAAGTTAGGGTTCTGTTCTCATTACGTAGTACTTATACAAGAGTACAAGAGACAAATTACATTATGAACCTAAACTACTAAATTGCAAGAGTAGACAAATACAACCTAATTACACATTTACACCCACAACTTAACACTCCCCCTCAAGTTGGTGCAAAGATATCAATCAAGCCCAACTTGAACACAATGGGGTGGAAACTCTTGCTGCCAAGCCCTTTTGTGAAAATATCAGCTAATTGATTCTCAGATCGCACAAAAGGCATACATATCAATCCCTGGCTCAACTTTTCCTTGATGAAGTGTCTGTCAATCTCTATATGCTTCGTTCTGTCATGTTGAACAGGATTGTGGGCAATGTTTATGGCAGCTTTGTTATCGCAGTAGAGTTTCATAGGACCGTTATCAAAAATCCCCAAATCATGTAACAAAGTTTGGAGCCACAAGAGCTCACAAACACCATGAGCCATGGCTCTACACTCTGCTTCTGCGCTTGACCTGGCAACCACTGATTACTTCTTACTTCGCCAAGTAACCAAATTCCCCCCAAGAAAAGTGCAATAGCCAGAAGTAGAGTGTCTATCATCTACAGAACCAGCCCAATCAGCATCAGTAAATGCCTCAAATCGCAGGTGACCGTGATTAGAGAATAGAATTCCTTTTCCTGGAGCTGATTTGAGATACCTCAAAATACGATAAACTGCATCCAGGTGTGAGGTACGAGGATCATGCATAAACTGACTAACAACACCCACTGCATAAGTGACATCCGGTCTCGTGTGGGCTAAGTATATCAGTCGACCAACCAGTCGCTGATATCTCTCCTTATCCGTGCGCTCCCCTGAGTCTCCACTAAGCTGATGATTTGCCTCAATAGGAGAATCTGCAGGTCTACAACCCAACATACCTGTTTCTTCCAATAAATCAAGTATATACTTCCGTTGGGAGATAAAAATCCCTCTACCAGACCTTGCCACCTCCATTCCAAGAAAGTATCGCAGTGATCCTAAATCCTTAATCTCAAACTCTTGAGCCAAACTAGACTTGAGATTAAGAATCTCATCCACATCATTGCCTGTCATTATTATATCATCAACATAAACAATAAGAACAACAATCTTACCAACACCTTTCTTGATGAACATAGTATGATCTGCATGACTTTGTTTGTATCCAAATCTCAACATAACCTTCGAAAACCTGCCAAACCAGGCTCTAGGTGACTGCTTCAACCCATAAAGAGCCTTTTTCAGTCTACACACCTTTCCCTCAGTCTGAGATGAAGAAAAACCAGGTGGGATAGCCATATACACCTCCTCCTTTAACTCACCATGGAAGAATGCATTCTTCACATCAAACTGTTGGAGAGGCCAATTCAAATTGGCAGCACACGAGAGTAGAGCTCGCACAGAGTTCATCTTTGCTACTGGCGCAAATGTCTCCTCGTAGTCAATACCATATGTTTGAGTAAAACCCTTGGCAACAAGTCTCGCCTTGTACCGCTCAACCGTACGATCAACATTTTGCTTAACAGTGAAAACCCATTTACATTCCACTGGTTTCTTTCCTTCCGGAAGTGATACTAGCTCCCAAGTGCCATTCTTTTTCAAAGCTGTCATCTCCTCTACCGTAGCTCCTTTCCACTTAGGTATCATGAATGCATCCTGCCAATTCTGTGGAATAGATATAGAAGAAAGAGACGAAACAAAGGCATGGTATGAAGGAGATAAACGATCATAAGAGACAAACTGGGAGATGGGATGTTGAGTACATGATCTAACACCTTTCCGAAGAGCAATAGGAAGATCATCAGAATTATCAAGAGGAGGTTCAATGAGAGAAGAGTCATTACCAGATGAGTCAACTGAGGAATCTGGAACTGGAGCCGGAGATTGTGGTTGACAAGGTGGTATCACACAAAAGGACTTCCCATGTTTTCTGCTGTAGGTCTTGAGGTTAGACCTTTGCAGCCGGTGTATATAATCCTCGTCATCACCACCTATGTCATGAGTTGCTTTTTCGGCAGATATTTGTTCCTCTCCAGACTTTTCTTTCTCCCCCTCACCATGATTATATATCAGTTGCTCCCCCTCACCATAAAACATCTCTTCCTCCTCCTGATGCTCCCCCTGAAGAGATGGAGTGGAGGGAGAAAAAAAGGACACTGTTTCCCAAAAAGAGACATCCATAGACACAAAAAATTCCTAGAATGAGGATCATAACATTTGTAGCCCTTCTGAGTAGGAGAGTACCCAATGAAAACACATTTATGGGCTTTAGGACCTAGCTTGCCACCTGAGGGATGAGGAGCATGAACAAAACACACACAACCAAAGACACGTGGGGGAAGAGTTGTGGTACGAAAACACTAGGAAGACACTCAAGGGGAGTTTTAAAGTTAAGAACACTGGATGGCATGCGGTTAATAAGATATGCTGCAGTCAAAATGGCTTCTCCCCACAAATATTTAGGAACAATCATGGTGAATAACAGAGAGCGAGCTACCTCAACTAAATGACGATTTTTGCGTTCAACAACTCCATTTTGTTGTGGAGTGTCAACACAAGTCGTCTGAAAAAGAATACCTTTTTCATCTAAAAAAGCCCGAAAACTCTTATCGATGTACTCAGTGCCATTATCACTCCGAAGAATTTTAATACTCATATCAAACTGAGTGCGAACCATTGCATGAAAAGATTTAAAACAGGAAAACACCTCACTTTTCGACTTAAGTAAATACACCCAAGTAGCACGAGAATAACAGTCAATAAAAGTGACAAACCACCGAAAACCTTTAAGAGATGGAACAGGGGAAGGACCCCAAACATCAGAATGAATAACCATAAACGGAGAATCACTCCTTTTATTAATAGGTGCATAAAAAGAACGTTTATGTTTACCAAGCTCACAGGCTTCACAAAAAAACTGGCTCCTAGAACAATGTTTAACTAAACTAGGTGCTTGCGCCCTTGGATTGTATTCCAATATGATTTCCCCAAGCGTAGGGTTCAGGCCGGCGGTAGCATAATAACCGGAAGTCCGGGTTGAGTCCACAGAGACCGAATGCGCTGAGCGTGAGTGTTTGATTCGCGAGTGATGGTTTTAGCCTTAAAGCGGCAAACTTGGCTTTTGTAGGTTGGGGGTGGTATTCACTTAACTTCGTGAATGACTCGGAAGATTAAAAACGACTAATTAAAACAAGGCTAAGTCAAGGGGTTCACAACACCCATGCCTTCGGCCGATTCGTTCTCCTCTAAAATAACCGGCTCGGGGACGTCGTTAAACGACCCCGAACGGAAGATTTGGTACTTAAACTCGTTTGACAAGAAATTGTGTTTCTCAAAGAGTAGGATTCTTGTGCCATTTATACAAACATTTTGATTGACATCGCCCGAAGCATCACACGTGCCAAGTGGTCAAGCCCTTGGCTACGTATGATCAACGGGATTAACAAATCCAAATTTTGATACATAAAATTAATCCTAACTCTTTGATCAACAAGCAAAGTTTGCATTATGGCGAGGAGAGTGAATCAACCTAAGTCACGGGGTGCTAATCACCCCATGACCGAGCCTATAACGACTACTCGATCATAACTACGGGAAACATAACTAATTTTGCAAAGGAAATAAAGAACATGACATATAACTTTAAAAACTGATTTTTTTGGAGGATTATAGGTTGGTCTACAACTTTAAACTTTGAGAAATCAACAAACAACTAATCGAACCAAGAGTTTTCAAAGGATTAAGCTAGAAAATCAAGAAAACGAATTAACCGACAAAAACGGAAATAAACTAGATTTATATAAAGGTCTTAACATGTACTACAACATTAAAGAAGATGAATTACCTTGAATCTAAGTGAAAGAGCTTGAAAAACTAGAGAGAAGGTGGAGCAAAGCTATGTACAAACTAATGGAGGTAGAGAGAGAAGGTGAAAACCAAGTCTAACCCTAAAAATCTGAGGTTGGGGACCCTTTATAGGCCCCAAAAGTCGTGCCAAGTTATTACAAAAATGCCACAAGATATTTCTTGATCGGGCTCAAAAGTTGCAGAAAATTGAAGCTTCAACCGGTAGAGCAAAAAGTGTCAACCGGTTGAAAAACTTACTGGAACGCTTCTACCTGTAGAGCAAAAAGGCTCTACCGGTTGAAAGACTAAAAACTGAGAATTTTCTTTGTATTGATCCCTTGACCTTCCGGCTTGTCGTCATGACCTCTAGGCTTCCCGAGTCTTGTTCAAAACTTCATTCCTTGATTCCCGGGACTCGGTGGCGGGGTGCCAAGTGGCCTCCGATGCTCGGGCATCCCTTGGTTCAACCATGGTGTCAAAACACGTCTTTTTCTCCCGTTCTTCCTGCTAATACAAAAACACAACTTTGCGCAAAATCAATAGTTTAAAACAATAATATGCATGCGTGTGTGTGATCAAAGTGAGCGAGATAAGCCCCATTATTAACGCTTTTGGGGGCTTATCACTAGGGAAAAGTTTCTCTAAAATCCCAAATGAGGGATGACCCAATCTACGGTGCCACTGATGTAACAAAAAAAGAACTGAACTCGTATCTGCTTGCAGAGCTAGACCACATGACAAAGATGGTTGAGGTGCAGATTCCAAGAAATAGAGGCCACCATGTGCTCTACCACTGCCAATCACTTTCCCCGTACCCAGTTCCTGAAAAACACAATGAGTAGGAAAAAATGTCACAGAACAATTTGCAGAACGAGTGAGACTACTAACAGACAGAAGATTAGTGGCAAAATTTGGAATATGTAGAACTGAAGAAAGAGAAATAGAGGGAGAATAGTGAATGGAACCTTTCCCTGCGATAGCAGAGAACGACCCGTCTGCTATTCTGACCTTATCTTTACCAGAACAAGTAGAGTAAGAATCAAATATAGAGGAACAACTTGTCATATGATCTGAAGCACTAGAATCTATAATCCAAGGGATAGCAGAAGAGGCAGTGAACGCATTTGATGGGATTCCTGTGTGAGCAAAATAAGATGAAGTGGGAGCTGTTGTGGAAGAGGAAGCTGTGGTAGATGAAGAATCAGCCCGAGCCATAAGGCGCCTGAGAGCTTGCATCTCCCCCTGAGAAAAACCACCAGTATGATCTGAAGTCACCTGAGCCCCAATACTAAATCCAGAGTCAGACGAAGTAGAAACCGTAGATTCTGAGACATGAGCCTGGGCCTGAGAACGTACTGTACCACGGCCACCGCGTCCACCCCCTCGCCCACGAGGGGGGCGGCCATGTAACTTCTAGCAAAAATCCCTAGTATGACCGGTGTTGTGGCAATAATCACACTGAAGTGTCTCACGATCAGGCCCACTGTTAGCACCAGACTGTGACTTATCACTCTGTGAAGTAGGAGTAAACCCTCTGCTAGAACCAAACTGACCCTGAGGACTGACAACCAAGGCAGAGCGATCAGAAATAGGAGTATGCACCATAGCTCCCCTCCTACTCTCCTCCTGCTGAACAATAGCATAAACTTCACCCAGAGACGGAAACGGAACACGACCCAGCACCTGCACTCTAATTGGATCATACTCCACGTCAAGGCCAGCAAGAAAATCATAAATACGCTCTTTCTCTAACCTCTTCAACCAATTAGTAGCATCCTCAGTACAAACAGCCTGAAATCCCTGATAAAAATCGAATTCCTGCCACAGTCCACTCAACTCCGCAAAATACTTAGCTACAGACCGATGGTGTTGATCTAAATTACGGAGTCGCTTTCTTAACTCAAAACACTGTGCATCATTACCCTGCTGAGAATAGGTTTGAGCTGCAATAGTCCAAATCTTGTGTGGAGTATCAAGTAGCAGAAAGTTATGACGGATTTCAGCTTTCATAGAGTTAAACAACCAGGTCATGACCAAAGATCTTTGAGACTTAAATTTCTTAAGGGCAACCGTCTCTGTAGGTTGAGTGATAGGACCCTCTATGAATTCTGACATCTCTTTGGCTTCAATAGCCAAAGTGAAGGTGCGAGACCAAAGCAAATAATTTGTCCCATCCAATTTTACAGGACAAATATCTAAAGGAACATTCTCCAATTTCCTTTCGAATTGGCTTGACATATCCTTAGTACTAGAACTCTCAGTCTCAACCTTGGAATCGTCACACATATTGAAATCAATAAAAAGTTGATAAACGGTGCTGGAAACAACTCAAACAGCAACAAATAGGGAGACCCAAACAAATTCCAGAGATACCCAGTAGATTTGAAGGAGACCCAGTGATTTTCAACACCAATCGAGATCACCCAGTCAATCTCAAGCAAAAAACCGAGAGCACACAGTCACTTTAGAGACCGTACGAGAGCACCCAGTCAACACCCAGTCAATATCGAGCATAGAAGGGATCACAGAGACCCAAAAACACACTCACCGGAGAATGTACAGCGTCGCCGGAGGTTGTACAAGGTTAGTCGGAGGTCGGCGAGGCCAGTCGGATGCCGTACGATAGGTACCTGATGACGACAAGGAGTAATCTGTGGTTGTTGATGGCTAACGATGGCAGAACAAGGCTTGATGATGCTCGACGAGGGTAAGAAGTGACCTATTAGGGCTCGTCAATTGATAGACTGCTACAGATTTGGTCCACCCGTTATGGGTTTCGATCAATCAGTGGTTGATGGTTTTAGGTTTTGTCGTTGTTGGAGAGAACACTCAATCTACAATGATGGTGGAGATTCCTCACACGCGTAAAAGAAAAGGTTAGATCTTTGGCTCTGATACCATGTTAGTTTAGACAAAGCAATTGAGAGGCAAAAGTTAGGGTTCTGTTCTCATTACGTAGTACATATACAAGAGTACAAGAGACAAATTACATTATGAACCTAAACTACTACTTAATTGCAAGAGTAGACAAATACAACCTAATTACACATTTACACCACAACTTAACACTTAGGGTTATTGCTGGGCCCTTTAGAAGGCATATTATTGGTAATGGAAGCAATACTTTTCTCTGGTATGATTAGGGATGGGCATGGGGACGGATCGGGGCCGGAGACTACTATCTCCACCCCCAATCCCCAAACCCCTTACTCATATCCATCCCCTATCCAATCTCCAACGGGGATTTATTTCCATCCTCCATCCCCACTCCAAATGGGGAACGGGGATCCCCACGGGGATTTCGGGGATCCAATAATTTTCCCTAGAGTAACAAGTAAATAGTTATAGAAGCCCAATTACAAATCATTTTCCCTAAAATCCAATCACTGGGCAACCCCTGGGCTTGTAAAACTTCATGTGTTTGTAGAACAACATAAAGAGTGCAAAAAAGTAGAATTATGAAGAGTTCTTATGTATATTCATGACATTAATTAAAATTGATTAAATGCAACATGGGTTGTCTAGTGGATAGCATACATAATTGTTTCAAAGGAAAGGAGACTACAACTCACTGTTGATATGCCCAGGAAACAGAATATGACAGCAGCAAATGATAAGTATTCAAATAACAACACTGACTACCTTCAAGTAGTCTTTGAACCAACAAAAACAGTCCCAGATCACCCAAAACAAGTGTCATAAACTCTAGAACAATAATTACAGTGAGACCCATGCGTTTGGAGAAATTTTAGTGTGACCCCATATATTTGAAGAAAATTTAGTGAGACCCCAAAGTTTCATAATTCATTAATAGACCCCTATATTTCGGGGATTCGGGGATGGGGCAGATCGGGGACGGGGCGGAGCGGGGAACGGATTTTGAGCGGATTCGGGGCGGGGACATGCCTATCTCCACCCCCTACCCAATCCCCAAACATTTTCAAAAAAAATCTCCATATCCTATTCAATCTCCAAACAGATCTCCATATTGCCGATCCGTTCGGATCGGGGATCGGATCGGATTCGGATGGGGCGGATGAAATGGCCAACCCTACAGTTGGTTACCTCAAGGGCCTCTAAGTGGGTGTTTTGGCCCTAGCAATGCTAAGGTGTCTACCATTGTGATGACATAGCCCTGGGATGGTTAGACAAGTCTCATAGGCTTTGGAAGTCTAAACCAAAGGCCATGGGTAGCACGAGCATCGAGAAGTCTTTTGGGTCCAAAAACAAGTGTCAATAGTAGTTAGTAGTTCAAGGGTCATCCATTGTAGTTGAAAGTTCAAGGGTCATCATGAATCTAGTACTTGCATTAATATTCATCTAGATACATTAAACACATTTCTAGCTCATTGCATCTAATTGTTAGTAGGTTCAATGTATGCATTTATTTCTAGGTTCATTCACATATCTTATTCAGTATATTCATTAATTAGGTTTATTTTATTTCATTTCGACTTCTAGGAATTAGAAGGTTCTTTTCCATGTATTATAAATTTGGAATGTAATCTTTCATTTTGAAATAGAAGAGTTGATTGATTAAAGAATTGAGTGACAAGGCTGCGGTCTTTGTTATCGGGGTTTGGGCTGCCGTCCTTTCCTATTGGGGATAGGGTTGCGATCCTTTCTTGCAGAAACCGCCTAACGCTTGTGAGGGTGAAGCACCTCTCTCTCTCTCTCTCTCTCTCTCTCATTCTTCTCTCTTTTTTTCTTTGCGCACTTTCTCCGAAGTACTATTCTTATTTCCCACCAAAAACCACCACGATTGTCCTAAAACCGTCCTGCATCCATTGTGTACAATGATAAGTGGACTTGGCCATGCTTCCCAATTTTCAGCCTTACCATGATAGGCAAGATCACATTTTGTGTCTGTTTCCTCAGTCTCTACTTTTAAAGTGGCTGCAACTTGGAATGCAGTCAGAACTCAAGGCCCGCACTGGCATCACCTTATTTGGTTTCCCGTGTCCATTCTATGGCACTCTTTTATTCTCTGGATGGCTATTAGGGGTTGCCTCAGGACAAACGATAAAAGACTGATGGGCATTCAAACTTCCCCCCTCCGTCCTCTATGCAATCTTCATAATGAAGACTTGAGTCACCTCTTATTTAATTGCCCATTATCAAGACTTATATGGCAGCAAATTTGCTCTCTCAGTGGTATCTCTAAGGCCCCTGAACCCTGGAATACTGAAATTGCCTGGATTATTGGAAAGTTTGGTGGTTATATCTTGCAGGAGAGGAATTGCAGAGGATTTCAAGGCATTTGCAGGCCGTCATCCTCTGTCCTCCAAAAATTATGTTTGATGTTAGGATTAAACTTGAAGGCTCCCAATTTCAAAATGTAAAGGCGTCTTCCCTTAATAGTGCTCTCTGCCATGCTTGGGAACTAAGTCCTAGGATTTTTTCTTCTTCCTCTCATTGATTGTCGTTTCTTGTGTAATTTGAAGGTATGCCTTCCTAGTTTTCTGTAATTGTATGTGCTTTCAATAAAATCTGGGATTACCGGCAAAAAAAAAAAACATCTGCATCTTGCTGCTTGTGGCAAACTAATGTGATAAAGATGCCAACATTTGACAGAGTGATTCTATTTCCCAGAACAACCTTTCTTAACTAAGTAATGTAGCCAAGTAATGTAGATGCTCAGAGGCTGTTTTTTTTTTTTCCTTCTTTTTTTTCTTTTTGGTTTGTAAAAATGTTTGCTGAGATGGATGTGTGGTAAGACTGGAAGAGACATGATTAGCAATGAAACCGTTGGTGAGATGATAGGTGTAGCACCTATAGAGGAGAAGTTGAGAGAAAATAGACTAAGGTGGTTTGGACATATACATATGGATGCAGTAGTTGAGAGGGTTGATAGGATAGTTTTAGGTGGTAATGCTATAGGGAGGGGAATACCCAAATTGACATTGGATGCTGTATTGCGCAAAGATGTGATTCTAGTAAATCTAAGTAAACAAGCAGCCGTTGATAGAGTTCAATGGAAAAAAAGGATTCATGTAGCTGACCCCAATTTATTGGGACTTAAGACTTGGTTTGGTCTGGGTGTAAAAATGTTTCTTGGGCAGATATCATTCTGGAAACATGTTTTTTTTTTGGGTACTAACTGCTAGTCAATTGTAGTTCGATAGTCTTCATCTGTGGCCGATCAATCCATTTGGTTTGAAAATTTTCGTCGGTTCTTTAGGTTAGATATGTTGTTTCTATTCATTTCTGGAGGGCAGAGTTAGTGACTGGCAAGGTGCTAGTGTTCTCCAGGAGCATCTGCAAATGCTTCTGGCCTTTTGCAGTTATAAGTGTGTTTGTCAGATGGAATACCATTAACTGATTAAGACAATGGCAATTTTGGAACAGTACTTACCCAATCAATGTCGATCATCCAAATTCCAATAATAGCTTTTCTTCATGTACCATGTTCGTTGTCGATGGAGAAAAGGTTTGAATTAATAAGCTGATATTTAGAGCCGGACAAGTTTTCAGAATTGTATGTATGCTTCCTTGTTGCAGTTATATTTCATGGACGCTCTATAACTGAAGTATCTGCAATGTTACTTAGGCGTCACTTGCTTTCCAAGGGATGAAGGGATAAACATCACCAAGTACTGAGATTTTATATCTTTGAATAGTGCTTTATGCTATAAGATTCTTTTGGAAGTGCAAGCACTTTTTCCATACCACAATCTTGCACAGTATTTCAGCCAACAGACTAATCAGTTATAATCAGAAACTGAAACGGTAAAAGGTACCAATTAAGGAATGTGTCTTCACTTATTGATTATTATCTGAGATTTTCTTTCTCGTTTCCTCTATGCATTTTTTTTCCCCATGAGTTTTAGTTTTGCTGTATGCTTCGCAGGTCTGCACTTGAGCAGAAAAGGATTGATGGAAGTAAAGAATATGAATCAATTGACTATGATGCGCCAGTTGAATCAGCCAGTAGTACAGTTGGACTTGGTACTAAGGTAATGCCCTACATTGCATGGACTTCAATACCTTGACTGCAAGTTGGGAATGATCTTCATATAGCGGCAGTAATTGAAATGTTTTTTTTGGATAGATTGGAATAGGAGTTGCAATTGTAGTCTTCGGGTTGGTTTTTGCTCTTGGAGATTTTCTTCCAACGGGCAGGTATGGTACTAGATACTCTACGTTTCCTCCATCGCAGTTCTCATGCAATTGATTCTTCTTTTGTTGCATCTTTCCGTTTGTGCATGACCGCTTAATATTTGGTTTCATATTTTCATTATCTCGAAACAGTACAGAACAAAACAGTTTCCCTCAGCTATGATACATGGACTCACCGAGTCTTGGGTGTGGGTTTGTATCCAAGCTTGAGTTATCTTTCTCATGTATGTGTCCTAGGATGCATCCGACTCGCTTAGGAAACTATATGTGTCTTTTTATATAAATAAATACAAAAAACCTCTAATTAAATCAAATGACCATATATGGCTATCTCCCACTTTTATCGATCACACATAATTTACATTTTCCTCGATTTCTTCCGTACATGGATGGCATCCCCCTGATGCCTTCTCAATAAAATATACTTTTCCGTAAATAAAAAAAACGTTGTATCACTCACACGTATCTTTATAATCAATTAAACATCATCCATCACACAAGAGGAAGACCCTGTGATTGTCCATATTGTGTTATGGCGTGTTCTAGGGTGCCTCCAAAGTGTCCAAGACTCCAAATAAAATAAGTTAAGAAAAAAATATAGGACACTTGATTTCAGCATCAGACACGAAAAAATATAGGACACTTTTGATTTTAGCCATCGCCAACTGTCTGGAGAGTATAAATTGCTAGGGGTCCATTTGCCGTCTGTCTTGTCTGATTTGAACATTGCATCCGTTGCCACTGGTAAAGGAAGAATCTCAACACGATATTGATTTCTGTGTTGTAGTGAGATTCCCTCTGAGGAGACCATGATTGTCGACAGTAAACTCTCAGAAGATGTGAAACAAATTCTTCAGGTAACTTTGGAAGCATAGAAGCACCCATCTTTGGCTCAAAGATGAGTTGTTGCTGCAGAAACTACTAAATTATATCATTATCATGGTGATCTATGAAGCACCGACACTCCTAGAGGTCTTCGTATCTGTGCCTGACACGTCGGGGACAAGGAAAAGAATGTATGGGATACACCACATGCTTCTTGCTTAACTTTATTTCTACTAGTTTAGGATTAATACTCTTATTTTTTTATTTTTGCCGTGTCCCCTACCATGTCCATATCCACATCCTTTTCAAGGATGTCGTGTCCATAATACATAGAAGGTGATACTAAGCAGCTTGCAGCTGCCATCCTTGCTCGACCTGTTTTCACCTTGGTATTTTTCCTCTCCTAGTCTACTTAGTTATCCAATTTCGGGAAGGTAAAAAAAGTTACGCAGTTATTAGTTCTCGAAAGAAAACCTTGCAGCATTTTCTGTGCTTTGGCTCTCTAGGGCCAGCTTTTGCAAAAACTTCTTGAAGGCGTATCGATTTTACAGATACAGCTTTTGTGTTATCTTAATCCTAATTACGATAAACATGCACTCCTAAAGAAGTGCTAGTGTAATATGCTTCTGTGCATGCTTGAGTGTGTCGGTAACTCCACTGAATTCAATCTCTTGTTATTTGGGCTTCATATGTGTCATCTTTCTGCAATTACTCCTACAGTAATTAAGGCTTTTCTTCTAGTTCTGTTATATTGGTGCCCAGTTTAATCTTCCATTGCTGTTATGCCGAGAGCTTCATGGCGAACTTTTCTAACAAGATTGACTGATTGAGCATGAATTGGAAATTTGGGGCAGGCTAGGCTTAAAGAATACGAGGCAGTACTTAGTACTTCTCCAGAAGATCCAAACTCTCTTGAAGTGAGTAGTGATCTGTTGTGATAAGATTATTGTTATTTTCCTATCATTATTTGTTGCAGACTTTAGTGCTTACCTTTTGATTCTTAATTGGATTCTTTATGTTAAGAGTTGATGTTTCTTCCGGTTTGCATGTGTTTGGAAAAGCTGTCCAAATTAGTCAATGTGTATTGTTAAGTTACCAACTCTCCCAAAAGCTTAAGCTGTTAGGAAATGGGCCTAACAATGTATGTCAAGCTATTCAACATCCTTCCTCACGTGCAACCCGTCTCGCACGTGGAGATGCAAATTTTCAGAGATATGGCAAAACAGAATGCGAAGGGGAGAAACAGAACACAAACAGGGAACAAATGCAAATAGAGAGACTTGAACCCAAGACTTCTCACACCATGAGCTCTCCGTGTTAAGTTACCAACTCTCCCAAATGCTTAAGCTGTTAGGAAATGAGCCAACAATGTATATTAAGTTATTCAACATGTTTAAGTACGATGGAAAAGCCAACCTCAAAATTTGATTGTTGTTTTTTATTTTCCCTGGATACTGAAATATACGAGAAACAATAAGAACATGGGGACAGATGGAAGTGCTGGGAATAACAAGAAGTCAAAAGCCTATTCAGTCAAGCTTAGTTAAAAAAATCATTGAACATGTTTGAGGTCTACACAGACCACGTCTCTAGATATACCTGTATAGTGCGAAAGTTGATGCAGTTGAACAGTATATTACAATGTCTACCAACTCTCCCCACTAATCCAAAGTCTGAGAACATACAAGCCCAATATGGTGTATTATCATTCCTTTCCCTTGCTTCATTTTTTCACTTAGTTTTGCTTTATTCTTGCATGATAATTGGTAGACAAATTTTAGCAGCAGTGAAAGAGTTCTACACTTGATGTAAAGCATTATCAATTCCTTGGTCCTCTAATTTGTCACTGCGATTATAATATACTCAACCAATTTTTGGTTTAAGTAGGTGTATATATGTGTGCAATGATTAGGATTCATTCAAATGTGCTTTCAGGGTGCAGCAGTAACATTAGCAGAACTGGGTGAGTTTACTCGGGCTGCATCTTTGCTTGGGGATTTGATAATGGTTTGTACTGATTCACTTTGGGTATAGTGTAAGATTTAAAAGGTCAAGCTTTCTGAAGTTTTGGATGCTGATAATTGATTCCCTTAATCAATCTTGTTTTACAGAAGAAACCAGATGATCCTGATGCTTTCCGCTTGCTGGGAGAAATCAAATATCAACTCAGAGATTATGAAGGGAGTGCTGCTGCATATAGGAGGTCTTCAATGGTTGGTATACCCGAGTTACAGGGGAAACTTTAAACTCTTATTCATTTATGCGCTAAAACGCTGTCCACATTGTATGTTTTTCATACCAATTTAGCAGTAAAGAAGTTAAAAGCAGGTTTAGCCTCGTTTACATTGAAAATTACGTGAAAATCTGACAAGTCCCGACATGCTTATGCTTGAGTAATGATGTTGTGTCATGCTTATACTTCATAAACAGCTAATTTTATCTGTGAGAAACTGTCCCTATCCCTAATGCATCCACATGGTATCTCATGTTGGAATAGTTGATACATAACTTAGACTATGCGATGGATGATGTTGATGAGTCACAGACCTTGCTATTGTAATCCCGTTCTATGGATGATTTGCTGCTTCCTTCATTTTGTTTCTGGGTCTCGCTAAGCTGTGTATCTTTTTCCCACATAACGAGTAATTTGTGGTATGTATGCGGAATAACTGCAGACATTTCAACTATAATGAGATAGCTTCCTAACCTTATTGTAGAATTTTTCCAGAATGCTATGAAAATATACTTATGAGCAAATTTAGTCATTGAAGAATAGGTTTACGAGTATACTTCTGGTAGTGGTAGCACTTGTTTTGTATTATTTCACTCATTTTTCCTTCAGCTCTGGCTGAAGGTTTACAACTGCTGTCTATGGTTTTTAATTAGTTGTCCATGACTATTTTTTTAATTACCTGCAGGTATCCAAAACCCTCAATTTTGATGTTCTTCGGGGCCTTACAAATGCATTGCTTACTGCAAATAAACCAGATGAGGTTGGTTATTGGCTTATTGCAATGAAACCCCTTCCCAGATGTTATAAGTCCTAAGCAAGGTGTTATATTCAGGAGCCTATCCTCAATTAAGTCTAAGGGTGTTGTGATTTCTTATAGCCTCAACCCATATTCACCTCGGTCTTCCTCTATTTCCACTGCAACCTCAGCATGGATCAAATTACACTTTGTGGTTGTGTATGTTGGTTAACACGTGGTCAGACCTTGTATCGTTTGTCGTTATCTTACCATATATTTTCCCCTTCCCCATTTCCCCTTCACAGCTTCTTATTGCTTGGTGAGATGACTGTTTTCGGATTAGTCTCCTCCTTCTTTTAGAGGGAGTTGGATGGGTGAGATTGCTTGAATTTGAGGGAGTTCTTTCGAGTTGCATGCGGATGGATAGTGTTGGGGTTTTCTTTGTTGGGTTCCCCCTTCCTCTTCCCCCATTCATTGCTTTCTTGTTTTCTTGGTGAGATGAGCGTTTACGGACAAGTCTCCTTGTCCTTCTTTCAGATGGGTTAGTTGGGTGAGGTGGCTTGATTTTGAGGGAGTTCTTTTGGGTGGACGATATCAATGGGGTTTTCTCTGAGGATTCGTTGAGGGCGTTTCTTTCGGGAGTGGGTAATTTTTGGGGAGTAGGATGCGTAGTGGATGATTATTTGGGGGGTTGGTTTGGTGAGGTGGCTTGATTTTGAGGCAGTTCTTTTGGGTGGATGGATATGTGGGGCGTTTCTTTCAGGAGTGCATTTACTTACAAGTGTGTTTGTTGGAGGAGGATGATCATTGATGCGTGGCTAGACCTTCTTTTGCTTGAAGTTTGACTGGTTGGGGGTCCTTCTTTTGTGGAGGTGGATCTCTACGCATTGGTGATCTCTTTGTAGTTTCACTGGTTGGCCTTCGCATTTTGGCTTCACTCCTTATTTTGGTCAGCTAGGTTTCAAATATTGGAGATTGCAGATGTAGCATTTCTTAGCCTTCTCTAGTTTCGGTGCAGGCTGTTTGTGTGTTTTGGTCCTGGCCATTCAGGACATAGTTGCTATCTTATTATTTCCGAGCCTTTATTTTGGTATGCTCGACTGGCATTTTATCTACTTGCCATTGTTTTGGAGGTGTGAGGTTTCTAGGCCATTACTAGCTCAGTTGTGGTAGAGA
The DNA here is from genome assembly GCA_963854785.1 of Vaccinium vitis-idaea. Taxonomy (NCBI): domain Eukaryota; kingdom Viridiplantae; phylum Streptophyta; class Magnoliopsida; order Ericales; family Ericaceae; genus Vaccinium; species Vaccinium vitis-idaea. Next base: position 44,323 of record OY978220.1, read on the forward strand.
CACCTATACGCTGTTCTCTTAGTAGTTCTGTTATTAAGGTAGTAGGTGGTTTTTGTAGCTCCCTGAGGTATGCCTCTTGTATTTATTAATTTATGTAAAATCAGACAATTCAATTGAGAGGTAAAAAGCTAGGGTGCTGTTCTCATTACGTAGTACTTATACAAGAGTGAAAAAGATAAATTACACTATGACCCTAAACTACTAATTTAATTACATGAGTAAACAAAAACAACCTAATTACACATTTACACCCACAACTTAACAATTTATGTACTTCCCTGAGTTCTCTCTTTTTTATATACATTGTTTACTTATCAAAACCAAAAAAAATTGGTTGTCATACATTTACAACAAATTTTCTTCATTGTATCTAATACTGATTCTGTTTTTCGGTATATTCAGGCTGTTCAGGTCCTTCTGGCCTCCCGTGAACGCTTGAAAACAGAAATATCAGAGGACCTTAGGATTAGAACTGATGGCAGTTCATTGGAGAAAGAACCGCAGTTGGTGGATCCAATCCAAGTGAGTAATTGTTACTGGCATATGTAACGAGTTTAGCATTTTTGGAGTGGAACTCATCCCCAAAGCTTTTTGATTTATTAAGTTTTGTGCACTTGGAAGTTAATGCTGCGAGCAATCAATCATCCTCAAGTGTGACTATGTCTTAGAAAACTCTGAGTCGTCTTCTTCCGCCTTTTCTTCTTATTTTTATTTTTGTTGGATGGATATTATAACTAGTTCCAACCTTGACTAGAGGTGATGAGGGGGATATTCCTTTGTAGTTTTGAGCTGCTTTAGTTTCCTTTTTCCCTAATGTTTACTGTTAGAGCTTGTTCCACATTAGTTAATTATAACCTCCAAAGCTAGTATATGAGTCCGGGCAGCCTCTCCACTCATTGCCAATTGGTTTTGAGTTGGATGCTTAACATGATACCAGAGCTAGGCTTTTGAAGTCTTTTGGACAAGACTCTATGTCGTTGATGGTTGGTTTTCCCTTTGTTTGTCGTTCATGGTTGATAGTTGTTGTATGTGTTGAATCGTTTGTTTACCTCTCCATATGTGGGTCAGGGGTCGAACGTGCGGGGGAGTGTTAGAGCTTGTCCCACATTAGTTAATTATACCTCCAAAGCTAGTATATGAGTCTGGGTGGCCTCTCCACTCATTGCCAATTGGTTTTGAGTTGGATGCTTTAACATTTACTTTTTGTTCCCTCTCTTCCCGGCTGTGGTGGGTGCAATACACTAGGCATGGGTGGTGATGAGAGGGCGTGCCAGGATCAGATTGCTATCCAAATTGTTTGTGGGCGTGAGTGCTTTAATTTGACTTCTAATGAGGAGAGTGTGTCGCCTAGGAGTTAGACTCAATGAAGAAAACTTCATTACTGCTGGAACAACGAAGTAAATGAAAATTACATGAAAGTAATTAAATGCTAGGTAGACTAGATTTGAAATGAAAGAAAACTCAAGTAGATGGAGCATAAGACTAAGGAAATGAAAGGTATTTTTAAAGGTGCTAAGCTAAAATGAAGATATCAAATGCTGGATTTTTGGCATGGAAGCCTGGATTTTGCATTTGGAAGGCCAAAGTGCTTGTCTGTGTTAGGTCTGGCAGTTGTCTCTTGTTCTCTCATTATTTAGGCACGCTCTCACATTCTGAGATCATGGGCACTACGTCAAATGGCTGTTGAACTGAGTTGGCTGAAGAAGGTCTTCACTAGTCTTCCTGAACCTTCCAGAGTCACAAAGGCCTGCGATATGTCCCTTCTCCTATAGTTTAAAGGAGGTGACTGCTAACCCTTACATTTCAGGATTTGTGTTCCTATAATTCAGACACTGATTCTCTGCTTTAACTTTGTGTTTAACGGATATTCCTTCTTGAACAAATGCACATATTCCTCCTGTCCTGTTTGTCTCTATCATGGGGGCCCATTTCATGTCCCTGAATGTAATTCGAAGAAAGATTTGGTGTGGGTGAGTCGTCCTGATCTTTGACCCCAACTTTGAAGTAGATATATAATTGCCACACGACAATTAAATGGTTGGGTGCATTTTCAGGTACAAGCACTTTTTCTCCCTACAAAATGCAACCATATCATACATCCAAGAAATTGAACTCCATGGATAACATGATAAAATGGTTACATATATGACATGCCCACTTGCGCATATTTTGGTGTTTTTAGTTTTGCTTGTGTCGTAACAATAGCACTCATTTGGTGAAGTACAATTTCTTTTTGAGGACACCCCTAGGATTCTTCACAGGTTGGGTGAGGATTGACTTTCTGCTTCAATTCAGGGGCTTCCCCTCCTTTTTCTGAGCTTGGGAGTAAAGTTTCTAATTCTCCAAGGGGTCTGCTTCCTGTTTCCCAGAAGTCGGACCTTTTTCAGCTAGAAACTTGGGATAAGTTGAAATAAATTTTCTTTAAGCTTAGATGATGAAATGCAACTCAAAGAAAGAGGCCTTTTTGCCAGGTATTTGGGTAAGGTACTTAATGGTTTTGTGGCTATTGCTTTACTGTTTCATCCAGGGCTCTACTTTCTTCTTCTCACTGCCCCAGCTTAATGCTGTCTCCGATTTTTGTCGTGCGTAAACTTTTATACATACCAAACCGAGCCTTATGTTCCAATTAATTGGGGTCGGCTACATGAATTCTGTTTTTCCATTGAGCTCTATCAAGGGCTACATGTTCAATAAGATTTAGAGTACTCATATCCTTGCGGAATACGGCATCTAATGTCAATTTGGGTCTTCCTCTCCTCGTAGCGTTACTACCCAAATCTATTCTATCAACTCTCTTAACAACTGCATCTACAGATCTAATGGTAGACATGCCCAAACCACCTTATTCTATATTCCCACAACTTCTCCTCTACAAGTGCAACACCCACCATCTCACTAAGGGTTTCATTCCTAATCCTATCTTTTCTAGTCTTACCACACATCCATCTCAGCATCCTCATCTCAGTTTCACCCGTCTTACTCATTTGTTGTTTCTTGATAGGCCAGCATTCTATCCCACAAAAGCATCGTTGGTCTTATGGCAGTTCTATAGAATTTTCCTTTTTCAATTTTGCAGGAATCCTCTCGTCACATAGTACACCAGTAGCGCTTCTCCACTTGAGCCACCCTACTTGGATCCTAAAATGATCACTTTGTGGTATCTCCTGCTGTCACTTATTATTACCTTCTCAATTTTGTCTTGATCTTGCCCGGTATCAAGTTTAGTCACTTTCATAGGGTTTTGGGGGTTTAGGCATTAGGGTTTTTGGGTTTAGGCACTTAGGGTATCATACGGTTTTATAGGGTTTTAGAAGTTTAGGCACTTTCATAGGATTTGGAGGGTTTAGGCACTTTCATTAGGGTTTTAGGGTTTAGGCACTTAGGGTATCATACGGTTTTCTAGGGTTTTAGAAGTTTAGGCACTTTCATAGGGTTTTGGGGGTCTAGGCACTTTCATAAAGTTTGGGGGTTTAGGCACTTTCATATGGTTTTGGGGTTTGGAGAGAGAGAGAGAGAGAGAGAGAGAGAGAGAGAACTGACCTAACACATTTTTTGGAGATGGCGGTGCTTCTTCACTTTTTTTTTAGCTAGCGGTAAATTACTCCCAAAAAGTGACCTTACACGTAACTTCCCCTTGTTCCATGGACTTCTCTATCCCTTGCGTACGACTCGACCCCAACCAAACCCCGTAATTTTTTTGTTTTTGTTTTGGGGTGAGGGATGAAGACTTAGTAAAATTAGTCGTTTTCTGGTTGAAGCTTCCTGTAATAAAATTGTTCTTCTATTTTTTAGGTTTTGTTTTTATTTTATCAGATCGTGTTGTATGAAATACTGTTTTCAGGTTGAATTGCTTCTTGGAAAAGCGTACTCCGATTGGGGCCATGTCAGTGACGCTGTAGCTATTTACGATCAACTCATTTCCAGCCACCCTGATGATTTTCGGGGTTACTTAGCAAAGGTACATTTAGTTATCTTGGTTCCCTACTATGTCATTGACTCGTTGTCGCTTCAACCTTCCAACAATACATTTAATTCTGTTGGTTCCCTACTATTTCAATGACTCATTGCCACTTCAACCTTCCAACCATGTCAGAAGTTGTAATGGGTGCACTTTCTTTTGTTTTCAAAATATAATGGTTTGCCTGGATAGGATTATAACAGTCTCCATTCTAGGTATTTTGTGGGTTTCAGTTTTCTTTTATATCCTGTGGCAGAATATCTTGTTTAGTCTTTCTGAGTTAAAATCTCTAATCACATTGGGTGTGGTCCCTTCAGATGATGCACAAGTTTACAACCTAGGTAAAGGTGGAAAAACGTATGAGGCTATTAATTTTCTCTGAGATTGCTAACTACTTATGATTGTTTTGAAGGGGTAGGCACATACATTCTCTACCACATTCTTATTGGTTTCGCTAATACACGCATGTCTTAGATTCGTTCTTCTGTCATTTGCCCTCATTTATATTATAACTTCCTATCTTTTTTGTGCTAATCAATACTTCAGGATATTTGTAAATGAAGAAAACATGGATGGGAACTTAATATTTTGGTGCTTCTGCAGGGAATAATTCTGAAACAAAATGATAGAGTTGGAGATGCGGAGAGGATGTTTATACAAGTACGTATGAGATTCTATTTAAACGAGCACAAGTAATTTCCTTTGCTAATGATTGTGGACAATATGAGGCTGCCATTTCAAATAAGATATCTGAATTGTAGAAGTTAAAATGAACTCAAACGAGAGATTTAAACAAGCACAAGTAATTTCCTTTGCTAATGATTGTGGACAGGATGAGGCTGCCATCTCAAATAAGATATCTGAATTGTAGAAGTTAAAATAAACTCAAACGAGAGACTGTCTTCCCCTCTCCAGTCAATAGAAACCTTTGCCAACCATATGAACATGGATGATTGTAACTGTTAGTACTCTATTGTAGACATTTCAGTTGCCATTACAAGTCTTTATTGGTATTAAAGCGTACATAAAAAGTAAGTGTATTTAAACCTGAGTGATTATGCTTAGATCTAGTAATATTGACCCTGTAGCTGTAGTAGTAATCGGACTACACTATTTCAGTTATCACAATAGCATTCCATCCCAGTTCCAAAGTTGCATTTTTTGCTCGATTATGTAGCATAATTCGAGTTGTACCGGCGTTTGGTTCTCCCCACTGCCAACACTTATGTAGATATGATCTTCATTTCCAAGTTTTGCACCACTGATTTCTTTAGCCAACGCAGCAAAACTTATAATAGTGGGGTGCTTTCGTAAAAGCCTCTTCATTGATGTACTACTATCAAGAAGAGTACAATGTAATGCTGCCGTATGTTACCATCTCTATGTTATCTTGCCCACGTGTTCATGCTTTGAATGACTCTCCTATCTTCTGCAATACCTATTGCCAATCCTTTCTTGCACATTTGAATTTGAAACTCATTTTCTAGTTCTTGTTTTTGGTTAATCATATATGAGAGGACATTTACATATATCATGAGAATTATGCCAAAGAACACTACATCCACTATATGATAGTCCACCACAACTTACTGAGCCCTACTTAACCAACTCAAGAAGCAGCCCGAGTTAGAAATAACTCAAAAAAGAAAAGTCTCTACAAAGAGAGAGAAATGATAATTAGTCCTTGCGTTTAACGATAATTAGTCCTATCGATCAATGAGTCTTTCTTGACACCTAATAAAATAGTGAGCAAGTTTTGGAGGAAAGCTATGACTTGGATATTAATGATCGCAAGAGATGCAAAATTTTCAAGCTTATGTGGCATTGGTGTACAAAATAAGCGATGATTCTTAGTATATTTTGGAATCAATGTTGAGGATGTGTTGCTTCGTAAGAGACACAATGATGAATGGTTTGTTAGCACAATCATAGACAGTGATGTACACAAAAGGAAACCCATATTGAAGATGGGTTATTGCATGGGGATGACGTTGATTAAGAAAAACAGCCACAAGCCTAATTTGGAGCTGCTCCATAATCAATACTTCTATGTTTTTCAATTTAGTTGTCTTGAATCTTGTTGTCCAACTTGAAAACTAGTTTTTTGTTTAGAGGGGGAGTTAGAGTCCTGATGCAGGGAATCAGAGTCCTAATGCCGTAGAATGTAGTGTATGTTTTCTGTTTTATGTCCTTAGGGTGTCACCCAAAACTTGCCGCATCAGCTTTTGATTATCTATTTAGTGCATAGCTAAAGTTAACAATCCCAACCTCTACATTTGCATAATCAAAATGAGTAGGCAAAAATTCAAATCCAACGATCTATTTTATTCTTCTCAATCTAGTGGTCTATATTGAATGGCATTCTAGTAAAATAAATGAAAGTGAAGAGCATTTGTTAAAATTCATAAAATGACCAACATTGTTAAATGCACAGCCACTTGTCAAAGTGGAGAATAAGGTTCACCTATCAATAAAGCATTTGTTTTATGGAGATTGAGTTTCAAACAACAAAATGTATAAAGAATAACTTTTGTATGTGAGGTCCACTAATTTTGGTTATTATGAAAATGTGGTTAGTTTTGATGATTCAAAGGCTCAAATTTGGTTATTGGTTAAAGAGGCTGCTAAGTTTAGTTATTCCATTATGAGCCATTTTTTAGGCCGACATTGCTAATTTCATAAACCTTTTACATTTGGTTATGCCATTGAGGATAACCTTGGTGTTACTCGCGCCTATTTGTTCTCCCAGCCTTGGAGAGATGGGTCTATAGTTTGGTTTCCAGTCCCTCAACAACAACAGAACTCATCTAGTCCCCAATCATTGGGGGTATGGGCGGGGGATGATCAAAGACAGACCTAATCTTTGGAAATATGCACAAGGTGGCTACTCTCAGAATATCACTAAAACTAGGGCTGAAACCGGTTCGGTTCGGTCTGGTTCTTGGCCATTTTTGGGCGAACCGGCAAAACTCGGTTCGGGAGGTTAACTGAACCGAAACCGATTATATAGATCTCGGTTTCGGTTCGGTTTCGGTTCGGCCGGTTCGGGGTCGATTCGGCACAAACAAAAGCAAGAGGCAAAAACCCTAGATCTGATTGAACAAATCCAAGAAATAGCGCCAGGAATCCCAAACATTGAAAGAGATACAAATTTACGAAGTTATTTACATCATTTAAAAGAAAAAAAATCAAAAACACGCATATTTATATACCAGAAGGTTTCTATTTTCTAGATCTTCTGATATATATACACATATATATACATATACCACAGAGAGAGAGAGAGAGAAAGAGAGAGAGAGAGAGACGAACATGGTGCCTGGACGGAGATGATGGACCATGAGTCGCCGACGATGATGGACGAGAGATGATGACCGACGATGGTGGACGGACATGATCATCGACAACAATGGTGGACGGACTTGAAGATCGACGAAGAGGATGGGTTTTTCTCGCACATTGCCGCCTCTGTTTGTGAAAAGAAAGAATTGGGAAAGTGTTTTGACTGTTGAGTTGAGATGAGGAAGTCTATATATTTATAGTAATAGGTCAAACTTAATAATAAATATGTTTTGTTCCCTCTTTGGAAGGTAAAGTGGTGCCAGCCAAGTGGTAAGGTCTCTGGCTCCCATACACGAGGTCGGGAGTTCAATCCTTGGTATTTCATTTTTGAAGGTAAATATACATATACCGGTTCGGTTCGCTCGAAAATTCCTCCGAACCGGGAACCGATCTGATTTTCAAAATTTTCTATTATCACGAACTGGAAAAAGAAAAGAACCGAAAAAAAATCTCGGCTCGGTCCGGTTCACCGGTTCGGTTCGGTTCACCGGTTTATATTTTCACCCCTAACTAAAACATTGGCCCGCCTAATCCTCCAAGAACTGAGGAGCTACAGGTACGTTTTGCTGTAGAACCATGCCCCAAATCAAAGCCGAAAGGCATTAGGGAGTGCAGGCCTAGAAATCCACATCAATTTTTATGCTCATTACCATGCTTCCTTCATTCATGGTAAAGCATCTCACTAACCATGTTTCTAGACCCTCATTAGGTAGTTTTATCATTTTAAATAATAGAGTTATAGAGAGCTGGAAGCCCTTTGGGAATTCTCTCTTAATAGGATTTCATTGCATAAGTAGTAGGGATGGCAATTTCCACCGATCCGATCGAATCCGATCCGCTCCCCGATCCGAATGGATCGGCGTTTTGGAGATCTGTTTGGAGACAGGGTCGGATTTGGGGATTTTTTTTTTTAAAATTCGGGGATCGGATCGGGGACGGGTAGAAGTGTATCCCCGCCTCGAATCCGATCCGATCCGTCCCCGAATCCCCGTTTTATATTTTATTATTATTATATATATATATATATATATATTATCTTATATACTTATGTATTTAGGGTTTTGAGTTACTGTGTACACACTACACAATACTCCTCAGTCCTCAATCCTCATCTCCTATTCTCTTCTCTTCACAGCCGCCGCACCACCTCCATAGCCACCATCTCTCTCGATCTCTCATCTCTCTCTCTCTCTCTCTCTCTCTCTCGATCTCTCATCTCCCTCTCGAGTCTCGATCTCTCTCTCAACCAAACTCCACCTCTCTCGGTCTCTCCTCCTCCATCGGTGAGAGAGTGGGTGCAGAAAATGGCAGCAGTTGTAAACGGTCCGACAGCTTGGATTATCAACTCAATTTCTAGCCACAAGTTTGCTGGTGCAAAGCTTCTGGAATGCTTTGAATCGCACTATGAAGGATGAGAAATATTCAAACTCCCAATGCTGTGGTCAAGTTCACTCAGAGTCCAACTAGAGGAGATTCCAATTGACCTTATAATTCTGTACTTCAAACGATGGAGTTCGTAGGCAAATAGTGCCAAAGAACTAGACATACGCAGACTTGTGCTTGTTTGTGCTTCTGTTTTCTTTATTCATAACTCGTACATATTGTGTTAGCATCTGATTTTCTTTGTTTTCTTGTTAATTTTTTGTATCTGGGTTTGGTTCTTCTTCTCAATCTCTATTTTAGTGAACCCTAATCCCCGAATCCCTGTTTGGATCTCCGTTCTCCATTTGGGGCGGGGATGGAGGGGAGAAAATGATCCCCATTGGGGATCGGATCGGGGACGGGGACGGGGGAGGGATTTGGAGATCGGGGGCGGGGATAGTAGTCTCCGGCCCCGCTCCGTCCCCATTGCCAACCCTAATAAGTAACGCAACTGGTTCTTTTTTTATTTGACCGGGTTCTTGAACTATGTTCAAATGTTCTCTCTTTAGCGATTCTTATGTTATGTGACATCACATATGACGTGCAACCCATAGATCGGTGATTACATTAGGAATTGTTAGGAGTCTGATCCGCCTAAGGTTCTTTCTATGCGTGCGTAGGCCCAATCCGTTGGGGAGTATGCACAGAGTCCATCACATCACATGGACCCAATATCATTGAATGACCCATATCCACTTAAAAGGCTAAGCCTTGTAAGTGGTGAGTCATCCAATAGTATATTAAGGTCCAACTCTTTTTCTGTTTATCCAATGTGGGACTCAATCTTTCACACATGTTTCCAACAGGAATTCTTAGAGGACTTATTCAAATACACCAGCAATGTCATTTCCTTTTTATGTTGTAATGCGAATATTCCATTTTTTGTTGTTAGTTGGAGATATTGCAATGGCACAACAATGTATGAACTACGAAGCTTATCTTTCTGTTTAGATCATACTTAGGAAAGGACATGTAGTTTTTTAACTTAGTGAGTTTGTGCGCTTAACTTAGTGAGGTGGTTGTGTGCAGGCACGGTTCTTTGCACCAGAGAAGGCCAAGGCACTTGTGGACCGTTATTCAAGGTAGTGAGTCAGTGACCTCTGTCCAACCTGTACACCAGATGACTCATTATTTCCAGGATTGTAGTTTCAAGGGCTTCAGTATTTCCAAGACTGAAATTCTTTGTTGTATTGTTGTCTAATAGAGTTGCTATTAAACTTGTGTAGCAGATGATTGATTCGTTTTCTCAATCTCTGCAAATATCAACAATTATTTACTCGGTCCATGTGGTATGTGATAGAAGTATACACACAGAAATTGTAAACAAATTTTGCTACTCAAGTTACAAAAATTAAGAATTTACAGGAATTGTACAATTTGATCAACACAATCTAAAAGAGTAAAAGGCGTGACAAATGAGGAAGCATTAAGATCTTTGTAGTTATTCAAATCCAAATGACATACAGACTTGAATAACTACCTTAGTGTATACCGATCAACAAAAAAAACTACTAACTTGTAACAACATAAAAATGAGTTAAAATGATAGTAGTAGAAGTAATTTTGGAAATCTAAATATCGCAAAACAGTTGGTTAGTGTTTAGCAAATTGGCAGTTATTATCGGCAGAGATTGGGGTTATGCCTACAAACGACCAGAAAATTATTCAATGGTCTTGGGGCTCCGACATGTAGGTACATCAACACCTTTTTTCACCAAATTTTTGTGAGATCCAATACTAAGTGTGTTGCGCCCTCGATTTTTAACTTAATAAAAATAAACATTTTTCACAAAGGAATTGCATAAATCTCATCCATTCCTTCCCACAAATCACCTTACAATTACAAAGTTCAACATTCATGGTGGATTGCAAGTCTACGCTAAGCACCTGTGTCCCATGAGAAAGACATGAAAATAATTTAAAGTTGTTACATTCCTCCAAAAGCTATCTCCCAAAAGGATGTTCATGAGTTAATCACATAACTTGTCATTTATGCTTTCAAAGAAATCCATTCACTTCAAGTACTCCCATTCGTGCTCCGAGATTGATACGTGAAAGTAAAAGAGGTGAGCATTCACTTCACCTAGTAGGGATTTCTTTTACCGAATTTATAAAAGCTTAATAGAGGAAATAATGGAAATGAGGCGCAATGCATTTAAACATACTCAAACGAGTTTCACAATGTAAGGCTCAAACGAGTTTTGCAACGTAAGGTTTTCTCATATAGCAGCTCTTTTCATACACCTTCACTCACACGAACTTGAGCCATCGAGAACCAGATTTCATCTTTACCGCGTCACTCGTCATGACATTCCAACCTAACAAATCTCCGCATGTTTTCTCTATACGTCTAATCAATCGGGTCTGACAACCCTCATAAAACCACCTCAACTATACCACAAAATCCACATTAGAGTGACCAAAGTACTTCATGAATGTATCGACGAATATTCTGGATGTATGACCCGTACATACCTCAACAAGCATTTCGGGTAGCTGCAACCCCGTACGTACCATCTCAAGTATTCCGGGTATGTGCAACCCTGTATAATATCACCCAATATTTCATATGTATCGAACATCTTTTTTACAAATATCCATAACACTCTCGAATACTCATGTGTTCAACGATTATCCATGTAACTTTTCTAAGTGTCTGTGTATTAGCGTATTCATAAGTATCCGAACCTTTCGGTGATCTCCTACGTGTCCCACAATTACCTGTATCTCTCACCAATGCATGTATTCGTACACTTACTCTTCTGATGGTTATTTCAATGATCACACTAATCTCTAAATAATGAAAAGCTTACAATTGCCCTTCCGAATCTCCAGGGCCTCACGGGTCCTTCCTAGCAACGCATCGATTAAAGGCCCTAGTGACTTGTTTTATTACTGTATCGTTTGATTTCGCTTGTTATTTCATCAAGTGTCTGTTCGTCTCATTGCCAGATGTATTGAAGATATTCATTGAACTACACCCCAACGTGTCCACAAGTACCCACCAAGCGTCATGTAATCACGCCACACTAACCTCCCACGATGTAGATTATGAATGTGTTCAACTTGTTCCCTAATCGAGACCTCTCGTGTGGTTTCATTGTGTCTATTGTAATAAGCTACTTCATGACATCGGATGTCCATAATCATCACTTCATCATATTACGTTGACATCCATCATTACAAGTTCAAAGCAAGTTTAAACAAGTTTCAAGTCAGAATTTCACGTATGCCGAACAGAACAGAACACAGAAATTCCTGCCAGCACAGTGACGAGCAGATTTTTCTGCAAAATTTCCTATCTTCACCTAAACTTAACACGTTGGTCCCAAACTCAGAAATTATACTACCAACAGATAAAATATACATGGAGTGATGAATCATCAATGGGGGTCAATAATCTCAACAAAAACATGAATCATTTTCATGACGTAGGTTATCAAAGTCAAGAACTTCGACTAATATACAAGAAAGAGATCTAGACCATGATTTTTGTGCATTCAACAATCATAAACATCAAAGAAAAAGAAACCCCTACCTCACGATTTTGAGCTCCCACAAGTCTTGAATGTGAAACCCTAATAACCTCTCCCAGCTTGAAACCCACAAAAATGCATTTCCCCAGCTTAACCACGCAAATCCTAAGCTCCAATAGTCAATATGCTTTGCATAGATGACGGATCTTTACGGCTCGTTTGGATGCTGGAGATGATTTTGGGTGGATTTATAATGAGGGTGAATTTATAACAAGTGTGGGCCAACTCCTAAGAATGGTGGATTTGTATATTAGGTGTTTGGATGGTTTTTGAGGAGGGAGATTTGGAAGGTGGATGTCATGGGATAAGTTGAAAAAATACTTAATTGCCCCCAGTTTGTTATTTTAATGGATAAATTGATTTGATTATAATAATAATAAATACATAATTATTAGAATAAATACACAATAAATACATAAAAATATTTAAACTATATTACAAGTTAAAAAAGTATTTCCAAAAAAAATTAAAAAATTAATTAATTATGAAATTTTGTAAAATTAATAAAATACAATTAAGGCTTTACTTGAATGGAGAGTAGGGTTTTCTTTTTTATTTATTTATTTATTTATTTATTTTTGGTTGAATGGAGAGTAGATGGTGGTTGAATGGTGAATAGCTGGTGAAGTGGTAGATAGGTGATTGAATGGTGGGTTTTTGGTTGAATGGTTGATAAAAATTTTATGTATAAATACAAATCCTTCTTGATTAATTTTTTTCACACTTCCCAATCCTCATTTGTAGGAAAAAATAAAAGAGAAGGCATCTTTCCTTATGTTTTGATTTTTTTCCTCTCATTTCAATGGCATGCTGGAATTGGACCGATGAGGAGGATACCTTATTACAGTCGTATCAATAAATGATAGCTTTGGGGCTTTGGGTAGGGGAGCACAGAGTCATGCATCACGGGTGGAACGTATCATTCAAGATATAATGTTCGAGTCTTTCTCCCAAAGTGGTATCACCAAGAAATAAATTGAAGGTAAAATAAAGAATTGGATTCAAATTTGCTGACATTCTTCGAAATGAGAATTTTGGGTGGGACGTTAACGAAATAAGCTAGTGGTGGAGGATGAAATTTGGAATGAATACGTCCGAGTAAGTCATTATATTGTTGGTTAAATTGTTTCCCTATTTAACTCTCCTAATCAATTTAATTGAAAATAACATTTGTTTTTGCATTTGTATAGGTCCATCCATTATGTTAACGACATGAGGGATAAGCAATATCCCTATTTCATTCGTTGGGCAAATTGTTTTGAACCTCAGTAGGTTATGAAGGATAAATCGGTCGGGAAGATGAAGATTGAAGTTCAAGTCGGATATTTGAAGAATAATTTTTAATTTCAGAGTCTATGTATCTTTTATGTTGTTTGTTTTTTTTAGAGTCTTATCATGTATCTCAACTAAATTCTCATATTTATTTGAGAGTCTACATTTGTCTTAATAATAAAGTCTTCATTCAATAAACCAAACTATTTGCATAATTGTTGAAACGTACAACTTCATTCGGAATCGAAAAGAAGTGCGAACAAAATACAAGCTACAAAACATAAGAAAAAATTACAAAATAGGACAAATTTCCTACATTGGCCTTGCGCACACTGGTTTGATGTTTAACTTGCAACGCACTTACGGATGTTGAAGCACCGTCACTTGTTGAATGTTTTGTTTGGGTTGATTGCATATTTCTGACCCGAAAACTCTCTGTATGAAAATTTAGCAATGGTGTTTCAGCTTCTTCCAGTGTGTTGTACCTTTTCTTCAAGTCCCCAGAGTATCCATTAACTTGGACTTTAGCTTCCTCCCAAGTGTTGTAGATCCCTGGACGATGTCCAACGAAAACCACCCAATAGGACTCTCTATGTTGACTTGTCATTCAATAATCTAATCCAAAACAAGTGGGGATATAATTTTCTTTCAACCTTTAAATAATAGTAAACACTAAACTATAGTATTTACTTGGCTCGGATCTTTGATTCACTAGCATGCATTACACAAGTTGGCTACAACTTATGTTGTCAAACGGTGATTAAACCATTGGCCATCATAAAGTGTACTGCCAATACGAGTGCCTTGCCTTTTTTTCTCAAATAACATCATAGCCGTTAAAGAGGATGCCAACTAACTAATGCCAAATACTTGTAATGATAAACAAACACTTTAATCTATAAGCCCGAGAGGATTGAACATGCAGTGGGTTTGCTAGTTAAAGTTATGAGATGCTAAAATGGCAACTCATAATTACTCTCTCTCTCTCTCCCTGCTTAGAATTTAGTTTCTCTACTCACAATCCATAAATTGGTGACAACTTATGTTGCCAAGAGGTTTCAAATCCATTGGCCGTCATAAGTTGTCCCACCAAGTCGAATTTCTCGGCTAAGTTTGTTTGCCCTAATTCATCGTAGCCATAAACCCGTAAAACTGTGAGTCATTAATTTCACCCACAAAACTCCACATGATGAACACAGAAGACTACATCTCATAAACCCAGAAAACTGAGTCATTAAACCAGGAAAACTGGATGTCATAAACCCAACAAAATAGCATGTCATAAACCAAGGAAATTACATAAATGGTTACCAAAGAAAAGACATAAAACTGCCACATGATGAACCTAGAAAATTGCATAAAGTAAACCCAGAAAAATGAGACTCTTAAACCCATAAAAACAACATAAAGTTAACCCACAAAACTGCATAAATGCTTCACCTAGAAAACTCACAAAACTACCATCAGATGAAGCCAGAAAAACTGCAAGTGATTAACCCAGAAAACTAAGACTCATGCACCCAGAAATTTGCAAGTCATAACCCTAGAAAAACAACATGTCATCAACTCAGGAAACTGCATAAATGGTATACCCAGAAAACTCCAAAAACTAGCATGGGATGAACCCAGAAAACTGCAACTGATTAACCCAGAAATCTCACTCATATTCCTAGATATTTGCATGTCATAACCCCACAAAAAGAGCATGTCATAAACCCAGAAAAACTAAAGAAATTCTTTAGCCAGAAAACTATCATGTAATTAACCCAAAAATCTCACTCATATTAAGCCAGAAACAGACTCATAAACCCAGAAATCTGCAACTCATTACCCCAGAAAAATAGCATGTCATAGACGCAAAAAACTGCATAAATGGTTACCCAAGAAATCTCAGAAAACTACATTGGATAAACTCAGAAAACTCAGCCTAACTGCAATGAGATGAACTCGAAAAACTGCAATTGATTTGCTAGAAAACTCAGCCTCGTAATTCCAGAAAACATCATGTCATAAACCCAGGAAAACAGCATGTCAACTAACTCAAAAAGCTGCATAAATTGGTACCCCAAAATTCACAAAACTGCAGAAGATAAACTTAGAAAACAACATCTCAACTAATGGATGCATGTCAACCCAGAAATAGCATGTAACATGCCCAAAAATAGCATGCTATCAATCCCAGAAACAACATGCTATTGAAGTTGTCCACCTTTTCTTCTACCACCAAAATCATGGCATTCGTGGTAAGCCTATCAACCATCTCAAAGTCAAGCTTCATTAGCTAGCTAAACACCTCTCTTTTTTCTGAGGGTTTTTGCTCATACCCTACTGCATCCATGAGCTTTTCCATCACCTCTATACTCTCAGTCAAATAACACCCAAATGCGTCCTGAACGGTTGCTTGTTTTACATCGGCCTTTGATATCTTCTTTGGCTTATTCGGCAGGGGATTGGATTGGAAAGTGTTGGCATTGGTTGGGGGAGTGTTAACATTGCTTGTGGGAGTGGTGGAATTGGTAAATGTTTGCGAGCCACCACCTATGTCCAAAAACTCCCACTTGCAAACACAGTGTCACCACTTGCATACCTTGGAGTATAGCAATCATTGGTGTCAACACTTATATCTTCACCATCAATATCGTCAACCTCAATGTCCTATGGATGGTCGGCTAATTCACCAGTAGCCCTATCATTCCCAAACAGTACTTGCCAACTTTCAAACATGGGGAAGGACTTCCCATTCATCCCTTTTGCTTTGGGATTAGAAAGACAAGGAGAGTGTGCCTAAGATAGAAAGAAAATGTCATGCAAAGTCACCTTCTCATACTCCTCCCACACATGGTCATCATTCACTTCATGGAATTATTGACATGGTTCTAGTTAAACCCACTTATACGACTCATGTCGGCAAGCACACCATACTTCTCCTTCCAATTTTTAACATTGGACTCTATGTTTGGTTGGGCTTTTATAGTTGTCCCCGACAACACCTTAAGTAATGCTTTCTCCACGACATTGAAGAAGCCCGACCTAAAGCCATTTTCAACTTTCTACTTCACGTCGTCGTTGAATTCATCCAGCATGCAACCTAGTAGAGCTTCCTCTTCTTTAACAGTCCATAGCCTACGAGGTTGTTTATCTTTTCCCTTACCCCTTGATCGCTTGTTGGATTGCGATTCTTCTCGACTATCCATCTTGTTGGCTACGATTATGTTCAATGATAATCACAATCTAAGATAAGACATGCCACAAATTTCAAATATAGCAATAAATGTTTGAATAGACACCCACAATTGCAAAGGATATGTTATTACATGAACTAAGCAACGAAAGGGAGAAATAACATCGTACGAATAATTTGAAATGTAATTAGAAGATTACAACAACGACAACCACGGTCTAATAACATTTCCTACTCCGCACCCATACCACCCTCATCATTAGCTAACAAATGGTTTTACATTTCGGTTGCCATATTATCCGTCAACTGGGTCCATTGGGTGGTTAGCTCAATGGTGGTAATGTACTCATCAGGTGGGACATTATGCAGGTTCTCCTGCTCCCACAAAGTGTATAGATGTTTAACTAGATCGACTGTCATTTCTTGCTTGACAAGGTTGTGGAGAAGGCAACAGGTAGTGATGATGCAACATTGAGTTCAAATGGGGTAGTAAGAGCAAGATCTCAATATTCCAAATCTCATCTTCAGGACCCCAAAGACTCTCTCTACAATATTTCTTGCCGCAGAGTGCTTCATGTTGAGGCACTCTTCCCAGCTTTGGGGCAAGTGTCATTGCTTCCAAATGTTAATGTTGTATCGTTATCCCTTGTACGATGTTAATAATCCCGGCCCATTAGTGTAACCAGCATCCACAAGGTAGCAATGACCTACAAATTTCATTTCAAGGCCTATGTGAGTATGTCAATACAACTGTGGAGGTATGGAGTGTAATGGAAAGTTGTTAAAAGTGACGTACCCTGTAGAATTTTTAACTCATGAGGCCTCATCAACCCATTCCGAAGCACTCTCGGATCCGTGGCTGATCCTTCCTAACCAGACAACGCATATATGAATTATAGGCGTCGACAACAAACTCCTAAGACATTTATCACGTAGTAACTCTTCCTTGACCCTATAACGTGCCTTGTCATCGGTTGGGGGGAGTACAGGTATAAAGGTACCGTCTAAAGTCCCTAGACAATTCTGTTTATGAGAGGAGGCAAAGATTTTAGTAGTCACCAAGTTTTTAATAATTAAGAATTCACAAAGTTTGTAGTGTAATGTACTTGGGAAGGTAATTTACCTCAAATCACTTCCACCTAAGATCCGGCTCATTAGGAGGAACAGATAGGGGATGATGCCACAATACATTGTGAAGTTGCAAAACCGCCAACAAAACTGCATTGAAATGCCTACTAATTGTTTCCCCGGACCTTATAAATTGGAACCCAGTAGGCCTATTCTTATTATGGTGCACAAGGATCCACATAAATATAGTAACTTTCTCCACAATTGTGACATTCCTAGAGTTCTGTAGGCCTCTTTCCCCTAATATAAGGAACAACCTCATGAATGTATGCCTATTTACCCTCAACAATCAGTGCATATAGTTGAGGTTGGTAGACATTAGGATTCAAACGAATACAGGGCCTTCATCGAAACCGTTCGGCAATCAAGTTCATAATTAACATGTACAGCATGAGAGTAGTATTGACTACTCTCATGAAACATTGGACTGCAACCAAAGCCTGAACCTTTTGACTTCTTCCTTCGCTCATGTTTGGTTAGTCTTGTCATCTGTTTTCAAATAAACCATCTTGCAAAATTAATTAGGGCAAACTTTGAAAACAGGAAAAAAATAGCGCAACGATTTCGTTATCAATCTCTTGAAATATACCAACTTGTATGAACACTAAGCCAACACAACAAGCAATATTAGGCCTTCCTCTAACTCAAATTTGGGCAATCTGAGTGCAAATTAGGGCAAACTTTATGCTAGTAATATTAAGCCATACATTTCCAGATTACTGTAAGAAATTAGCGCAATTTAGGGCAAACTATAAATCCAGCAATTAGGGGAAAATAAGAAACCATCACTTAGGGCAAACTCGAAAACCATACGAAACCCAGAGTGTCACAGATTAGGGCAAACTCGAACACCAAAGCAAACCCAGATTATGTCACAGATATTGGTAACTCGATATCAATTACGACAATTTAGGCCAAACTCATAATCCATCAATTACAATGAACTATGAAACCCTAAAAATTCTCAGCAATTAGGGCAAACTGGAAGGCCATAGCAAACCCAGATTCAACCTTTGGAACTCGAAACCCATCTATTTCCATATTTATGTCTGAAATTATAGCAAACTCAAACAAGTGGAAACTCAGATTTTAGCAAAACAAGATTATCACATATAGACACAAAATCGAGTTCTCAATCCAAAAATAAATGGGTTTCGAAACCACAAAATCACCATATCGCAAACAACAAGGGAGTACGTAGTATACCTGACTGTAATAGGTTGAAGAAGAGGTCGAGGTTTGCAACAATGGAGTCGCACAGTTCAAAAACGGCGACTGCCTTCGCTTCTCTTTTCTCTCCTCTCTTCTCTATTCTCTCTTCCAAAAATGAAACGCTATTGATTAGATCTGGTTGTACGCGTAACAATACCAAGATTTGCAGGGGCAAAAACGTACCAAAAAACACCAAAACCACCCGGATTTGCCAACAATAGGGTAGAAGCCAGTGCTCGCATATCTACCCCAAGGGTGATTTGCACTCCAAATAATAATCGAGTGAGGACGAACAAATGGCAGCCAAACGGCGGAGATGAGGTGGGACCAGGATTAGCAATCAACCCACTTCACATATACAGGTACAAGTCCGGCATCCAAATAAGGTGTTAGTGTATTTGTGTGTGGTTTGGGTGTGAGTGGATGATTTGGGGAGAAAAGTTGAAGAAATCGAGAGGAGGAAGAAAGAGGGAGGGGCCGGCTACTTGAGGAGGGGAGAGGGGAAAGTGATTTTCTCTCTCCTCCTCTTCCTATTTATAGAGGGAGCACACACATACACACCCCGACTTCCCATGTATTTCAAACGAGTCCAAAACACACTAATGTCTCACATTGAACCATCATATGAACTTTAAATGTAATTCCTCAATGTTCCTAACTTCAATCGAAAAAAATTTGTGTGAAATTCGAAGTCTTTACAAAGTGTACGGACTTCACGAACATGTGTGGTGAAGAAATATGTTGGGACACCATGTGGCGATAGTAGACCACTTTAATAATCACTCCCAAATGACACCCAATGAAACACTCTCTCTCTCTCTCTCTCTCTCTCTCTCTCTCTCTCTCTCTCTCTCTCTCTCACACACACACACACACACACACACACACACCTCACATGAAATTGAAGACGATGCTTTGGTAAAGAGAATGTAGGGTTTTGCCCACAAAAGATTGGAATGAGCAAGTTTATTGCAAGTTGCAACACTGTTTGGCACAAGGAAGAGCCGTCAAGTAAAATAACAAATCTGTTCATGTCCAATCACAGTGAAGAGTTTCTATTCTTAAACATGTCGCGTTAGAGAGTTGTATTCAGAAACGACAAGAACGTAATTCTATTTATATTCTTGTAAAGATGCAAAACTGGCAAGGACAGTTCAAATTCCAAAAGGGTAAATTTGAAAACTAAAGAGTAGAAAACACGTTAGGGCCTTCATACTTTTAGAAGTAGTATATTTTATAGACATAGTTTTCTATTTTTCATTTGAAAATTATGGTCTCTTTATTTTATAGATGTAACAGTATGAGAGATTAATCTTGTGGAATGATCAATCGTGACATCTTTTTTAAAGGAGGCCATCTCAGTCCATCTATGTAGAACACGATGGGAGTCCCACACAAGTAGAATTATTGTAAGAGTAGCCGCTACTGGACTGGTTCATGTTTACTAATCTAAGCAGCCATAAATATAAGCTAATACGGTCACTATGGCTGTGTTTGGTTAGATAGTTTAGTTTAGTTTTGATGATGTCATGAGGTGTAATGAGTGGAGAGAGATAGAGAGAGAAATGAGGGAACTGATGATGTCATCAAAACTAAAACTAAAACTAAACAGAGAAACGAACAAGGCCTATATGTCTGTGTGTGTGACTTGCTGAAATAGCACACCATCCCAAAAAAAAAACCAGCCACAGAAGTAGTATTTCATCAAGGAACAGTATACAATCCAAAGAAAAAATATGAAAAAAAGAAGCAAAAAAAAACTCTTCCATCCATTTGAGCTAGTAGCACGAACGTGCATGGCTACATGCTATTATTCTGCTCAAGAACTGTGGGGTCTCTCCTCTTAAGGAACCGGGACATACTTGACTGGTTAAAATCTGAGTTCTCTGCAAGCACATAGAGACAAAACAAGCACAATCCTGTTTCAACCAGAACAAATGGGTCAGAGTCACAAGGGTATAAATTCTAGAAAAAAAGACAACAATAGATGAAGCAACTGAGGGATAAAAAGTTAAAAACTGAATGGAGTCTCATCAGGGTCAAAGATTACTTTCCATCCTACTTCAGTAACTCCAGCATGAGAGATCAGAGGGATGGAAACCTATAACTGCAGCTATGCAATCTCAATGCATGTCCTATTTTGTTCAGAAAAATCCCCTACTCTTATCCCGGTTAGCAGTTAGGACATCAACCTTTTTCCTGATTCTTTAGCAATGGCAGGAGAAACCGCTTTAAGCTAAACGTGGTGGAGGCACAAATTTATTAAGCCTTCTCACGTATACTTTTTTTGGCTTTTCCCCACAGTGATAGTGCTAGCATAGCATGTTAGTATTTTGTGGCGCGTGCGCGCGCGCACAACCTTGGGATAGAGCCCTTGGTCTACTCATGTATGCTTGTGCCTGTAAAACACGTATTCTCCAGCAACTCTCTATCAAAGTGTTTAAAGAGAGGACTCTTTCTGGCATCCAACAAGAAGACAGGTTATAGGTTCCACGAGTGTTAATTGATAAGCCTAAAATATTGACACGTAGCTATCCCTATATCGAATATTGTTAGTTGTATATTGTGCTTAATTAGATATTAATGTTACCTTTTTTTTGTTCTTTACATAAAATTATCTATTTTGCAGGAAAAGATAACAAGGACTAATATTTCAGCCGTCTGATTCGAGTGTTGGAGGGAATCTATAATCAAGGCCTATGGTGAGCAAAGGAAACAACCCAAATTAATTAAGTGATGAGATATTCTACAATGAAGATTCAATGGGCTGGCCTTATATCACTCGTACAGTTGGATGAGACACCTATAATTGATGTGCAACCTGATTGGGTAATGTTGGTGATTAAGTTTGGGTTACTATACTTGAGTTAGGAAAGGATTCTCTTTCCTTCTGAATGGAGCTTTTCGGTCATCAACTATAAAGAGGCACCAATAGGGTTTAGGGATCATCGGGGGGCTGCGGCCATAGGACATAATTAAAAAGGGACGTCACGAAACAAAGGCAGCAGTAGCATCTCGAGAAAGGTCACGGCTGGGCAGCAGAATAGGAGCTCGAGGCATACATCTTTTATTTTTTTCATAAGCTTCATTCAATGGAGTTCTATTCTTATATGTTTATGTGTTTTGACTCCATGAGCGGCTAGTCGTTTAAACTAGGGTGGAGGATGAAACCCCATGTTTAGTAGTGGTTAGATACAAACACTTGGTTAATTTTTCTTCATTTATGATCTCATTGATTAATCGCTCTTACCTCCATTTAATTTGACTTAGTGGTTTTGGATATGGATTCAATCATGTTTTTTCCATGATTTGAAACTACTAGTTAATGATTTTGCCTAGTTATTAGATTTTGATTTCAAGTATTGGATATCCGTTGTGACTTGTTTGCTAGCGGATACATCGGATTTTTCGTGTCTTGAACTTTGAGGCGAGGAAAAGCGTACATAATTTTTTAAAATGAGCTTAACGAAAATATTTTCCGCAGTAATAGAGTTTAGCCACCAAATTACTGTGAAGAGAATTAGAGAAAAATAAATCAGAGTTTGTCAAAAAATCACTACGAATATATGGGTGTGGATTCCGAAACTCTAGTTATCTTTTTTCCAACAGTAATCTTCACTTATTTTTCCATTAAAGTTTAATTATTTATTTTGCCATTCTTAGTTTAATTTTAGTCTACAAATCAATTCACGACATTTTGGAACTAGGTTAGGGTCTAATCAATTTTAAATTTATTTAGTTTCCTATTAAAAAAACACAAGTCCCTGTGGGTTCGACCTCGCTCTTGCATAACTATACTTCGGGTACGATTCATGCTCTTGCGAGTACATTAAAATTTCACAACAAGTTTTTGCTACTCTGGAACTTGAAAATTGAGCTTGAAGGAGGGAGGTGATCAATGACAGAAAGCAGCGAACCCATCTTATTGCATGTTCAGCTGATATGTATACTTTGAAATTGTGAAAACAAAAAAACAAATTGGTAAGAAACCCATTATCATAACTTCCTGTAAATGCATAGGATTCCAAACAAGCAGGAAAAGATCAACTGCTAGTGCATTTATAGAATAGTCCGACAGCGAAAAATCCCTGTTTTCACCTGAAGGTGAACTAACAAAAACAAAAGATCTTCACGTACCAGTATAAGCCACTGTAACACCTGAGACCAATCTTCCCAAAGCAGACAGCAAGTACAGGCTAGCAACCACCTGTATAGAACAAACATAGATCAAATCGTCACGTGGATGGTGATACTCTTTCCTCACTATGAAGGCCCAAAAGAATACCTTACAACCATATCACAAATATATGACCGCCGGGGGCCCGGGGCTATACCTTCCTCTCTTACACGGGCCTATTTATGGCCAATTCTTACTTTCTCAGTCCAAGGGCCAAATAGTTGGCATGAATGGGCACAGCATTTCTACGACTAATATTCGTTTCTTTTTTCACTAAGCTATTAACAAACAAATCTCGGGCAATGAGAGTCAAGCTTAGAGTAGTAAGGATATGTCCTGAAAATCAATCTTTCTTTGTACCCCATCCAATTGCGCCCAACAGTTCAAAAGGTCAAGCTCTCAACCTTACGCTTATCCCTGAACCTCACACCCAGGAGGGACCACCGATGAAGAGTTCAAGAGGGTGTTTACGGCAAGGAAATCATTTACCCAATTTGCTTCTAATCACATATATTACAAAGAGCCACAAAATATGGGTGCCAAAGTAATTCTTCAAAAAAGTTACTCCCTCTGTCCCTTAATGTTAGTCCCCTATTCCTTTTTTGGATGTCCCAAAATTGATGTCCGCTTGTGAAAATCAAGGACTAAAATTAAGTAATTTTCCTTTGTTGCCCTTCTTATTTGAGCAAATGGAAAAGATTCTTTTTACCAAATTCAAATTTAGAATTAAGAGACAAATGTGGAAAGTTAACAATGAAAAATACAATGATTATGTCTCCAAAAAAAGTTGGAATCCCAAAGTGGGACTAACATTAAGGGACGGAGGGAGTACTAAGCTAGTAGTACTGCAACAATAGTCATCAAATTTGACATATGGTTTGATTATTTTCTGAAATAGTTTGTACCAAATCTCCAGCCTACGTACCTTACCGAGATAGTGCATATGGACTTCACATATAGGTCCACAGTATTTACATTTCCAACAATTAATCTCGACATAAGGCTGAACTCCATGGGAACATAGGACAAATAAGCAATAAGAGGCGCATAGAGAAGTAAAAGATCTGGTGGAAGCCAAGGAAGCACTTGGAGACAGACATAAAAAGAAGGCATTAAGGTGGAAGCTAAGCTTTTTATTCGATAAGCATGCCAGCACCCCTCTTTTGTCATATATTCTCTCACCAAGCAAGCACATAATCAAAATTCTTGCAATATGTTGTTACTTACGACAAGTCAGCAAGGGGTTCCAAATCAGACACTGCTGAAGTTGCCCAGTTGACCCATCAAACTTGCGTAGCAAAATTCGGCAGATGTTAATAGCACAAACAAAATATTTCAAGCACACAAATTAGGATGAGATTCACACCACTTACAAAGCACATCGACATATTAGTGCTAGTCATAGAGTGTTACTAACTGAAGACTGTTAACTCATCGCAGAACAGAATAATCCTGAATTCGAGAGCAAAATACCTTCAGAAACAGCCTCTTGTCATGCCCAGTCGCTGCAACCCTTAAAACAGACTCGGCTGCACCTATAGTGTTAGCCAAGCATGCAAACATGCTATTGGCAGTATCTTGAGATATCTGCCATTCAAGGGGATCCACGGGCACCCTGTAAGAAATAAATGGCATCAAAAGACATTTCCGCACGTTTTGCTTTTTATTTGTCGAAGTTTGGAATCGTAAGAGATGGATGCCGGCAATAATTGACCAGGTACAAATAATGCAACAATTACACAAAATAACTAATAAAATGCACAAGAATATTCGAAAACCCAAGGCATCTGTTGGTAATCATACTCGATTTTGATGTGTCGGAAGAGGAGGCCGAGGATGGCGAGGGAGCAGAGAAGGACGATAAAGACGTCGGAGACAAGGGAGACGATGCTGGAATTCCTATAGGCGCAATGGTAGTACACCAAACTCCCGCATATCATCACTATCGACGCCTTCCCCCCTCCACCTCCTCTCCGTCTTCCTTCCCTCGTACTTTTGCTACCACTACCGCACTCCGGCTCCGTCATTCTTCGCTGTCTCTCACAGAAACGTGTTCGATTTTGAGATTCTGATCGCGTAGAAATCGATACTTCTATATATTTCAACAATTACAAAGAATCTCCTAGAATTTTATCCATGTCACAAATTACTCCCCATAGTCGTACCTTTTTTTTTCAGTTCAAATACCTGCACTACTAACTAATAGCAATGTGAACCCTATTTATATCCAACCCAACTTCTCTAAACTTGTTGAAAATTATAAATTCAAGCTAGCAATATGTTAAAACCAAACCAATATTTATTATGCACTTAATATATTTCCATGTAGTCAAATATATTAAATCAAATTCACCCGACTATTTTTTACTATACATCACTGAAAACTCCATTTTTAGAAATTGTTAGCACAATCTCGTCTAAGCTCATGGAAGATAAACAAATATCCACAAAAAATACAAAGTTTCTTAGTTTGTCCACAAAAAAAAATTACTAGTTTTGGTTTTCATTTTACCATAGTGGTTTTCATTTTATGTTCTAATTTTCTTATATGATCATAGATATTTATTTCTTGTAGAGTAGGCAATTGAGGTTGTAACAAGTTGAAATCTAATTACATGAAAATATCATAATGTGTGATTGATATTCAATGCATACTTAAAATATTAGTCAAATTGTGACATAGTACGGTAACTTGATATCTAAAAATACCAACAAGTTGATAGTGGTCCATAGGTTTCGTTATGAATTTGAACTGAAAATAAAGTACAACCAAGGGCATCTATAATTATTTCTTTCTACACATACTCAAAATTGGAAGAAAAAAACTTAAATTTCATCTATCATGTCATAATATTTTGATTACACATTTTGAGTTTTATCATTTTTTCCCCCAAATTTGAAGAAGTCTAAATTCATACCATTTTTTTTCTCAACCCTATTTTGTTTTGTTTACAAATGTGTCAATTTGACCTATATTTTAGTGGGAAAACATAAAAACACTTGATTTGAGAAGGGAAAAAAAAAAGGTCTAGCTTTAAGAGAATGCAGGCCCGATGAAGTTTTTGACCCAAATTTTTACCCAAATAGGCGTGGGGAGGTTTTTAGGGGAGTAATTTGTGACACGGATCAAATTCTAGGAACTTCTATGTAATTGTCGAAATATATATCAATTTCTACGCGATCAGAATCGGACCGAAGTAGCCCAAAATCTCAAATCGATCAGGCTGAATTGGTGACACGCATCAAATTCAAGGATTTTCCATGGAATAGTCGTAATATTTATCAAGTTCTGCGCGATCAGTATCAAAAGCAGCCGAAATCTTAAATCGAACAGGTAACCCTCTCTCTCCTCTTTGTTCGTCTCCCCCTTTATCTATTTGCTGTTGTTTATGGGGTAATTTGGATGTTTAAACATAGTATGTTCGATGCACAGGCCAGGAATGAATCAATTTAACGAAGATGTAGATGCAGGAGTACCATACATTTAGGGGCCCTTATTTTCTGAAATTTTTTTGGGGCTGAAGCAGTGCCTTTCTAGGTTTCTGCTCATGGCTGGCCGTGCCCATTCATACCCTGTAAATTTCGAAACTGTGCTCAGAAAATTACTTCACACAGAAGTCGTTCCCCCCTCTCCCCCACCCCTGCCCCTTGTTTTTTTTGTGGTTTAAGGCATCCAGTGGTGTAGCCGGATATTTGCCGTGACCTACGAAGGACGGGTACATCTAAAACCTACGAAGCACGGGTACATCTAAAACCCTGCCGTACTTGTACCCGTAACTTACCGGCTACCGGTACTTTGCATGGTTGTTCTAAATCCGTACCAGGTACACAAAACACATACCAAAACTTCTCTCTGACTTTTGCCGTACCAAAGTGACCCAATATATATCAAGCCGTGACCAACACAAAAATGAAACTAAGCTGATAAGACATTTTTCTTTGCTTAGTGTAGTTGTAGGATAACCATTTTTGTCTATAGGTGCTTTAGTGTAATGTCATTAAACTCTAATTCGCACCCTCAGTTTGGCGTTAAACTATTATTTGATGTGGGATTCCTAATTACCAAATCATTTAGTGTAAATATTACGTTTATCACCACCGTACCTGTACCCCACATTCTTTAGGTTGTGCTGTGGCGCAAACCAAATCAAGGATAGATTTCATAAGAGAGACTTAATCCCAAAATGGGATACAAAGGAGTCTAAGCTCTCAAATTCTATTATCAATGTATCAAAAACTACCTAATGAGGACTCTAGATTCCTATTTATAGACTCAACGACCCTACTACACTAGAGGACGCTAAAATGACAGGACTAACCTTATTTCTACTGCATTGGGACTCTCCCTCTAAAAAAACGTGTCCTCAAGTTGGACAACAAGACACAAAACAACTAAAATAAAGAAACATAAAAGTATGCAACTTCGGATTAGGCACGTAGCTGCATTTTTATTGATCACGACACCCTCTTGCGATAGCCCATCTTCAATACGAGCTTCCGTTTGTGTCCATTCATCGCATCCATGCTTATATGCCAAGAGATCACCCCTTTGCCATGCCTATTACGGATCAATACTTCCTCAACATATGAGGTTACATTTGATTCCAAAACATCACAAGAATCATCAACCATAGCACAAAGGACATTCAACTTCACACCGTGCCTAAGATCATGCCGAAGACTTTCTTGAGTGAACACCATCCCCAAAGGATCTTCAAGTTGTACAAAATAGTTGTTGCCCTCTTTTGGTACCTCAAAATTGTTTCCAACACTAATGCTACATAAACTTGAACATCTTGAATCCCTTGCTCCATGGACAACTTGGAGACAAGTGTTGAGAGCAATCATCAAACTCAAACTCATAGCTTTTCTCTACCTCACAGCTTGCCTCCAAAACTTGCCAACTATCTTCCCAAGGTGTTGAGAAAGACTTGATCGATAGGCTAAGTCTTTTTTCTTCTTCATCACCCAACTCGTCTTCAAACTCGTCATAAACGGGAACACCCTAATCACCACTAGTCTCAAAGACGGGTTCATCTTCAAACTCTTCATGTGGGAACTTATCAAATTTAGGAAGAACATCATCATCATCATCAATATCCTCGCTAGGATACTCATCATATAGGGGAATTCCTTCTAAACCACCTCCAAAGTCTTCATTTGGACACTTATCAAAGACAAAAACTTCTTCAAAATAGCCTTGTTTCATCTAATCATCAAACGCATCCAGATTAAGGCTCATCTTCTCCACAACAAAGAGGGAATTAGGGAACTCTAGACACCTATTTATGGACTCAATGACCCTACTACACTAGAGGACACTAAAATGACAGGACCATCCTCATTCCTACTGTTTCATGCTGTGTCAATGTACCTATACCTGTACACTTGCTTCTTAGGCTGTCGTAGAGTTTAATCACAATTTTTTCCTTGTTTAGTAGATGGATAAGCATATATTTGAGTCAAATAAGTATATATACATATATAGGTATATATTGGGAGAGGGCGAAAACAATGATGGTGGCGTGGCACAAGAGAGGGAGAGGGAGAGGGAGAAAGGATATGAAGAAAAATCTAGAGGGGATAAAGACGAGTCATAGACTAAGCGCGAGAAAAAAGAAAGTGGGATAGATAAAAAATGAGGGCAATATACTTGGTGAGCAAGTTGTTTATTGCTATACTTCAAGGGGCATGTTTGGAAAGCCTCTCAAGAATTTTTCGAATGAGACTATTGTCTTCAATGATGGAAATCCATAAGGAAAACCATAAAGTCGCGCCCCTTGTTTGACTCGCTTAGTGGTACATAATCACATTATGTCACGATAGGTGGTCGGTTGTTTTGCCCACAGGAGATGCAATAAAGCCGAGCTAAAACCTTAATTCAAATAGAATAATCAACAAAGATTAGAGTCCTGATATCGTACCTGAGGCTTCAATAAGCCGAGTTATTGTAATTTTCAAAAACTGATTCCCAAATTAATCCAAACCTTAGTAGCAGGGAGCTCCTAAAGTGGTGGCGCTCCCACGTTGGGAGCCCGCTCTTGCGCTTCCAACTAAGGACGTTGACAGTAGCCCGCTCCCATCGAGATGGGAGGTTTCGTATGATCTTTGTATAGAAAAATAGGACTTTATCACTTGGCTGTATTAATTGGTCTTTGATGTACTCATATATCTAGCCCATGTCTTGAAATCTTGAAAAGAAAACCATATATTATAACACTAAACCAATTTCTTATAGTTATGGTGGACTTGGCCCATATTTTTACTTCCTAAATTGATTGTACTTCTAAAGTGAATACTTAATGCTGCATTATTTTCATAACAAATGTAAAAGCTCCTTTCACGCTCCCAACCTTGGGAGTTTTTATATTCCCCCGCTTCCGCTTTGTGCAACTAAGATCCAAAAGATGATTGATGAGAAGATTATCGAAATAATCAACCCAAGTACTGAAAATTAAAGATGTGTTGTGTTTCAAAGGGAGAAGACTCCATTCCATCGGTGTTGGGATTTTACTAATTAATTCATCATTGACCGTCATGGCTACAAACCCTAACAACATCGTCTAGAAGAATGGTATGACAGGGAATCGGCATTGTTTGTATCCGAGTGGCACAAAATGTCTTCAACATGTTTGGCACCATCCAAAGGAGATGAAAAGAAGGGAAAAAAATTAGAAGTTATTGTATTCTGTAAGCATCACGTATCCCAATTTATTGTTACAACCACTGTGAAAACAATTGTATAATCAATTCATGTATAGAGACTCAAAAAGTCATAGCGTTGCACAATTATGAATCTCTGATTAAGATCATCAATTCAAATGCAAAACTTAAAGTTATTTGTTAGGGTTTCATCTACACCCTAAGGTGATGTTTAGATGCTCATGGAAGAGTGAATATCTGAAGTCCTTGATGGAATGTTGTAGAAAAGCCTTAAGATCTCCTTCTATTCTTTCCTCTTGCCTCTTTTTTTTTTTTTTTTTTTTGCCTCTCTAAAGCTTGAGCAACTCCAAAATAGATTAGGGTTTCCTTTTGTATACATCCAGGAACTTTCACTTTGACCCCCAAACAGACTTTAACCTTCTAAACTTATTCAAAAGCTTCACAAATTGCGCCAATGACCTGAAAACATAAAGAGGCTAAACGAGTACCACATGTCCAAGCAAAATGTCTTGCAAGTGCTGTTTGGAAGGCATAGACGTAGATACTTGGGCACTTATACGTTTGCTAGTTAGGAGAGTGTGATGTGATGTGATGTGAAAAATCCTAGTGCCATGATTGCTCCCTAGTCACTATGCAGTTGTAATAATGTTAGAAAGCATCAAGTGTAGTTTTTATTCAGATATGTTAGTTGGAATAACTTTATCTTGGGTCTAGAGACAGCAGACCAAAGATTCCAATTTGTTGATCACAAGTCTGTTGGTTTGGTCGGAGTTAATCATAGTTACATACTAATATTAGTAGGAAACATCAAGGGGATGCAACCTGTATGCACCACCATGTGCAAAAATAAGCTCCACAAAATCATATATCTTTTTAATAGAGGAACTACCTGCTCTGGGTTCCCAACTATTGAAAGACATAATTTCATTTTCTAGGTTTGTAAAATATGAATGTTATAATTTGCCTTGTTCGTTTAGTAGTTTTAGTTTAAAATAGTTTTGAAAATATGGGTAATGAGTGGAGAGAGATAGAGAGAGAAATGAGGATAATGGTTTCAAAACTAAACTAAAACTAAACTAAACCATGAAACGAACAACTCCATTGTGTTTCTGTGTATTAACCAAAGAAATGTTGAATGGTTGTCCTTTGTTTTTGTACTAGTTTTTATTATATTATTTTTTGGTGCGAGCTTGTGGTTATTATCATTCTTCGGACTATGCAGTTTTTGGTTTTTAGGAGCCTACAGGACAGAGATGAATGTGCAGGCACATATGTCTGGACAAATCGCAGGTCAGCTACCTAATCAAGCTGGGACTCAGTTGGCTGGTGTGCCTCAGCAGAATGAAAGTCCTTTTTCTAACCAGATACAAAATTTAGGGGGTCATCATAATACAATGTATATGGATCCTCAGTTGGTAAAAGCACGCAGGTTCATGCAAGAGAAGATGTAAGACATTCTATTACAATTCACCATGTTCTTTGTGATTTTCAGTTTGGAATGTTACCCATATTTTTGTCTGTCTCGGTGCTATTTGATGTCAATGGTAAGTATGCTCCTTGAGCTTATTCCATCTTTTTCTTATCTTGAGGGAGTGAAGATCAATGCTTCTTTCAGTTGTTTTTGTATATTGTCACCCCAAGGGCCAAAAAACTATAATTTTCGTCACTTGTGGCGTTATACATAGCCTTGCCTTAGGGCAACGTATAGGTGGCAATTTGATACATATTGGTTCACCGCTGGACTTGAGTCTAATGGTGGACGATTGTGCTTGGAAAGTTGGAGTATTATTCATGTATTATGCAAATTAGTTGCTAGTAGGTCATATATTGTTTTTGAAATGGTGCAAGGGTGGTGATTGGTGAACAATAGGATAAAAAAGCGAATTGCATTGTAAACAAAGTACTGCATAGTTGACCTGACACGTGTTTGGGTTTTAGGTGTTTTGCAATCTCTGAAAACAGGAGGTGGGTCAAAGGGCCAAGTTCTAGTTGGGCTTTGTCTTATTCTCCCCCAATCCAACCAAAAGCTATGATTCAGTATTGGTGGCAATAATTTGCATTTTGTTTGTGTAACTTTGATACGGACCAAAATAAGCCAAATTAAGTTTTGTATCCCAATCAATTGAGGTCGGCTAATATTTTTATTTTTTCATTTTTCCTTTTCAATGGTTGTATGCTAGGTTTTCCTGTGACCGTGACATTTTCGTTAGCACTCATTGTTTTTACCTAGTGCGCATCATTTTTCGTGAGTAAACCAACTTAGTTTATTTTGCCTCAACTTATCTTCAATTAGTGCTACTCATATAATTTCTATTATGATCTCATGCTGTTCTTATCCTACCACCATTTGAACACACTCATCTCAGCTACATTCCTTTTATAAGTGATTATTAGATCAATCACATGGGCCTGCTCACGCTCGCTCTGATCTCATTTGATTCCTCTCCTTCCACTTTGAACATTTCACAACCACTTGTGTCACACGAGACTGGGTGAAAGCCACACCTCTGCTGTACTTTTTTTTTTTTTGACAAATAAGCTACCAGGCGTTGACGTTTTCCCACAATTTTTGCAGACCTGTCTGAGATGAATAGTCTTTTTTGTGCAATTCCAGATGTGAGAAAAGTCTTTGTATCTTATTGGTAAAACTGAATACTGGAAATTCAACAGATCCCTGGTTTTCTTCCTTTTCTTTTTGTGAATTAACGGAAATAAATGAATCCCTGGTTTTCTTCCTTTACTAATACGAGTATTGTCATAATAATGTATTTAATCGACTATATAACCCTATAGAATTAAGAGAAAAGAATGTTCTTATAATAAATAATTATTATGCGATATTATTTATTATATTATAAGATGTTTTTAATTATTCAATTCGAATTCTAAACCTGAACGGTTAGCACTAACAGAAACCTTATAAAATTTTAGTTGCCAAACATTCTGTCCCTATGGCACAGCTAGCCTTTTTAGTTGTTCAGTGTGATTTTGTTTTCTTCATTATAGGCGCCTTCCTTTTTGTAAGGGTTACACTATCACCCATCTCTCCATCCCTGTTTGTAATTGAACCTCACTATTGAACTTCACTCTTTAGGTGTTGTTTGGAACATAGGGAAAAGAAAGGAAAAGAACTTGTTTGGTTTGGAAAGAAAGTGAGAGAAGAATAGGAAACAAAGTTTAAGCACAGTACTTATTCCCTTACATTTCCCCCTCACTTTCTTTCTTAACAATTGTGTTTTATTTTCCTTTCCTTTCCGTTCCACAAGTTCCAAACAGACCCTTAGTTTCTCATAGTTTCGGATCTTCTTTCCTTTGTTATCAATTAGAAGAATGCGTGTTTAAATAACTCATTGGGGATTTGGCTGTCATGACTTGTGGCATTATCTGCAAAACGTGCATCCTGTAAACTTGGATTGCATTCCGTGATTGGAAGACCTTGCTCTTATCAGATACTCAGCTTCTCCTTATTGTTCTTGTTGCTTTTATTTGAGATTGTATTTCAGATGAATGACTTCCTTAAATTGTCTGTTTTATGCGTTCTTGCTCAAACTTGGCATCACTTTTTCTCCAGCTATGAATTGCTTATTCAACGGCAGCAACAAACTCATGATAGGCAACCAAAGCAATTTCAGGATCTTGTAAGACGCCTTGATGAGGTTCTATACAGAAATGCTGCCTCAAAGGTTACTTACAGTTCTCTTTTGTTCTCTTTTTATGCACCCCAACTGCTAAAGTATTATCTTATGTTTTACCTTGTTGTCGATAGAGTAGAGGCATGGAATAACTCAGTATCCGTGAGGAGTCTCCTTGTTGGCGTATTAGATCGGGGGTCCTTTTAGTTATGAACTACATGATTTTTGAGGGGGAAAAAAACTAAGTGGTAGACTACATCTGTATGCTGGCCTCATTGACTTTCTTTATAACATGAGGTTTTTGTTATTTGTAGGATGAATATATGAGCCTGGAGACTCTGGAGACTCGTTTGCATGTCTTGATCAAACGTCCACAGATCAGCAATCGCAACCAACAGCATCCGCAGCTAATTAATTCTTCTTCTCCTATTGCTACGATGATACCAACTCCGCGGATGACTCACAGTGGGAATTTGATGGTTACATCAACAGTGGATGCTTCCATGGTTGCTTCCAGCGGTGGTACTGGCATAGCACCTGCGACTAGCGTTACTGAAAGCTTATTACCAACTACTAATGGGATTTCTGTTGGAATGCCCAGTGGTTCTTTCAATTCATCTGATGGTAATTGGACGTTTCTCTCTGGTAAGTTAGCTGCTCTTCATTCACACCACTGTAACAGAATCTAGTTTTGCAGGATCTATGTCTAATGGATATCAACAGTCGCTTTCTGAGTTTTCGATAAGCTCCGGTGGAAGCTTGGTGTCCTCAAGTGGAGTACGAGGAATGACAAGCCAAATGATCCCTACTCCTGGATTCAATAGTAGCAATACTCAGTCTTTCATGAATCTGGAATCTTCTAATGATACTGGTGCCTTTTCAACCATTGGATCTAGTACAATATCACAGCCTCTGCCACAAAAGCAGCACGTTGGTGGTCAAAATAGCCGGATACTACACAACCTTGGTAGCCACATAGGTGGTGGCATTAGGTCTGGTCTGCAGCAGAAAGCTTATGGGTTTCCAAATGGTGGTTTAGGTACCATGCAGCGCAATTCACCGTTGATCAATGGTCCTGGAAACTCTGAGGGCTTTCTGGTGCCCTCATCGAATGACAATTCATCAAAACATTTACAACAACACTATGATCAGCATCAGCGGCCAATGATGCATGGTATTCCCTCACTCTTAGTATTATATACATCGCTTGGGGTATGGCACATCACTTCTTTCAGAAGTGAGTGGTAGATGTGACCTTTAAGGTGCAGTTTTTGTCAAAATTGCCTCTAACTGCTCATACTGAATTTTGCAGGTGATGGATATGGGACTGGCACTCTTGATTCTTCTGGGTCAGGAAATATTTATGGCTCAGCTATGAATAATCAGAATTTGAATCCAGTAAGCTTGCAGTCTCTATCAAGAGCCAACTCCCCTTTGATGACTAATCAGTCGAATTTGCTCACTACCCAGCAGGCTGCACCTGTAAAGTCCCAATCCATTGATCAATCAGGAAAAATGAACTTCCACCCATCAAAGTCATCGACTGACAATATCTTACAATCTCATCATCAGCAACAATTTCAGCAGCAGCCTCTTCGGTTAAAACAACAGCAACTTGTTCATCAGCGACAACAGAAGCAGCAAATTCAGCAGCACCAGATACTGTTAAAGAGTGACTCTTTTGGTCATTCTCAGTTGACTTCTGATTTAGGCAGTCAACTGAAGCATGAGCATGGAATGGAGTACAATGATGAACCTTTGCTTTCACAAGTTTCGGAAAAGTTCCCATACTCAGAGTTTCAGAACCAATTCGAGCAAAGTTGTGCGGAAGATCGTTCTGGATTCGCTCAGTTGCTTTCTCTTCCATCTGTCTCGCAGGACATATGCTCATCACCGACTCAAACTTCACAGCAGATGCAGCAATTGTTGCATCCTCAACAGCTGGTTGTTGACTCTCAGAATGATTTTAGCTGTGTTTCTGTTGGAGTACAGTCAGAGAGAGTAATGCCTGGTCAATGGCATTCGATGGAGGACAAGTCTCAAATACAAGGGAACATGTCACAGGGGCAGAATATTCAGGAAGAATTCCGTCAACGAATTTCTGGGCAAGATGAGGCGCACCGTAACAATTTCGCATCTGAAGGATCTATTTGTGAAGTTATTACTACGCGACCAGTGCCCCCAACCTCGAATGGTGCTTCCTGTAGATCCGCTAATCCTAACCGAGAACGGCAGTTCAAGAATCAACAAAGGTGGCTATTGTTTTTGAGGCATGCTCGTCGGTGTATGGCCCCGCCGGGGAAGTGCCAAGAAGTTAACTGCATAACTGCTCAAACACTTTGGATGCACATTGTAGACTGCAAAGTATCTCAATGTCCTTATCCTCGTTGCCACCACACCAAAACGTTACTTCATCATCATAAGCATTGCCGGGACCCAGGCTGCCCTGTTTGTGTTCCTGTCACAAATTATCTGCAGACTCAACTGAAGGCACGTGCTCGTTCAGATTCTAATTCAGGCTTGTCTTGTTCAGTCAATGGATCATACAAAGCATTAGATAGTGGAGTTATTGCAGCTCGATTAACTTCGAAAACAAGTCCATCAGTGCTTCAAACTTCTGAAGATTTACATCCTTCTCTGAAACGCTTAAAGACTGAGCTGCCTTCCCAGTCTCTTGGTCCTGAGAATGAAAGTTCTACTGTTTCTGTTCTTACGGGCAGTGGACCCCATGTACTCCATGATGCACAATGTGAGGAACACCAATATGCCGAAAATTGCATGCCAATGAAATCGGAGGTTACAGAAGTCAAGATGGAAATTCCTGGAAGCTCTGGACATGGAAGTCCTAGCGTTTTTTATATGAAGAAGGATAGTATGGATTGTACCTACAGCCAAAAACCTGTTGGTGAACAAATTATATTGGATGATTCTGCTGGTTCTGTACAACAAGACTGCATTAAAAGTGAGAAAGATATGGATCAAGCTAAACCGGAAAATGTTGTCTTGCCTGTTGAAAATGCAGTTGGAACCAAGTCTGGGAAGCCTACAATAAAGGGAGTGTCAATGACTGAGTTATTTACTCCTGAGCAAGTCAGAGAACATATTATAGGTCTCAGGCAGTGGGTTGGCCAGGTCAGTTTATGCATTTGCTTATGTCATTTTCCATTCAAGATCATCCATCATAATTTGAAGGCTTTTTGGCATACATTGTACTACGGGGATGCACTTTTGCGGACATGGAACATGCATTTTTCTGTATTTTCATGTTTGAGAATAATATTTGTGGGGCTAATGCCACTGTTAGAGCTTGTCCCAGGACCCACATTGTCTAATTATACATTCCAAAAACTAGTATATGAGCCTGGGTAAGGTAGCCTCTCCTCTCATTTGCAATTAATTTTTAGTTGGATGCTTTAAACATCGTATCAGAGCTTTCGAAGGCTTTTGGACAAAGACTATTAATTAATTGCTCCGACTTTTGTGCCTTAAGTGCACCTTATTTCATTGTTTGTTGTGATCCCTATGTTATGGATCATTTGTTTACTTCTCCCCATGCTAGGGAAGTATACCTCATACCAATAATGAAGCTAGCATCATGTCTCATGCTCATTATCTCATCACATTCACAACCAATATAAGCAACTAGCACTTACTCTGTCTATAAAATCAGCCAACAAAGGAAAGGTAGAGGGATGAGTTTAAGCTTGGTATTTAATATTTATGGGGAAAATTGTTCTAAAATGTGCATAACACTCTCTAGTTGAGAAGGAATGGAGTTGGTTGGGATTGAATGGAATTTAAGCCAACTAAAGACTTAAACAAGGTTTGTTTAGTGGATCGTTTAGGATTTAGTTTAGGTTGAAGTAGAATTAAGCTAATTTGGGACAAAGACCAAGAATATGAAAAATGGAGAAACATGTTCCCATTCTTTAAGAAAAGTAAATTTTTTACAATTTTCATCATATTCCTTTTTGAAATAATTGCAGAGACTTCAATTTATATAACCATGAGGTGGGACCACTCTCTCTTATTTTCTCCTTCAAATTGTGCATACAAAACTAATGGAAATAAGAAAGGAAGCATAAGAGAAAGGCATTTTATTTCTATTTTCTCAAAAAATTGGAGATTGAAGGTGAACTATCAAATTATGGATGAATCTTGGGCCTAAAATTCCAGTACTTAAAAACATGCATAAAATTTAGGGTTATTGGATAAAAAAAGAAAAAGAAACGTGTTTATGAAAATAAGGGGTTTTGTAAGGCAACTCTGTGCGTAGAATACAAAATGTCATGGCACTGACAATTTGTTTTGTAGCATCAATCCCCACCCTTAATAGTTGCACTGACAATTTAGGGCTATTGGATAAAAAAAGAAACGTGTTTATGAAAATAAGGGGTTTTGTAAGGCAACTCTGTCCGTAGAATACAAAATGTCATGGCACTGACAATTTGTTTTGTGGCATCAATCCCCGCCCTTAATTGTTGCAAGAGACTTCATCTTTAAGAATATTCATTCCCACCACATTTTGTGTTCACTTTCTTTGGTAGATTCTTATTGCCCTCATAAATTCGTTTCCATTGAGCAGTCCCAAAACAATGCGATGTATGTTTTCTTATGGCAAGTGTCAGAAAACATGTGAGTGGAATTGGGATATGTTCCTCTAGGGTGGTTGCACATTGTTGACTCTGGGTTCATGGGATTGCAAACATCATTTGAAAAGTTTTAGTAATTTTTTTTAATTTTTTTTGGCTTTTGTTGGTCTCAAGGTGGTATGGGTTGGTTACAAATTCCTAATATGCCTTTGAAGGGTGGGATTGTTGAATAGCTTGACACATTGTTTGCCCATTTCCTATCAACTCAAACTTTTGAGATGATTGGGAACTTAACATAGTATCACTATCATAGCTCAAGTTGGGGGAGGTCTTGAGTTCAAGTTCTCCGTTTCCGGTCTGCTTCTCCCCATTGTAACATGTTTCGATCAATTTTTAAACATTTGCATCTCTATGTGCAAGACGGGGTTGCACGTGAGGGAGTATGTTGGGTAACTTGATATACATTGTTAGGTCCGTTTCCTAACACCGTAAGCTTTGGGGACAATAGGTAACTTAACATAGACAGGAATGTAGGATAGTGGGATTCATTTATAAGCTTCTCATTGAGAACCCGTATGACCATGTTTACTAGGAGTTTCTTCTCCATGTGATTGATAGCATTGGGTTTTAGGCTTTAATGGAAGGATTAAATTTTGTTATGTACCTCCAATGCTGTATCTTTTCTCTGTTAAAGGCTCTCTAGCTGATCTTCTATCCTTTGCAGCAGATGCCAGCTGGTAGCTTCATCTTTGTCTTCTACTTTGAACTCTGACTTGTCATGCCGAAAAATTAATGTGAAGTTATTCTATGTGGCAGGACTTACTGCTTATAGTTAGTAACAAAATTTTTGGTTTGTTTGAATCCACATATTGATGAGACTTTATGCTTGGATTTGTACATGATTGTCTTTTCTTTTTTCCTGACAAAATGTTTCTGTCCTTTTACTTTCTCCCGAGTAAGTCATATCTTGTTTGATGGTGAGATTTTGGAATTATCAATTTCTTTTTTGGCTTTTGACAGAGTAAAACCAAAGCAGAAAAAAACCAAGCAATGGAGCATTCAATGAGTGAGAACTCATGTCAGTTGTGTGCAGTTGAGAAGCTCACATTTGAGCCACCACCTATATATTGCTCACCATGTGGTGCTCGTATTAAAAGAAATGCGATGTATTATACCATAGGAGCTGGTGATACACGGCACTTCTTTTGCATTCCCTGCTATAATGAGGCCCGTGGAGACACTATCCTAGTTGATGGAACTACTCTTCCAAAGGCAAGGATGGAGAAGAAGAAAAACGACGAGGAGACAGAAGAATGGGTATGTTGTCCCAACACCTATATACGTGTGTGTGTGTGTGTGTGCTTTTTTTTAAACTTAATTCGATGATCCATAAGGGCTTTTGTGTTTCTAACTTTGGCACTTTGTATAGTGGGTTCAATGTGACAAGTGTGAGGCTTGGCAACATCAAATCTGTGCTTTGTTTAATGGTCGAAGGAATGATGGTGGGCAAGCTGAATACACTTGTCCAAACTGCTACATAGCTGAAGTTGAGAGGGGAGAGCGTAAGCCCTTACCTCAGAGTGCTGTTCTTGGAGCAAAAGATCTGCCTAGAACAATTCTCAGTGACCACATAGAAAATCGATTATTTAGGCGGCTGAAGCAGGAAAAACTAGAGAGGGCAAGAGTTCAAGGGAAGAGTTATGATGAGGTGATTTGTTTGGCTTTCCAATTGATGTATATGAGTCACTGTTTTAAGTTTTGTGCTAAATATGTTCCAAGCATTTTCTTCAGTGCAGGACATACTTCTGCTGAAATCTCGTATTTCAACCACTTATTTCAACTTCATAGGATTCTCTAAAATTTGTTTTGGTCTGAGGTTCTAATTGGAATGGTTTCACATTTTGTTCGTTAATTAAAGTTGGATGGAACTGCGTTCCTATACCAGCCTTCTGGTAATATACGACCTGAGCTCTAATGCTCTTGAATTTGCTTTCTGGAATGTTCGATGTCATTTCTTAAGAACCAGTCGATAAAACATGTACCCTTTGGTTAAACTCTCTCCATCTCTCTTCCTGGACATGCATGAATGTGTGATGTGACTCCGATGGACTTGTTTTAACTATTTCCTCATGGAAGACTTGGTGATTCTATCAGACTAATTTTGGGGAGCACCTAGGTCTGTTAATTGCAGTGATACTTCTAGAAGGGTGTCTTATCCCTATGGTATCATCCATATCTGTAGCGATATTGATACTCCTTGGATAGTCGCGCATGCTCATCTGATACTTCTCATACATATTCGATATTTGAAATTAAATTTCCTTTTTTTTAAGTAGTCTCAGATGCTCAGAAGTTACACATCAAGCCTTAATGAAATTGAGATTGTGACATTTGTTGCACAGAATAAGAGTATAAATGTCCGGATAGTGAAAGTATAGTTTTCGAAAAACTGGTTACTTCTATAGAAGAACAAAATCATAGAATTAAAGTAACATCCTACACTTGCATAATTTGAAATTTTTGACTTGTCATTATATGCTGTGTGTGTATCTGGATGCAATCCATAGACTGGCTATTGGCTATTAAAATGTATTTCCTAATTTCTTTATTGGTTTATCACTATTCGTGCACTTGTGTGTATCACAATTCCGCATTTTTAAACAAAAATTTGCGAACGTATATTGGCCGTATTTGTATCCTACTTTTTTAGTTCTTTGTGTATCGAGTCTGTCGACATATTTGTTATCATGTCAAATCTGCATCCTACATGTATCCATGCTTCATGTCAGCATATCTGTATTGTCTAGTGTGTACCTATGATAAAATCTACACCTCCCCCTGTCTCCTCCCTTCATCTCTCTACTTTTGATTACAGTAGGAAAATCATTTAGGAGATTGTGGACAATTCCTTTTAATGTTCATCTTTTACTTTTTGCTGCATAATAGTTGTGGTTGCTGATCCTCCATGGACTCAAGTGGTTGTATGTGATTAACTTCTTATTATCTTTTCCTTAATTCCAATTTTGTCCTTTGTGTGAAGCTCAGACTGCCAATTGTCTGTACTTATTCTGCTAAAATGTTGCCAGGTTCCGGGAGCAGAAGCACTCGTAGTTAGAGTTGTGTCGTCTGTGGACAAAAAGTTGGAAGTTAAGCAGCGATTTCTTGAGATTTTTCAAGAGGAGAATTATCCAATAGAATACCCGTATAAGTCCAAGGTATGCAGGAAATTCAACTAAGCTTTAAGGCCCTTCCATTGCTTGATGTACTATTGTCCTTTTTATTTCTTATTCTTTATTTGTTTTTGTTACATCTGTTGCCATGCTATGTCCGACCAAATTGTGAGAAATCTTTTTTTTTTCAGGTGGTTTTGTTGTTTCAGAAAATTGAAGGTGTAGAAGTATGCCTGTTTGGCATGTATGTTCAAGAATTTGGATCAGAGTGTCAACAGCCAAATCATCGCCGTGTTTATTTATCATACCTGGATTCTGTCAAGTATTTCAGGCCTGAGATTAAAGCAGTGACAGGAGAGGCACTCCGTACATTTGTTTACCATGAGATTCTGGTATCTCAGTCTTGTTCTGGAATTTATTTATGTTTTTCTCTTTCATAAGTTCTTGTGCTGATGCTTCTTCTCTTCCGTTACTCTTTTATTATGAACTTCTTCATTATAATTATGGACCTGTTTGATTGTGTTTCCAATTTTCTTTCCAGATTGGATACCTAGAATATTGCAAGAAACGAGGTTTCACAAGTTGCTATATATGGGCTTGCCCTCCTTTGAAGGGTGAAGACTATATTTTATATTGCCACCCAGAAATTCAGAAAACACCAAAATCTGATAAACTGAGAGAATGGTGAGCCAAATATGCTGCAGATATGTGATGATTTTTCTCTTTGTATCCTGAAGCAAGCTTTAGTTTTCTTCTCATGGGTGAATACTTTCAATTCAGGTACTTATCAATGTTAAGAAAAGCTGCAAAGGAAAACATTGTGGTTGACCTCATTAATCTCTATGACCACTTCTTTGTGTCTACTGGGGAATGCAAGGCTAAGGTAACTGCAGCTCGGTTACCTTATTTTGATGGGGACTACTGGCCTGGTGCTGCTGAGGATATGATTTACCAGCTTCGTCAAGAAGAAGACTGCAGGAAACAGTATA
Source organism: Vaccinium vitis-idaea (assembly GCA_963854785.1). Taxonomy (NCBI): domain Eukaryota; kingdom Viridiplantae; phylum Streptophyta; class Magnoliopsida; order Ericales; family Ericaceae; genus Vaccinium; species Vaccinium vitis-idaea. The sequence goes on from OY978220.1 coordinate 86,597, forward strand.
AGAAAGGGACAACCAAAAAGACCATTACAAAAAGGGCTCTAAAATTATCTGGCCAGTCTGATCTTTCTGGAAATGCATCAAAGGATTGGCTACTGATGCACAAAGTAATACTTATTTCCAATATGTTCCTGTTTAGTTAGTTCGAGAATGCGTTCCTCTAATTCTTTACTCTCTTTGGTTTCCTGTTTTTTTTAATTCCTGTGTCTTTGTGACACGGTTCTACGTATGCTGTCATTGTTGTGTTGCTGTTATACAACATAGGATGGTAGTTTATGATAGCTTTTTGGTTACTTTTTTTTTTTTCCGTAATTTTCTATGGTTTGAATAGCGCAAACTAGAGAAACTGATAGTCCAATCAATTGGGATCTAGGTTGTTGGTTTAAGTTCTATGGTTTATATTCATTGTGCTTTTGGGATATAATTTTTTGGTTTGGTTTGGACATAGTACTATTTTCTTAAGAGCTTTCCATTTGTCCCAGCTTGGCGAGACAATTTGCCCAATGAAGGAAGATTTTATCATGGTTCACTTACAGCATGCATGCACTCATTGCTGTATTCTAATGACATCGGGAAACCGTTGGGTCTGCAACCAGTGTAAAAAATTTCAGCTTTGTGACAAGTAAGAGTTCTGCTATCATCACTGATTTTTTTACTTTTTGCTTCCAAATACACATTCACATATCAGATGCTCTAAAATAGCTTTGTGAAATGCTGCATTATTTCAGTTAATGACTTCTTGAAAGAGTCCATGTTTTGCACTCTTTATTCTTTAACCTCAATTTCATTGTGACTTGTGTAACAATGTGCACTGATGTTCGTGCTTCTATTCTTGCAGGTGTTTCGAAGCTGAACAAAAACTTGAAGAGAGAGAGAGACATCCTATTAATCAGAGGGACAAGCATAGGCTCTATCATGTGAGCTCATCTGTCCTTGACTTTGTATTATCTTCTTGATATTTCGTGGCCATGAGTTGAGCTCTATTTGTTTATTGCTACATGATTACTCTGTCAATCTCCTGATTGAGAAGTGAGATGGATGACCTGCAGGTGGAAATCAATGATGTGCCTGAAGATACTAAGGATAAAGATGAGATCCTTGAGAGCGAATTCTTTGATACAAGACAGGCATTTTTGAGTCTCTGCCAAGGAAATCATTATCAGTATGATACCCTCCGTCGAGCTAAACATTCCTCTATGATGGTCCTTTACCATCTTCACAATCCCACTGCTCCTGCATTTGTGACAACATGCACCGTATGTCATCTTGATATTGAAGCTGGTCAAGGATGGCGCTGTGAGATTTGCCCAGATTATGATGTATGCAATGCTTGTTATCAGAAGGACGGAGGAATTGATCATCCTCATCAGTTGACAAACCATCCATCCATTGCCGATCGGGATGCACAAAATACAGAAGCTAGGGAAATACGAGTTGTACAGGTTACAGCTCTTCTTTTTTTGGTCGTCGTGAATTCCTTTCTTTCCGCTTGCTTATTTACTGTCTTTTGGCAACTGGCTTTCATTCTTTTTCTAGTTTCTACATATTCACATTTGAATGGCTGGGGTGCTGCTTATTTTTGCACTTTGTAAGAAATGTCTAGTAGAAATGGAATGTATGATACTCGACTGAGAGATATTGTGTTTCCATTTGAGGTCATCTGTGAAGTGACAGTTGAAGATGCTATGCACTTTCCAATGATCGCTTTTTCCTTCCCAAGGAAAGGCTTTGCCTTTTATGAGAGCAGTGTAGGAATGGTTGGTTGAAAAATGGTTTTACGTTGCAGGCATTAAAGCTCTGGCTTTGTTTTTAAATTCGGACTATGTACCTGTACCTGTTTTCAAATTGTTCCAAGGTTGACAAGAAAAATATGATCAATTATTTAGCACTTTTTTTTTTTTTTTTGTGCTTGGCGAAAGTTAGCATTGTCCGTTGTAGCTTGTGAGGTTTGAACCCCTGTCAAATGCATGGGAGAACATGGTGCCTACCACTTGGCTACCACTCTTGCACTTATTTAGCACTTTTAAGGTCATATAATCTGTTTGGTGAGGAAACGTTGTGAACTACTAAAACTGCTAAAAACATATCTTTCATGATGAGGAGTTTTTGGGGACCACATTTAAAAAGTAGTAGGCATGTGATTCGTTCATGCATACAAGAAGATGTAGATGTGGGGCCTGCATTTACTGTCTAAGACTTTCCTACATAATGATCGGCCTAAATACCACTGCTTTGTGTGTCCATTTTCCATATGCTATCTTTATTTAAGATTGATTTTGAAGGAGTGCAAGCTTTCTATGTGAGGTCTGAACAGGTTTTGATTACTTGATGTCACAGCTTAGAAAAATGCTCGACCTTCTGGTGCATGCATCTCAGTGTCGTTCTCCAAATTGTCAATATCCAAATTGTCGCAAGGTGAAGGGTCTTTTCCGCCACGGGATGCAATGTAAAGTACGTGCTTCTGGAGGTTGTCTTGTCTGTAAGAAAATGTGGTACCTCCTTCAGCTTCACGCTCGAGCTTGTAAAGAATCTCAATGTAGTGTACCGCGTTGCAGGTCTGTACCGTCAACCTTTGCCCAATCCTTTCCTCCCCCTATATATATATATATATGAAGGTTTTACCTGTTATGATTTTCATAAATGTTAATATGTTGATATTAATTCAGAGATTTGAAAGAACATTTGAGGAGGTTGCAACAACAATCTGACTCCCGACGAAGGGCAGCAGTGATGGAGATGATGAGGCAACGTGCTGCTGAGGTTGCTGGCAATGCTGAATAACTAGAATGTACATATAATTATAGAGGTATTGCAGAAGAGCTTCCAGAGGAAGGTAGATTCCGTTAGGCAGAAAGCAAAATGAAACTGCAGAAAATTGGTTTATTGTCACTCGTTAGTGGATAATTCTTTAATTCATAATGTGTGTATATGCTCTCCCCAAGGAAGACAATGAAGTTTGTTGATCAGTGCTGCATCATCGACTACAACCGCTGACCATATATTTCGGAGTGAAAGAGTACTGGAGTGCGCCTTCGCCAGTCGCGCAACTCGCTAATGTTGTGATTCTTTGATTTCATCCGGTTGTATCCATCCAGATCCAGTGCCATAGCTGGTGGCGACTGTACTATTGTTTCCCCAACTGTCTGGTTGTCCTGTATTTTCTTTCGTTTATATTCTGTTCTCCCCTACTTGAATACACTTCTGTAGATTGTCTGTTCATTTAAAGACGGGGAAATAAAATATGATTCGAGAATATAGCAAATGCTCATTTAGTTTGGGAATACGATGAATTACATGGGATGCTGAGGGCATTAGCGTAGTGGCATAGGGTTTCTTTAATTATCAGGTTATGATGCAATCGTGTTGAAATTTCAGACTCTTGCGGTCCTTTCTATTCTGCGGATTTCATGTAGATCCTTTATGACCTACCAATATCTTTAAACATTGGTATTTTCGTATCCGTTTCCTCTTGAGTCTTGTATAGGCCTGTAAACGAGCCGAATTGAGTTGAATCCTATGATGTTCGGGATCAGTTCGGTAAAGTATGAGTCGGGCTCGAGTTTGGCCCGGGCTCAATTCAAGCCTAGACAAGTGAGCTCGAGTTCAGCTTGAGAAAAAATTTCTAAGATCAGGCTCAGCTGGGTAGGCCTCGTTAAATTCAAATGAGCTAAACCGAGCCAAGCCGAATTTAGGCTCAAATCCAGCTTGTTAGCAAATTTTTTTTTACAAATACAATGGAATATCAGTCTTCTCCCATATATGACCCCCCAAAAAAAATAGGAACAAAATTCAGCAGCATAGAAGATCTAATGACTAACGTCATTATAGATTACACCAAATCAATCGAAAAACAGCATAGGTTCGTGAAAAAAAAATTAGGAACTAAATAGCCACCGAATAGAATACCTAGGTATGATCGACAAGGTCTGACAAAGTAGCGGAGAGAGGCGACATGAAAGAGGCTGTGGAGGAGGTGGAGGTAGGAGGAGGGAGGCGATGTAGAGGACCAAGGGGAGCGATGAAGTAGAAAAGGGCTGGGTAAAACCCCCACCTTTTGAAGGCAGTGTAGTGCACTGAACCACCATGGAGAATATTATTCCTCGGGAATACGAGCAATTTTTAAATCCAAAAAATACATATATTTCTCTATATAATTTTTTAATTTGTTTTACACCAAATTAAAGTGCTCATTGAGTTCTTTAATTTGGTGCAAAAAAATTTTAAAAACGATATGCAAAAGTATATTTTTAAACGTCCGCAAAAATACACGTTTCCCAAGTGGATCACTTAAAAAGGGACGGAGGGAGTATATTTTTTAACGTCAATAGAAATATACGTTTTCCCAAAGGGTTGTGTTCCAATATTAATTTCCCAAGCATAGGGTTTAGGCCGGCGGTAGCATGATAACCAGAAGTCCGGGTCGAGTCCACAGAGACCGAATGCGTTGAGCGTGAGTGTTGATTCGCGAATGTTGGTTTTAGCCTTAAAACAACAAACTTGGCTTTTGGAGTTTGGTTGGTGGAGTTCTCTTAACTTCGAGAATGACGCGGAGTTTGAAAAGACTAATTAAAAGAAGGCAAGGTTTAGGGGTTCACAACACCCATGCCTTAGGCTGATTCGTTCTCCTCTAAGATAATCGGCTCGGGGACGTCGTTAAACGACCCCGAATGGAAGATTTGGTATTTAAACTTGTTTGACTAGAAATAGTGTCTCTCAAAGAGTAGGATTCTTGTGCCATTTATACAAACATTTTGATTGACATTGCCCTAAGCATCACACGTGCCAAGTGGTCAAGCCCTTGGCTACGTGTGATCGAAGAGATTAACAAATCCCAATTTTGATACATAAAATTGGGGTGCTAATCACGGGGTGCTAATCACCTAAGTCACGGGGTGCTAATCACCCCATGACCGAGCCTATAACGACTACTCGATCATGACTAAGTAAACACATGACTATTTTTGTAAAGGAAATAAAGAACATGACAATTGGCTTTAAAAATTGATTTTTCTAGAAGATCCTAAGTTAGCCTACAACTTTAAACCTTGAGAAAATTAACAACTAAGACTACTTGATTTTTCAAAGGAGATGACTAGAAAAGCATGAACAAGATTTAACTGATAAAAACGTAAATAAACTTGAGTTATATAGAGATCAAAGTACGTACTACAACATTAAAGAAAAAGAATTACCTTGAATCTAAGTGGAAAAGTATGAAAATCTAGAGAGAATGTAGAGCTAAATCTAAGAACAAGCTAAGGGAGGTAGAGAGAGAGAGAGAGTAAAATAAGAACTAGCCCTAAAAGACTGAGTTTTGGGCTTATAAAGCCCTCAAAAGTTGTGTCAAATAATTACAAAAGTGCCACTAGATATTTTGGATCGGGCTCAAAAAGAGTAGAAAATTTACAGGGATACCGGTATCCCATTTTTGCAGCTACCGATATCTCTCCTATCTTGACCTTTTGTTCCGGGGATACCAGTATCTCATTTTTCAAGCTACCGGTATCTCTCTTCAAAATGTGAAATTCTTCCTTTGTTCATCTCCCGGCCTTTTGGTCTCCCCAAGCCTTGTCCGGTGCTTCGTTCTTGGTTCTCGGGGCTCGGTGGCGGAGTGCCACATGGCCTTGAGTACTTGGGCACTCCTTTGGTTAAACCATGGCGTCAAAAATCGTCATTTCACCCATTTTACCTAAAACTAACAAAATACACCCACACGCAATATCAATTGTATAAAAGCTATAAAATGCAAGCGTGAGTGGCAAAAATAAGGGAGATAAGTTCATTTATTAACAATATAGGGGACTTATCACACCCCCCAACTTGAACTTTACTCGTCCCGAGTAAGCCCATCTAAATTAACCTACTAGCTATGCTTAAGTAAACTTCCCAAAATCTAAAGATACATTCCCAATGCTCAATAGACAAAAATTAGGCAAGATTCGAATACCCCCCCGTAGAACAAATCACGTGCAACCCACGCAAATGCATGTCATGAACTAAAGTAAACAACTATGCCAAAACAGTCAAGCAAACGCAACATATCGAGTGTTGATTCCAAAAACTCACAAGGATACGCTCAAATTCGAATTTTGTCCACGTATTGAAATCTAATCACATCCCATGATCGGCGCTAGCGAGAAAAATGCACTAGCGAGAAACAAGAGTCATGCATGCTATCAAAAGTACGCCGAAAAGAAGAAGAAACCAATTATTGATAACTAAGCTAGCTAAACTGGAAATCATGCTTAAACAAATATAAATACCAACCATGCATTACGTGGAGTCGAATTAGCGTACCTAAAATCAACTAAGATCTTTAGTGGCTTATAATGACCATGGTTTGCAAAAGAAAGGAACAAAAAGGGTGGTGGCCATATACTTGCTCGGTCAACTACTGATAAGCCCCCAATATTGTATATATCCGGGCTTATCTAGCTCTTTTTGTTCACACACACGCGCATTTTAATGCCTTATACGATTGATGTTGTGCGAAGTGTATTTTTGAAAGTTTCAGGTAAAACTGCGGCATAAGGCGCATTTGAAGCGCTTTGGGACACATCCCAAGAATCCAAGAGCTAAGGAGTGAAGATTTGGCTAAGGATCAAGAAGACCAAAGATCACAAGATCAAGCCGGAAGACTAACGGCGTGTCCAAGACTCACAAAGACTCCCGGTGGAATCCGGGAGTGAACGAAGACTCACGAGACCAAGTGCTCCCCTTCCCAAAGCTCGCACGATGTTCGGAAGTGTTTTGGAAGATGCCTGGTAGCACACAAGGCTGCGTCCCATTCATTGTGAACCTCATTAAACCGGTTGTTTGGAGGGATGTTCATGGAGTGTGTTGTGATAATTTAAATGGAATTGAGGTTGGTTTGAATGATGTGAGAATTGTTGGGTTGAGATCCATTGAAGTTGAAAAAATCTAAAAATTTGTGCAATCCCTCTCCTTTCATTGTAAAAAACCCAAAAGCCCCAAAGTTTTATCTCCCACCTCTCCAATCCAATCCAATCCAAGATAATGGCCTTTCTTTCCATCTCTCACTACAAATGTTACCTCTATTGGCTCTAATATTCTCCACAAAAAAAAAAAAAAAGTATTCTATGAAAGAGCAAAAGACAAATGCGAAGAGAGTGTTGAAAGGGTTGGTGAGACATCCGGGAAGTCACTCGAGTTAATATGTTCCTCTCGAGAAAAAGGCATATACCGTTTGTTTATCAAAGAATTAGGATTGATTTTATGTATCAAAATTCGGGTTTGTTAACCCCCTTGATCACACGTCACCAAGGGCTTGACCACTTGGCACGTGTGATGCTTAGGGCTATGGCAACCCAAAGGTTTGTCTAAATGGCACAAGAATCCTAATCTTTGTGAAACACATTTTCTAGTTAATGGTTTTAAACTCTAAATCTTCCGTTCGGGACCATCTAACGATGACCCGAGCCGGTTATCGAGAGAGGAACGGATTAACTTTGGTTGTGGTTTGTTAAAATCCCCTAGACTTAGCCTTGCTTTTAATTAGCTTTTTAATCTTCCGAGTCATTCACGAAGTTAAGTGAATTCCACCCCCAAACTCCAAACGCCAAGTTTGCCGCTGTAAGGCTAAACCATCATTCGCGACTCAAACATCACGCGCCGCACATTCGGTCTCTGTGGATTCGACCCGGTCTTACCGGTTTTGATGCTACGCGACACCTAAACCCTACGCTTGGGGAATTAACATTTGATATACAATCCAAGGTCGCAAGCTACCCTTGACCACCACCGATCCTACACTACCCAAAGCATGGCCGATCGGCCAAACAACAACCAAAGCGAGAAAAGCAAATTAAACCTACTAGCTAACTACTAAGTTACTACCACCGACACCTACGCATCATCCTCATCGTCCTCCTCCTCCAACTCCTCATCTCCTTTAAGTTATTCCACACCAAGAAACATATGACTTCCCGGATGTCTCACCAACCCTTTCAACACTCTCTTCGCATTTGTCTTTTGCTCTTTCATAGAATACTTTTTTTTTTTTTTGTGGAGAATATTAGAGCCAATAGAGGTAACATTTGTAGTGAGAGATGGAAAGAAAGGTCATTATCTTGGATTGGATTGGATTGGAGAGGTGGGAGATAAAACTTTGGGGCTTTTGGGTTTTTTACAATGAAAGGAGAGGGATTGCACAAATTTTTAGATTTTTTCAACTTCAATGGATTTCAACCCAACAATTCTCACATCATTCAAACCAACCTCAATTCCATTTAAATTATCACAACACACTCCATGAACATCCCTCCAAACAACCGGTTTAATGAGGTTCACAATGAATGGGACGCAGACTTGGTTCAAAGTAAGGATCAAGGTGACTCATTTATGGTATAATCATGCAAAAATGCCTTGTATCATTTCCTAAGGACGCCAACCAACTCCAATATGATGCATACGAGATATTTACACTACTCAAGCATGAACAAACGAGTATTATTTACGCAAATGCGAGAAGTGAGAGCAAAAAGCATGGGATGCTTTGAAATGAATTTCTACTCTAAACAGTGCACAATACTTGATCAACAAGGGCTCAAATTGTTCAATGAAGTTCATGTATATGCGATCGACATGGGTTCAAACACACAGCCAATTCACCGGGGTACCGACTCTTGCCAATATGAACAATTTGAGCATAATTAATGTATCTTTCATGAAAAATCCTAATAAAACGGGAAGTTTAACTTCAAAAATTTTGAAATTTTGATGGAAATTGAAACACATAATTGAAATTAAACTGGAATATGTACACTACATTATTCCCTCCCCCCAACTTAAAATTTGCAATGTCCTCAATGCAAGAGAACGAAAGTAAAGAGAGATAGGGAACAAAAAATTATACCGACGGGGAGGCATGTCAACCTCCTAGACCTCGACCAAGTTTGAGGAATTTTTCTATCACTTGCTCCTTTCGTCATCGGTAATGCTTCCAAGGCTTCCTCCTTCAGCCCCTCTCCGGGACCACAGCTAGTCGTACAGGACCATCCTCAATGACTTTATAGGCCTTACAACCGCGACATTTCGTCGCACTCATGCTTAGAGTTCCTGAATGCCGCACTCGCCGCCAAGTTAGGCCCAAACTACCAAGGCTGGTACGGTAGCATGGTCACCCTACAAAAGACTTAATTGCCGACTACCTACTAAGAGAAACGATATGAGAATCGCCCGGCTCGTGTTGTCCAGGCTCCACAGAGAACAATATTTACAATATGTACAATGAGAAAGGAAAACCCACCATGATCTTCACGCGATCGCACGGGTACTACTTTTCGTCCCAAGCTCGAGACTATGGCTAGGTCATACGTAGCTCAAGCTCAGGTGGCTATACTGGACCGTCCAAACACCGTTCGAGCACGACAAACACTAGAGCTCTCTCAAACTCCACGGATTTTGCTTCTCCTAGAAATTTGTTATGTCAGAACTCGGAGCGTCCAAGTCGCACACAATACCCTGTCAAACAATCAAGTCCAACGTCCCCAACGAACTCCGCACAAGGCGGACACAAGACAGTGCATGTCGCCGTGCCATAAGCATGCGAATATTAAAGCGCCTCCACCCATTCACGGAAACTCACTCTCTGCAAGGGGCTTATCTAAAGAGCGCGGACGTTTAGTTGCGAATTACTCCTATCAAAAAGGTTTTTTTATAAACGAGCCCTATGTCACTGACGCACTCGTGTTATCTTATCCTCACGTGTGGGGTCTCCATGATTTTATTAAAAAGAACAAAGAATGGCCCTTCTAACCGGAGCTGGGCACACGCACATTGTTGTCTAGCCGGCGTGCATAGCTAGTCCCAAGTCAATGATGGGAAACCCAATGCAAGAGGGAGCAAAGGGTCGGGCCCTCCAAACAACCAAGTTCAGAGGTACGCGTTAGCTCCCCGTGAAAAGTGAAGTCACGAAGACTCCACAGGCAAATCACACAAGAATTTTAAACCGGAGGGTCATCCGAATAGACCGGATCGACCAACCTTTCAACCTCCTCCTCATCATTAAAGTTTTCCAAAAATGGTTTTAACCTTTGACCGTTCACCTTGAAAATTTTACCATCCTTTGGATTAAAAACATCTATCGCCCCATGAGGATACACTTGATGCACAAAATACAATGATAAGCCCCCAATATTGTAGATAACCGGGGCTTATCTTGCTCATTTATCTCACACACGCACGCGATTTTGCGCCTTAAATGTTTGCGCGTAGTTGTGTTTTTGTTAAGTTACAGGTGAAACACGCGAATAAGCGCATTTTGAGCGGCATTGGAAAGCGTGTCAAGTTACCAAGGGTCACGTGTCAAGTTACCAAGGGTCACGTGCCCCATGGCACGCCAACACCGGGCCTCATGAGCCACGAAACGACGATTCGGCCGAGGCCCGGGAATGCAAAAAGTCACAAGTCACGCCGTTGGATTGAAAGCGTGCCGCAAGCTCACAAAGACTCCCGGTGGAATCCGGGAGTAACCAAGCATGCACGAGACCAAGAAACACCTCCCCGAGGGTCCCACAACTCGTTTTAGTGTTTTGAAGGAAGTCCGGAAACACGGAAGGCCAAGGGAGTGACCAAAGACATCATCAAAGCAATAGTGGATCGATCCACTCAAGTCAAAAGCATGATCAGAGGATTCTGGATCGATCCACTCCCAATAGTGGATCGATCCACTCCACCCCAAAAGTCACCAGAGCATAGTGGATCGATCCACTCCCAATAGTGGATCGATCCACTCAAGGCCTACACTTCATCAGCAATAGTGGATCGATCCACTCTCGTCCAAATGACACCAGAGCATTCTGGATCGATCCACTCCCAGTGGATCGATCCACATCAATCCGAAAATCAATTTTCATCTATTTTTTGTGCTTTCTATTAATGGAAACTTTGTTATTATGTGAGAGTTTTATGGATATTTATTGGAGGGAGGATTTGGATGATTAAATAGGCTCTCCTCTCTCCTTCTCTCTCACTACTTACCCTTTCATTCTTAGTCTAGTTTTTGCTCCTCCATAGGAGGATTTTTAAGCTCTCTCTCTCTAGTTTTTCTCAAGTAAGTCTTCATTTTCCTTTAATTTCTTGTTGTTTAATGTTGTAGCTACTTGTTGGGTCTCTATATAAATCAAGTTTATTTACGTTTTTACCGGTTAAATCTTATCTCTCCTCTCCTAGTCTTTTCCTTTGGAAACTCAAGCTTTTATGTGTTGTTTGTTAATTTCTTAAGGTTTAAAGTTGTAGACAATGTTAAGATCGTCATATAAAATCAGTTTTTAAGAATGGATGTCATGTTCTTTATTTCCTTCAAATTTCTAGTCAAACCTCCTAGTATGTTTTGTGAGTAGTTTACTTAGGCTAAGTCATGGGGTGATTAGCACTCAATGACTTGGGATTAATCCGTCCATCTCGACAAATAGCATCCACCTCTTGTTTATCAAATATTTGGGGTTGCACTTTTACGTACCAAAGAGTGGGTTTGTTAATCTCTTTGATCACACGTAGCCAAGAGCTTGACTACTTGGCACGTGTGATGCTTTGGGCGATGTCAACTCATCCGTTTGCAAAATGTACCGGAAACCCCTAATCTTTGGTAAACACATTTTCTTGTAAATGGTTTTAAAATCTAAATCTTCCGTTCGGGGGCATTTAACGATGCCCCGAGCCGGTTATTAAGAGGGGATGGATTAACCCGAGTCATGGTCGTTAAATACCCTAGACTTTGCCTTAGCTTAATTTGTTGTTTTTAATCTCCGAGTCATTCTCGAAGTCGAGAGAATTCCACCAATCAAATCACAAACTAAGTTTGCCGCTTCAAGGCCGAAAACCTACACTTGCAAGACAACTCTCACGCCGGGTGCGTTCGGTCCCTGTGGATTCGACCCGGTCTTACCGGTTATTATGCTACCGCCGACCTAGCCCTACGCTTAGGGCGACATCATCTACGATACAATCCAAGGTCGCAAGCATACAACCCAACCCAACGTGAACGCAATTTTACCGGAAAAAGATGGAGTCTAGAGTTATACAAAAGCACGTTTTGATTCTCATGAAAATCCTTTCTTATAATGTTTTTATCGTGAAATTCCTTAACCTTAGCCTTATAAATGGTCGTGCTCTCATATGCAGCTCTCCGAATCTCCTCAAGCTCATTGATTAGGAGCTTCCTATGTGTACCGGCCTCGGGCATGCGATAATTCAAAGATTTGATGGCCCAATAGGCCTTGTGCTCAAGTTCAACCGGCAAGTGACACGCTTTCCCATAAACCAAGCGGTAAGGGGACATCCCCAACACCGTCATATACGCAATTCGATAGGCTCACAAGGAATCAGTCAATCGAGTAGACCAATCCTTCCGATTAGGATTCACCGTTTTCTCAAGAATATGCTTTATTTCCCGGTTTGCAAGCTCAGCTTGACCATTGGTTTGAGGGTGATAGGCCGTAGAGACCTTGTGTGTGATATCGTACTTATGCATTAAAGTTTCAAAGGACCTATTGCAAAAATGGGTCCCTTGATCACTAATGATCGCGCGCGGAGTACCAAACCTAGCCAAGATATGTTCTTTCAATAACTCAACGACCACCTTATGGTCGTTCGTACGCGTGGGAATCGCCTCAACCCACTTGGACATGTAGTCCACCGCAAGAAGAATGTAGAGGTACCCGAAAGACATAGGAAACGGTCCCATAAAATCAATGCCCCAACAATCGAAGACTTCAACAACAATGACATTGGTTAAGGGCATCATGTTCCTTCTTGTCACTCCTCCCAATTGTTGACACCTCTCACACGTTTTACAAAACTCGAAAGCATCTTTGAAGAGTGTCGGCCAATATAACCTGCATTGGAGGATTTTTGCGGAGGTTTTCTTGGCGGAAAAGTGTCCCCCATAAGACTCGGTGTGGCAAAAGGAAAGGACGACACGATGATCCACATCCGGCACACATCACCGGATGATTTGATCCGGACAATACTTAAAGAGATAAGGATCATCAAAGAAAAATCTTTTCACCTCAAATAAGAACCGCCGCCTCTCTTGCGGAGTCCAAACAGTAGGAAGTTGGCCCGTGGCTAAGTAATTCACAATATCCGCGAACCATGGGCAAGACGAGACACCAAACAATTGCTCATCCGGGAATGTGTCAACTATCGGAATGTTCGAGGAACGATCCTCAAACTCGAGACGAGATAAATGATCCGCGACTACATTTTCAACTTCTTTTTTATCCTTGATTATTAAATTGAACTCTTGGAGCAAAAGGACCCACCTAATTAACAGCGCTTTAGCATCTTGCTTAGTCATGAGATATTTTAATGCGGCATGGTCCATGAAGACCACAATAGGAGACCCTATCAAATAAGACCGGAACTTATCAAGAGCAAAGACAACCGCAAGCAACTCTTTCTCCGTGGTGGAGTAGTTCACTTGAGAATCATTAAGAGTTTTGCTCGCGTAAGAAATGACACATGGCTCTTTCCCTCTCCTTTGGCCCAAGACGGCGCCAATCGCGTAATCATTCGCGTCGCATATCAACTCAAACGAAAGGTTCCAATTGGGAGCTCACACAATCGGTGGAGTGGTGAGACTAGACTTCAACTTAGAAAAGGCCTCCTCACACGCAGGTGTCCAAATAAATGGCGCGTCTTTTGAGAGGAGGTGACACAAGGGACGCGATATGGCACTAAAATCCTTTATGAACCGGCGGTAGAAACCTGCGTGCCCAAGAAAAGACCGAATGTCTTTCACACACTTAGGGGTAGGGAGGTTTGCAATCAAATCAATCTTGGCCTTGTCAACCTCTATCCCCTTTGATGACACAATGTACCCCAACACAATCCCGTTGGTCACCATAAAATGACGCTTCTCCCAATTGAGAATAAGGTGCTTCTTCTCACACCTCTCCAACACGCGCTCAAGGTTCTCTAGACATGACTCAAACGAGTCCCGGAATACCGAGAAGTCATCCATGAAGACTTCAACGATTTTCTCCACCATGTCACTGAAAATGCCCATCCTGCACCTTGAAAAGGTTCCGGGCGCATTACACAAGCCAAAAGGCATGCGCTTCTAAGCGAAAGTACCAAAAGGACACGTGAAGGTGGTCTTCTCTTGATCCTCAAGAGCGGCCTCGATTTGATTGTACCCGGAGTACCCGTCGAGAAAGCAATAAAAAGCATGACCGGCTACCCACTCCAAGATTTGATCTATGAAGGGGAGAGGGAAGTGGTCCTTGCGCGTGCTCGCATTTAACTTGCGGTTAGTCAATGCACACTCTCCATCCGGTGGTCACCCTTTGAGGCACCAACTCATCATTGGAATTCTTGACCACCGTGATGCCGGACTTCTTAGGAACAACTTGGATAGGGCTCACCCACTTACTATCGGCGATAGGGTAAATGATCCCAACATCCAATAACTTTAAGACCTCTGCCCGAACCACGTCTTTCATGATAGGGTTCAATCGACGTTGTGGTTAGCGAGACGGTTTCACATTCTCTTCAAGATAAATGTGGTGTGTGCACACTGAGGGATCAATCCCGTGAATATCGGCAATAGACCAACCAATGGCCTTTGTGTGCCGCTTCAACACTGCTAACAAACCGGACTCTTGGTGTGCCTCAAGGGAAGAGGAAATCACCACGGGAAAGGTTTCACTAACACCAAGGAAGGCATACTTCAAAGTGTCCGAGAGGGTTTTCAACTCAAGCTTGGGTGGTTGGACACTAGACGGAAGAATTTTGCTCTCGAGGGGAGGCAAATCTTCAAACTTATGATACCACGTGTCCGTACCACAAACATCCTCCAATTCTAACAAAGAATACAAATACTCGACCTCGGGTGAATCTAAGAACGACGCCTCCTCGGCGGTAAGACAAACCTCAAGTGGATCCTTATAAAGTATGGTGACTACATGCTCTTGGACCAAAGTGTCTATTAAACTCACCTCGTGAACATCATCATAGTCCCCCATTTGAGACCCAATGTTAAACACATTCACCGTCATTTTCATATTCCCAAAGGTCATGTTCAATAACCCATTACGACAATGAATGACCACATCGGAAGTCGCCAAGAAGGGGCGTCCAAGAATGATGGGTGTTTGTGCCTGTGAAGCATTGGCGATGGGACACGTGTCTAGAACCACAAAGTCCACGGGGTAGACAGAGTTGTCCACTTGGACTAAGACATCCTCCACTAAACCCTTAGGAATACGGATACTACGATCTGCCAATTGAAGCGTCACTCTCGTGGGTTTCATCTCTCCAAAGCCTAATTCCTCATACACCGAAAACGGAAGCAAATTCACACTCGCACCCAAATCAAGCAAAGCTCTCTCAACTCTCTTACCCCCTATGACAATGGAAATGGTAGGACAACCTGGGTCTTTGTACTTAGGAGCTATGTTGGTTTGGATGATGGAACTCACTTGCGCAGTTAGAAAAACTTTTTTTTGGACATTCAACTTGCGTTTAACAGTGCATAAGTCCTTAAGAAATTTAGCGTATTTGGGTATGGTTCTAATGGCATCCAAAAGAGGGATGTTGATCTTAACTTGTTATAGAACCTCATACACCTCGGTGTTCGAAGAAGGCTTGGCCGGCACTTTCAACCTTTAGGGATAAGGTGCCGGAAACGGATAAACGGGAAACTCTTGCTCCACGACCTTGGGTGGCACAACCGGGCCACTCGAAGAAGGTTGCTCTACAACAACTGGAGGAGAAGGGACCACGAGAGGAGTAGGTTTCGGAGGGATAGTCTTATCAACCTCCTTGCCACTTCTCAAGACGGAAATCGACTTAGCTTGCTCAAGATTATTCGGGTCTTGGCCCGATGTGGTGCATGCCAAATGGACTCCTTGGGGGTTTGCTTGTGGTTGAGATGGAAACTTTCCCTTCTCTTGTTGAAGCTGCCCCACGGACGTGGTTAACCTAGTCACTTGACCTTGGATCTCTCGCAACGCATGAGCATTTTGTTCGTTGGTCACCGTTTGACTTTGGATAAAAAATTACATGGTTTCTTCCAATGAGCGCTTTTGAGGTGGTTGATAAAAATTAGACCCATGGTGTTGTTGATTCGGAGGGTACCGGGCTTGACCTTGGCTTTGATTTTGACCTTGGGGTGGTCGATGGCCTTGGTTATAGGCCAGGGGTGGCCTTTAAGCCTGCCCTTGATTTGTTCCCCCCCAACCGAAATTAGGATGGTCCTTGGTTCTGGGGTTATAGGTGTTTGAAAAAGGGTCGTACCGTTGACCAACGGCATTGACCTCCTGCTTGCGACCTTAGATTGTGTCGTAGATGGTGTCGCCCCAAGCATAGGGCTAGGTATCGCATAGCATGATAACCGGTAAGACCGGGTCGAATCCACAGGGACCGAACGCACCCGGCGTGAGAGTTGACTTGCGAATGAAGTTTTTAGCCTTAAAGCGGCAAACTTGGCTTTTGTGATTTGTTGGTGGATTCACTTAACTTCGTGAATGACACGGAATACGAAAAGACTAAATTAACAAAGGTAAAGCCTGGGGGTTCATAACGATCACAACCAAAGCTAACCAAATCCTCACGCTCGGTAACCGACTCGAGCCACCGTTAGGTGCACCCGAGCAAATGGTTTAGAAACTAAACCATCGCCTAGAAAAATGCGTTCCACAAAGAATAGGATTCTTGTGCCATTTAGACAAACATTTGAGTCGCCCTATCCCTTTGCATCGCACGTACCAAGTGGTCAAGCCCCGGGTGACGTGCGATCAAAGGGGTTTACAGACCCTAATTTTGATTCGTAAAAGTGAATCCCAATTCATTGCTCGACAAAAGTTGAAAGCCTTTTTTAAATTGCGCGAGGAACTGGATTAACCTTGGTCATGGGGAGTCAATCACCCCATGACCCTACCTAATTGACTACTCACTCATTAGGCAAAGACTAATTAATTTAATTAAGGAAGTTATAAACATGACCAATAACTTTGAAAAGTGATTTTTAACGATGATAACAAACTTGCCAACAACTTTAAACCTTAGAGAAATAACAAACAACCAATAAAAACTAGAGTTTAAGAAGGATTTAGCTAGGAAATGAAGAACAAGATTTAACCGATAAAAACACAAATAAATTAGATTTATATAGAGAGAATGATTATAGCTACAACAATAAACCTTGACAAATTAACTAGAAATGAAAACTTACTTGAGAAATCTAGAGAGAGAAAGCTTCAAAATCCTCCAATGGAGGAGCTAAACTAAAACTAAAAATGAAAGAGTAAGTGGTGGGAGAAGGAGAGAGGAGAGAGCCCCAATATAGTCTTCCCTTTCTCTCTCTACATAATATCTAATAAAGCACACACATTAAACAAAAGTTTCCATAAAAGGAAAGTGCAGAAAGAGCTCAAAAAATGATGGCCGGAAGTATTTGGATCGATCCACACCACATCTGGATCGATCCAGATTCGTCTGTTCGGGCAGATTTTTGAGCCAACTTCGCGGGCACGCCCCGGCTTCGTCCGAACTCGGAATGAGGCGATTCTTGAACCGTTGGAAAGCTCTATGAGTCTACTTTCAAACCCAATTGACCTCATCTTCATAGAATTTGTATCTTGAGAGAAATGAGTATTTTTCTATCGGTTGGTCAGATTTTCTCAAGGCTCATCACTCTAGATTTCTTGTTCCTTTGTTCCGGGCCTTCCTTGAACCTTCCAAAGCTTCTTGAATCGACTTCTAAGCTTCGGCGATTGTCCTCCACGGCATTGCGGGACCTTAGGTACTTCCGGATACAACCGGGGATTATTTGGAGCTTTGGACACGCCTCTTAGCTCCGATTTTCTGAAACTTATCAAAAACACAACTCGCGCAAAATCAATCGTATAAAGGCACAAAATGCACGTGTGTGTGATTACAACGAGCGAGATAAGCCCGGATATATACAACATTTAGGGCTTATCACCTCTGCTTGTTCCGCTACCCCACCATGAAGGATTTCCTTCAAACCCGGAAGAGTCGGGCAAATCATCGGTTGAATGCCCTTGGGTTACGCAAAGCACACACTCCTTCACACTTTTCAATTCTAGATTCTCCAACTTCTTAGTGATTTGGGAAAGCTTAAAATTTAAGTCATCTTGTTCTTTAAGCACATACTTCCCTCTCTCACCCGATCCTTGATTGACACTCGCACTCGCACTCGCACCCACAGGATGATAGATCTTGTCTGAGGGATCCGCATAATCCCACGACTGGTTGTTTTCGGCAAGTTTGTTGAGAAAATCATAACACCCCTGAGGATTATTGGCTAAAAATTCGCCATTGCACTTGGTGTCGATGAATTGTCAAGTGCCTTGTGAAATGCCCTCATAGAAAAACGTGACCTTGTCCTTTACCGAAAAACCATGATGTGGGACGGCAGTTAAAAGATTTTTAAACCTCTCCCATACAGCAAAAAATGGTTCATTTGGTTTTTCAGCAAAGTTGGAGACACTTTTTCATCTCCTCAGTTTTATGCACAGGGTAGTACTTTTTAAGAAATTCATCATGTATTTCTTCTCATGAAGAGATGGAAAGCGGTTTTAGAGTTGAAAGCCATGTTCGAGCTTGGTCCTTAAGAGAAAAAGGGAACAAGTTCATGCGTGCGGACTCAAGTTCAGCCTCTACAGTCACAAGCGTGTTCACAAGATCCAAAAAGTCCCTCACGTGATCGTAAGGGCATTGAGATTTCATACCATAGAAAACGGGCAACATGGAAATTGTGTTGAGCTTAATCGTGTAAACGACATTCTCGGCAGTGGGTGTGGGATGAGCAATGGGTGATGGTGGTACGTGGCGCGTGGGGTTAAGATACTGCCTCATGGACAGCACTTGTGGTTGTGGTGGTTGCTCACGCTCGCCCATGTCAGCAAATGGATTTTCAAAATCAATCACTCTCCGACGAGAATCTCTCACGTAGAATTGCATACATCAAACACAACAGACTGGAGGGGTTATACCACCACCTCACCACAAACAGTTCCGAGGGGCTATTCCGCCGCCTCGTTATATATATATGACAGAAATTTAAAAACTAATATACTTCCTCGAGCTTCGTTAAACCTCAATTTAAACAATCAAATGTTTGGTTAGAGGTATCCGCCCTTAGAACTATACTAGTTGAACAAAAGTAAACTAAGTGATATGTACTAATGAAATGGGATACTTACAATGGCGTGGCGCGAGGCAAACTCACGCGGAGCGGACCATTGGGTCCCCAGCAACGGCGCCAAAAATGCTTGCGCCCTTGGATTGTGTTCCAATATTAATTCCCCAAGCGTAGGGTTTAGGCCGGCGGTAGCATGATAACCGGAAGTCCGGGTCAAGTCCATAGAGACCGAATGCGCTGAGCGTGAGTGTTAATTCGCGAATGTTGGTTTTAGCCTTAAAGTGGCAAACTTGGCTTTTGGAGTTTGGTTGGTGGAGTTCTCTTAACTTCGAGAATGATGCGGATTTTGAAAAGACTAATTAAAAGAAGGCAAGGTTTAGGGGTTCACAACACCCATGCCTTAGGCTGATTCGTTCTCCTCTAAGATAACCGACTCGGGGACGTCGTTAAACGACCCCGAATGGAAGATTTGGTATTTAAACTTGTTTGACTAGAAATGGTGTCTCTCAAAGATTACGATTCTTGTGTCATTTATACAAACATTTTGATTGACATTGCCCTAAGCATCACACGTGCCAAGTTGTTAAGCCCTTGGCTACGTGTGATCGAAGAGATTAACGAATCCCAATTTTGATACATAAAATCAATCTGTACTCGTTGATTAACAATCAATGTTTGCATTATGGCGAGGAGAGCGAATGAACCTAAGTCACGGGGTGCTAATCACCCCATGACCGAGCCTATAACGACTACTCGATCATTACTAAGTAAAACATGACTATTTTTGTAAAGGAAATAAAGAACATGACAATTGGCTTTAAAAACTGATTTTTCTAGAAGATCCTAAGTTAGCCTACAACTTTAAACCTTGAGAAATTTAACAACTAAGACTACTTACTTGATTTTTCAAAGGAGATGACTAGAAAAGCATGAACAAGATTTAACCAATAAAAACGTAAATAAACTTGAGTTATATATAGATCAAAGTACGTACTACAACATTAAAGAAGAAGAATTACCTTGAATCTAAGTGGAAAAGCATGAAAATCTAGAGAGAATGTAGAGCTAAATCTAAGAACAAGCTAAGGGAGGTAGAGAGAGAGAGTAATATAAGAACTAGCCCTAAAAGACTAAGTTTTGGGCTTATAAAGCCCCCAAAAGTCATGCCAAATAATTACAAAAGTGCCACTAGATATTTTGGATCGGGCTCAAAAAGTGCAGAAAATTTGCAGGGATACCGGTATCCCATTTTTGCCGCTACATCTCCCCTATCTTGACCTTCTGTTCCGGGGATACCGGTATCTCATTTTTCAAGCTACCGGTATCTCTCTTCAAAATGTGAAATTCTTCCTTTATTTATCTCCCGGCCTTTTGGTCTCCCCAAGCCTTGTCCGGTGCTTCGTTCTTGGCTCTCGGGGCTCGGTGGCGGAGTGCCACATGACCTTGGGTACTTGGGCACTCCTTTGGTTAAACCATGGCGTCAAAAATCGTCATTTTCACCCATTTTACTTGAAACTAACAAAATACACTCACGCGCAATATCAATTGTATAAAAGCTATAAAATGCATGCGTGAGTGGCAAAAATAAGGGAGATAAGTCCCTTTATTAACAATATAGGGGACTTATCACGTAGGTATAAAGGATTAAAAAAATTAATAAATTACATATGAATCCCTCAGTTATAAAATATTTATAGGTAGACCCCTAAAATATTAATTAGTTATATTTTGACCCCAAGTTCGCGAGCTTAATCGAGCTAAATATATTAAGGTTCAGGTTTGGCTCATTTAGGGAACGAGCCTAATATTGAGGTTCAAGTTCAGGTTCAATTCGTTTAGTAGACAAGCCGAACTCATATAAGCTCTTACCAAACTGAGCCTCGAATAGTTCAGGAACAACTACGTGCAACATGGGTGCAAAGCAGTTGTTGAGGAGTGCAACATTCCTCCATTAAAGGTCCAACAGAAATAGAAGAAGAGTGCAATAGTCAATGAAAATATTTCCAAAAAATTTGAATTGAGTAAAAAAACATGCAACATGAGTGCAAAGCAGTTGTTGAGGAGTACAACGGTCATCCATTAAGAGTTCAACAAAAGTGGAAGAAGAGTGCAATAGTTAGTAAAAATATTTCCAAAAAGTTTGACTTGAGTAAAAAATGTGCAACATGAGTGCAAAGCAGTTGTTAAGGAGTGCAACAATTCTCCATTAAGAGTTCAACAAAAGTGAAAGAAGAGTTCAGCAAATTCATTGCACCCATGTTGGTCGAAATTCAAGAAGGGTGTGTGTTCAAGTCACATTGGAAAGATTTTCTGACCATTGCACTCTTCATCCACTTTTGTTGCACTCTACATTGACAATGGTTGCACTGCTCAACAAATTCATTGCACTCGAAATCACAAATCAAGGGGGTATTTTGGTCAACATAATTATGGGTACCATGTATGTGCAATTAAAAATGTGTGTTTCATGTTGGGAGCAATTTTCAAAAAGTGTTCCATGTCTTTGTAATTAATTGCCCCTACTACCATTTTAGAACAATTTTCTCTTACAAAATAGCTACAAATGATAACCAATAAGAGAAAAGCAACGTGCCCACTTGAAGAGAGTCAAGTGTTCTCTTTGTATTGTTCTCTTTTGATTAAGCAACGTGCATAATCAAAACTGATCCTTTTTACTTTGAGCACCCTTGTAATTAGCTTCTGCAAATAACCCTAGAAGACTTGGCCTGATTCATTTAATAAAAGATAGATCTCAAATGTAAAATTCAAATTATTTAACAAACAAGTCAAGGTAATCGCGGTAGTTGAGTTAGTGATTATGTAACCGTACTTCATAAGATTGCGAGTTTAAATCCTACGAAGAACAGTTTGATATTCATTGTGATTGAATGAAGTAGGGTGGGAATAAAAATAAGTTCTTCTATTGCATCACACCGCCTGTGGCGGCTCCGAGAATTTTGAACAGAGTATTCAAAAATTACCTTAACTCCTCTAACACTATTAATTAGCCATAGTAATATAGATTAGTTGAATAATGAGACCAATAATACATACGTAATATATATATGTCACAATTGCATATTATCGGCAAATACGAAGTTTCCTGTGAGGGCTCCCTCACAAAAAAAAAAAAAAGGTGGGAAAACAGTTGTTGGTCGTTGGTTTCTATGCCCTTCACGCGATCCAACAGCTCACAACTGTTTTCCCACACTTTTTTTTGTGATGGAGCCCTCATAGGAAACTTCTTGTATCGGCAAATTCTATTTTTTAGGCCAAGCAAAATTAATTTGAAACATAAATACATTAGTTTTTGTGGCAGGAAATTGTCTGGCAAATAGGTTGACACAGATTTTTTTTTTATAACATATACTCTTATTTCTTTTTTCCGGAGATATACAACTACTTTGTTTTGAACTAATATATTAAATATTCAATTGTGAATTTTCTTGACTGATGGATGTTCGCAGATAGGAATAAGTGTTTAAACAAATTTGAAAAAAAATTATTACATGTAATATAGTAAAATGTTAAAGAGTTTAGATTATTCAATTGACTATCTATGAGAAGTTATGGAGTATCTTATTATCTTTTATTTGGGTTCTTTACATCAAATTGGTTTGTGAGCTGATTTTTGTGGGCTAATTGTTCTTTACATTATTGGTTTGTGTTCAAATATTTACGCATTGGGACGAGGGTGTTCAATTATTTTGCTTGGGTGATGTTAAAAAAAGGAGCAATGTGGAGCCGCCTATTACACCGCGTTCTATGGGGTATGACATGGTGGAGTAACAAGTACTCCACTACTATACTGCTGTCTTTGCTCGTTTTTTGAGATCAGGGAATCATTGGAAGCACTTGGCAGCAGCTATTAACAAAATCAAATCGGATCTGGGAAAACCCAAGTTGCAGTGCTCTCTGTAAGTGATAGGGGGTTGCTTCACTAGCTGAGCTTCGACATCAAAATATGGAAGGATACCCTTTCGGACACCACAACACTCATCATCATCAACATCACAACCCCAGGGATGAAGAAGAATACCCACCACCAGCGCCACCTAGCTTCAGAGATGATGGACCTCCACCTCCTCCGCCTCCTTCATATTACGGCGCCTACGATCCACCGCCGCCGCAGGTAAACCCCCATCATCCTGTGTATCACAGTGGAAGTGAAGGCGGAGGATCGTATGGTGCCCCCCCGATCTCAGATTATTATTCTCAGCCACCACCACCGCTACCATCACACTCACAGAATTTCAATTATTCGTCATCGGGTCACGGTTACCCTTCCCAACAACCGCCAGATCGGACTGAGTATTCGCCGGTCGTCCAACATGAACATGTCGAATCTGAAGGGCATCACTCCTATCGTCCCCATCTCCCATCTTTCCTTCACCACCATGAAAACCAACAGGGTTCCGCCGCAACTAAGCCTACTGTTAGGGTCTTCACCAAGGCCGCGACTAATTATTCTCTCACCATCCGTGACGGAAAGGTCATTCTTGCCCCTTCCAACCCCTCCGATCCCTTCCAAGTATGCTTTCATTCAATTTCTTCTCTTTCTTAGTACTCCCTCCGTCCCGCAAAGTTTGTCACTTTCACTATTCCAGCCCTATGAAAAAATTGATTATTTCTTTTAATCTGTAATGTTTTATATAAGCAATATGGATCTCGTTTGATAGATTTCAATTAGATCTTTTGAACAAAGTTTTGAAAATCACATAAAACGTTATGAATTGAAAGATATAGGCAATTTAAAAATGGCACGGACTCCCAAAAGTGTCAAACTTTGCGGGACGGAGGGAGTAGTTATTACGGATTAATTGTTCCAACTGTCGTAATGTGATTCGGGCGTTCTTATTACTGTATCCTAGCACTGGATCAAGGATGAGAAGTACAGCACAAAAGTGAAGGACGAAGAGGGCTTTCCCAGCTTTGCTCTAGTGAATAAGGCTACTGGTCAGGCCATGAAGCACTCTATCGGCGCTACTCAGCCAGTATGTTCATGTTTACTTACCTATCGATAGGTGCTTATCCGTTTTCGTTCTTGTAAATGTGAAAACGTTTCTTAGTTTTGCCAAAAGAATTTGAAGTTTTCTTTTGTTACTTCTTTTGGTCGAGTACTACTGTAATCTGTTAATTGTGACGTTGCTATGGGTCCTATATCCGTTTTAAACTTATTTTCCAATGGCAATAATCAACAAACTAATCCTAACGTATCGTGGACATACCGACCCTGTCGGTATTGTGAGGGTTGGGTCACAAATCAAAAACCAAACCCTATCTTCTAGAAGCTGAAATCAGCACAGGTTTCAGGTGCACTGAAGAGGAGCCTTTGTTTGGTTGGTGTGCCATATCTAAATATGGCCGTTGCACTTGGCTTCCCATATGCCTATTTATACATGCATGTGTAGTGTGTAGGAGTGTGGACAAATCAATGGTGAATCACAGATTGGTGAGAGCTTTGTGAGGGAGAGAGAACCAGAGGTGAGTGAGTTGAGTCCAAGCTCAAATTGGAGCTTCTCCTCCAGAGAGAGGTTTTTTTGTGAACTATTGGTTCTGAATAGTGGAATTTTTTTTCTCTCAATCTGCGTTGTGTGTGTTTGGTTTGATCCGTGGGTGGCACACAACAGGTACTTGTAATCTAGAGTATTTTATTGAAAAAAAAAAACTTGAATGGTGCATTCAAAAGTTGAGTACATAGGGAGGTAGCCCATCACCTTAGGCTTTCCTTGTGAGAAACTGTCGGATTTCAAAGCTAATTAGCGAACATTATAGTCCTGCGCACATACCAACCCACTTGACTTCGTGGACGATCTTTCAAATCACAATTGGTTCTCAAGGTTGTGTTGAGTTTGTTATTTAATTCCTTAATTTCACGAGTGCTCTAGAGAATTTAGCGTTGTACTTACCATTGAAGCTTCCACTTCACACTCATATGGGTGATCTTTATTAGAATATCCTAGCTTCCACTAGATTTTCAACACATAAAACTGTGAGAAGGCTAACTTATCATAAAGACGTTGCGAGCATCATGTTCTATCATTTGGGTGGTGGGGGCAGGGGAAGTAGTAGAGAATACTACCCAATGGTTCTACCGAGTAGCACACAATTTGGTTATCCTTTGAACCTGGATCTGGGGAGCGAGGTTGTTTCTTTATCAACGCAAGGGAGATTGTAACATGATTCCTCGTGTACTGCGAGTCCAGCAACTAAGATTTGACATAGACACATTTGTCAAGTTCATAAAATTTTCCATACTTGACGAACTTTTCATGCCATTGGCCTGCTGCTTAGTTGCTTATTTTAATCCATGAAGTGATTTAACAAATTTGCTCACGTTCTTCTCTTGCTTTGGGATATTGAATGGTTGCTTCATATTCCCTTGTTTAAGTTGCCATTTATAAAAGATGTCTTGGCATTTATTTAGCAGTTTACATAAAAAAACTGATGTTATACTTGTAGATGGTGAATAGGTATCAAAATAACCAACGTGTTCATTTTTGCTTGTATCCTTCGACTACAAACCTAGCCATGCATCCCTTGGCGGGGGAAAAACCTAGATTCATGCTTGTTAGTTCATCCATCGGCTTTCTCACTTTGATAGCAGGAAGCATTTGTCAAGTGTAACCTGATATTATCTATCCATAAACCCTTCAGAATTTTTAGCCGAGCATCTGCAAATTTAAGAGGAATAAAAGTTAAACTGTAGTTAAGTAAGCTACTAATGTATGTTTAAGTTTCAAAGTCTTACCCATAATCAACAACATTTTGCTTGAGCTCATGGAATGCTACGGGTCGTTTGCCGATGGGATATGGAAGCTGGATACTATATCCGCCGGATATGATATCATGGACACACATATATTCAAGGTTTTGGTACGTGAATATTAGCCGAATTAGAAATCCGGGCGGATAGTATATAAGGAAGGAGCTGGATATCATAATACCACCACTTCCCCTATCCTTATTATATACGGCTTCTTGATTACAAATGCCACTGTTCCCTTTTAAATCTATATCCACTTACTCATATCCACCCCAAAACAAACCAACCATATTCATGTCCCATCTTCTATAAATTACTCAAACAAACCATCTAGAACATTTTTCCCCTATATATACATCCCCCCTTGTATAATATCTCCCCTTATTCTATATCCACCCAAAACTAATCCAGTCGGCAAACGACCCACTACATGTCACGTCTAGGGCCTTTTCCATGCTACTAAGTCGTATCAGCGTTTGGAACATTAACGTTAATCAGAATGGATATTTATGCTGTACTTGAGCAATCCACTTATTATGCTAGTCCAACACAAGTGAACTATCAGATGTCGAAAAGCAGGGCATTCTTTTCATCCTTCATGCTTTGAGGCGCCTGGAGAAGTAAAATAGGTGTAGGGTTTGGAAGGGACTCGTGTTTTGTCTTGGAATTGCCAACTTTGTTCCTTGTTTGAGTATTTTCTTGGCAACCATTTTTTGGCCACTGATGTTTTCACATTTGGTAATGGTCAAACGGCCTATAATTTTTACTGTGCAGGTGCAGCTGATACCTTATAATCCAGATGTTCTCGATGAGTCGGTACTGTGGACCGATAGCAAGGACTTGGGCGATGGTTATAGAACAGTTAGGATGGTTAATAACATTCGCCTCAATGTTGATGCTTTTAATGGTGATAAAAACCATGGAGGTGTTCGCGAAGGCACTACCATTGTTCTTTGGGAATGGCTGAAAGGTGACAATCAGCGGTGGAAAATTATTCCCTACTGTAAGTCATTGAACCTCTTTCTCTCATGCATGGATTTTATCTGCTGTTGAGGGAGCCTCACGTTTGTCTTTCACTATGTTGATCTCTTTCTGGATGTCTTTTTGCAGGATATTGAGGAGCTCCAGGTATGGAAGCTCATTTGTGACCTATATGGAAGACTGTTGAAGATGCTGGGTGTTCTCTTCATGAGTAGTCTTGAGTGTTTCTATCTATGCTGTTTGGAAATCTTAGTTGGTCAAGATTATTCTGCTGTCGTTATTACTCCTAGTTGGTTATGGTGTGCCTAATAAAGAGGAGTTGGAAACATGTAGTATACCTATTTGCTGTGTGCTCTGTATTGTGCATTATTAATGAATGCGTAATAAATAGTGGGAAATTTCAGAAGGCATATTTTTACTATCTACATCTCTTATAACAGTTGCTGGTGCAATGTGATTGAGCGCCTCCTCCCCCTTGCTTTTCTTTTCTTTTCAAAGCCTTCTGTGCCATGTTCACCACGCTCTATTTTTTGTGATTGTACATCAGTTTGCTCCATCATGATTTACCTCCTCTCCTTGGGATTTGAATGACAATACGTTGCGGTTTCATATACAACCTGTATAAAATCATGCTGGGCATTAGAGATGCTCTTCCCAGATCTCTAATACTTTGGTTGTTTACAGAGTTTCATGTACATTGGACATTTAGTTTTCTGCTTCTCGTAGTGTTTGAATCTGTGTATGGAGCAGGATATACAGTAGCTAAATGCTAATAGGTTCTTCAATGAACATCGATGAAGGCTTTATTCTCTTTGCATTACAGCCGTAATGGGTTGACGTCGACGAGCATTTTGTGACGGACTACTGACGGGCTCTATGGGTAAGGTAGAACCAAGTGCAGCTCAAGTATTCCTTCACAATTCAATATCTAGCTATTGCATGGGATTTACCATGTTGCCGATATGGCAAAACGACCAACGATCTGGTTTCGCTAACAAAAAACAAGAAACCCACAACCGGGTTAGCTAGTTCACTCGATCCCTTCACCTCTCTGCCACGGAAGGGAATTGTAGTTTTGCTACTTGCGTTGCATGTGGTACCCTTGTATGCGGCTAGGGTGTCTTCCTCCCTCCTGGCACGTGGGGAGTTCTTGTAATCCGTTTTATTTCTTTCATTATTATTTTCATAACTCGACATGTTTTTGTTAGCTTACACTCATTTTGATTAATTTTTAGAGAGAATTACCAGCCGGTACCATTTTTTTTTCCCATGCACGCCCAACTCCAGTTGGGTTTTGGAAAAGTACAACCAACTCCTGTTGGGGTTACCAATGACACACAAGTCTCTCTCTCTCTCTCTCTCTCTCTCTCTCTCTCTCTCTCTCTCTCTCTCTCTCTCTCTCTCTCTCTCTCTCTCTCTCTCTCTCTCTCTCTCTCCATACACGCACATGGGTAAATAATAAATTCCTCTTTTATTGCAAGATTTGTTCTCTCTACCTAGCTCACATGGGCACAATCTCTCTCTCTCTCTCCCTCTCCTCAACTCCCCAAAGCATACGAAAGTGTCTAAATCCTAAGATACCCTATGAAAGTGTTTAAACCTAAACCATAGGGGTCTCTAAACCACTAAAAACCTATAATGGAAAAGTCACTAAAAACCTATAATGGAAAAGTGCACCATAAATCTAAATCCTAGGGTACCCTATGAAAGTGTCTAAAACCCTAGGGTACCCAATGAAAATGCCTAAACCACTAAAATCTTATAATTGGAAAATGCACTCTAAACCTAAACCCTAGGGTACCCTATGAAAGTGTCTAAAATCCTAGGGTACCATATGGAAGTGCCTAAACCACTAAAACTCTATAATAGGAAAGTGTAACCTAAACCTCAAAAAAGAGTGACTTACATTAATAGTAATTAATAAAAGTGACTTACCTAAATGGTAATTAGATGTATCTTTTCTAGACTTCGAGGTAAAAATCTGTTTTTTTTCTATTTGGTAATCCAAAAAAATAACTAAGTTAAGAGGTTAATTATGAGGTAGATATTCATTGACAACCATAAATGTGCTTCATTATTGGTCTTAAAAAGTTAATATATTTTGAAAACGACGCAAGATAGTGTGATTCCCAATACTATCAACTCTCAAAAGAAGAGAATGCTTCGGGTTCTATACATTTGAAGCAAGTTGGGGCAATTCTTTTTTGTGGGGTCAAAATAGGAGTAAAATTTTGCTACAAACTATCCACTTCTCATGTGAGAAATTAAAGTGAGTGAGGTCAAGTGACCATATCTTCTTCCCTCCGCCCATGATTACTAGCATCAAATCTTAGCCGCTTTTTTTTCGCCTACTATTGTGAGATTCATTAGAAGGACTATTAAGAGCATCTGCAATCCTGATCCATTATTTTATTCATATTTGGCTGAAATTTTTGATCAAAAGCTTTATTTGCGTATGCCTTCTCTAATGTTAATCCCTTTTTTAACCAAAATTTAGTGTTTTTTTTTTTGTTTTCCCTCCAAAAGTATGGGTCAAAATGGCACCTTTGTACATAATAAGAAAATGAAAGAGGTGTTAGGACAGGAAAAAAAAAAGGTTCGGATTTGGGATTCCCCAAATTTGGATAAGAAAAAGGATTGTGGGGTGGTGTCCAAACTTTCCTCTCCTCTCCTTGACTTTTCTGGTTGAACTTTGGCTGTGACTAGCCCTCCTTTCTCTGGCTCTACAAAACAAAGAACCACATTGGTGCCCAACTGGTCAAAGACGACCATAAGGCAAGGTCGGTCCTTAAATGAGAAGGGAAAGACAGAGCTTTGAGTAGGAGAAAAAATGGCATACCTGTTAAGGTTTATCACTGTAGTATGTATAGGAGTGCCTTGGGCACGAGGGGTCGGATGTCACGTGCCTTCCTCATGCCGAGATGACATCATCGACATCCTTTGCCTGACAATCGGCTCTCAACCACCACCTTCTGACTGAATGCCATGTACGATGATCCATAGGCGTTGTGTGTCGGTTGGGTTGATCTTGGGGACGTATGTATAGTAAATAGAGGTGCCACGTGGCCGAATCGGACTGCAACGGATCTTGTTCTAGAGGTATGGTGCACGGCTGAGCCACGTGTCATAAGGAGACTTGTGCCACGTAGCTCACACTGTACAATCACTGAATGTCACACCGCAACAAGGCCGTATGGCGATAGCACGTACTGAGCAGAGATTGGTACCTCTACACCGAGGCAAATATACTTGTACCTTCATGTTTGCCCAATCTTTACCTCCCGGGCATGACCCAAACGAGAGATCCGGCAAGGCCAAGATGACAAAGGTCAAGCGGTCATTTTCGAACATTCTGGAATGTAAACGGTTTATGGTGGTTGGGCCTCTTCAGGCTTATTTATGCTTATTGGGCTTAATTATTCCTGCCCACTACAAGGGTAAAACTCAAAATGAGTAGGTAAAATGGTATGGCATTGGAGATGAATTATACATAAGGGTTTTTACTCAAATTTTGGGTATGAGTAGAAAATTTGTGCCTATTGGGCTTAATTATTCCTGCTCACTACAGGGGTAAAACTCAAAATGAGTAGGTAAAATGGTATGGCATTGGAGATGAATAATATATAAGGGTTTTTACTCAAATTTTAGGTATGGGTAGAAAAGGAGTAAAGATTAGAGACGCTCTAACAAACTAACAAGGTTGGTCAAAATCGAGGTCCAATTTGGAGTTGTTATAATAATTGATGGATTAGTAGTAGACAATTTTTGCCTTTATAAATAAAAATTATTGTATAGGTTGTGCTTGGACGGCAGGAATCAAATATTAGGAATGGGTATCTTATTCATGGGAATTTTATTTCCAGCAATGTGATACATGGGAAATCCTATTGAAGTGTTTGGCTTATGTGGGAATATTAGTAAGGGAAAAAAAAAAAGGAGAATAAACTCCTATTCAAGTGTTTGGTTCAACAATTTTGAAGTTAAGGAATGAAATGCATTTTTTACTTCATTTTCCAAGATTACCCTTTAATATCTATTAAATATCACAAATCCTTCACGCCAATAATTAAACAACAATGGACTACAAAAAATGCCAAACTGTTAGAACACTTGCAATTAAGAAAGTCATAAAATCTTCCAAAGTACATTCTACAAGTAAAATTTCTCATTTTAACCTCCGAGGAAAAGTTTCTCCACATATAATTTTTTGTGATTTCCATTGAGAGTGAAAAAGATGCTATCTATTTTTCCAGGATCGCTCAAAATAAAAAGGCGGGAATAGAGAAAGGGATTGGAGGGGAAATTGAGGGAGAGAAACATGGGTGGTTGGACGGAAAATTGAGAGAGAACAGGGGAAAAATCAATGTAGGTCTTGGGGGTATAAGAGATTTTAATTGGACTTTTGATTTTCCCTTAGGAATTAGATTACACCGTAATCTCAAATTCCCATGGGGTAGTGGAGGTACGAGATTTCCTCTCTATTTAGGAACATGATTGTTCCTGGATTGGAAGATAAGTAATCATGTTCTCATTCCATCACAACCCAAACATGGAAATCTTAGAGTTATGGAATCATATTCCCATTTTTCCTAAAGATGGCTGCCATCCTGTTTACATATAAAATCAACAAATCCAATAATTGATTGACACGTAGTGTAGACACCCCAATCCGGACCCTTAGAATTCTGAAACTTCCCCAAGGATGAAAATGCCTAATAAGAGCATGTAAGGTTTGATCAAAGGCTTGAGGACCCCACCAATAACCTTCCATAAGATTACCAAAACACCCCTTGGAACCCTGGAATAGCCCAAAATCTTAAAACACATGCACCTGGATTACTCTCATAGGCACCTGGATTGGCTAAATCCAGGCGCCTGGAATGAGTCCAGGCGCCTGGAATGAGTCCAGGCGCCTGGATCTCATGAATCTAGGCGCCTGCATTCAATCCAGGCGCCTGGAATTGCACAATCCAGGCGCCTGGATATCAGCCCAGGTTGAGTATAGTTTAAGTTGATAGTGGGCGGGAACGATATCTTGGGTGGATTTGTTGCAAAATCAGTTGGAGAGGGGTGTGGGAGAGATGATTACCTCTACATTTTACCCCCTAGGTGATCCCTCAACCCTTCTAAAGGTTCAAGTGGCCCATTTTGAGCCCTTGGTTCTCTATTTAAACCACCCCTCTCCTCCATTTTTAGGGGCTGAAAAAATCCACTCTCCTCCTTACTGTTATGCTGCCAGAACTCATCCAGAAATCCATTCCCAATTAACCTCTCTCAAAGTTCTATACTCACAACCTTACAAACCCACCTCTACATCATCTACATCTTTTATATCAGACTTTCCTCAGTCAAACTCCATCAAACTTCATATACATTGCCCTTGTCAGCTCAATACATTCAGCTTCAGTAGCCATAAACCTACACAATCCACTCAAAAACCCATTCCAAGCCCTTTGATCAAGCCAAAAGGTAGTCTTTCTACCAATATGCTCAAGTAGCCCCTAAGGGGAACTCAACTAAGTCCTTACTGGTTTTCTATACCAGAAGAGGGCTTGGGAGAGGTTTGAAAATTTGCTTGCGCCCTTGGATTGCTTTCCAATATTGATTCCCCAAGCGTAGGGTTTAGGCCGGCGGTAGCATAATATCCGGAAGTCCGGGTCGAGTCCTCAGAGACCGAATGCGCTAAACGTGAGTGTTGATTCGCGGACTGTTGGTTTTAGCCTTAAAGCGGCAAACTTGGCTTTTAGAGTTTGGTTGGTGGAATTCTCTTAACTTCGAGAATGACGCGGAAGATTAAAAAGGTTAATTAAAACAATGCGAAGTCAAGGGGTTCACAACACCCATGCCTTAGGCCGATTCATTCTCCTCTAACATAACCGGCTCGGGGTCATCGTTAAACGACCTTGAACGGAAGATTTGGTGATTAAACTCGTTTTGACTAGAAATGGTGTTTCTCAAAGAATAGAATTCTTGTGCCATTTATACAAACATTTTGATTGACATCACCCGAAGCATCACACGTGCCACGTGGTCAAGCCCTTGGCTACGTGTGATCAACGGGATTAACAAATCCCAATTTTGATACATAAAATGAATTCTAACTCTTTGATTAACATGCAATGTTTGCATTAAGGCGAAGAGAGTAAATCAACCTATGTCACGGGGTGCTAATCACCCCAAGACCAAGCCTATGACGACTACTCGAGCATAGCTACGGAAAACATGACCAAATTTATAAAGAAAATAAAGAACATGACATATAACTCTAAAAAGTGATTTTTAATGAAGAACCTAGGTTTGCCTAACACTTTAACTCTTTAGAAACTAGCAAACAACTACTACAAACAAGTATTTTCTAAGGAAATAGCAAGAAGAGCAAGTAAACTAATTACTAGATGGAAAGGAAAATAAACTAGATTAATAGCAAGATCTAAGCAAGAGCTACAATATTAATAAACGTGAAATTAGCATAAGCCAAACACTTACATGGGAAAACTAGAGAGAGAGACCTTCCAAAACTCTCTAATGGAGGAGAGAGGGGAGAGCTAATATAGTCTTTCTCTCACACAAAAATATCCTAAAAGCATTAAAGGTGAAAGTTTCCATAAGTGGAAAGTCCAACAAGTGGGCTACATTAACTCCCCGGACTACTGGGTATCGATACCAAGTTTGGGGGTATCGATAGCTAGCTGCAAAATGCTACCCGTAAGGCCTGGGTATCGATACCAAGTTTGGGGGTATCGATACCCACGGTTCTGTCCAGCTTTGTTCTTCAGAGGTATTGATACTATCAATACTAGTATCAATACCTATATCAATACTAAGGCGTTTGAGCTTGCCTCTTCTTTCTTCACCATCCATTGGCCTTGTGTGCTACCGGGCATCTTCCAAAACACTTCCGAACATCGTGCGAGCTTCGGGAAGGGGAGCACTTGGTCTCGTGAGTCTTCGTTCACTCCCGGATTCCACCGGGAGTCTTTGTGAGTCTTGGACACGTCGTTAGTCTTCCGGCTTGATTTTGTGATCTTTGGTCTTCTTGATCCTTAGCCAAATCTTCACTCCTTGGTTCTTGGATTCTTGGGAGGTGTCCCAAAGCGCTTCAAATGCGCCTTATGCCGCAGTTTTACCTGAAACTTCCAAAAATACACTTCGCGCAACATCAATCGTATAAGGCATTAAAATGTGTGTGTGTGAACAAAAAGAGCTAGATAAGCCCGGATATATACAATATTGGGGGCTTATCAAAATCATCAAAAAAAAATAATTCTGTTTTGTGCATTAGTACTCAATCCAGGCGCCTGGATCATCACCTTCCAGGTGCCTGCATTGAGTCCAGGCGCCCGGATTCACTCCATGCAGGCGCCTGGATCCCTTTCCTTTTTATCATATTTTCTGCTTTTCTTGCAGTTTAATTAGCTCATGGTATATCATCTGCATATATTAGTCTAGGTAAATCATATTCCATGTTCTAATCCCTATTACAAAGAGCATTTAAAGTATGTTGAGGTGATAATCACACTTTATAAAGAGGCTACATGGGAGAGAGGTGTTCATATGTGTCTATATATCATTTATAGAATCTGAACATGCAAAACTGAAAGTACTTAGTTAATTTTTCATGTTACAAGTACATCCATCATTGTTAATGTCCAATACAAGCATTTACTTTGCATTTTTGGCATGAGTTCATTTCCATTTCATGTGGTTACAAGTATAATCAGATTAAGTAGCACCTTATATGCATGAATACAGTATAATAAGTTTGAAATGTGCTTTAAATATTGAATCTCATCCTTAAATCATTCAAAAATCAAAGTCACTTTTAGGTCCATATCATGCATTCGAGTTGAGTTTGAGGTCTATGCTTGCCACTAAGTTGCTAAACGTCATTTAGAGTGTGTGTGAATCAGCTAAATACATTGCATTTGGTGTTTGCTGTGGGAAATGAGGTTTCAAAGTTTTTGTCTGGTAGGCCATCCAGGCGCCTGGATTGGCCCATTTCAGGCGCCTGCATTCAATCCAGGCGCCTGGATCCGCCTAGTCCAGGTGCCCAGATTACTGTCCAGGTGTGATGTGTTTGGTATTTGTGATCAATTCTTGGGACATCTTAAGGCAGTTTGGGGGTGATTTGGTGAAGTTTTAGTATCTTTTGTACATGAATCATTCACTCGTGACATTTTGCACAAGCATCCACCCATACCTCTTTAATCTTTTTGATATATTTTCCTCGCTTTCTCATGAATATGTGTACAAAGTCCATTCAAACAACATTTTCAAAATCCTTTGAATATTTAGTAGAGACCGGTGGTTTCACTGGACGCGAGGAGTGCTTTAAATTCCTTCCCCTTGCGTAACCTAGCTCCCAGACTCGAAAAATCTCATTTTGCGAGGCCAGTAATATATTTTCCATTCAAAAGGGCAAAAGAGTCATTTTAAAAAAGGTTTCTCGGGTATGGTCCATAAACCTGGGTGGCGACTCCATTCAACCCATCAAAATCGTTTTCAAAACAAACGTTTTCGTGGACTTGCTCCGCGGGGTGTTCACACGTAGGTAAGCATGCCAAACATTGGCAAATATCTGTTAACATAGATACATTGGATTAATGGAATAGAGTCAAGCAAATACGATGTTGTATTATTCTTCAATTTAAAAGGCAGTTATTGGCAATTACGAGTTCGAAGCCATGATTTAAACTGCTAAATGCATGTGATCCACGTGTAAACTCGTGAAACAAGACAATTGACAGTTAAGACACGTGGAGCATATTTTGAAAGGCAGTTATCTCTCTAAAATATAATCATTTGGGTTAGTTCAAGCAACGGTACTGATTCAATGTGAAGCTTTTGGAAGAAGATTAAAAAGAATTCAAATTCAGACGTGGAGGAGGGAAGAAACTGCCAATTCAAAGTGTGAAAGATGGAGTTCAAAGCAAGCCAAGTTCAAAATCATTGAGCGGGAAGTTCAACTAACAAGCAGCGTCTATAAATAGAAGAGACTGAAGAGTGAAAAAACCCCGGACAAATCGTCAACAAACAGCTATCAAACAAATGATGCTTGGTTTGTTCATTGGCAAATAGTTTAGGATTTCGAACTCAGTTCGAAGTAGATTAGGAAGTAGTTAGGATTATTCTCGGTTGTTCTTGTAACAATCATCTATTCGAAGTTCTCGTTACCTTGTATTTGAAGTTGAAGGCAATTTCGAAGTAAGTTTATCTTTGGTTTATTAATCGAAGTATCTTGTTTCTTTGTTGTTCTTTAATTTCCTAAGTATATTGGTTTTCATTTCTTCACTTTGAAAGAAAAATCCTCTTAATTGAGGTAGTTGAACCATTAAAAACATAATCGCCTGATTAGATTTGGTTTTCCAAAGTTAATCTGAGGGAGAGATTGAAACTCTCTCTGGCACGCTCGCACTCAATTATTTTCCATTGCAAAGAAGTAAAAGAACCAAACACATCCAAACACTCCTATAATTGTTGAACCTTGGTAGATTGATAATTCGTGATACCAAATGTTAATTTTCAAATGAAAAGGCAGGAAATTTGGGTTGTTTTTTTTATTGGCAACAAGTTTATTGATGAAAACTTGACAAATGGTACATCAAGATGGCGGGAGAGGAGAAGAGATTCCAACCAAGGGTTGGAGAAACTAAAACACCCTAAGGCTGTGTTTGGATTATTGAAATCTTGAGTAGGAAAAGGAATATGATTACCGGGAATTAAATTCCTTAGAATTTTCTTGGGTAGGAATATGAATATGATTACTAGGAATTGAATTCCTAGGAATTGGATACCTGGAGGAATTTTATTTCGGTGTTTGGATTAATTCAGTAATCTTACGCAAGAAAGAATTATTTTGAAAATATTAAAGTCAACATATCTTTTTCTTAATTAATGAGCCGGGAATCTGAGATTTCCATGGGGTATGAGAGGGATCAAATTCCCACTCAGTCTAGGAATGTGATTCCTGGTTGAATATGTCATCAGGAATCACATTCCTATTCCTGTCTATTTCAAATGTCGGAATCAGAAAAACTTGGAATCATGGATTGAAGGCATTTCCCCTTGAGATTACTGTCATCCAAACTGAACCTAATAAGGGACAAGCATCATTATGCTATTTCTAGGCTCATTCTTTGTTCAACTCTTTTGGACTAGTCGAAAAACTTTGCGCAACGGGCGCTTTTTGGATTCTCACGATCTTATCACTAAAGAAAGTGCGTGCTCCGCCTTCAATTAGAATTTATTATGAATTTCTTTGTGCAATTATGCAACCCGTACCTTGAACTTGATTCAAATGATCCCCAGATTAGTCAACTTTTGTCTCTCTCGCTATAAGCCCAAATAGAGGCAAACCAAATAAAACATTGAAGCAAAAAAAAAAGCCCGAACCAAAAAACATGAAACCCTAACTATCTACTTCTGTCACCTCCACCCCATGGCCCGCGCCCACCACAAACCACCAGCACACACGACCACTCAAACACCAACGACAACAGCGGAACACACAAGCCGTTAGGCCATAAACCGAAACCATCCAGTAATGAGACTGGTGGTGAGCCGAAGCCCCCAAAACAGAGAGAGGGAGGAGATCTAGCCACTTAGCTGTTAGGCGTGGAAGTGGTAGCACCCATCAAAGAAACCAGTGGAAGCCAGAGGTACCCGAAGCGTGGCCGGAGTAACGAAAGCAGGGGGAGGGAAAGATCAAGTCAGCCAAGACTTCAAGAACACCACCGCCTATCCACCAACCATGCTACTGATGACCCATGCTGCCGTAAGCCCAACGAGTGGCTGAACTCTAGATGTGGCCGCCGAAGGAACCGCCAGATCAGACCTCACAAATGGCCAAGAGGATGACAGCCGAGATCCCAACTCAACGCTGCAAGCCATCACCAGCACTACCATCAAGCCATGACACACCTGCAAAAGGCAAAAAGAAAATAGGGAGGGAGAGAGGAATAGAGTTTGCTTCGGTAAAATGCTCCAAGATCTAATGATGCCATCATGCCACCTAATTGACAACGAAAAATACAAGTGAAAACAAAATCCATGGGACAACTTTCTTGTTTAATCAAGACTGTGAGCATGGTGCAAATTTAACTATGCTTTAATGTTAATTAGTTATTCAATTTAGGGGTTCGGTCGCCAAGGTTGGCCTAGCTTTGAATCTCAATTGATGAGTTATTGTGATTATCTAGCATTCTCTCTACACGGCCATTGTGAAAATAGCCCCAACTCTTGGAATTGATTGATCTTGTTCTCAATTTGATCACCCTACGAGCTGCCCAACAAAATAAAAAAAAAATAGAAACTTTTGGGGTCAGGTTGAAGGTAAGAGTATTTTGTTTAATAAATTAATAAAAATGTGTACAAAGTACATGGGCCAAATAGATATATTGTGGGTAAAAATAACATCACTCATTCATAAATATATTTGCTCACTGGTTTGAAAGAGCATCTCCTCGATGGCATATGCCAGATAACTGTCCTCGACAACAGTTTAATAAGAAGCCCGCCTTCCTTATTAGCCCTATCCCATCACATACACTATGTAGAAAGTTTGTAATTTATATTTGGATGGGGCATGGAAGGAGGGTGGTGTGGACTGGGCGTTTTTGCTACTCTACCGAACAGGACTTCCCTAGATAAAATCGCAGTATTCACATTCAGTATCAGTTCAATTCAAACTGAAATTCTAGCCATTAAGGAAGTTGCTCAATGGTCTTTAAGCCATGATTATAATGTTGAATATATATTTTCTGACTGCATTAATGCTTGCAGATTGCAGGAAAGGTTGACGATTTTTTTGATCCGCAACCTCATAATAGAGATTTCGAAGCTTGCTCTTTGTAGAATTTCCAAGGTTACGCGTAATGAAGTGGAAAATGCTCATATCTTAGCCAAGCAAGCTCTTGTTTCTTTTTTGTGCCATCCGCACATTGGAGATGGTGTTTAGTTTCATGTGTTTAGTGTTTTTTCAGTTGTATTTGTGGTTTGTTAAGCATCTTCAACGCCCCTGCCAAATGGGGTGCCATAAACCTTTTTTGGCTCCCCTCCCATTTTCACCAATTCCAACAGGGAGCCATATCACTTGCCAAATTTGGGCCGAGCCATTCTTTCGGCCAAATTTGGCTGGGAAAATGGCTCATGCCATTTCTGCCACATCAGATTTCCCTCCCCATTTTCAATTTACAAACCCAATAAAAACAAATAAAAATCACAGAAACAAGATTGAATGATGCTTGTAGGCACTAGGATCGATGGCTCCAAATCCTCTAGATCTGTGTCTCTGGTGGCCCTCATCTGAGTCGTCTTGTCTCTGGTGACGCTCGTCTGAGTCCTCTTTCTCTCTGGCGAACAGCATTAAAGGGATTGCTCCCCTTTATGATGAGAAACAGTAAGGCTAGGGAAGTAAAGGGAAATCAAAAAAAAAAAAAAAAGGAGGGAAGCAGCTCACGTTTTTTAATTGGAGGATAGGGTTGGCCATTTTATCCGCCCCGTCCAAATCCGATCCGATCCCCGATCTGAACGGATCGGCAATATGGAGATCTGTTTGGAGATTGGATAGGATATGGGGATTTTTTTTGAAAATGTTTGGGGATTGGATAGGGGGTGGAGATAGGCATGTCCCCGCCCCGAATCCGCTCCGAATCCGCTCCGAATCCGTTCCCCGCTCCGTCCCCGCCCCGCTCCGCCCCGTCCCCGATCTGCCCCGTCCCCGAATCCCCGAAATATAGGGGTCTATTCATGAATTATGAAACTTTGGGGTCTCACTGAATTTTCTCCAAATATATGGGGTTACACCAAAATTTCTCCTAACACATGGGTCTCACTGTAATTATTGTTCTAGGGTTTAAATCTACGTATTGTTTCTTCTTTCACGTTTCATTGTATTTCATTTGCAACCGACACTCTCAACAAACTGCAGAAAACCCTTCCACTCTCGATCTCACGCACAGCAGTCATGCTCGATCTCTGACTCTCTCAATTCCCGACAAAGCAAAGGCCCACGGTAATCCCTCTTCTATGTTCTCGGTGGTTCATTAAATCAATTCATGGAATGTCTTTAAAGCTTGATTTTCATGTGATGTTCGGTGGTTCATTAAATCAATCTATGGAATGTCTGATTTTCCTTCCTCGTGCATAGAGTTGGTTTGTAATATTTGAAGCATTTTCATCCACTGCAATGGCATGGTTTTAACATATATGTTCCAATCAAAATGACCATTCATGTGATCGATTACACAAAAAATATCTAGTAGTGCAATCTATAAAAATGTGGGTGGGTCCTAGTGAAAAGAGTTTCTATTTGTTCATATTCTTGTGATTTGGCCATGGGCAACCACACAGCCCTGGTAAAGGATTTCTTCAAAAAAAATTAGTGGGACTGAGATGTGGTTGATAGGGAGGTAATCTCTCTTCCAGTTGTTTGTTGTTTAGTCAGTTTAAACAATACAGTTGTTTCAATCAAGCCGAACGATTTTTTTTTTTTAAACATGCTATCCACTAGACAACCCATGTTGCATTTAATCAATTTTAATTAATGTCATGAATATATATGAGAACCCTTCATAATTTATACTTTTCTGCACTCTTTATGTT
Organism: Vaccinium vitis-idaea; assembly: GCA_963854785.1. Lineage (NCBI taxonomy): Eukaryota > Viridiplantae > Streptophyta > Magnoliopsida > Ericales > Ericaceae > Vaccinium > Vaccinium vitis-idaea. The sequence goes on from OY978220.1 coordinate 127,078, forward strand.
GTTCTACAAACACATGAAGTTTTACACGCCCAGGGGTTGCCCAGTGATTGGATTTTAGAGAAAATGATTTGTAATTGGGCTTCTATAACTATTTACTTGTTACTCGAGGGAAAATGATTGGATCCCCGAAATCCCCGTGAGGATCCCCGTTCCCCATTTGGAGCGGGGATGGATGATAAAAATAAATCCCCATTAGAGATTGGATAGGGGATGGATATGAGTAAGGGGTTTGGGGATTGGGGGTGGAGATAGTAGTCTCCGACCCCGATCCGTCCCCATGCCCATCCCTACTGAAGGATGAGGAGGCTTCTTCTGGTAAAGTGGGTTTATATATGACAACCCTAAAATGACATTATTGCCCTTTTGATCTAACGATTAAAATATTAGTACTAGATGACTATTCTTGGTGTTTTTTTTTTTTGGTTCTATGTGCTTAACATTTGTGGCACCTAAATAATTTGTTGAGATGCATAGAAAATTAATTATGCTGGAAGTTAGTTGGTTCATAAAATTAAATTAATAGAATTGTGATTAGGATGTAGTTAAATAATAGTTAATGTGAACAAAATATTAATTGAAATTGAAAGTTAGTTGAGAATTGGTAGTTGGAAGGTAGTTGAGAAAGTTTGGCACCCACACCACTGGAGCAGTTTGGCCAAAGAAACACTGTTGGGGTGCAAATTTTGGATTTGAGGGTGTCAAATTTAGGTTTGGTACCCCAAAAATGGCACCCACCATTGAAGATGCTCTTATCATGTACTACTACTCTCGTTTGGTTCAATCTATGGAAATTCTCTCTTTGGGGTGCAAATTTTGGATTTGAGGGTGTCAAATTTGGGTTTGGTACCCCAAAAATGGCACCCACCATTGAATATGCTCTTATCATGTACTGCTACTCTCATTTGGTTCAATCTATGGAAATTCTCTCGTTTGGTTCAATCTATGAAAATAAAAATTAAAATAAAATTAAATAATAATAAAATAAATAAATAATAATAAATAATTTAGGATATTAGACTAAAATTCTTAGCTGCGAGTGGAATCTACAAGTAAAATAATGAGAATTTTAATTAGGCATCCTGTATCAAAATTATCATTATGATTTCATCCTATGAGATTTGAATACTTATTATTACATCCTGAAATTGCATAATTGGACCTTTATACCCTTTAAGAGAGAGAGAGAGAGAGAGAGAGAGAGAGAGAGAGAGGATATTATGAATCCGTTAGAAATTTTGCCAAAAAAAGTGAATCTTTCCATTCTTTTTTTTTTATCGAAATCTTTCCATCTCGGAAAAATTCCGTGACTTGGAAAAGGAATTCATTATTGGTCATAAATTCAAAAGTTATCCGTTAAGAGAACTAGAATCATTTTACCAGCAAGGGAACTTTGAGCCTTGATTGTTATAGGTAAGGCAACAAGTCCTGATGCATATACATCTATAGATATGTTCCTATATACTAATTAACATATTTTCAGAATCCTAAAATCTGTGTGTGTGTGTGTGTTACCCAGAGATGGTTGCGAACAACCCGAGAAAGGTAGCGGTCCTGGATTGAGAACGGTGTCGGTGGCCCTGGATCGAGAACGGCAGCGGCAGTATCGAGTCAATGATCTTGGAGCATAATAGTTTTAGAGAAGTCAAACGGCCAAAAGACCAGAACTCCAAATCCATGATTAAGCCCCTTTCAGCCAAACCTAAATTTGAATCCGGCCACCATGAGAGCCGCAACCCCACTATCTCTCTGGATCAAGATAGTCACCCACTTTCACGGTAGATTGGGTTTTTTTTTCTCTCTCTTTGATCGGTTGTAGAATCATGCTTTAATGTATGGTGGTGATGGATTCCGAATCTTATTAATGGTGGCATTGTTTTTTCGATTCAGTGGTGGATTTTTTTCGATTCAATGGTGGATTTTTTTCGTTGATACAATAAAAATGGTAAATCAATACACCATGTTCACATACCCTTTGAAAGATGATTATTTCAAACAGTGAATATGACTTATTGATTTACCATTTGGTGATTTGATACAGTAAAAGTGAAAAATCAATAAATCATGTTCACTGTATGAAGTAAACGACACGTGAACGTTGTTTGGTTTTCCATATTGGGTGATTTGATACAATAAAAAGTGATTTACTGGTTTACCACTTTGGTGATTCAGCAAAGTAAACATGATAAATCAATACATGATTTAACCATGTTTTTCATGTGGTTTTATGGTGCATTAATCAACCATGTTTTTCATGATTTTGGCTTATGTTGTGGTTTTTGTGGTGCATTAATTTACCATATATTTCATGATTTTTTATGATTTTTTTGTGGTACATTAAACTACCTATCATGATAAAAACATGGCGAATTACTACAAAAGTGCATGAAAATCATTATCTCATGATTTGTGTTTTTGGGACAAAATATCATGATTATTTATTTTTAATTTTTTTTGAGATTTTAGGTGTGAGAAGATTAGGAGAGAGAATTATACGATTAGGAAAGAGAGAGATTTTTCAATATAGGAGAGGGAGAGAGAGAGAGAGAGAGAGAGAGAGAGAGAGAGAGAGAGAGAGAGAGAGAGAGAGAGAGAGAGAGAGAGAGAGAGAGAGAGAGAGAGAGAGAGAGATTAGGAAAGTTTAAGAGAGAAAAATGTTAGAAAATTAGGAGAGAAATATTAGGAAAATCAGGGGAAAGAAATGGTGTTTTGGGGATTATTTGAATTTCAGGAAGAAATCATAAGTACTCAAACTCTATAGGATGGAATCATAAGGATATTTTTTATAACTCTCCCTAAAATAATTAAACTAAAAATTATACTCCTTTATAAAGTTCATTATAAAGACAAAAATAATTATTGAAAGTAGATAGTTTTTAATGTTATTTTTGTCTCAGTGAGCTCTTATATAGTTTTTTTGTCACTATTTTTTACCTTTCAATTTTTTTTCGTCTAGGCAAATTAGTATCCCCCATAAATTAGACACAAAAAAATTTTCATTGTAAAAAATATAAAAATTTTGATAAAAATTATGTCAAACCCCACGTATGAAAACATTTGGGAAAAATATGTATTTGCCCCTTAAATTATCCCAATAATTTTTACTTTCCCCTTTAACTATCAATCGAACACGCTTGCCCCTTCAACTATCAAAATGTTAGTTACTAAGGATAAAATTTGTTTTCCATCCAAATCACAAACGGAAAGTTATAACCCCACTGTTACTTTATTTTAAGCGACAAAACAAGAGGGCAAAGTGGCATTTTCACCAAAAACCTAAAACAAAGTTTCATTTGGGCTTTTGCAGTTCAATCAAAGCAAATCTTATTCGACAAACTCGATCAAGGAGAAAAAGAGATAGAGAGAGAGCTCCAAATGGATTCAAAACAAATTATGTTAACCTCGAGGAGTTAGTCTTACGTATGCATTATGTTTGGTTGCTTTATTTATTTATTTTTTTTACTGTTATATTTGGAATGCTCTGAATAATTTTTATGGATGCATCACCTTTGAAATGGTAATATCAGTACACTTCACATTTTGTGTCCGTGTCCATTTTCTTAAAATTTTCACTTACGTGTCCGTGTTACATAGCTTCACATACATGTCAAAACCAATGCACTTCGTTCATCAAAATTATGGCTTGAAGGACTGGAATTGGTCGACTTGCTACTTGCCATCGTTGAGAGAAAGATGAATGTTAGAGGAAGAAGATAGATGACTGGATAAGGAGTAGTACTCTGAACTGGAACCTAGAGGAAGAAGATAGATGTAATGGTAGGTGGAAATACGTAAATACCCCTTTATTATCCATTTCTGTCCATGTCATTGATGGAAAACCCCAATTGGATGAAGTAAGTAACGAATAAATAGTTACGGGGGCAAGTGTGTTCAATTAGAAATTTAAGGATGATTTAAAAAATATTGGGATAATTTGAGGGGTAAGTACATAAACATTTTATAGCTTAAATAACCGAAGAAAATCCTAATAGGCTAGGGCGGCTCGCTCCATTCTTCAAACTCCGTCCCCATTATGTTTGGAAGTTAGGGAAAGAAAGAGAAAAGAAGGGAAAAAAATTAAGAAGGAAATTAGAGAGAAAATTGAAGAGAAAATGGGAGGAAAGTTAAATAAGAATTTGAGTATTTTCCTTCCTCTTTTGTATAACCAAACAAAGGAAGGGAAATTTTTTAAATTTTCTCTCCCTTTAAAAATTAAAAAAATTTCCCCTCATTTGTTTGGTTCTACAAAAAGAGGAAAGAAAATACTCAAATTACTCAAATTCCTATTTAGGCTAAGTTTTTTGTTTGATTTTAGCAACCCTAAAATCAACCATGATTTTAGCAAGTGAGTTCACAAAATGCTAAAATCATAGTTGATTTTAGCAACTGGATTGCTAAAATCAAACAAAAAACTCAGCCTTAACTTTCCTCCTATTTTCTCCTCAATTTTCCCTCTAATTTCCTTCTTAATTATTTTCCATCATTTTCTCTTTCTTTCCCTAACTTCCAAACACAGCGTAAGAACCAAACAGAGCCTTAAATTTGCCTCGACGAAACGGTTCGGTCTAAACTCTCCCAGAACGAGGTCCCTGGTCCCGTCCGATTGCCGCGGGCCCAGCTCCCCATCCTCCTTCCCACCGCTAAAAACACCGTGCAAACATATAGAGTAATTCTTTATTGTGAGAAACCCTAGAAATCTCTTCGAACAATCTGAAGAAGCATCCGACCCCTACAATTACATTCAACTGTGAGTGTTCTGAACGATTGATTAGTTCAACTAATCCGCGCCATTTTGCAACTTGTTCAGTTTGACAATGGGGGCTAGCCGAAAGCTACAGGGTGAGATCGACCGGGTTCTGAAGAAAGTTCAAGAGGGCGTCGATCTTTTCGACAGTATCTGGAACAAGGTATATTGCTATCAGAATTCTTAACGTACTGCAGTTTTACTCTCTATTTGTTTTCCCACACTTCTTTTCTTGTAGCTTTTTGTTGCCTTTAAACAATGCATGCATCGCCATCAACTTCTTGTCTTAACAACTCGGATATATTCTTTTATGGCTCCAGGTTTATGACACGGACAATGCGAATCAGAAGGAGAAGTTCGAGGCCGACCTCAAGAAGGAGATCAAGAAACTCCAGAGGTACCGAGATCAGATCAAAACATGGATTCAGTCCAGCGAGATCAAGGATAAGAAGGTCAGTCTCTTATATTGTGTTTTTTCTCTTTTGCTTAACTGCATATTTTTTTGGCTCGTAGTAACATTGTACGAACAAAGAGCACTTTTTAGTCTTGTACTTTACGTATCCGGAGTTCAGAGCCATCACATTGTGTGCTCAATATCGATTTGAATAATTTTGACCTCTCAATTTATTCGTTCCTACCATTTCTCTTAATAATTGATTTGAATTTCTTAGTTACCCAAAATGAATTAATAACTACGTAAAACACTTTGAAATTATTGAGCTGCACAAACAGAGAAAGCTAGCTCAATGAAGAACTAGATAGCAAAACATCTCAGAATGAGTGTGCATTAAAACCAAATGACTTCAATCAAGGAAGTACTCCAAAGAAGGTGGTGCGTCGGACCCCGACATTCCCCAGACTCATGTCTGATACTCTTATTTTCGTAGCAATAATTAGGAAATAAAATTTTAATTCGGACGAGTGTCTGACATTCCTTTTGCTATGTGTTCGACACTTCTGTGATGTCAATGACTAAGAAATAGATGTGATCAGCATTTCTTGGACACTTGCTAACATGTGATTGTCAAAGAGCTTGGAATTTGACATATCAGTGTCACTATGATATGCAAAGTTAAAAAATAGTAGTTCTTATGACCAGGCATATTTAAATTTACTTGGAACATCTTAAAGATTTCTTGAGGATTCCTAACTGTGCCCATGTTCTATGTTGTAAGAAATTTTTATGTACCTATGTCCCCAACGTGTCGTACATTTTGGAGAAGAAATAATGTACCCACGTGTCCTTGCCATGTCCTATCCGTGTCCTGTGTCGGTATCCATGCTTCTTAAAAGTACTCTAATTGAGTTCAAATTATTGATAAGGCTAAAGCAAATTGATTATGCAATCAGACATGCGAAACAAACAAAAAAAGATGGAGTAGTAGAGAAATCAATTGCATAATTTTATCGTGGTTCAGCCAAGAATTCAAGGCCTAGCTTGGAAGCTCAATGCCCCGTGTGTCATCCTTAGGATTTACTGCACTATCTTTAATATCTGTTACAATCCTTCGATCTTCACATGTGGTTGACATCCTTTTAGTGATCTCCCCGCAACCATTCCACAACTTGCTAGGGCCTAGGACTCCATCACCAGTCAAACTTAGCCCTCCAAAAAACTCACACACAAAAAGGGTTACAAATTTTAAATAGCGAGAATAAAAGTGTTTAGTCCCTTGTAGAATAACTTTCAGATCTAAATGCTCTCAAAGATGAAATATCAAGATGAAGCTCAAAATTTGATTGCAAAAACTAATGAAAGCTCACTGCTCAAAGCTCTTCAATTTTGTATCGTTTTATGGTCGTCCCTCTTTCCACTAGATATTTCAGAAATACAACTGTTAAGGCTGAGACTTGGTAGTTCTCAACAATCATGCTTATTCTTCTTTCCCTCTTTATTTTTAATTAGCTCTCCAATCAACTTTCAAAAAATTGTTCACCTTTTTCCTTCTCTTTTTGTGTACAGTATCTTCACTCTTGGACTACTGGAGATAGTGCCCTGATATAGAGATCCTTCACGTGTGTCTTCAACAAATATGCAATCAATTCCCTTGCTCCTCTAACAAGTTCTTTCCTTTCTATTCGAAGCTTAACTTCTGAGACGTGTATTTCATCTGTCATGCTCTGGCTCTTCCGTATAACCTGGCCTCCAAGAACGTAGTAACCAAGAGTTGTAGAGAATTAATGGTAAGTCCTTCAATAACAAGTATTAACACAAATTACTCCAATATAGAAGATATTATTTCAATGACCACCAACTATACTGGTTCGAATGTATAGGGAATTATTCTTGTTAAAAACATGCCTAGTTTTTTTACCCTATGTCTGCAGCAATACATCATCTGGAAATGGCTCTTTCTTATGTTGTTTGCTTGCTTGCTTATGCTTTCTAGCCTTTAGATTCTTCGGTGTTTGTTGTGGGGTCCTTGTAAATGTGCAAGAGTTCCTAGGCCTTCATAGTCATTTTTTTTTTGCGTAAAATGAGGTGTAACACCCCCAACAACTTAAAGATAGTTCCACTCTGGCAATGGGAAAGCCAAAATGTGCTTGGACATTAGCATCAATGCTTGTAATTCCCGACACTGTATCAATGTGTATTATGCAGTCCTTCGTCCTATGGTTTCGTTACTTATTCGGATCTATGGGACTGAGTGCCCCACTAGACTATTATCTGGTTCTAGTGTGGACTCTAATTAGCTGGAGCGAGGTAGAATGGTTGCCGCGGATTACAGTTCTAGATTTAAGTTATTTCTGATACTCAATTTGTGTCGCATACTGAGACTGTTGGGCGTCTGCATGTGGTCCATTAATGCTCTTTTGAGCTGGTAATTTACCTGTACAGATACGGTGCTGCCTCTACTGTACTTTGAATTTGTTTGTGGTTCCGAAGTTGACAATAAACTCCTTTTGCTGATATATGTTGACATAGGTTAGTGCCTCTTATGAGCAGGCTCTGATGGATGCTCGTAAGCTCATCGAGCGCGAGATGGAAAGATTTAAGATATGCGAAAAGGAAACTAAGACAAAAGCGTTCTCAAAGGAAGGCCTGGGCCAACAACCTAAGACGGTGAGATTTAAATTTATTTCCTGATTGACAGTGATACAAGTATGAAGATTGCTGGTGGTAATTGTAAACTCGTCATCATGGCATGGAATTGTTTGATGTGGAAATTCGATGCACGATCTCAGTGTAAATTGATGTTTCGTACTCTTCATCTACTATGTAGCAATGCTAAATTGTGAAAGATTGGTCACCATTGAATAACGGTGTTGCTTTTTCATCTTGAAATAATATAACAGATGGCCTTTCTTACATTTGTTATCAAAGGGCTAGGAAACTTGTACGGCTATTTACTGTTGATTTCAAAGTTGATTTATGTTTTACATGTTTTCTGCTACAGTAGCATATATATGGATTTTGAAGTGTGGAATTCTAGCATTTAACTTTACCATCTATTCTAACACTTCCCTCATTTAATTTAATTTTCTTTTGCCTTCATCTTGCGTAGGATCCGAAGGAGAAGGCTAAATCAGAAACCAGAGATTGGTTGAACAATGTGGTATGAAACTAACTTGTGCATGAATTTACTGCTATTTTGTCTTTTCTGGCTCAAGTTTGGTTTTCTTAATCACCTCAAGCTGTTGTTCTCCAGATTGGTTATGAAATGAATCCACCATGATCTTTCCGAAGCTCTTGTTTCCGGAATAACTGGGTGGTTATTCCTGCAAAAAATGAAAATGAAAATATGTAGCATACACGATCACCGCCATATTGTCATATTATTGCAATCTTAAGGTTTATATATGGTACAGATGTGTAATTTATTGCTTATCACTTCGCAGGTGGGAGAGATGGAATCTCAAATTGATAACTTTGAAGCTGAGATTGAGGGGCTCTCTGTTAAGAAAGGGAAAACGAGGCCACCCAGATTGGTAGGACAGAAATAAAAGTACGATCCTGCAACTGGTTACATTGTGATTTGTTGTAAATGATGAACTGATATTTGTTTCACAGACACATTTAGAGACTTCAATTGCCCGCCACAAGGCTCATATAATGAAGTTAGAATTGATTTTGAGGCTATTGGACAACGATGAATTGAGTCCTGAGCAGGTCAATGATGTTAAGGATTTCTTGGATGACTATGTGGAGCGGAATCAGGTTTATTGTGTTCAAATATGATTTGTTTTCGTCCTTGTGTACCATTAGAATATGATAATACAGTGAAAGAAAGGGAATCATGATATTTGTTTTTGTAGGATGACTTTGATGAATTTAGTGATGTTGACGAGCTTTACAGCTCTTTGCCATTAGATAAGGTGGAGACTCTTGAAGAGCTAGTTACAATTGGTCCTCCTGGTCTTGTTAAGGTGATATTTCTGCACTATTACATCCATTGTGTAGCTTGTGTTGTACTGAAAAGTGAAAACCACATTTGGAAGTACAAACCTAATCTCATCTTCTTGGTTTTCTTTCTTTCCCTCGTCATTCTTCTTTCTGTTTTCCTCCCCACAAGGAAGAAAAAAGAAAAACTAAAATTATAATTCGAACATAGATGTAATGGGTTGGTTGTCCTGTGGGCATATTCTTATTCACTGCATAAGCTGTTTGGCTTGCAAATTACTGATGTAAAGGCTGTTTGATTTGTAACTGTATAATCCAAATAAATTCCACAATCTATTTGTTCAATGCATGTAAAAACATTGAAATTGTAAATAATATCCACGGCTGGGCTTGTAATCCTTAAAATTAGTAATATACCACTACCAGATCCTGTCACTATGCTTAGCTCTTGCTTTGTACCACTCAGCTCTGCTGCTGCTGAAACCTTCCTCTTGACGTCAATGTTCCATATAAATTCATAACCAATTAGGCTGTTGTTTTGAAACTCTTAGACATCACCGTGAATTCTCGAGGTCTGTACGCCTTGTTCTAAAACCATGTGGAGCAAACAACAAAATGCATTCAAATGCTTATGTCGTTAACTTGATGCCAAATGCATAGGGAGCTATGAAGTCCTGGGCATGGAATGATTCTTTGTTTCCCTATCATGCCCAAAGGAACCCATCTTCCACATCCTCAAAATGGCATGAGGCCAAGCAAGTACCCAACCTCACCCTTTCTTGGATAGATTCCTTGAGTTCCACAAGACAATAAATCCCCCTATTTGCGCAGCCTTGGAATACTCTTAAACCCTTACTTGTCCCTCTCCCTCCTATCAGAATCTTCACTCCTTTTATTCAAACGCACCTCATCTTATCAATTGCACGCACAAGAGGTCAACTCTCCTACACCTCTTACGGGACTTCCACTTTTTGTCCAATTCCCATGCCACTTCATCTCCTCATACTGAACAACAAATACTCCTGTACCTACCAAGCCATCAAATATTTTTCAACAATTATTTAGAAGCTTCGTTTTGCTTCTCTGTTCTACTCTAACCACCCAGTCAACACGTAAACCTTGTGTTGCATATCCTCAGTATCCAATCTGACAGCTTTCAAAGTAAGCACTCAAATGGAATCATCTGATCTCAGCCCCTTGTCACACTTGTGCTCCTCTAGCATCCCCACAACTAGAACAGTCTCTACTCCCATCACATGAACATCCACTGTCCAGCCACCTTTGCTAAGGTCGGTCTCTGATTTTTGTCCATTTCTGAAATATACCAAGACTAATTGGGGATTGTAGGATTTGTTTTGGGGCTGTAATTCGGCAGCAGTAAGGGGCAGCGTTGTTCAGGGCTATTTATATTGCGTGTATACCGTGAACAATAACAATTCTGATTTTATGCAAAAAGTAAAGAAGAGAAGAACTATGGGGATCACTCCTATGAAGATCTTGAAATGATTCCAATTTCCATATATTGCTTCTTATTAAATTAACTTTTTCTCGAGCTTCATATGGACTGCATCATGAGTCCTGACAGTTTTATTTCTGCACCCTTTTCCTTCTCACGTTCCGATAACTTAAGCTTCCCTTGAGCCTTCTGACAAAAAAGAACTAGCGTTTTAAACTTACTTGGCCGTCATTATCTTCAGGCTTCAAATACTCTTAAGAGAGCCTGAAACTTGGCCCCTTCCCTAGCTCCATTCCTCCAATCCAAAGGTTCATTCTAAGTTATTTCCATGGGTCCAACATGCAACTGAGAGGGCCCGCTAATTCAAGAAGTTACCTCTTGTGAGCTTCTAAACTGTGTTGCCAGCACAACTACATCACCTCGTTGTCGCAACTATTTTTTAGCCCAAGTTGATTTCTTAAGGACAGGCCGACCCTTGCCCAAGATTATAAGCCCCTACAAAGTACCCTTTCCCCCTACGGACCAAAAACTGTTATGCCACCTGGAAACACATTCAAAGATGTTCGATTATTCTTTTTCTTATTTATTAATAAGCAACAAGAAATTATATTAGAGAAACTGTTGAGGGGAGACGGCCGTTATTCATCTACAGTCCTACATGAGCTTGTAGCCTGAATTATTTTTCAACCCAGTTTGATTTTCCGAGTGCAGGCCTAATCCTTTCCCAAAAACCTAAACCTGCACCCTTCCTTTTCCCCCTTTGGCCCCGAACATTTGTGCCACACTACACAGTTTAGTTTGCCATATTGTTCGTTGTTTATATTTATAAGCTATGTTACACGGACTCGGGTGCGAGTGCAAGTCCAAGCATCTTAGGATACTGGAATATGTGTCCCCAAATTGAATATGGATTCGGGAACACGTCCTGAACACTTGTTTGTAGTATATATTGTATAATTTTTTCAGAATATATATTGTAAACTATATTTGGAAATGTATTTAAAGTGATATATTTGGAAATATCACTTTTCTAGCTAATTTGATATTCTTTTTTCTGTTAATATCAAAACAACTAGAGGATCTGAGTGTCCAAAATGGATACGGGTGTTGGACACCGACATGCATACTTCAACCAAAATGAAGGATCCATGTAACATAGTTTATGAGCAGCAAAAGAAATTGAATTAGGGAAGTGTCAAGGAGGCACAATCCCTTTTCAACCAGATTAGAAGGAAGATACGAAAACAGTTAAAAGATTATCAAAATTATCGGAGAAATACCATAAATCCAATAACAAACTAACAAGTAATACAGACTCTAACACAATGTTCTAAAACTTGCTAGGCCCTAGTCAGGCGGAGAAGGGGCGCCTAGGCGCCGACGGCCGCCTAACCCCCTAGGCAGGGACTAGTCGGCTTCCTAGTCTAGGCGCTGGACCACCGCCTAGCGCCTACGCGGGGACTAGAACACTGCTCTAAACACCAATTGCGCCAGTTTCACGTAAAATGCTTTCTCCTCTTGAATTGTCTCCTCCTTTCCAATAGCCCACCTTTTCCAATAACCCTGACAGATGTGATTCTAGATGCTTGGTCCTTAAATTCCTTCCCAATCTCTTCCATGAAAACAAAATATGCACTTGCATATTTTGTTTGCCCACACTTGCGTGTTATTCTCCTCATCAACCCCACAACCTTCCAACATTCTACGTGTTTAGTTGTCCCCACAATTCACTTGAACATCTGCTCTCCATCTGGTTCCCAGCTTATCCCCCTTCTAACTTCCACTGCACCACAACATCTTCTTGATGCTCCTTACACACATCTTTTGCTCTCTTCATTTCTTTAATCACAGAGGCTAACATGTTCTTCAATGAGGTCCGGATTCAACCCAAATCTGAATCTCTTAAAGCGGTAGCAATCCTATTCAAATCCAAAGAATTTTTTGTGCGAGCTGTATGCGGTAAGAGTCTCACATACGGTAACAAGGGGTTCATGTGGAGGCTAAGATCTGTCTTCAATTGCCCTTGACCAGAATCCTTACAGACTGGCTATGATCTTGTTACTTCTTGGTTTCATCTAAAGCCAGAAAGCCTTTGCAATAATCTCCCACTGCCTTTTGCACGTCATGTCCGGGTAGAACTCGATCCCATAAGCTAGCTGTTGCAGTGGTGCCCTCACCGTTATACTTCATATTGCTTTGGTACTCCAGTGATGTGGGACTTCGCTTCATTCCTCTACTACCAAAGCCACACCTATGTGTTGTTTGTAGCCGTTGTTCACAGGTGGACCATCGACCCAAACTTCCACACCCATGAAACTGCCCAGTGTTTGTTTATCCGCTCTTGGTTTTGGCACCCTATTCGTCATTGGTAACAATGAACCCCATAGGCCAAACCTCCTCTCTAGTTCACTTCCTGAGGTACTTGCCCAAATGAGCATGACTTGGGCCACGAAACAATGCAAGAGTTGACTCTATGATCCTCAGAAGTTTTTCTGAGATGATTGCAGATTGATCAAAATTCCCCAGTTGGAATTCGATAGCCCTTGAAAAAAGCCTACTCCCCTTCTTTGCGATGATAAAAGTGTCCCTATCCCTCCCTCCCATGTCCTATGAGTGACATGCACTATATGCCAAGCACCTCCCTTTCTTTCTCTTCCAATTGAAACACATAGTAGCATGGAAGTTAGATTTCCTTTGGCATTTAACTTTATCTGACTACTCCACATACTTAATGCATATTTGGGTTTAGGATTTATTGCTATTACTATATGTGAGCTTCAGCGCATATGGAACAGTCTATTTTCTATTCTAAGCTTGTTCTGTTATTGTTCTCAACCAACATGTGCGGTGTGGTATCTTTGTCAGATAGGAACTTCTAACAGGTTAAGCTTTTTGGCAGGGGGTTGCTGCCGTTTCTGCAATTTTAAGCGTAAAAACTTCTTTGGCGACATCCCCAGCTCTGCAACTGGTATGCATTTCTAAACACTATAGACAAGAAGCATGTAACTTGGTTGGAGGTTCCAACAAGTACAATCGTAGATGGATCCGATTACCACGGACTATGAAGCACCGACACTCCTAGGAGGCGCTGTATTGCCGTATGGGACACGGGGACACGGCGGGGACACGGCGGAATACGTATGGGACACGCCACGTGGCGTGTCCCCCAATTTTTTTGAATTTTTTTAGGGGGACACGGCGGGGACACGTGGGGGACACGGCTGGGGGACACGGCAGGGGGCAAATTGTAATTTTTTTAAAAAAAATTTGGGGTCAATTTGTAATTTTTCAAAATTTCAGGGGTCAAATTGTAATTTTTAAAAAATTTTGGGGGTCAAACTGTAATTATCAATCTTTAAATTTTTAAATTTTTTAATAATATTTATATATATATTAATATATATATTGCCGTGTCCCCCGCCGTGTCCGTGTCCCTTTTTTCAAAATTGCCGTATCCGTGTCCGTGTCCGTATTTGTATCCGTGTCCGTGCTACATAGACCACGGATCAAGGCTGAAACTATGCAAGAATCAGATTTTAGAACTGATCCTTGCAGAATCCCGCAACTAAGGCTCGGAATCTACGAGCTATGGGGCTCAAAACCAAGCCCTAAAAGGCAGCACCCTAAGGCTACAACAAAACACTAAAAATCTGAAATTTCATTCATCCAAAAAACTCCCTTAAATCATGTATTACAGCCCTATATATAGAACTCCTAAGGAGGTTACTTCCAGGTGAAGTACCTTTGCCTAATAGCAGCCGTTATTTTTGACTTAGAAGGGCTGCTGCTTGCTGGCTTCTGACTGTTACTGCTGCTGAAACAACCCCTAAGCAACTTCTAAGGACACACATACTAAAGACTTACCTTACCATGAAGGAAACTAACAAAAAAACACCAAAATAAGAAATCCTAAGTGCAAAAACAAGGCAATATCCTACTAGGCCCTGAATGTTAAAAAAAAACAGCATTTCAAGCTCTTTTCCTATAGCTCGAGCGTGTTCCCTTCCTTCCCAAAAACTGGTCTTCCATCTTGATTGCATCACATCGGCACTGATCCTGGAAATTGGAAGAGATCCTATGGTTATGGTAAAACGTAGGACATAAGTCCCAGATCTTACAGAAGGAAAAGCGATAAAACTGAATGGGTTTCAGAAGTGACAGCTTGCTGGATTTTCAATTGGGGTTCTAATTTAGTGTTTGAACGGTTGCATTCAAGGACAATGTGGAAGATTAAGATCTAAGCATGATGTGGGGGGGGGGGGGGGGGGGGGGGGGGTTTAGGCATCAAAGGGATTTTCCATCGCTTTGAACAGTAACCCAAGAGTTGTGTTTGAGGAAGAAAAAGAAGACGACAAAGATAGGAAGCGCATGAGGAATCTCTTGTGGGATTATTAAGAAGTACACCCTTCAGGCAAGGTTGCACAAAGAATCATGCAATGCCACAAAATTATAGGACGATACTACAAATTCTAAAAAACGCAACCTATGGACTATATTCTTTGGTTGCGTTCTTGTAGTTGTGCTAGGACTTTGACTTTCATGTAGTAACCTTTCGAACCTAGACTAACTATAGTATTCGTCGACAAACCCTGATCCATATTATGAAGCATGGTAGACCTACACTTCAAGTCCAACAATTGCTAAACTACCTTGAAGTACGGAAAACCTAATGGGAAGTCATGGAACGTGTGTAAGTACGTAAATAACAAGACTGCAAATACTCTAAGTTAATAATTATTGATGTAGGATAATAAAGGAAGTTATCAAGGTTCTAAAACTCGCTAGGCGCTCCCAGGGCGGCCGGGCACCTTCTAGCTTCCAGGACCGAGTACTTGGCGCCTAGTCGGACAATTAGTCGGGATAGTTGGGCTAGTCGGCGAGGGGCCTTCTAGCGCCTAGGCGGTGAGTACTCAGCCTTCCAGACCTTCTTTTAGAACACTAGGAATTTTGGGTTTTTTGTATTGAATGGAAGCTTTAGGGTTAGGGCTTATCAAAATAGGAGAAATATAAGTTAACATAACCAAAATAGTGATGCTGTGAACAGTAATGGGGCTAATAGTAAATAGAAATTTGGAATAAAAGAGGAGAGAAGAAGAAAGCTCTAGGAACACTCCTACAGCGGATTTAGGCATCACAACTAGGTGTGATTGCATCACCACAATCCATAAAAGAGGCATCAAAAGCTCTGAAATTTCTCAAAACATTCAACTCCATTAAATTTGAACCATTACATTGCTTATATAGACTTAAAGACTTCCTAAACCACTATAACTACGACTTCCAAGAAAAAGGAACTACTAATTGCTTAGACTTCTAAATCTATTTGATTCTAAAAACGTCTCACAATAAATAAACCAAATAAATTACTTGACCCATAAAACAACCCATGGGCAACCCCTACGGTCCATGCACCGAAAACTAAAATTACCAGTATAGCCTTATCTCGAGCATTGTCCAGCGACATTCTTATTCAATGTTACCATAAATAAGACTCTACTACGACTATTTATGTTGACTATTCATCCTTTCTTTAGGTCCTATCTTGAGATCGTTAGAATTTCCCTATAGTGCTGCTTACTCACATTTACTTTTGCTTGAGCCTCTTACCGCCTTCATCAATTATCCATTATATATTCCAACTTCCCCATGAAAATAGCTAGTTCCAATCTAGTTTTTGAATAATATACCAGCTTGGTACCCTTTTTGCCATTTGTTTGGCCCATCCATTTACTGTTAGTTTTCAAGCACCCTTTTGGACTTCATACGGTCAGAAATTATCAGTAATTTTTAAATTTTATTGACATACAATTATCTTTCTCTGTCCTCGGTAATCTTTTTTTGGGTATTACTTTTTGGTTAGGTTCCACCGTACCATATGATTAGGTACTATATGAACAGGACAAAAAACCTTTGTATGGCTTCTTCGGTTTCTTTAGAAAGACAAATATGACCGCAATTAGCTATGTTAAACAGAGGTTGGGAAGGCCAGGTCCCAATGTTCAAAAGAAAAAAAATCAAACAACTTAGCAGCTGGAAATCTCTCACCTCTCAACATACCAGCCTATACAATGTTATATCAGTTATACTCTCTCTATATATTATCTATTTATCTGGCTAGCTAGCTATCTACCTACCTTCTTCTCTGGCCTAAGCTATCTATCCTTTCACCTCCGGCCAACAGAGGACCTCCATGAATGCCAGTAATGAGCACTTTAAACTCCATTTCTCTTCATCTAACCTTTCTCTCTAGAAAAAAAATCAGCTGTCCTCTGCACTAATTGTTGCCACAGCCACAACAAACCACTAGCCACCTCCCATTTGCTCTCATAACTGACCCATTCATATGGGAATCATATTTGGGTCAACTTTTAATTTTTCCCGTTGGTTTATGTTCTCTTATCTGAGTAATTAGTTGACTAGTATTATGTTACCAAGGGACACTAATACCTTAGTGAATTGCGTTTTGGTACGTCCGTTCTAAAATAGTGAACACCTTTGTTCCAAAACTGTAGATTTAGCAATCCAAAGCAATTCCATGATTTTCCAAATAATCAAATTTAGTAGACTAAAAATCTAGAGACAGTGGTATTTCGGTGAGCGAGAGATAAATAAATGGTTATTATGCTCATAGAAATGTATTTTTCTTTCATGATTCATAGGACAATATCTGTGTTACTTATGGCTTGAAAGAAGTACGTTCTAAATTATGCTATTTATAGAAGCACCTATCATCATGGTACCACAACTTAGGACATGTGGCATACCACGTTCCCAAACTGATTCCTTTCCTGGCCTTCAAACGGGTACAATCCGCATTTTAGGTAACAGACTGGCACCAACCAAAGTTGTGACAGCCCATGTCCACATGAATGCAACGGAGTTCTAAGATATAAGAGAATAGATCTTGCCCTAACTTACACAAGGCCTTTTAAAGTCGTGCGGGCGTTAAAGCTCGTTGGAACTTCACAGTTAAGCTTGCTCACCCTGGAGCAATCCAGGGATGGGTGACCTATTGGGAAGTCCTTGGAGCTTGGGCGGCCAAAGCGGACAATATGGTCCAAGGCGGAGGCGGGTCGTTATAGTTAGTATCAGAGCACCACCCCGGATTACGGGGTAGGAGCCACCTCTAGAATCTGCATGAGCCACCTCTTGAATCCCGGAGTGGGAACAAAGTGCTATGCAGAACTAAGTGCTATACCTTCCGGGGGAAGGTCGCTGGGCCAATATGCAATGAGGACGTTGCATCATAAGGTGGGGAGAATGTGACAGCCCATGTCCACCTGGATGCAACGGAGTTTTATGATATAAGAGAATAGATCTTGCCCTAACTTACACAAGGCCTTTTAAAGCCGTGCGGGCTTCAAAGCTCGTTGGAACTTCACAGTTAAGCATACTCACCCTGGAGCAATCTAGGTATGGGTGACCTATTGGAAAGCCCTTGGAGCTTGGGCGGCTAAAGCGGACAATATTGTGCAAGGCGGGGGCGGGTCGTTACAAAAATTGTTTGGAATGCTCCGGTACAGGCAAATCATCTGAGACTGGCTGGGAAAGAAGCTGAGGTCTGTGGTACCAGTTTTCTCTGAAGATGGTGTGTACCGGCCAGTATTGCCTCGTATGGTGCCGTATTGACCAGCTTGGTTACAACATGAGTTGAACCCTATACATTAAATGACAACACTGCATTACCTGAAATGTTTAAGAAACTATTTGTTCATTTTGTTGTTGCATAGAAAACCTGTTATTTCGTAGTTTGTTAGATGGAATTTTCAAACTGCCAAAGAAATCCTGTTGTTAATTGGCAGATTGAGTGGTTTGCTAAATGGTTATGCTGATTGGTCCAATGATGAAACAAGTCAAGATTGAGTCTTAATTATAATTGGCTCATGGCATGGGGCTAGTTGCAGTAGAAGATTTAATCACATGTTTATTTTTGTCACCTATTAGGTAGGTGTCTGAGAACTTTCATCCCAGTGTTGTCTGCTAGTTATCCCTTGATGACTTTTGAAATGGCAAAATAGGCGTTGTCCTCAATCTTGGAAGTGGTATCAGTATCTGGGTTTTTCAACAAGGATTAGTTTTCAATAAGCCTTTTTTTTTTTTTGGGCTCCTAGGAGATGTCATTACTGCACAGTTTATGCAAACCCCTGGTGATGTTTCTTTGTGTGATTGTATTCGTGCTTGATCTTTCATTGCCCGACTTAAAATATCTCCTATGATAAGCTTGCAACCAGATCTCGTTTACAATTCTCTGCCTGTATACATGTTTTAAACTTTTGTCTGTCTACCATTTCAAATGGCTGCTGTAGTGCAGTACTGGTTGATGCTCTCCTTTCCAGCCAAAGTGACATATTCTTTATAACAGGGTATTCCCATTCAAGAGCAAGCTGAAGAGACAGCTTCCCACGAAAGCAACTCTGATGTTGTTGCAAGGTCTCCACCACCTAAAAACAGTCCAACTAGTTCTTCTACAACATCACCAGCAGGGAGCCATTTAACTCATGGTGCTGTGAGCACTTCAACTCTTTATTTGTCTGGTGCATCAACTGCTTCAGCAATCCTTCCGGGTCCAAATACTATTCGAGGTGCATTGGAAAATGCAAGTGCTGATGTGTCTTCATCTCCTGTGAATGTGTCTAATTCTGCCAAGGAGGAAGAGACCCCAAGCTTCCCTGGTCATAAGTTCTCTCCAGCTCTTGCTGAAACTGAACTAAGGGGTCCTGGTAGAGATGGCCTAACAAACCACCCATCTACTAGTGCGGTTCTAACTTCTGGGATTGCAGTTCCTACCAATGGAGCTCTTGGTGCTGTTTCTTTAGCCTCTGAAATGGTGATGAGAAATACACCGGGAGCTGATGAGAGACTAGGGAGTACTGGAGTGGTGCAGCCTTTGGTTTCCCCGGTAAGTAATAGGGTGATCTTGCCACAGGCTGTGAATGCTATTGATGGAACTGGTACAGCCGACGGTGGCAATATTGGTGAGGGTGCAGTTATGGCTGGCAGGGTTTTCTCACCCTCTGCGGTTCCTGGTATACAATGGAGGCCTGGAAGTCCATTTCAGAACCAAAGTGAAGTTGTATGTGCCTGGTTAAATACCTATTTACTTGTCGTTTCTCTCTTTCTTTGTGCATGCATGTGGCCTATGTGGAGAAAATCCAGAGAGGTATTCCTCCTGGAGTTTGGAAGCATCTGGCATATTGAAAGAAGTAACATGTGCTTCTTCGTCTGTATGTTCAAATTGTTAAGCCATTATTTCTGATGAGTTTGTCGGGATTTATGATTATTCGTAGTTAGAGCTCCTCTTCTTAGTTTTTTAGTGGTTACAAACTGAAAGTTTAGTAATGTTTCTATTTTTGGTGAATTGCATTTGTAACATTTTATATTTAGTTTCAATATTTTTTTTTCATAGTCTTGCATTCTTCTATTGTCTTTTCCCGCAAGACACATCGAGAAAGATCTCTCTCTCTCTCTCTCACACACACGCGCGCGCGCACACACTAGTTGGTTGGGAGCTGAAGCTTACTTATTTTTTTATTTTTTTACTGTAAGGAAGTTCATTTAGACACTTAGTCATTATCCATGGTGCTTTTGTTTGCAGCTTTGAGGGTAGCATCTGAGGTTGTGAATTGCTTATTTGGGGCAATTGTACTGCTTAAATTTTGTCCTGTTGTTTGTTTCTTCGGTTATCACAAAAATGCAATTTCAAAGGAATGAGCCAAATTTGCAAGGAAAAGAAACCATATGGAAACCTTTTTGGAGCCTTCCTATGAGATCTCAAGCTCTCTTGTTGGTCTGTTTTCACAACTTTAAAGCTTAAAGCTGAATATTTTTCCCCTTAAAGCTTAAAGCTGAATATTTTTCCCCTTGGCAACTTTCCTCAAAGATGCCTATGTTCCTAAACTATTTGTGTTTACCTGATAGGTGACCTCTGCATTTTGATGAGCATTGTAGTATGGAGTCAATTATATTCCTAATTTGTGTCGTTCTGTTTCAGTTACATTTTTTTATTTGCATTTTCAGGGGCAGTTCCGTGGAAGAACTGAAATTGCTCCTGACCAGAGGGAGAAGTTTTTGCAGCGCTTCCAGCAGGTACAGCAACAAGGCCAGAGTAATCTGCTTGGCATGCCTCCTCTCAGTGGGGGAAACCCAAAGCAGTTCTCAGCACAACAGAACCCACTCTTACAGCAGGTGCTCATAGTTTTCTGGTATTAGATTCCATCTCTTTTGTTGCACATTTTATCTCCACTATTTTGGCCTATTGTTCTTTTCTCTCCCAATTCTGATTGGATTTGTCTTCTATTTTAGAGATAGATTCAGTTGAATACTTAATATATATCTTTCTACTGAATTGATTTAAGGGTAAATTACACCACCCTGAGGTTTGCGTTTAATACAGCAAGCCCCACTAGGCCACTAGTTAACGGAACTCACTGACCTCCTCTCCCACAATGGTGCATTAAATGAAGTTATTGGAGGCAATGAAATATCAATTTGGTCATGTAATTACAAAGAACACTATCATCCTTATAAATTGGAATATCCACCTAAGTCCCCCCATGTTCTCTCTCTCTCTCTCTCTCTCTCTCTCTCTCTCTCTCTCTCTCTCTCTCTCTCTCTCTCTCTCTCTCTCTCTCTCTCTCTCTCTCTCTTCACCTTCCTCCAAGCCATCAAACAGCCACCTCCTTACTCATATTTAACCTCATCTGACTTCCGTGCCATCCCATTTCCTTGTCCCCCTCCCTAATAATGTTGTGGAACAAGAAAAAGATAAGAACTCCACTTGCCACACTCAATCCACCTTTGCCTCCTCTCCCACTCTCTGTCATCTGTCTCATGCCCCTCCCCCCATCTTTCCTCTCACTTCTCTCCCTCATCCCATAGCTCACCCTCTCCACTACTGCTGGCATTTCAACTATCCTCTTTTCATTTCCAGACTCTTCTCCTTACTCATAGAGTCATCGTCCATCACCTGTCGGCTTGCTCAATTATGAACAAAAAACCCTAGATAGTATGTATGTGTGTGACTGGATTTGGAGGTTTCAGAAGATGGAGAAATATAAAATACAGATGTGTTAGAGTACGTTTATAAATATACCTGTAACATAGATGAGATGTGGAGATTTGCTAATTTGTGAATTCCATGGATTGTTGCAATCAGCAGTCTCGCATTGGATAAGATGGGTGTGTATAGATTTGGCATATGTAGTGATAATATTCATGTGTGGTTTGACAGGTATGGTGAAAATTGAATTGGAAGACCTATGTTTGATGGGATCACCTAAATCCTAATTAACAAAACTCACTGGAAAGCTGAACCTACTCTATTGAAAAACCTACCTGATTGCCCTCACCTTCTCTCTCTTCCTATTTTGCAAGTCCTAAATCCTCCATCTTCCCATATGCGGCTACCCTACCTGTACTGTCCCCTTCCTCCCATCTTCTCCCTCATGCCCCCCACACCCCACTTTCGCTTTCTCCTTACATTTTCCTCACGTTGCATCTTATCTGCCCCTACTCTCTTCTTCCCCTTGCTCGCTTCTTTCATCTCTCTTGTGCCTTCCCCCACCCGTTCACTTCTATGGAAGCCAATAAAAGGAAAAGCCCCTTACTGAGATAGTCTCAATGGGATTCACATAGCCATAGGGAAAGTGTGAAAGCATATTGGAAGAGGGCCACACAAAGAAAATGTACTGAATCTTGTTGGACACAATAGTAATTTAGTATACATAAAGGGTTTTTCTCAAGGAGGTTGTTACCCATTTTGGTCAACATGTAGTTCCACCTCTGCCAATGAACAAAACTCTCTACAAAGTTATAGGCCGATTCACTTATTTTGCGGGAGGGCAGTGCCGACGTTGAGAAACTATATTAGTATGATCCATGTTCTATAGAATTACTTGGTCCAAACAAGCTATTTTGAAAGTGGTTTGTTGGTCTTTTTCTTAGGTTTGTAGTATCAAAATGAAGGCTTAACTCAAATATGCCACTTGGTAATTTCATGTGGTTAGTTAAGTTTGTAATATAGACAGTTTCAGCCTAATTTGTTGGTTCCCTTTAGAAGTTTTTTCTATTGTACTTAATCTTGGAAGGCTAACGGATAAGCAGATTTTGGTGATTAATTATATTTGATGAGAGTTCCCTGATTTATTTGGTATTCTATGGAATCAACAAAGAGCGTAATGCCTTTTGTTTTGAAGTTCTTGGAGAATCAAAAGAAGTGGAGATCCTTCATGTTGTTTTTAATTTTTAAAATCTGGGGATGATAATGTATGCGGTACTTTTTTCGTGGGGCATGTCGTGGGTTTTTCCTTCGAAAATGAAGGAGCTTATTCAAGAATGTTGTGGGGCTAGAGTGGGTAGGAGAAGACGAAAGCTTTGGATTATGATTCCGTTGTACTTGATGTGGTCAATCTGGAGAGAGAGAAATCGTAGATTAATGGGGAGGAGAGGCCCCTGTTTAGCATTAAGAGTCTTTTGGTTTCTACTTGTTTAGTTGGGAGTCGAGGGAGTGCATTCCCACATTGAGTCAATTCTTGGATATGTCGGATATGGTTGGAGTATAGGGGGGTATAGGCTGTTTTTGTTTGATCTTTCCTTTTTATTCCTCGATTTTTTCTATACATGGGTGTCGTCCCCTTGATGCCTTCTCAATAAACTTTATTACTTATCAAAAAAAATTTTTTTGTTAGTTGTGCCTAGAACCACACCATGAACACACGCACACCATTGAAAAAGAGAGAACACAAAGATTTTACGTGGTTCCCCAAATCGGGTACATCCACGGGCAGCGGATTATACTATGAAATGAGGGAGGAGGATACACCAATCACTCAACTCAACCTCACAGTCTCATAGTTTTTTGGTTCTCACCTTGTGTGTACAAAAGAGGAGCCGGAACTCCCATGGGGGAGGCTCTTGCCTACTACCCTCTCTCTAGCTCACTCTTTATTTACTCATTTTTACACCCTTTATGCATCTCACACATACATATTACTCTCTCTGTTTCAAATTGCTGGTCACTTTTGGGAATTCCTACTTTTTAAGCAGACATGCAATAACTGCATTCATTTAATGCATTCACATTAAACAGATTCATTAATTTCCAACAATACCCTTATATTTCAACTTTTGAGAGAAATGATTATTGATGGAAAAGGGGTTATTTTGGAAGATTGAATCAATTTTGTTTTGACTTTTCAAAAAGGACAAACAATTTGAATCATCCCAAAATAGTATAAGTGACAAGCAATTTGAAACGGAGGGAGTATTATATATAGTGGGGAGAATCACTGTTCTCATCCATGCCTAGAGTCAGTTGTCCATTCAAAAAGATACAAGCATGCTTAGGAGATTTGGACATGTGCCAAAAGTCCAATTTGGCTGCAAACCCTATCCTCCTCACCAACCCAGTCTTTGACAATGGGGAGGATGATTTGAGCCACATGTTCCAACAAATTATCATTGAGGTATACACTTGCCAGTAGCTGCAGACTAGTCAGAACCTTTTTTGCACCTGCATGTCCCCAAATCGGGTACTTCCACGGCCAGCACATTATACTATGAAATTGGGGAGGAGGATACACATCACACTCAACTCAACCTCACTCTCTCATAGTTTTTTTGGTTCTCACCCGCTCTCTCCTTGTTTATACAAAAGAGGAGCCGGAGCTCCCATGGGGGAGGCCCCTGCCTACTACTCTCTCTAGCTCACTCTTTAGTCCTTATTTTCTTACTTTTTACACCCTTTATGCATCTCACACATACATATTATATATAAGGGGGAGAATCGCTGTTCTCATCCATGCCTAGAGTCAATTGTCCATTCAAAAAGATACGAGCATGCTTAGGAGATTTGGACATGTGCCAAAAGTCCAATTTGGCTGCAAACTCTATCCTCCTCACCAATGCAATCTTTGACAATGGGAGGATTTGAGCCACATGTTCCAACAAATTATCATTGAGGGATACACTTGCCAGTAGCCGCAGACTAGTCAGAACATTTTTTGCACTTGCATGCCCGCCCAGGTCCCGGGTGTCTTCCAGTGGTCTTCTAGCTTTAGAAGAAGTCGTCTCTGCCCTGGACATCTGCAGCATCTTCCCACTCCTTTTTTTGAATATGGGAAAAAGTGAAGGACAAGACTGCCCCATTCTGGGACTTCCGCGCACTGAACTGTCTTGAATCTAAACTACGATTCAAATCAAGTCTTCCCGAAATCGGATTTCCTTTCGTGCTTTATGCACTTAGACTTTACTTTTTTCCGCTTTGGGAAGTTTCAAAGGAAGATAAATTAGGTTTGTGGACCAGTGGTTCTTAATGTTTTGATGTTACACATGGGCCAAGATGATTGAGCCCTGCGTGGCTACCTGGGAATGTATACATTCTTCTATGGCTTTCTTACTCTAGAATGTACACATTCTGTTACTTCTGTATTCTATGCCTACCTTGGAATGTGCCATTCCATCTTCTGTGGATCTACCATAGGTCTACCTTGGAATGTGCCTCGCTCGGTTAAAAAAATGCACTGAAAAAAAAATAAAACTTAGATATAAATTAAATTTTCTTCAGTATTGTCTACGCTGGGTTACTCATGCAAGGTTAAAATAAATGAAATTCAAACTAAATTTGAACCAAAATGTTATAGCCCAACAACACAAAACAAGCCTAGCTCACAGATCCGGGGGGACCCTATATTGCCCCAAAACACTACAGGGTTGTAGTCTCCAATCATAGCCGTCCGTTCGGCAATCAACGGTCCGTATTGTTCTACATGTAAATACTTATCTTTACGTGAAGATAACATGTAGATAATCCTGACCGTTGACTACCAAACGGACGACTGTGATCGGGGGACTACAGCCCTGTAGTGCTTTTGGGCACTACAGGGGCCCCGCTTCCCTAGCCCACTAAGTTAAGCCTAGACCAATAAATTTGAACCAAAATGTTTGCCTAGTCGGAGGTTTTTTTTTTTTTTTTTGCACATAACTTTTCATCATAGACATGCTATGTATTTTTGTCAGCACTGGACAAAAATTCTAGAGCCGCCCCTGTTTTCAATTTGCTCTTTCAGAGGACTTACTGTTTATTATATATGCTCTCTCTCTCTCTCCAAAGGTGACCCCTGCCTTCTAGACTTCGAGCTCAACTTTGAAAGTTTGATTTTGGTCTCCAAGAGAATCCCTGCGAAACATATCCTCACTTGTAGCAAAAAGATCCTTGTTTTGGTTTGGTTGTCCCTTGCCATTTCATTGTTTTCATTACAAGAAAGAGATTCTAATAATGTGTGGAATATTCCCGAGATCAACTGATAGTGACAGTTACCATTGTGTTTCTCTAGGGATCTATTTCTTTTCTTGCGATGTGGTTTTGCTGTTAACTATTTGATACAATTCCGTAGTTGGCTTCAATATTATGAATTTCTTCTCATGACATTTAGTCATATCTTCAGTTCAATTCTCAAAGCACATCTGTCTCACCTCAAGGTGGGTTGGGACTTGGAGTCCAAGCATCAGGTCTTACCGCTGCTACATCTTCCTCACAACAGCAACCAATTCCAATCCATCAACAGTCTGCTCCACAGGCATTGATATCAACAGGATCAAAAGATGCTGGTATGTTTTACTGGTTTCTTTATGATGCTCTATATTGTGTATGCACGTTAGCACGTACACATGTTCTGCTGCATGGGTACCTGTAACTACAGCTTAATCCTCTAGTTAAATTGAGTCTAATATATGTAACACGATAATGAATGGATTAGTTGTAATTCTAGTCCAAGTTATCATATTAACCCCAGTGGATATTGGAGTAAATACGGTAATAACCATCAGCATGAATATGACAATTAACTTGATGCAGGATTTGGTCATGCAAAAGCTGAGGTGACACAGCAACGGCAAACACTGTCTGGTGATTCTGCTACAGATCCTAATTCAACTACTGGGCTTGGAAAGAATCTCAATAACGAGGATGATTTGAAAGCTTCTTTTGCATTAGATACACCGGTACTTTAACTATGTTTCCTTTTTCATCATTTTTCAGATTACTAGCCAGTAGTTTTTGATGTTGCAGTCTCATTTTTTATATTGCTTTTTTCTTGTGTTGTAAATCGGTTTTTTTAGTTGGGTAAAGCCAATCTAGAAATTAGGACTCATGTTCTTGGAAAGTGATGAAAATCCAAGCCGCGCTAAACCATAGAAAACTGAAATAGCACATAAGCAGATAATCTGAACACAAACTGCAGCTTTGAGTTCATGAAAACACTCAAAATACATAGAGAAAGAAGGATAGTTAGAAGAGGAAGAAATGAGAGAAACCTAGTGTCAACTAGGGGGCTTGAAACCTCAATGAGAAGGGAGGGGAAGGAAAGCTGGGAGCCACATCCCAAACAAACAATGAGGTTTTCACACATCCGAAACAAACAATGAGGTTCTCACATCTTGGCCTCCTCCAAGATGAAAGACTTTAGTCCTATATAGACTCTCTGCAACCCTAAAGTGTAAGATTACAAAATAACCCTACTACAACAATAAAATGACAATCAAGCCATGTACTTAGAATTAGATTGCATCAGGAAGCATCTGCTAACGTGTTTATTTTGCAACTGAGCAATGCAGCCAACGGGACTACCTTCTTGATATCAGCTGGCTGTTAGAGTGTTTATTTTGGTAGGCTTGTAGGGAAGCTACCCTAGAAGAAGGTATTGCAGTCAAATGGACAGACATAGTAGATGAAAACAATCCACGTTATTCTTGCAGTTACCTTACCAATTATGCTTTTTTCTTGGCGGTACATCCATGAAAGCTTGATGTTATCGGAACCATTTTGTAGAACTACTTCATTTGGGTCCTTAATTTGCTTCACAATTGAGAAAGAGGGTTGAAATGAATAACTTTAAAAGGAATATGATAATTAATTGATAGCTCAAATTCATCACTTTTAAAGGTGTAAACAAAATGAATTCTGATACTAGGAAGCACGTGCATGGTATAGCTATGGGCACAGGTACATGGATACAAAAAATGCTTAAAAAAAAGTTGTTGGTAGAACTGGTATACGTCCATTAAAAACATAATCTGTAGGAGTGCGAGCCTCAAGGTTTCAATTAGAAAAGCAAATGAAATTATTAGATACGTTAAATGATTAAGGATTGCGAACAAACTTATTAGCTAAAGGGCTTAGTTGATAAGATCTAACTGACCAAGTACATATTAATGCCAAACCAGAGTCTAATGTCATTGAATTAAATAACCTACTGACCAAGCCTTAATTTAGAAGCATGTTAACATAGAGAAAAAATACACTAAGCTAACTTCTATCTTTGTAGGAAAGAAAATTTCTGTGCGGCGGGGTACAGCTGCCTATACACTTGGTACCGGCAGGGTACAGCTGCCTATACACTTGGTACCGCTGGGGTACAACAATAAGTTAGAGAACGTATTGGCTATGTGAAACACATACCCAGTACGCTTAGGGAAGTACCATGCAAATTACCAACCCCAATACATACCTAGTAGGGGATTACCCATGTTAAATAGGTTGCAGACAGAGCCAGAGGGTCTCCCGCTCCCCTCAACTTCTCTCTATGTTAAAGCTCACTCCTATGGAGAATCCAATCTTTTTTGGGATTTTCCCTACAAGAAAACATCTTGCGGGTATAAGATTTGTGTGTCTATGTGGTTCCCTTGTATATCATGGGCTTAAATTTTAGTCTAACGTATGGGCTTCGCGTATAGACTCTAAGCTTGAGTTGGGTGGATTTTGCAGTTTTGTCAACTTCTGTATTTAATAAATCCTCTCTATGATTCCACAACTGTTGACCAGTTTACTCTTTAGTATGGCAGGCTTGTGAATCAAATGTGGCAAAGATTCGTCAATTCAGCCTATGAAATAATGTGTTTTTGTCCCACTGATTTGCAGATGACTGTAACTTGTAAGTTAAGCCCAGTAATATGCACCTTGGACTCCCATGCATTTGATTGGGGTTCAAACCTCACTAACTCCAACTAACAATACTGACTTTCACCAAGCCAAAAAAAAAAAAGAAGAAAAAGCTTGTAAGCTAAGAAAAAATTTGAATTGTATTTCAATTAGTGTACTTCTTTTGCGGGAGATACTCAGTTTCAAGCGACAGGATCGGCCTTGGGCATAAGCCCACTAGGCAACCTCCTAGGGCCCCCAGTTATTTTGGGCCTCCGATTCGGTAGATGTAATAAATATTAGATTCTCTAAATTTATGACAAATTGTTAGACAAAGCTCAGGGGTAAAATAGGTGTGGATACCCCTCCCCTCGTGGGGCGGGCCTCGCCACACAGGATGGCTATTTTGGCATTTATGCAATAGCGTCGAGGTGTTTGTTGCAGCACACCTTATGAGTTCAAGAGAGTTGCCACTTGGTTTTGGCAAACCAAGAAACCGTAATCAATATTCCAGCATTTGGGAGCCAAAGGTACAGAAGGGGGAAGGTGTTGGGCACCCCTCTTCGCCCAACCATAGGGTTTGCCTTGACTTCGTTTAACCAAGAACACTGTAATTATTCTTAATGTTTTCACAAATAACTTATTATTAGGCATTAACAGATATGGGTGATGAAATCGATCAACATGAGACCAAGAGATAAGGAAAAATATAAACCAGCAGGTTCTGTTATTGAACCTACTGGCGGCCGACACTACCTACTGGTGTTCTGCTTAAGGCCGTTCACCCGCCACATGCAATAGGCAACAACCATCGACCGCCAGGTCCGCCACTCTGGTGAGGCGGCCGCTGTTCCTTGTTACACTAGGAACAAGAAACAACTAACTTCCAGAACAGAAAACAGAAAATCAAAAGAGAAGTGTAAAAGAAGCTAACCCCACGCGGGTTATTGTTGTGATCCCTCCTTGGATCCTCAGTACTCTTGTATTGATACGAGAGCGTGATTTCTTGATGTTCAAATCTTAGTTGCACGAAGCAGGAGCGGATGCGGGGATGGGAGCGGGTGTGGGGAGCGAGGCACCTAGAAGTTCCCAAGGTTGGGAGCGCTTAAGGAGCGTATATAGACCATTGAAGGAAAAGTGATACTTATAGAATTTTCCCTATCTTAGAGGTAAATTTTTTGGGAAGTTAGATATTTTCAATTTGTAAAACTTCTTCACTCATGATTTTCATATTCTTTTTTCCACAACAGTAAAAGTATGAGAATAATTGCTTTAATGGCCCGATAAGCTCCCATCCTAGTTAGGAGCGAGCTCCCGTCAAGCTCCCATCTTGGGAGCGCCGATTCAAGCTCCAGTCTCACGGGAGTGCACCCTTTTTAGAAGGATCCTGCAACTGAGGTTCAAATGGATTAAAAGCAAAGAGCTTCTGTTTTGAACTTTGGGACTAGAACTGGATGAACACACAGGGTGTTGGGGTTGTGAAAGGAGGGTTTTTGCTACCGGGGAGGAGGCTACAGGAATTAGGGTTTATGTGGTTGTTTGGAGTGATTTATGGGTATTGAAGTGTGGAGTGCTTCCAGATGTGTTGAGACTGGTAGAAGAGGGGACTTTAAATAGGGATTGAATTGGATCCTAAAAGGAAACAAAATCTCCCAGTGAAATCTTCTTGGTTGCGGCCGAATTAGGTCAAACCCTAGATGCTCAAAAGATGAATTAGGGCAGGCTGAATCAATTGAGGAAGGTTTTCCCCGTCATCTGCACTTTGTGGAATGTTCTCTGAAAGATGAACAACGGCCGCTAGTAAGAGCAGAACCATAGACTGATTAGCGGCCGATAGTGCGTGCAGCGGCCAATAGTGTGAGTAGTGGTCAACAGTGACTGAGTAGCAGCTGCCACTCCTAGCCAGGGCTTGTTTTCTAATGTTCATTCCACACACTTCCAAGGGTTTTGGTATGGTTTGGTATTCATCCAGTCCACGTGTCAAATGTGTCCAGCACGTAGGAGTATTTAACATTAAAATCAAATGTGTACAGTCCGTAGCACCGGAGCTTCGGACTCGAAATCCCAAAAACTCAGTGTGTGCACGCTGCCAATACACCAAGGCACTAGCTTCATTTACAATTGGCATAAACAATTAATCCCCATTTGCAAAATTAGCCATGTTACCTCTATTTAGTTTTGGACCATTAGAGTTTGTCCCACATTGCTTAATTATATCCTCCAAAACAAGTATGTGAGCCTCAGCTGCCTCTCAACTCATTGCCAATTAGTTTTGAGTTGGATGCTTTAACATGAGATCAAAGCTAGTCTTTCGAATGCTTTTGGACCAGACTTTCTTGATCGATTGGCCCGCTATTTGTGCTTTAACTCCACCTGTTTTCATTTGTTGTGTTTCCTATATCATGGATGCATTGTTTACCTCACCAGGTGCAGGTCAGGACTCGCACGTGTGGGAGAGTGTTGGAGCTTGTCCCGCATTGGTTAATAATAACTGCCAAACCTAGTATATGAGCCTGGGCAGCCACTCAACTTATTGCCAATTAGTTTTAAGTTGGATGCTTTAACATGGACTAAAGTGCAA
Source organism: Vaccinium vitis-idaea (assembly GCA_963854785.1). NCBI lineage: Eukaryota > Viridiplantae > Streptophyta > Magnoliopsida > Ericales > Ericaceae > Vaccinium > Vaccinium vitis-idaea. The sequence goes on from OY978220.1 coordinate 158,112, forward strand.
TGCTAACTCTCTTTTACGGACATAATCAAAATGAACTGAATACTCCCTCCTAAATATCTTCTCTCTCTCTCTCTCTCTCTCTCTCGTGTATTCTCTTTCTCTTTCTGTGTAGACCACAACTAAACACCATAAGAGGTGGTGGCGAAGGAAATGGTGGCAGCCGAGGGCACAGAGGCGGCTAGGGACCACCAAGAGAATGTGGTGAGGGAGGGAGAGGGAGTGGAGAGGGTGGCAACAGACAGCATAGGGATGGCGGCATCGATAAACGAGGTCTCCAGATGGCCAGCGCCGCTGCTGCTCCACTTCTCCTTTGGTAGGGTTGGGGTTTTTAGGGTTTTCATATTCAGTAGGCAAATATGAAGAAAATGTAGATGAGTTCCTTTTTGCACTGCCAATTGACTTTGAGCTTTTTGTTGTTGCATGTCAACTCTCAGATAGGCATTTTGTATGACAGTTTTTGTCAATATAGACGGAAATTGTACGATAGTGACGTGAAGTGAAATAGCAAAAACTATGAGGGGGCAAAGTTTTGGGCAAAGTGTGCTATTTTCAGATTTTACGTGGCCAATGTGCTTCAGAGCCAATAGAGATTTTGCATTAGGGACCTAACCACCTCACCCTAGGGGCCAATATAGATTTTTCCCAACAAGGAGTCTACCCATTATTCTTGCATTTCTTAGTGTCAAAATGTCACAATTTCCTTTTTCAGTTGGATGATAGATTCTAAAATTATGATCAACCAAAGTCAAAGTAAAATCTATGCCATAGATGTTCCTTTACTGGTTCATCGCATATATATCTGACTTGCTATTGTGAAGAACATTATATCAAAAGTTATTGCTCAAAATCTTGGTGTGAAGGAAAGGTTTTGGTTATTTTTTGGGACCTAAGCATAGTTGTGGGAAACCTTGTGTGCTGCAGGCCGGAGTATCTGGCTCTTTGACAGAGCCTACCCAAGTGCCAAGGGATATTGATCTTTCTCCTGGACAACCTTTGCAATCCAATCAACCCTCTGGCAGCCTTGGTGTTATCGGTCGTAGAAGCATTTCAGACCTTGGCGCAATTGGTGATAACATTGGTGGATCGTCTGCAAATTCTGGTGGAATGCGTGACCAAATACACAATTTGCAGATGCTTGAGGCTGCTTTCTACAAACTTCCTCAACCCAAAGACTCTGAACGTGCAAAGAGCTACATTCCGGTAGGGAAGCCTCTTGTTTTACTCCATGTCGCACCAGAAGAGTTGGGAAAGTTATTTTGTAATTTTGTAGTTTCTTTTGGCTTCCTACAGATGAACCCTGCAGCGACTCCTCCAAGCTATCCTCAAGTACAGGCACCTATTGTCAATAATCCTGCATTCTGGGAACGACTGGGAGCTGAAAACAATGGCATTGATACCTTATTTTTTGCATTTTATTATCAGCAGGTAGTTTGAATCTTCTATTGACTTTTTTTTTTTTTTCCCATCCTGCAACCTAATATTGGTGGGAATGTTTTCTTGATTGTGTTCTAAAGTCAACTGTCTTCTGCAGAATACTTATCATCAATATTTGGCTGCAAAAGAGTTGAAGAAACTATCGTGGAGATACCATAGGAAGTACAGCACATGGTTTCAACGGCATGAGGAGCCAAAAGTCACCACTGATGAGTATGAGCAGGGGATTTATGTATACTTTGATTACCATATCAACAATGGTGATACACAACGTGGATGGTATGCTTACTCAACTATGTTGCTTTATTCTATGTTCTTGTGTGGTATTTAGTTCTTGTGTAGCATTTTATCTGTAGGATGTCAAAATTGCTCCATCTGATGGTCTTCATTGGGAATAGTAGGAGACAATTTTTCGTGGCTTCTATTTTGTCCGAGTTTTCCCACTCTGTGATACTTGAATCCGGATTGTTCCACAATCGTGGAAAACATGGTGAACATGCTCTAAAGTTTGGTACAACCATACAATGGTTTCCTTTGGGATGTCTAAAAGAGCTGGGTTTTTTTTTGGGATTTTTACTAAAGAAGCCAAGCTGATTGGGATTGCTTATGTCAGTAATTTTTATTTATGTTATTATAACTATTATTATTAATTTTGGAGCTGGGGGGCGGGCGGCGTGAACGCCTTTTTGGGTTAGAACCTTGGACTATTACCTACCAGAGCCACAAGTGGAGGTGTGATAGAACCATAATGTTTTTAAATGCTTTGGTATAATCTTCGAGTGCAATTCTTTTTTTCTTTTTTTTTCTGAAATCACGCAGAAACCATTAAAACGAGGCTTCCTTGCTGAGTTATTTGTTCACCATATGGGTTGCCTTTACTCCCAACTGGAAGATACTCAGCTAAAACTTCTAAAATTATTGAGCTTGTTTTTCTGTCGGCAAAAAGATTATCCTCCGTAGTGGCAAAGGATTAGTTATATTTTGAGAAGTCCTTTTTATATGGTAAATAGAGTGTATTATTTCCTGAAAGAAAAAGTACTTACCTTTTATGATTGGTTGTAATGACTTCCGGCTATTCTAATGTACATCCAGGTGCCAAAAAATCAAGACTGATTTCACTTTCGAGTACAACTATCTTGAAGACGAACTTATCGTATAGATCATGTACAGGGGCCCTGCGTGTTGATGATCTTTAACTTCCAGTTTGTGCCGATGCTGACAAGACTGAAATTTGCTTGCAGTGAACTAAATTTTGAATTTCAACTTGAAAAGCCATTTACGAAAGGCCGTTTACATTCTTAGCATTTTCTTTATTGTTTTTCCTTTCCTGTGAAGGATTCAATTCAACATTGGCTTAAATAAATCCATGAAGTCCCTTTTTTTTTTCTTAGTACATGCAAAAAGTGTTAGTTGTTTAGTACTAGGTGTTAGTGGGACTTGGACCCTTGGTCCTATACATGAGGTATAGGCTATGTTGCATGGACTCGGGTGCGGTTGTAGATCCGAGGATCGGATACCTAAAATTTAAAAATCGAGGATACGTGGATATGGATCCAAATTTAGACAAGTGTGCGGGATACGTCACCTGATTTTTAAAAACATATTAAAAATATGTGTAAAAAAATACTTGATTTTCTCTTTAAAAAAATCACCACTTATTTAGATTTTATTTATTTCAAGCACAAATATTAAAGTAGTACTAAATAGTAATGGGTAAAGACATGTTTTTATAGTCCATTATTAAATAAAATGTCTTTGTGGCCCATTTGTTAAAAAATGCAAAGCCCGCTTGATAAGATGGCTACTCTATAAATGTTGGCCCAAACCCATTTAAATGGGCAAGCTCTGCTGTTCACCGAAAATATATATAGCGGCATGCGAGGCCCAGTTTTGAGTCCCATACAAATAATTCAAACTGTTCAATAATTTTAAAATAATTTTTTGAGTGTTTATGTAAAAAAAATTAGCTCAATTGCATATGTGTAAGTGGGTGACCTAACGTTTCACTTTTTCATTCAGATTTTAGGATCTTAATTTCTGAATGAAAAAGTTAAATATTAGATCACCCACATAAAATAGACTTGGGAGTCGGTTTATGAGAATGATATGATTTTGCCTGGGAGTCAATTTATGAGAATGATATGGCTTTGAGGGAGACGAGCACAACCAGGTTTCAATTTATGAGAATGATATGGCTTTGAGGGAGACGAGCACAACCAGGTTTCAAAGTCAAATAATCTGGATTGGCGTGAAATAAAAGAACATAAGGAATCTGAAATTTTAAAGAGGTATGAGGTAATCTACTGGTTAAGAAGCAGGGGTGGGCATGCCTGACGTAAAATATAAAATATAAAATATATTTATATAATTGAGCTAAAAATAAACATTTTTATGAATAATTTTATGCATTAGACATTAGTTTGATGAACTATCGAGTTAAAAAATACTCCCTCCGTCCCTTTTTAAGTGATCCACTTGGAAACGTGTATTTTTGCGAACGTTTAAAAATGTACTTTCGTATATCGTTTTTAAATTTTTTTTGCACCAAATTAATGTCTAATGCATAAAAAACATTTTTATACGAAAGTACATTTAAAAAAAAAAACGATATACGAAAGTACATTTTTACTCACTTGGGAATACGTGTAATTTCAAACCCCTAAAAAACATATTTCTCTATATAACTTTTTTAAAATGTACTTTCGTATATCGTTTTTTTTTAGGGAATACGTGTAATTTCAAACCCCTAAAAAACATATTTCTCTATATAACTTTTTAAAAATGTACTTTCGTATATCGTTTTTTTTAGGGGTTTGAAATTACACGTATTCCCATATGAATCACTTAAAAAGGGACGGAGGGAGTAAAAATTTAGCTAAAAGTAGGATTGTTTGACATGACATGACAATACGAACCCGACACGACCCGAAACATGAAACAAAAATTTGGAGAGTTGAAAAATATTGTGGGAATTACTAGTAAATAAGATTCTGATACATAACTTGAAAATGACATGAAATTACATGTTGCCTACCCCAACCAGGAACATAGTTGTATGTAAGGCTTCTAACTAAAACTGAGGGCATTCACAATGGGCTCTCTAAAAATAGCTCCTAAGTTGAATCATAGGGTGTACACATAAGCTTAATTGGGGTCCATTTTTCACTCCTTGAGCTTGCTGATTTTAGAGAGGATATGTGCACACAATGGGCTAGCAAGAGCATTCTCTCTTTTATGAAAAAAAATTCAAAAAGTGTGCAACTCATATTAAAAAAAAAGATTTAAAGACTTTGAGTTTCATTTGAAACTAGCTACAATGCTACTTAAATTTAACTATTGTGGTAGGAGTCATGCTTAGGAGTCACACTAAAGAGTTTGTATTGGGAGCCCATTGAAGATAATAATTGAGCAAATGACTAAGTAAATATTAGGAGTCTCACCTATAAACTATTTTGAGTGCTCATTGTGGATGCAGGGCAAACCGGCAAACCAGCTTGGGTTAACAAAGTAAAAGTTAAAGTGGTCAAATTACGTGGAGTTACGAGTTTCCCTAACTTCTGTTAGGCCTCGGTGGGGCTCTAATTGGATTATTGAGATTTGTCGCAGCCAATGTGCATGAATTCAGCACAGAAACGTGAAAACACGTCATTTGCAACCTTAATAATGTCTAATGTATGCATTTTTAGAGAAATAGGAATAATATCATTAATAAAGACTATTACAATCTATCGAGTTCAAACGAAAGCAGACAAGATAACAAAAAAACACCACTAGACCAAATGAAGGATATATCCAGCCATTAATTGATCCGGCGGCTTTTTGCGAGAGATCTTGTCATCCGGTTCCGATCTTCCGGTCCAGATGTGGCCTTTGCAGCGGGAGTAAGCATCTTGTCTTGATCCTATGGACTATCCACCCTCCGACGGGTTCGAATCCAACGTTGTTGTATTTTTCTATTTTTTTGTTATTTTATGTTTTTGTTTTTTGTTTTCTACTGGTGGACCGGTAGTGTCCTTTTATTTTCGTTTAATATATATATGTTTTTGCTTGCTCAAAAAAAAAAAATGTTGATGAACAGCTATCTCGGTAGTTCCACAATTGACGAGGCTTCCCTGCAGAAACTGTCTGATACTGTTTGGAGTCACATCTTACCCCAATTAGAGAGTACTGCAACACGGTTAGACATCGTGTAACTAGATGGCCCAGGCCAACTACAGTGCTCTAAAATCGGTAGAGAAATTGTTGGAAAATCACGCAACCATGGAAAACAAAAATGATACAGACACACCCTCTCTACTACACTCTGCCACACCCCTTCTCACATGTGGGGTGGGTCCCCCCAGGGTGGGTCCTCCACATGTGAGAGGGGGTGTGGTAGAGTGTGATAGAAAGGGTGTGTATCCATCATTGTTCGAAAGAAAAAGAAGAAACTACTGCGGAGAATCCCAATTCATCTGTGGTGATATTTGCACTCAATTGCAACAAATGAAACCTATGACCCCGAACGTCCACCGCCCAAGAAGCCAATCCGAACGTCGACGAGCTAGACACAGATCGTTAATGCAACTCCCATTCAGCCAAACTAAATAAGCCCAACAATCTAACCGAATAACCCAACCTCGACTGAAAACCAAAGATTCTGCGGACCATATATCATAACACTCCGCATAGCCAGATGTTGGAGTGGTGATCTTTATTCCGATTTAGAGAAGAAATGATCCATACTTCTAAAAAATAGTTCAGTATTCTATTATGTATGTTTTTGAAAAATTGTCCATTTTAAAAATTTTTGAAAAAATTTAATGCAACATTTGCCATTTTATTGCAATAAATTTATCATAAGATCATCGGGATTCTATTGTAAAAATTTATCTTAAATTCTGAAAAAATTCAATCCCTAGTAAAGATAGCTTGGGATAAATTTATCATAAAGTTATGAAAATAAATTTCTAAATGTGAAACGAAATTATTATAAAACTAAATTGAATAAATATACTCATTGTATGATAGGTTTATAAGGTTCTCGGAACCTCTCACAAATGTATGGTAAATTTATCATGAGGTTGCAAAGCACTCTTTGGTGGACTACTAGGTTAATCATGAAAGATCACTCTTGCTAATGTCGTGTATATATTGTTATGTATCCCATATAGAGGTCTCTAACTCGTACTCCCTTGTCCCTTTTTTACTGTCAATATTTCTATTTTGGGTTGTCCTTCAATAAGTTCATATTTTGAAAAGTTAACGAGTATAAGTTTGTACAATTATCATTTTGCCATTTTGAAAATTTAGTGGGTAAAAAGTTAATTAATAAGCCTTAGATATTGTAAATAGCAAGGCTTATTTCACTCATTTGGATCACACACATGCATATTAGTGCTTTATATGATTGATGTTGCGCGAAGTGTGTTTTTGGTAGTTTCAGGGTAAACCAATGGAATAATGCACGTTTTGAAGCGATTTGGGAAGCATCCCAAGTATCTGAGGGCCAAGTGCCCCATGACATTCCACTACTGAGCCTCAAGAGCCAAGAAATGAAGATTTGACTAAGGCTTGGGAAGTTTAGAGGTCACAGACAAGCCGGACCAAGACATGAAGAACAAGCCAAGAAGGCATAGGTATCGATACCAATATCAATAGGTATCGATACATGTCTTTGTAGGTATATATACCCAGGCTCTACTGGAGAATTTTGGAAGCTTGGGCATCGATACTCCTCTCCTTGGTATCGATACCTAGGCCATTTCTGGCATATTTGAAGTAGCTTTATTACTTTCCACTTATGCAAACTATTCCTTATTTGGAATGTTTGTGGATATTTTGTAAGAGAAAAGGGGTTTGTGTATAAATACCTAGGCCATTTCTTCTTCTTCTTCTTCTTCTTCTTCTTCTTCTTCTTCTTCCTCCTCCTCCTCCTCCTCCTTAGCTCTACTTGTAAGCTTTTGTAAGTTATTACTTTTGTTTAAATTTTCATGTTTTAAAATTGTAGCTACTACTTAGATCTTCTATAAAATCAAGTTTAATTTCAAGTTTGTTATATGATAAGTGCCGAAATGTACACATTTAGGCCGCTTAATTTACATGTGTTATGTTCTTTTTATTCTATTTTCCTAATGTCTTTTGTGTATCTTTGTGATTTTAGGTTCTAAGAGCAGGGTACCAAATTTAGCCTTAAATTGGAAAGTTTATAAAGGAGGGAGTAGTTAGAGCTTAAGGGGAATCTGATTTTATCTTCTAACACATGGGTATTGCCAAAGCATTAAAAAAGGATGGACTGCCTTCAAATTTCGGCATCGAAACCCATTTAATTACATCATTTTCAATACAAGAGGTGGGTCGGCCCATACCAAGGGTGGCTTTAATTATATCATTTTCGGCTCTGCACAAAGTGGAGGTGCTGGGAAACGACAAGAAGAGATATTTTTCATTGAAGGAGACCCCTTTGGGGGAAATTTCGGACAGAGATCAGAAGAAAGGTTCTTTGGAATCAACCACAGTCTAGTCGCCATGCTCGTCTAAACCCCTCGTCTAGGGGAAGATGAAGCTCCGCTCCAAGTAATTTTTGTTTATGTATAGGTTCTAGATTTATTTATTCGAATCGATTGTATAACTAGAACCCGTTTTGTCTTCAATTGAACAGAACGATTTTTAATGTTTTCAATCTATTTCGTATTCATATCCATGGTTTTTAAATACAAGTTATGCAATGGTTTTCTATGATTGTGTTTGGATTTCTGAGATGGATTATGCTCGTAAGACGGATCGTGCCGTTAGGCGGCTCGACCGCGCTAGTGAGACAGTCCGTGCTATGGGATAGTCCATGCCGGTTAACAACTCAATATATCTTCTTGATGATTATCGAAAGGGGTTGCAAGCCCTAGCGATAGTCCTTCGTGATTCGAATATTAAACCAAGCTTATACATTGCATTGTTACGTGGTCGGAGTGGATTCAGAACCTTAGATATTTTTCTCCACCAATTTAATCAATTACCATTTTTCTTTAGTTTAATTACTCTTGAGAATCAAATCAATCAATTATCTTGCCTTCGAATTAAAATAGAGATCAATTGAAAATAATGTAACTTAGCCAATCTGTCTCTGTGGATCGACACTCGGACTTAGCCACTATTTTCTAGAGTAGTAGTTATTTCCTTGTTTTTATAAATGTATTTTTTATACGAAAACAACCGATCAAATTATAGCTACTACTTAGATCTTCTATAAAATCAAGTTTAATTTCAAGTTTGTTATGTTCTTTATTTCCTTCAACTTTCTAATCATGCTTTCTACTATGGTTTGTGAGTAGTTTAAATAGTCTAAGTCATGGGGTGATTAACACTCCATGACTTGGGTTTAATCCATTCTTCTCGTCAAAAAACAAACACTTCTTGTGATAACAAAATTTAGATTTGTTAATCTCTTTGATCTCACATAGTCAATGGTTATTTGCTTTAGCACGTGTGATGCTTAGAGTGATGTCAATTTGAATGTTTGCCAAATAGATCAAAGAACCCTAATCTTTGTTAAACATCTTTTCTAGTCAATTGGTTTTAAGCTCTAAATCTTCCGTTCGAGAGCATTTGACAATATCCTGAGCCGGTTATCAAGAGAGGAACGGATTAGCCTAAGTTATGGTTGTTGAAATCTCCTAGACTTAGCCTTGCTTTTAATCAGTTTTTTAATTTTTCCAAGTTGTTTTCAAAGTTAAAAGAATTCTGACCGTGTCGTACCATATCAAAATTAAATTTATAAAAACAAGGAATTAACCCTTATTCAGAAGAACAGTGGTCAAGTCCGAGTGTCGATCCACAGGGACGAATTGGCTAAGTTACAATGATTTCGATTAACCTCTAAATTAATTCTATGAAAATAATTGATTGAGATTTGATTTTGGAAAGTTAATTAACTAAAACAATTAATTAAATGAATGAGAACTAGTGAGAGAAAGATCTAGGGTTTCGAATCCATCCTGACCACGTAACTAGGTTATGCATAGGTTAGGATTTCTACTCGAATCACAATTTGTCAAGAGAATAATTGAGTTGTTAACAGACATGGACTATCCCATAGCACGGACCGTCTCGCTGGCACAAACCGTCTCTTTTACGGACTGTCCAGTGGCACAATCTGTCTTACGAGCATAATCCATCTCAGTTACCCAACCACAAGCGAAGAAAACCATTGACTAACTAGGTATTTGAGAGTGCACGCACAAATACTAAACAGATTGAAAGAAGTGAAACGATTCCATTCACATGTAATGAAAACAAGTTCTTAGTTAACCAATCGATTCGAAATAGAAAACCTAGGCCTACACATAAACAAAGTTACTTGATTCGGTGCTTCATCTTCCCCCTAGATAAGGGGTTTAGCCGGCCATGGAAGAGATTGGAGCTCTTGGAGTTGATGAAAACTTGAAGAACATGAAGAATAATGGAGTTTCTCTCTCTAGGTAGCCTCCAAAATAAGTTGGGAACCCTAGCATTATGTTTTGATGTTCTATTTATAGGTGCTGTTTGATAAAACTGAAAGCTGAAATCTGAAAGCTGAAAATTAAGTACTGAAAACTGAATGCTGAATTTTTTAAGCTGAAAAGCTGATTGATAAAATAAATTAAGCACTGAATTAAAAAATAATAATTTTTGGGTTTTAATTGTCACTTAATTTTATCAATGGTCATCATGTATTTGTGGTAGTGGTGGAGTGCTGATTGGGAGGTGGTGAGGGTGGTGGCAAGGTGGCGATGGCAGTGGAGTAATGGTGGTGGTGGAATGATGGTGAGTTGTGGTGGTAGTAGAGTAATACTGGTGCAATGTTGGTGGTGTAGTGGTGGTAGTGTGATGGTTATGGCGTGGTAGTGGTGGTGGTGGGCTGGGTGGAATGCTAGTGGTGGTAGTGAAGTGATGACGGTGGCATGGCAATAGTAGTGGTGGTATATGGGTAACAGTGATAGTGGTGGCGGCGGTGTGGCAGTGGTGATGGTGGTAGTTGTGGTGGTAGCAGCATGGCAGCGGTGCAATGGTGGTGGTCATGGTGGTAGCGGCATGGCGGTGGCGGTGGTGCAATGGTAGTGTTTGTGGTGGTGGTGGTGGTGGTGGTATATGGGTAACAGTGATAGTGGTGGTGGCGGTGTGGCAGTGGTGGTAGTGGTAGTTGTGGTGGTAGCGGCGGCGACGGTGTAATGGTGGTGGTTGTGGTGGTAGCGGCATGGCGGTATTGCAATGGTGGTAGTTGTGGTGGTGGCGGCGGCGTGGCAGTGGTGGTGGTGGAGGTTGTGGTAGTGGTGATGGTGGTGGTGGTGGTGGTGGTGGTTGTGGTAGTGGTGGTGTAATGGTGGTGGTGGTGACAGCGGCGGTGGAGGTGTGATGGTTGATTGTAAGTACATAGGAATTCAACCAGAATTAAGTAGCTCAAAGCTACTTAATTTTTATCAATTTTTTAGCCTACATTTTAAGTGGTACTTAATTTGTTAAGTATCATAAAATGTGGTTATTAAACCTACTTAATGACTTATTACTTAATTGATTCAGTTTTAAGTGCTAAATCTGTGTTATCAAACAAGGCCATAGATGGAAAATGAGTGAAATTAAGATTTCAGCGGTACTTAATTTGTTAAGTAACATAAAATGTGGTTATTAAACCTACTTAATGACTTATTACTTAATTGATTCAGTTTTAAGTGTTGAATCTGTGTTATCAAACAAGGCCATACTAGGAGACCTAAAAGTTACATAAAACGCGTCCAAAAAGCTGATTTCCGTGTTCGTTTGACTGGACCAAGACATGGTGGTTCGGACCAGAGAAGCTGGGAGCTATACGAACCCGCCGGTATGCTTCGTCCGGACCAAGAATTTCCCTCGTCCGGACGAAGGGTGCTGCAAGGTAGGTTTTGTCGTGTTAAGTGCTGGTCCGGTCCAGGAAAGTGTTGGTCCGGTCCAGAGATGCTGCAACTTAAGTTTCTGCTCCTTTTTATGCACATCTTCCCATCCTCGGCGCTTTCAAATCACTCCAAAACACGTTTTCCAAGTTCTCGAGCTTCTAAAACCTAAAACACCACACACCAACTAACGCTAATCAGTTAACTCTATAACCTAACTAACAAAGTATAAATTGGAAGGATTAATGGGTGCTTTTCAGCACCTATCAAATTCCACCAATCAAATCACAAACTTCGTTGGCCGCTTCAAGGTTAAAAATGTAAGGACCCGTATTTTTATGCATTATCCCGGAAATAATATTGGGGAAATGTGAGAAATTGAAAATGAGTTAATGATAAGCCCCCAATATTGTAGATAACCGGGGCTTATTTTGCGCTTGAAATGTTTGATTTGCGCGTAGTTATGGTTTTGTTGAGTTACAGATTGAACGCGCTAAAGAAACGCATTTTGAGCGCATTGAGAACCGTGCCACATTTACGAGGGTCACGAGCCCCATGGCACGCCAACACCGGGCCCCACAAGCCACGAAACGACGATTTGGCGAAAGGCCCGGGAATTCGAAAGGTCACAATTCAAACCGTTGGCTAGAAAGCTGTGCTTCACGCTCGCCAAGACTCCTAGTGGAGTCCGGGAAGGAACGAGCACTCACTAGACCAAGGATCATCTTCCCCGAGGGTCACACGATGCATTTACGTGTTTTGGAGGAAGTCCGGAAGCACGAAAGGCCAAGGGAGTGACCGGAAAAAGCTAAGGCACACTCAAGATGAATTTGGATCGATCCAAGGTGCAGGTGGATCGATCCATAGTTGCCCAAAGTTGAACCAGTCTCACTTGGATCGATCCAAGGCAAAAATGGGATCGATCCACTTCTTCAAAACCCAAGTAGACTCTTCTGGATCGATCCAGGTCCCATGTGGATCGATCCACCTATGCTCAAAGTGTTCCAGGCCTATCTGGATCGATACAGATAGGTAGTGGATCAATCCACTTTTTCCAAAACAGCACCAGGCTCATTTGGATCGATCCATGATGAAGCTGGATCGATCCACGTCACAAGAAAGGCACAACAGGCCCCTTTGGATCGATCCAAATTAGGGGTGGATCGATCCAAACTTGGATATTTCTTCACCGACAACACTTGGATTGATCCAAGATGGGTGTGGATCGATCCAAATCCCTCCGGACAGCAAATATTAAGTACTTTTTGGCACCTTCCTTTTATGGAAACTTTTGGTTTATTGTGAGAGCTTTATTGACTTTTGTAGAGAGAGAGAATGGATGATAAATTAGTCTCTCCTCTCTCCTTCCCACTCACTTCTTCTTTTATTTTCTTTCTTAGTTTTTTGGCTCTTCCCTCTCTCCTCCATTAGAGAGTTTTGGAAGCTCTCTCTCTAGATTTCTCATGTAAGTGTTTAACTTCCGTTAATTTGTCGTTTATTAATGTTGTAGCTCGTACTTAGATTGTTCTATCTATCTAGTTTATTTTTGTTCTTGTTAAGTTTTTCATTTCCATGTTCCTTTAGCTATTTTCTCTTAAAGATCCTTGTTCTAAACCTTGTTAGTTAATTTCCTAAGTATTAAAGTCGTAGGCTAGTTTCGGATCCTCATTAAAATCAAGTTTATCAAGTCACTTGTCATGTTCTTTATTTCCTTTATAAAATTAGGCATGTTTTACTTAGTTATGATTGAGTAGTCGTTAAAGGCTCGGTCATGGGGTGATTAACACCCCGTGACTTAGGTTCATCCGCTCTCCTCGCCATGATGCAAACTTTGCCTGTTAATCAAAAAGTACGGATTGATTTTATGTATCAAAATTTCAATTGTTAATCCCGTTGATCACACGTAGCCAAGGGCTTGACCACTTGGCACGTGTGATGCTTAGGGCTATATCAATCAAAATGTTTGTATAAATGGCACAAGAATCCTACTCTTTGAGAAATACCTTTTCTAGTCAAACGAGTTTAAATACCAAATCTTCCGTTCGGGGTTGTCTAACGATGACCCCGAGCCGGTTATTTTAGAGGAGAATGATTTGACCTAAGTCATTGGTGTTGTGAACCCCTTGACTTAGCCTTGTTTTAATTAGTCTTTTTAATCTCGCGTCATTCACGAAGTTAAGTGAATTCCACCCCCAAACTACAAAGCCAAGTTTGCTGCTTTAAGGCTAAAACCAACATTTGCGAATCAACACTCACGCTCCAAGCATTCGGTCTCTGTGGACTCGACCCGGACTTCCGGTTATCATGCTACCGCCAGCCTAAACCCTACGCTTGGGGAATTAATATTGGAACGTAATCCAAGGGGTCAAGCATTTTTGGCGCCGTTGCCGTGGATCGAACGGTCCATCTAGCGTGAGTTTTTCCTTGCTCCACTGTAAGTATCCTACTCTTTTGTATAGTTTTTCTTATTTTTTGTACATTAATTGTTTTATTAACGAGGAGGCGAACTAGCCCCTCGGAACTGTTCTTGTGGTGAGGCGGTTGCATAACCCCTCCATTCTGCTAGTCCTAAAAATCCTATAAAAAAATATGGCTGATTTTGGAAGTTGCTATGAAGGGCTTTTTCTAGACATCACCAATTTCTATCAACAAGATGATGAGTCTTTTCTGCAGTATTGGGGGCGATTTAAGTGTTCCATATTCTCTTGGGCAATTTATATTTTTGAGCTTGGGGATCTTCTGGCTATCTTTTGCCAAGATTTAAATTCTATGACATGTCAATTTGATTTGTTGTCCAAAGAGGAATTCCTGAGTAAAATGCCGAAGAGGGTTGGGACTACCTTGATGAATTAGCCCAAAAGCCCCAATTTTTTGAGTTGATTGAAATTGAAATAGAACCTCTATTCTTTAATGAAGGGGTTATTTTAGCTTTGACAGAAATCTCAGAGGTTCAATGAGATGATGAGCCTGTTTTTTATTATGCTCCCCAAGAGGATTCCGAGTGTACCCTTGATATGCCTTTTCATGAGAAAACTTTTGATGTTAATGTCACTAGCACTTCCATTGAGTCTCCTCCACCACAATAACTTGAAAGAGTCGAACTAATTGATTTTCTAGGTGTTGATAATTATGATTGTGCTTACAATCCATTTCTAGTAAATCTTGTCAACACCTTGAAAATAAATTTGGTTCGAAATATGCACTTGGTAGAACTACATTTTCTAAAGCGACTACTGCTATCACTTTACTCTAAGTATCTTATCTTATGACATGGTCGTATACAATTTTTAACGGAGGGGGTGAACTGGGATGTTATGCTTGTACTACTAACTCTTCATAGTACAAAGGATGTTTGGATTCCACATGAAGGATGTTGTGTATTCTGATGGTCCGGTATAGCCACCCGAACTTGAGCTACGTATGGCCTAGCCACAGTCTCTAGTTCCGGGAAGAAAAGTAGTACCCGTGCAATCGCTTGAAGATTCTTCGGTTGTGTTATTTTTGTACAGATTGTTATTTGTGAAACCCGAATAACACAAGCCAGGCGGTTCAAATATCGCTTTCTTTTAGTAGGAGTGATGAAAAAGCCTCTCATTTGGTTGAGGTATAAGGTGGTCGACATTCCACCCCGTCGGTACATTTTTATCCCTCCTTGTTCTTCATTTTCATACTGTCTTCGTGCTATGAGGACATAGCACATTTTAAGTTGGGGGGAGTGGGTTAGTTTAGTACACTTTGCACATATTATATGCACTTTTCACTTTCCATAGAAGGGATAGTTTAGTACACTTTGCACATATTATATGCACTTTTCACTTTCCATAGAAATTTTTGTGTAAACTTCCCTTGTTAGTAGGTTTTTCATGCTAAATACCTTACATATGCTCAATTTTGTTCATAATGGCAAGAGTCGGTACCCTGGTGAATTCGGTTGTGTGTTCAAACCCATTTCGATCGCATATACATGAACTTCATTGAACAATTTGAGCCCTTGTTGGTCAAGTATCGTTCACTGTTTAGAGTAGAAATTCATTTCAAAGCATCCCATGCTCTTTGCTCTCATTTCTCGCATTTGCATAAATAATGCTCTTTTGTTCATGCTTGAGTAGTGTAAATATCTCGTATGCATCATATTGGAGTTGGTTGGCGTACGTAGGAAATGATACAATGCATTTTTGTATGATTATACCACATATGAGTCACCTTGATCCTTAATTTGAACCAAGTCCGAATTCAATTTTTGTGAACCTTAGTAAACCGGATGTTTGGAGGGATGTTAAAGGTGTGTGTTGTGATATTCTAATGTGAGTTGGGGTTGATCTTAATGATGTGGGAGTTGTTGAGGAAAAATCTGAAAATTTGTGCAATCTCTCTCCTTCCAAGATTTATGAAACCAAAAGCCCCAAAGTTTTATCTCCCACCTCTCCAAGTCCTAAAAATTGGTCATCTCTCTCACACCACAAATGTTACCTCTAATGGCTCTAAGTCTGTACAAAGAAAAAAAAAAAAACAAGAAAAAAATTCATAAAGAAAAAAAGAAGAAGAAGTATAGTGTGAAAGAGCCAAAGAAGAATTAGAAGAGAGATGATTAACGTTAAGAGGTTTGGCGAGACATCCAAGAAGTTGAATAATCTGGATGAGGAGGAGACTGAGGTGATAATGACAATGACAATGAAGATGGCAAATGATGTCGGTGGTTTAGTTTAGTATCTATCTAATAGTTTAGGCATCTCTTGGGTAGTTAGGATTGTAGTGGTGGCCAATGGGTAGGTGATCCAAGCTAAAAAATGGCCATCACTCGTTTTGTATTCCCATTTTCTTGTACCCAAGGTCATTATAAGCTAATAAAGACCTCAGTTGATTCTATGTACGCTACGCTAACTCCACGTGATGCATAGTTGATATTTATATTTATCTAAACATGATTTCCGTTCTAATTTGCTTAATTGTGAATAATTAGTTACTTTCATCTTTCGGCGCCCTTTTGTTAGCATGCATAGCTTTTTGTCTCTCGCTATTGCGTTTACTTGCTAGCGCCTGTCATGGGATGTGATGGTTTTTCATGTGTGTTAAAAAAATCAAATTTGAGCGTATCCTTGTGAGTTTTTGGAATCAAAGCTTGATATGGTGCATGCGCTTGACTATTTTGGCATGGTTTGTTCACTTTAGTTCATGGCATGCATTTGCGTGGGTTGCACCGGATTGGATCTAACAGTGTAACGCCCCCAAGATTTGGGCACGTTAATTATTATTACAAACCATAATAAAGTTTAATCCCAAACTTTAATACAAATAATAATGTCCTCAAACACTATATAAATAATAACCGGGGTGGTTCTAGGTCTTCATCTATCCCTACGCCGAGTCATTCCCCACTCCGGCAGCATTTCCTGCTCCACAGGACTGGACTCCACAGTATTGTTCCTATCCATCTAGATAATCTGACATAATACGTCCGAGTCGCACAGGCAACATCATGGTATTATGCCAGGGTTACACGAATGCAACACCGTGAGCAAAGCCCAGTAGTTCACTACGCTAAACGTCTAAGTAGCAATTCTAGAACAATAAGTTCATAAACAGTATATAATACTTGTGAACAGTAAACCATACAATACATCATGCGTGTCTATGCGGATCAGAGTAAACATGCGCAGAAAACAATATCTCATTTCAGAATCTCAAACGGTGCCACGTGTCGTTTCCTCAAAATAATTACTCATCCAGTTTCTCAAACTTAACTCATTTACCATTTTCCCCAAAAATCGGTTTTCTCATTTCGGTGCCTCTCTCGGCATTCTTATTCAAATTTCATCATCTCCCACCGCTCTGAAAGTTATTGGTCCGCTTACGCCTCCTTTCAGCTGACGGTACCAATCTTTCCGCTCGAGGTTCCGGTTATCGTGCAATCAAAACCATTCCTCCAAATTCTCTCTGCGAATTTGAGGTGGCAACAAATCATCTCATCATATTGCATTTCATTTCATTTCCCAAAAATCTCATTCCATTTCTCAAAAATTTCATTTCGCATTTCAAAACTCATTTTCATTATCATCTCTATTTTCTCATTAACAGTTATTCAATTTCACGTCCAGTGACGTAACGTATCGCGTACGTGCTCAGTGTCACATGCTCAAAATCATGCTCATGCAATATTCCATAATTTTCTCTAAATTCACATTCTTTCAAATACACATTTCTCACATAAGATCATGCATTAAAAATATACCATCTCTCTAAAATATATTGTTTCCTCTAGAAACCTTTCCCACATAAAATCATACATTTTAATGTACCAATTTCCCTCAAAATAATAATCTTTCTAAAAATCTTTTCACCCAAAATCATACCTTTAAAACTCTCCAATAATATTATTTCTAATTTTCTCCAATTTATTCCTCATCAAAAATCTCATTTCTTCCTTGTCCTCTTTCAAAACTATTTTAGTTCTTTCCAAAAGAGATAAAACTAAACAACTTGCTCTCTCTCAAATAATTTAAACAAAACTCTTTTCTAGAAATTTCTTGCTAAAAAATCCATCACCACAATTTATGAACTTTCTAAAAATATTTAAATCTCTCCAAAAATATACTCTTTATATTTCTAGAAAACTTTCTTTTTAATAAACTCCAAATAAAACATCTTTTCCTCTATCTAGTAAAATCACAATTTTCTTTCTAGAAAATTTTAATCGACTCCATTTACTCTCCTTCTTTTCACCATATCCATAAAATATACTCACAATAAATTAGTAAGAACATTTCTAGGAAACATTTATGAAAAACTCCTTCTTCATAAAAACTCCATATTTTCTTACAAAATTTCCATAAAACAATTAATATTTCTTTCTAGCAAGAACAAATCTCTCACTAAGTAAAGTGAATCTATTATCTAAGAAAAATCATCTTAAATAATAACCATTGATTAAATAGAAAATGAATAACTAATTCATTCATGAAAATAACCACAATAATACTAGATCCTTGTCTAGAAAAAATACATATCTTCTAATCAACTTCTAATCATCTTCTAATTACTTCTAATCAACTAATCCCACTTCTAATTTTATGAAGAACTCTCTAATTAGAACCTCATAAACCTTCTTATTAATCTTTTCAACATGAAATCCTCTTTCTTAATCACTAAGAATCATGCTTAGTAACTTAATACATACATAAATTAACTAAATCAAACTCTAAAATCATGCTTGGAAAGTTAATTAGAACATCTTAATAGAACTAGAAATAACTAATTAGAAGAGTAGTTTAGTAAACTACCTTAGTTTCCGGGTGTAAACCGGAAGCCGATTAGCAATCCGTTGGTGTAGAAATCCCTTAATCTACCTAGCTTACCTACTAATTAACTTAGTAAGTAGCTAATTAGAGACTAAATAGGGTGGCTAAAAGGTGGTAGAAGTAGTGGATTTGTTGGGATTATAGGAGACAAACAAAGAAGGAAAGTGCAAAGGTGGTCCAATTGAACAATAGGTGTGCTATTTATAGCAAAGTGACCTCTCCCTCTTCTCTTGAAATTTTCGGTAGTCACTCCCTCTCTTTGGCCGAAAGTTTCATGTGGGAGGAGTAAATGTGGTGTTAATCTTGCACATGGGAAGTACACAAGTGGCACTCTAGGTTCTTAGATTAGGTCCTAGGCTAGGAATCTAGGTTTATTCTTGCTAGATGAACCAACATGGGTACATTCAAGGTCACCAACGTGGGAAACAAAGGGGTGGGGAAATAATGTTTCCCGTTGTGTAGGTTTTTGCATGGTCACCTTTGTTACGGGGTGTTTTTAGGAGCTAGATACACCTAATGTGCATGTGAACACATTAAATGGCTAGGGGTAGCCCTAACAAGCTAGAAGTAGGGGGAATATTCCCTCCTTAAAACATGGATGCATGTTTCTAGGAACTTGGAGTGCAAGACAAGTAATATGAAGTCTAGGTTGTGTAGATTGTGCTCAAATGCATGTATTGTGTGGGTATGTGTAGGTTACTCTTAAAATAGCAAGGCTTGTTCCAACTAGTTTTGGGTACCAAAATATAGGCTTGGGAATCTTCCTTAACCCTCCACTTGCTTGTGCAAGTGAACTTGCATTAATTAATGCATGTGCATGTGTACTTACATGCATGCACACAAAACACACACACACACCTCACTCTCTCTCTCTCTCTCGGCATCTCTCTCTCTCTCTCTCTCCCCGTAGCTCTCTCTCTCTCTCTCTAGCTTGGTCAATACACCAAGTTCCAAGGTGTGGAGGTGACTAGACCATGACGTACTAAAGTAGTTGGACGGAGTAAAAATGGTGGTTGGGTAGGTTTCGGGTATTAACCACGGTCCTCGGGTGCTACGGTAGTGCAACAGACGTGTTACTCGGTCTCGTACGCGCATATACATGGCTAGAATTTTATTTATTTGAATTAAAAGAATTAAATAATATTTTAATAGGAAAATATTCGAATAAACCGAAAATTAAAGTAAATAATTAAATTATTAGCGAAATTTTTATTTACGAAAATCCGGGTCATTACAAACAGGGTGTGTTCGAATCTTGCCTACTATTTTTCAATTGAGCATAGGTTTCGTATCTATAAATCCGGGAAGTTTGCATAGCATAATATTAGTTAGTTAGCTGGTTAGTCATATCTAGTTTACTCGGGATGAGTAAAGTTCAAGTTGGGGGGTGTGATAAGCCCCAAATGTTGTATATATCCGGGCTTATCTCGCTCGTTGTGATCACACACACGTGCATTTTGTGCCTTTATACGATTGATTTTGCGCGAGTTGTGTTTTTGATGAGTTTCAGAAAATCGGAGCTAAAAGGTGTGTCCAAAGCTCCAAATAATTCCCGGTTGTATCCGGAAGTACCCAAGGTCCCACAATGCCGTGGAGGACAATCGCCGAAGCTTAGAAGTCAATTCAAGAAGCTTTGGAAGGTTCAAGGAAGGCCCGGAACAAAAGAACAAGAAATTTAGAGTTATGAGCTTCGAGAAATATGACCAACTGATAGAAAAAGGCTCATTACTTTCAAGATACAAAGGCTATGAATATGAGGTTAATTGGGTTAGAAAGTAGACTCATAGAGCTTTCCAACGGTTCAAGAATCGCCTCATTCCGAGTTCGGACGAAGCCGGGGCGTGCTCGAGAAGTTGGGTAAAAAATCTGCCTGAATAGACACTTCTGGATCGATCCAGAGTTAATGTGGATCGATCCACATATGTGAAAATTTCTCCAGACTCATCTGGATCGATCCATGATGAAGTTGGATCGATCCACACTTTAACAAATTGTTCCAAAGTCATCTGGATCGATCCAGACCTATAGTGGATCGATCCACTTCACAACAAACGTCCAATAGATCAGTTTGGATCAATAGTGGATCGATCCAAAGTACCCCGGGCAACCAATTTAGTGCACTTCATGTACATTCTATTAATGGCAAGTTTTTGTTAATGTGAGCGCTTTATTGGATATTTGTAAGAAAGAGAAGTGGAAGACTATATTGGGCTCTCTCCTCTCTCATTCTCTCACACTTTTATTTCTTTAGTTAGTTTTTGGCTCTCACCTCTCTCCTCCATTGGAGAGAGTTTTAAGGTCTCTCTCTAGAATACTCAAGTAAGCTTTCATTTCCCGTTTATTTACCGTGTATTAAACTTGTTCCTCTCGTCTTGATTGTTCTATAAATCTAGTTTATTTGCATTTTCATTAAGTAATTAGTTTTTGCATTGTTCTAGCTAATTCTCTTAAAAACCTTAGTTTCTATTTGTTGTTTGTGATTTTCTCTAGAGTTATTGTTGTAGGTACACTTGAGATCTTCATTAAAAATCAGTTTTTAAGTTTATAAATCATGTTTTGCATTTCCTTCAAAGTTCTAGTCTTATTTCTTGCTATGGTTTGTGAGTAGTTTACTTAGGCTTAGTCATGGGGTGATTAACACACCATGACTCGAATTTAATTCGATCATCTCATCAAAAATCTTCCATTTCATGTTTATCAATGATTTAGTGTTTCATTTTAAGTACCAAAGTTTGAGTTTGTTAATCTCTTTGATCACACGTAGCCAAGAGCTTGGCTACTTGGCACGTGTGATGCTTAGGGCGATGTCAACTTAATCTTTTGCCAAATGAACTGAAAAACCCTAATCTTTGGTAAACACATTTTCTTGTAAATGGTTTTAAAATCTAAATCTTCCGTTCGGGGGCATTTAACGATGCCCCGAGCCGGTAATCAAGAGAGGAACGGATTAGCTTTGGTCATGGTTGTTAAAATCCCCTAGACTTTGCCTTAGTTTAATTAGTCTTTTTAATCTTCCGAGTCGTTCTCGAAGTCGAGAGAATTCCACCAAACTCCAAAAACCAAACAAATCACAAACTAAGTTTGCCGCTTTAAGGCCGAAATCCTACACTTGAAAGACAACTCTCACGCCGGGTGCGTTCGGTCCCTGTGGATTCGACACGGTCTTACCGGTTATTATGTTACCGCCGACCTAGCCCTACGCTTGGGGCAACACCATCTACGATACAATCTAAGGTAGCAAGCAGTTAATGTGGGGTCAATGTGAGTGTGGCAATTGCACTTGGGTTCATTTATAACACATTAGAAACTTAGGGGGTGTAAGTGCATAAAGGGGGGTGTATATATAAGTGTATATAAGGACCCGTATTTTTATGCATTATCCCGAAAATAATATTGGGGAAATGTGAGAAATTGAAAATGAGTTAATGTGGGGTCAATGTGAGTATGACAATTGCACTTGGGTTCATTTATAACACATTAGAAACTTAGGGGGTGTAAGTGCATAAAGGGGGGTGTATATATAAGTTTATATGACTAATTTTTGCTCAAAATATACACTTCTTTCCTCTCTAAAAAAATCAGCCCTCTCTCCCTCTCTTCTCCCCCTCTCAAAGTTCTTCCAAAATCTTCACCAAAATTCACCCCTCTCACTCCGCAAACTCAAGATTCAACCCAAGAAACTTCTTCTACGCGTGTTTTGGAGCCCGGGGTAGCTTGGAATCACTCCGGAGAGTTCATTTTCAGTTGGGGTTGATCAAGGAAGCTAGGGTTTTCATATTTGCTTACATTGAAGCTTCAATCTTGAGGTAGGGGAACAATTTCTACTCCCTCTAGTTGTATCTATGTGATATGTTGCATATATCTTGTTCTTGTTCATCCAATTTCTCAAAATCATGATTTTTCTTCCTAAGTGGGTTTTGTTCAATTTGATTTTGTGATCTATGGATTGAGTTGTTGTTTGATGCAATTGTTGGTTGTTTTACCCTCCCTCTATGTCCATTAGTTGCTTGACATTTTCAATTTTTGGCCTAAAACATCATATATGCACTTGGGTTGAAGTTTCATGCTTTGGAAAAAATTCGCAGGAAGTCTGGGTTTCCCCAACCAGTCGTGCAAAAATCTCCAACCGGTTGGGCGCTTCTGAAATTTTTTCTCAAATCTGTCTCTACCCAACCAGTTGGGCAAAAACATCCAACTGGTTGGGCTTTTCTAAAAAATTGTTCTTGTCTCTGTCTTGGCCCAACCAGTTGGGCAAAAACCTCCGACTGGTTGGAAAATGCTAAAATACTATATTTTCATCTTTTATCCTCCCCTTGAATATTTGACACATCGTACATCCCTCCAACTTTATTTTGGCTACATTTGGGTAACGTAAGGAATCGGTTCGACATTTCAATACAAATGATAACGATGAAACTTATGTATTTCCATATTGGGGTTTGCGGGTACCCTTAGATTACTGTAACCTGTTGATTATTATAATTCTATGTCTTACGTGGAATTTGACGTGGCTCGTGGACTTGTTGACCGTCCACGTAGAATTTTCTTTATAAATTATCCTTTAAATTTTCGAGGGCGTGACAGAAAACTTCACTCACAAGTCAACTCTCATGCAAAGTGCATTCGGTCTTTGTGGATTCGACTATGTTCTTACCGGGTATTATGCTACGCCAAACTTAGCCCTACGCTTGGGGCATCCTAAATTACAATGCAAAGTATGGTCGCAAGCATTAATGGATAAAAGTGGAGGATAATTTGAGAAAATGGAGGCAAATGTTGATGTGAAAAGTATAAAATAGAGGTAAAAGTTCATGTAAAAGGTGTAATGATGATGTTGCCCATCTTTTTTTAATAAATTGAATTTATGAAGCAACACATTTAAAAAATGACGGAGGGAGTATAATTATAGAATTAAATCTTAACCCATGAACTCCATTTGAAACCATTATATATTTAGTACTTTATTTTAGGGGGTGTTCCACTAACAAAAAACTGTTTTTTCCAAACACCGAGACAGGTCATTCTCTCACAACACATCACATAAAAAACCGTGAAAAACTAGTTTTTTATTAAAAAAAAACTGGGTTAGTGGAACACCCCCTAGTCATGAAGTGCACAATTACACGAAATAAATTACTTATATGATGGTTTCTATTTTTCTCGTTTGGTTCTGTTTGGTAGTTAGGGAAAATAAAAGAAAAGAAAAGAGAGGAAAAAAGAAGGAAGGATTAAGGAAAGTTAAAAAAGAAATTTTTGGTTAAAATAATTTAGTTTAGTTATTTTTCTTCTCCTTTCCTCTCAATCCAAATAAAAGAGAAAAAAAATGACATGAGTACACCACTTATGCACATCGAGGTGATGTGGCACTGGCAGATAAATAGAAGACCAATGTGTGGCCCAACTAATAAATGGATTTTTCCTCATCCACCAAAACACCTGTATTGTATGTGGTATAGGCATAGTATTGTTGTTTTATTTTTCTTTTTTCTTTTTCTCTCAACCTAACATAACAAAGGAGGAGGAAATGTTTTTATTTTTCCTTCCTTTCGTTTATTTTCCTTGGTTACAAACAAAGCCTTTTATGAGTTTAAAAAAAAAAAAAACCTTTTATTATTATTATTATTTTTTTTTATGTTTATTATTATTTTTTTTTTATGGAGAAAATGGATCTCCCGTGACGGGGAATTCGATTTCAACGCGAAGTCGCGCATTATCCTTGGCTTGGCGAGGGGTGGGACCGTGGTTTTCATTTCCTCGGATTGCTCAATCGCCGATCTTATGCTCTCTCAGTCCAGGCGTCCATTTCCCAGATTTCGGCCTGTTCTATCGGCCTCATCTTCTGACATCGATCGACATACTCTCACACCTCCCTTTAATAAGGTATGTTTTCTCGCTCTATTTACCATAGCGTACCTGCATATTTTGGCATATGCGCTTGTATATGCCTTGTTCTCTTGTTTACAATTAGGAAAATAAATAAATAAATAATAATCTGTAACTCTAAACAAATTGAGGTTTTTGAATCTATTGTATCCTCTCTGATCGTATTTTACCTGTCCAAATCTTGATCATTTGGGAAATAGGGCCATTGGTTTTAAGACAACAGTGTTTATGAGTTGAGTACTTGAGTGATGATTAGAGGTTACATTAAACTAGAAATGAGAAAAAGGGACGTTTAAGAAGTACGCATTTGGGGAGATTTTTGGATGGAAAGGACATTTTCAAGGTTGAATGACTAGACATTCTAAATCAAATGGATTTTGTTGATTTGGTCCTCCCAAGCTGTGCAACCGAGTGAGAAGTAGGGGATAATTTTCCCTTGGCAGTGTCGGCATGACAAGGTGACAGCCACCTCATCTATTTCACGCGGTGTGCCTTCAAGGCTTTGTGCCCTTTCTTGTGTATATATGTACGAGCTGAGAGAGGGAGAGAGAGAGGGTGTGTCGTAGCAGGATGTAATCCAAGAGGGTGAGTCCGACAGGGACAACCAGAGGATCTCTCCCCAGCGAGTTTTTTTCATTTTTGTATAATGTGATATATAGAAGCAGTTTTTTCTCAATCTCGTGTGTGTTGTGTGTGTGTCCCTAAAGTCCAACAAATGGTATCAGGGGTCACCGGAGAACATGTTTAAACTCACCAGTTTGAGATTGGCAAAAATCAAAGTGATAAAAAATGTGTTTTGATCAAAGATATGGATTCGTCTCAATGAGATGATGACAACAGTGTAAGTCCGCCAGCTAGAAGATGCAGGAGGAGACCTCACGCGCCGAACAAAGGTGGTGTGTGCACTCGCATAGATCTGATGCGCCCCACGCTCTACATGAGGTTGACGATGCGCCGAGACGCACACATGAGGTCCATGCACACCACATTGGGCCAAGTCATCGCCACGGAGGATTGGCCAATGCCACGTCACCTGTCAACGTTAACGTGGTGCCACCTCAGCGGGGACGGTCTAGATGCCACATCACCGTTTGTACATGACATGGCAAGCCACGTCATAGGTGAACGCTCCACGTCAGCTGGTCGGTGGCACTTGGACCACGTATTGTTCATATCAGCGGCACAATATCATATCGGAAGGTTCAAGGATGGTTCGGAGAGATATCGGTTGTTATGTGCCGATTTTGGACTGGTTCTTGATGTTTCATTCCGGTTCATAAGGTTTGATCCCGGTTCGGGCCGATACAAAGGAATTTTACTCCGGTTCAATTTGGTTCAGGGGATTTCGGGACCGGTTCACGGGTTTTTGTGGCCGATTCATGTGGTTTTTGACCGGTTTGTGGTGATATGAGACCGGTGGTTTAGTGTGTTTTTGACCGGTTCCGGAGGTTTGGTGACGGGTTCAACAGTTATTTTGGTGGTTTTGTGTGTTTTGAGCCTAGTTCAAGAAGGTTCGGGTGGTTCAGGCCGATATGGTTCGGACCATTTCGGATTGTTTTTGGTGGACTTCGGGCAGAACAGAGTCCAAATGTGATGTTCCGGAGCCAATCTCGGGTGTTGGGGTTGCACGGAGGCTTGTTTCTTGCTAATTGGATTGTTCCAGATTCAACGGTGGACTCAGAATTTTTAGATTCGAATCGGATTTTGCAGTTTTGGGGACATCAAAGGGGATCGAGGAGGACCGGACGTGTCTAGGGTTGGTCGATAGCCGCTGGGTTCAGTTAGAGGCAAACAAGAGTGAACCGAGGGAGTTCGCGGGATGTTGGGAAAGGCCGGGAATGGAACAAGGATGAAGGAGGAGGTAGGTGAAGACCCAGGAGAGATGATGAGAGTGGGAGAGGTCCTAGAAGGAGGCGACGAGGGCAGACAATGCACAAATGCTACCCACCAAAGAGGTTTGACAAACTTGACAGAGGTCGGAGGTTGATCAGGGCAACCAGGATGATTGCGGAGATGGTCATCCTGGTTGGTTCGACAACAACCAACCAGGATGATTGCAGTTGTAAAGGCACAAAGAAATGTGCAGGAGTACACCGAACGGCCCAGTGGTGGTACTCGAGCATAGGTGATTCAGTGTGTGATATTTCTGATCAGACGGCGTGCAATTGGTTGTTGTGGGATGTTCACGGAAGCCCCGGACACAAGAATTGAGACGGTGTCAAGACGATCAATCGCAAGTTCTCTTCCTTTACGTATTAGTGACAGGTTCCTCTCCAGACATAAATACTCAAGATAGAGGAGAGCTTATTCCATTGGATAGTGTCTTGATTATTGGGCACAAACGTTCCATGATTGGCGGACGTTGATAATTGCATCCCGGTGTAATTCATGCGCTTCAGTACAGAAGAATGCAATTAGAAATACGCTATGTTCCAGAGTCATCCAAGTTTGAATGTGACGAGGCATTCCGAAGTTCTTTCAGAGATAGGTGGAGAATGTAGAGCAGGTGAAGCTCCATCGGGATCCACAAATACTATTTTTGAGTTACTATTAAGGGAGTGCACACTACATTGTTCTTGTTGATAGCAGACCACGAGCACTTCGGTCAGGGGGTGCGGCACTTTGGTCAAGGGGTGTGGGCACTCCGGTCAGGGGTTGCAGAATATCTACGATGAAGTCAGTATGAACCACGAAGATCTAGCAGATCACGAAGATGTTCAAGGGTTGTGTAGCCTGGTTTGGGGGTGTGATGAAGCTTGACAGGGAATGCAGTGTGTCAATAGAGATGGGTGTCAGCTTCTTCCCAGGAGGTGTGTGAGACCATTTGGTGGAATGAGCCTCTGGTATGAGCAGAGGGATGCTGAGTTGGTTTTCTGGATAGATTCATGCTAGAGTGGCAGATATTTAGTTCTCACACTTGATAGGAGGGAGTCGTTGTCGATTTGGTTCTCCCAAGCTTTGCAACCGAGTGAGAAGTACGGGATAATTTTCCCTTGGCAGTTCTACCTCACCTATTTCACTTTTTTTTTTATAAGTAGCCACTCACCTATTTCACACGGTTTGCCTTCAAGGCTTTGTTCCCTTTCTTGTGTATATAATATATATGTAGTATTTATGAGCTGAGGTAGGGAGGGAGGGTGTGGTAGCAGGATGTAATCCAAGAGGGTGAGTCCGCGAGGGAGAGCCGGTGGATCTCTACCCAGCGAGGAAAAAAATGAGTTTTCTTCTCAATCTCGTGTGTGTGTGTGTGTGTGTGTGTGTGTGTCCAACACATTTTGCCTATTGCTATTGTGAGAAGAAAAAAAAAAGGTTAGATTTAGTATGTTACATTCAGGTTCTCATACACTGAAGCACTTCAAAGTGTCTAGCTGTCTGGCCCTTCTGGTATCACTGCTTCTCTCTTTTGGTTATGTGTTCAATTTCTATACATCAAAGCAACTAAATGATTTAGTCTTTGAGCCTCAAGCAGTGGCATGAAAAAATGAGGTATATCATATGGTAGAAGAGCGTGTCTTTTTGCAATAAGATGAAGTTGCCAATATGGTGTTCTTATTTCTTAGAGAGGTGGTACGTTGATATTAGACAGCCTGTTGCCAGCTTATATATGTTACTCATAGGCGATGGTTTTGGGTTCAAGATTGTGTCGTGTTCCTTCAATAATTACATCAAGGCGATTCTTAGAATTTCAAACATCCAATGGAACATTTAATTTAGACTATGCTGAGCTAGAGTGATGCAGTGGTTTCCAGAGACAACATTCTAAACCAGACTCATTTCTGACTTGTTTTTTCAGCATTTTACTCGAAATAAATCAGTTCTGGTAACTAGAAGGAAATTCTGCAAAATCGGATGGCGCCTTACTTTCCTATCCCATATCTTTTTCTTTGATTTATGTGGCAGCAGCTGTTCAATTCAAGCAACATATAAAACTTGAACAAGGGAGTAAACTGCATTTTTGGTTTGCAATTTTAACTATGCTTCTGGTGTCTTAACTTCGTGTTTTGGGTGTAATAGGGAATCTTTCTATACTTACTACGCAATCCAAGATAATGGTACGGGCAAGAGATGCCTGCTGGGAACACTGTATCCTTGTCGATGCAACTAAACAAAAGGTGAAGTGTAATTACTGTCAGCGGGAGTTCAGTGGAGGAGTTTATCGGATGAAGTTTCATTTAGCTCAAATTAGAAACAAAGACATAGTTCCCTGTGCGGAAGTCCCAGACGAGGTGAGGGACCATATACAGATTCTACTAAGCACGCCCAAGAAACAGAAAATCTCTAAGAAACAAAAGGTAGATCAGGTAGCCAATGGTCCGCAAAACAGCTCATCTGTTAGTGGTGGAGTCCATCCCAACCCCGGGTCCAGTGGGCAGCGTGGTAGCTCTTGTCCGTCTTTGTTATTCCTACGTCCTTCTCCAATTCCACAGCGCACTGCAGATGATGCTCAAAATAAAAAAAAAGATGATGCTGATAAGAAGATTGCTGCATTTTTCTTTTACAATTCTATTCCTTTTGCTGCTGCCACATCCATGTATTATCAGGAAATGGTGGATGCTGTGGCGGATTGTGGGGCAGGCTACATAGCACCTAGTTGTGAAAAGTTAGGCTCTACGCTCTTAGAGAAAGTGAAGGGGGATATAAATGCGTATTATGAGAACTTAAGAAAGGAATGGAAGGAAACAGGTTGTACGATCTTGTGTGATTGCTGGTCTGATGGTCAGACTAAATCACTTGTCATTTTTTCAGCTACATGCCCTAAAGGTACATTATTTCTGAAGTCGGTCGATACATCTAGCCATGCAGATAATGCTCATTACTTGTTTGAGTTGCTTGAGTCAGTTATTTTGGAGGTTGGTGTAGAAAACGTTGTTCAAGTAATAACAGATAGTTCTCCTAGCTATGTTTTCGCGGGAAGGCTTCTTACGGCAAAGTACTCTTCATTATTCTGGTCTCCATGTGCTTCACATTGTATTACCAAGATGTTGGAAGACTTAAGTAAACAAGAGTGGGTGAGGGCAGTCTTGGAAGAAGCAAATGTGATCACAAGATTCCTGCATAGTCATTTGGGGATTTTAGGTATGATGAGAAAGTTTACAGGTGGAAGGGAATTAATTAGACCTAGATTTAACAAACTCGTTGGTGATTTCCTCTCTTTGAGGTCCATCGTGATTCAAGAGGACAATTTGAAACATATGTTTTCTGATACGGAGTGGTTGTCATCTTCTTATAGTAGATCTCCCGATGCACAAGCTATTAAGTCCTTGTTGTATTTGGATAGATTTTGGAAGTCTTCACATGAAGCTGTAAGTGTTTCTGAGCCACTATTGAAAATTCTTAGGATTGTAGATGGAGATATGCCTGCAATGGGCTATATATTTGAGGGAATGGAGAGGGCAAAGCTCACCACCAAAGCATTCTATAAGGGTATTGAAGAAAAATATGTTCCTGTATGGGATATAATTGATAGCAGATGGAATATGCAGCTTCACTCGCCGTTACATGCTGCAGCAGCATTCCTGAATCCTTCAATTTTCTATAGTCTGAACTTTAAAGTTGATTCAAGATTGAGGAACGGGTTTCAAGAAGTCATGATGAAAATGGCTACCGAGGACACGGACAAAATAGAAATAACCAAAGAGCATCCTTTCTATATAAATGCTAAAGGTGCTCTTGGAACCGATTTCGCAATCATGGGAAGGACATTGAATACCCCAGGTATGTATGTTAGCTTACATTTAGTTCTACCTCACAGTGTGTTAGTTTAGGACATTCTTCTCTCCGGAGCAATGTCATCTACTTATATTATACTAAATGCTAATCATGATTGGTCCTCATATCTCCCTCTGAATTTTCATAAATAGAAACCTAAAAAATTAACCAAAAATCCAGTTCACCACTCTTTATGGAAGAAACCTTGCTTCATTTGTGAATTTTTTTTTCCATCAATCCATGCAGCATAAATTATGCACTTCGTGTTGGGGAGTGTCCAACAAGTGCATCTTCTTAAAACTTAGAAGTGTTTATGTTATATTGCTTGATATACATTGTTGGGCCCATTTCCTAACAGCTTAAGCTTTTGGGAGAGTTGGTAACTTAGCATGCTATTAGAGCTCTGGTTGCGAGAGGTCTTGGGTTCAAATCTCTCTATTTGCATTTGTTCTCCGTTTGCATTTTATTTCTCCCCTTCATATTCTGTTCTGCACTCTCTTTGAAAATCTGCATCTCTAGGTGCAAGATGGAGTTGCACGTGAGTGAGGGTTTTAGATAGCTTGATATATATTGCTGAGCCCATTTCCTAACACCTTAAGCTTTTTGGAGAGTTGGTAACTTAACAGTTTGTGCTTCTTAGAACATGAACCTGATACACACAGAACTACTCTACCCGCTATATATAGAGGTGGGAATTTCCGACGCGACATGAGAACCCGAACGAAGTTAGTGGGTTTGGGTCGGCTATTTTTGACATGGAACACGAATATGACATGGCACGATAACACAAAAAACTAAACAGGTCGAATTAGGGTTGAGAGAATTCTGACATGAACACGGGATGACACGACGTGGGGTGGGAATTTATGAAAGGACAGGATAACACGATACAAAGTTAGCGTGTTAGGGTCTGCTATTTCTGACACGGAACACGATTATGACACAACACGATAACACAAAAAGCTAAATAGGTCGGGTTAGGGTTAAGAGAATTTTGACAAGAACACGACACGATGCCCACCCCTACCTAGGGCTGTAAATGAACTGGGCCGTTCACGAACTATTCGAGACTCGGTTCGGTAAGAGCTCGTTCGAGTTCGATTCGTCTACTAAACGAACTGAACTTGAACCTCAATATTAGGCTTGTTTCATAAATGAGCCGAACTTGAACCTAAGTGAATTCGGCTCGGTTAGGCTCGCGAACTTGAGGTCAAAATGTAATTAATAGTACTTTAGGGGTCTACATATAAATATTTTATAGTTGAGAAACTTTTATGTAATTTGTTCTTCTTTTATCCCTAACTAGAGTACTCTACTACGAACAGATAAGTTTTATCCCTAACTAGAGTACTCTATTTAGTTCTCAATATTTTTTTTATCGTGTTCTTTTTCTTTTGATTTCTTGATTATTGTGGTAGATTTGTTTATTTTTGTTTGATTTCTTGATTATTGTGGTAGATCTACATGTAACATTGTTTTGAAGCATCTCTCTTTCCCCTCTCAGTTTGTGTTCTAAATTGCTAACGAGCCCTACCGAGCTTGATTCGAGCCTAAATTCGGCTCGGTTCGGCTCGTTTGAGTTTAACGAGCCCGAGCTTTGAAATTTTTTCACTAGCCGAACTCGAGCCCACTTATCTAGGCTCGAATCGAAACTGAGCCGAACTCGAGCCTGACTCATACCTTAACGAACTGATCCCGAACCTCATAGGGTTCGGCTCGTTTACAGCCCTACCCCTACCTATATATGATAGAACGAGGTCTGATATATTTACTCCCGTGAAGTGGTACTCAAAGGATCATTAATCTGCAATTTACACCAGAAAGCACCTAGGTTAGATAAATGTATCCATTAGGAATACTGATACCCATGACATGCCCTTCTAGTTCACTCTGGTTTTAAGCTACATCTCGGGAACAGGAAGATGGGTGTTTTTCTCCCTTTCTCTTCTTTCTCGGATTTAATTACCCTGTTTAATGCTACTTCCCGAGAAACTTCACACTTTGTGATTCTGCGTACTCAGGTGATTGGTGGGCTGGGTATGGTTATGAAATCCCGACACTGCAGAGGGCTGCCATACGGTTACTGAGTCAACCTTGTAGTTCACACTGGTGTAGATGGAACTGGAGCAGTTTCGAGAGCATACATACAAAGAAACGCAACACTTCCGAGCTGGATAAATTTAGTGATCTGGTTTTTGTGCACTGCAATCTCTGGCTACAGGCAATGGTTAGAAGTAGAGATGAGAAATCTAAGCCCATTGTTTATGATGAAATAGATGTTAGCTCTTACTGGCCCACTGAATCTGAATCTTTTTCTCCTCTTTTGGATGATTATTGGTTGGATAATCCGCCCCTTCAATGCAGAGGTATTCCTTGAACTCGTGATTTACTTCCGAAAAAGGGGAATTTCTACCCTTCATTACTTGATTTTATATGAAACTTCAGTAGGTATATGTGTATGAGAACATTCATTTTGGGAAAGTACTTTTTTGGTGGGTAAAGAAATGTAAATGCAATTCAAGCCCATGTTTCTGCTGAAAATGTGATTCACTCATGACATACTGGGGCAAAAAATGGTATTCGACTTTTTAACTGTAGAGTAATTTTTCAGAAATGTCCCATTAGGGTACTGAGATACTAAGATTTCCTATAACAGGAAGTACCACAGTTTAGCCTCTTCCGATGAATACTACATACTGCACAAATAAGACAAGATAATTGCGATTTTACACCAGTAGGTTTGGGAGCATGATCTTGTGCAAAGAAAGGTACAAAACTTTGGGTACACAGCATATCATGAAAATGATGTTCCGAGACTGAATTTCATTTTCAGCAAACACATGGATCTGGCTGTGATTTTCAAGTCTTTTGTTGCCTAAACGCTTACCCTGCATGTATTGTTTAGTTTTGTTATTGCAATACCATGATCCAAAGGCAAAACAAATAAGAACCTTACTTTGTGGCCAAACCTATTACATGGCCATTTTGATGCAAGGAGAATCCAGGTCAAAAAGGTAACAGAACATAACACACTTGAGCTTCTGCAAGCTATCGTTTTAGGCTCTTCTAGAGCCCTTCTGTCAATGAAAGTTATTGTTCTTCCTTGCCCTTCCCGGGGGCAAGGGCCCTCTTCTCTGTCTCACCTCCTGGAATAGCTGAGAGAGAGACTTGTGTTCTACCAATTAGACGAATGGTACAACTGAAAAAAATGATCTCCCTATCAAGGAATCGATATGTAGCAGGATGGCTGAACAGGATTCTCATTTCATCTAAAGATTCTTTTCATTGCATACAGATCATCCGTGTGAGATTATAATCTTTGCTTCCTAAAAACAAAAACGATGTGTAGCTTTATTCCCCTTTGTCCATCATATATTTGTTTTTTAGACTGGATTTTGGCATAAGTCCTGGATGTTACTATATGTTAAGGGAAGGAGCGCTCGAGGGTTGAACCCTGTCCATTCATTGGTAAAAAAACATCCAGCTACATCTTATAGTTTAAAAGAATCACCACTATAAAAACTACGTTGTGCTACGTGTGGCTGCAGATGTTAGAAGGTAGAACGAATATCTGAAGAGAATCTTTTTTTCTACAGAGTTTTGTGCTCCTTCGTTTGACCGTGTCTGCGATATAGTTGAGAAAATTGGATCGATCAGGTTTACTTAAAAACAGAAACGAAGGGAGGGAGAGAAAGAGAGTGACTTTGTGCTCTTCATATAATCTTTTACTCTATCGTAAACATAACTACACTAGAGTTGGCCCTACTATAAAAATGATACATCATTACCCAGAAACGGTTATTTGACTGCCTCACAATCTGCGTTTTTCCTTCCAATTTGTTCTTTTCAAGTTTAATACTATAGTGTAAACTGGGAGTAGGAGAGTCTTTTCAATGGTAAGGCTTGTGTGTCTTCCTAGCATGATTGAAAGTGTCTTTTTTTTTATAATTATGTTGCCAATGAAGATTGAAATTTAGTACACCAGAAAACTTACAAATCATTTGCCATACATAATGCAATTGTGAGTAGGCAATGATATCCCCTCACACAACGAACACCAAAACCTTCCATGCAAAGTGATATATATTCATATATACATTCTATATTCTCCATGCAGTCCTAATATGTCACAGAAAATGTAGGAGTAAATCCACAAGGACCACAACTAATAGTGTCACTGAATTGTAGATAAATAACTATGTTTGTGAAATGCGGCATGTCTGGTGCATATAATGCTTCAGCAATCCTTCCAGGTCTAAATACTGCTTGAGGTGTGTGGGAAAATGCATCTGCTATGATGTGTCTAATACTATCAAGGAGGATGAGACCACAAGCTTCCCTGGTCATAAATTCTCTCCAGCTCTTGCTGAAACTGGACTAAGGGGCCCTGTTAGAGATGGCCTAACCAACCACCCATCTACTAGTACAGTTCTAACTTCTGGGATTGTAATTCCTGCACAATAAAGCTCTTGGTGATGTTTCTTCAGCCTCTGAAATGGTGGCGAGAAATACATTGGGAGCTGATGAAAGACTTGGGAGTACGGAGTGGTGCAGCCTTTCGTTTCCCCACTGAAGTAAGTAATAGGGTGATCAAGCCACAGGCTTTGAAGGCTAATGACCTACATAAGGTGGTTTCCTCTCCTTGTGGAGTGGGACCCACTACGGATGGGATGGATGAATCGATGAAGCTTCAATTTCAGGCTTTTTGCCTCCTTCGTCTTATTGCTCTGCTTCTAGCTATTCAGAGAGACCACACCTCAGAAAGAAAGTCCGCTATTCTCACCTCATCCATCTGGAAATCTTGGCTCGATAAGAATATCAAATTAGAAATTCAATTTCAGTTAGTTTAAGTACGGTGGCAATATTGGTGAGGGTGCAGCCGTGGGTGGTGGGGTATTCTTCCCGTCTGCATTTCCTGCTATACAATGGAGCCTATGGAGGCATGGAAGTCATTTTCAGAACCAGAGTGACATTGTATGTGCCTTGTTGAATAGCTATTTACTCCCTCCGTTCCAAATTGCTGGTCACTTTTGAGAATTCCAATTTTTTAAGTAGACATGCAGTAACTGCATTCACATTAAACAGATTCATTAATTTCCAACAATGCCCTTATAATTCAACTTTTGAGTGAAATGATAGTTGTTGGTAAAGGGGTTATTTTGAAAGATTGAATAAATTTTCCTTTGACTTTTCAAAGAGGACAAACAATTTGGAACATTCCAAAGTAGTACAAGGGACAAGCAATTTGGAACGGAGGGAGTACTTGCCGTTTCCTCACTCTTTATTTATGCATGCATGTGGCTTGTCGTTTCCTCACTTTTTGTAGCAGGTGTAGCAGCAAGGCCAAGGTGATCTGCTTGGCATGCCTCCTCTTGGTGGGGGAAATCTAAAGCAATTCTGTGCACAACAGAACCACTCTTACAACAGGTGCTCATAGTTTTCTCTGTTTGTTCCTTCGTTCTTTTCTATCGCAATTCTGATTGGATTTGTCTTCTGTTATGGAGATGGACTCAGGTTAATTCTTAATGTTCTTATTTTTGTTGTTGTGTGTGTGTGTGTACAAGGACTAATTTTTCAACTCAACACTTAACCATCTTAAACAATACAAATCCTAGATGTCAAAGATGGCGTCAATGGAAAATCAAAACTTACCCTCTTGCTTGTCAATCATTAGTCCACCATGTTCTTTTCACCTTAATCTTCACCAATAACCTCCCTAAAACCACCACATTGAAAACCAAATCCAATCACTCCACTCCAACGACAGCTATTCTAATCTCAACCACCTCCTATTCCGCAATCGCTCGCTATTTTTCCACAATTGCTCCCAACAGTTGGGTTCTTTTCTTCCCTCCCCGGTCTCTTTTTATTTTGGAAAATTACCCTCAGATGAAGACAAAAGGGGGATTTCGTCATAAAAATTTATTTAATGTCATGTTTTTCTCATGAAAAAAGTTTCGTTCAAAATCCTAACGGTTTGCCAATAGAAATTAGGATGAGTTTATTGTCATCATATGAATATTGGTAGGGGGTTAAGTGTTGAGTTTTAAACATTAGAGAGGTTGAGTTAAAATCAGTCATAATTCAGGGGGTTTTATGATCAAGTGCTTTCTGGGTCATCTACCTTGCTATTGATGTTTATCCCAAAATATTTGAAGACTTTTTAAATAAATCAATCAACTTCAGGGAAGCTTCATGAAGCACTCCTTTAGGAGTTAAACTTTCATTCCCATATTTCGAAAAAAGTATTTCTTCTCTGTCAGTCCTATTCACATTCCCATAAGATTAGATACCACAATTGGCAGACCAAAATGGAATTGTGATGCTGGTGCATTGCCACGTGCTACTGACCTGATAAGAGAAAAATGTGGGGGACTATTTCACAATTCATTTTTGTTTTATTGTTACAATTGATGTAACAATAAAAGTTCATTTTACTGTGCTACGTAACTAGTTGCATATTACATGGAACTAGTCAGGAACACGGATATGCACACACAATGTTCTAAAAGAAGGTCTAGAAAGCCGAGTACTCGCCGACTAGCATGACTAGGCGCCGAGTACTAGGCCCTGGAAGCTAGAAGGTGCCCGGCCGCCCTGGGAGCGCCTAGCGAGTTTAGAACCTTGCACACACTGAAGATGATCAGATCCACATGCAAGAACTTTCGTATGTTACTACTGCATACATGCAGGCCCCTGCTTCTATAGGCATTGCACTGAACATAGCATCCTAATGTTTGGCAAAAAAAAAAAAATACCACTAGACTCTGTCACTAGTAAAAGAAATAGCGATATTGTTCTATCAGCTTAAATTCAGAACCTTTCATCACTAGTACACGACTAATTGAGCTAGAAGTGATGGTACTTAAAACAAAAATGAATGGCAATGGAAGGTGGGAGGAGGAGGAGCTCATCGGGTACGTATTAGGGGGTGGCCATAGGCTTACAAGTTAGAAGGGATGGGGCCCAATGTTACTTCTTTTAATTTGGGCCACATATGGTTTCTCACCATAAAACCACACACAGGAATTTGAGAGCGAGAGAGAGCCACAAAGAAGGCTATATATATATAGAGTCCCCTTCCTATCCAAACTCCCTTAACTTAGTTAAGTTACGGACCTAGGGGTATTTTTGACTTTCTGGACCAAATTTCGACGATCCGAACCGTTAGATGTGTTTAAAAGGTGTTTTCAAGGTATTAGCGTTTTTGTGAAAAACAGCTCCGATCAAGCTCTTCCGGGTATTTTTTTTTGCCAAATCTTCGCGTTGGACCTTAAAATCATGTTTTAAACACATCTAACGGTTCGGATCGTCAAAATTTGGTCCGAAAAGTGGAGGTCCGTAACTTAAGAGGGTCCGGGAGTTTGGACCGGAAGTTTATTCTATATATATATATATATATATATATATATATATATATAAGCATGCAATCACAATTTGTCAATGGTATAACAGCAGCTGTCTTAATGGTCTAAGGTGTCCAAATAGTCGTCCACTAGGTCCCCTTTGGCTGAGTTTTCCGTTTAATCCTGATTTTAGTAAATGGATTCACCAGGTGCTAAAATCTGAGTTGATTTTAGGCTAAACTCATTTGCTAAAATTAGAGTTGATTTTAGCAAGGTTGCTAAAATCATTTGAAAAACTCAGCCAGCGGGTCCACCCTAGCTTGATTTGACCATTAGATTAGAAAACCTTACGGATTGGGGAGTGAGCGAGGCAAAAGACTGATAAGTTTTGTAAACCTCGATAGGAATTCAATGAACACACATACTTATTTTACAGTTTATTTTTGTTGAAGATCACTAATCATTTTGTTTCATCCTCAGACAAATGTAATATATATATATAGGTAAAACTTCTAGTCCAAACCTCCCGAAAGTAAGGAAAAAATTATTTTTGGAAAATCCGAGCCGTCCAATGTGTTCAGAAGGTGTTTTCAAGGGTTCACGCGGGAAATCTTCAAAAATAAAATATTGGGAAGGGCTTGATCTAAGCAATTTTTCGCAAAAATTGTATTTTTACAGTTTTGCGAAAACTGCTTGGATCAAGCCCTTCCCAGTATATTTTTTTTTTGAAGATTTCCCGCTTGGACCCTTGAAAACACATTTTGAACACATTGGACGGATCGGATCGTCAAAAAAAATGCTCGGATCACGGAGGTCCGGAGTTCGGACTAGAAGTGCTCCCTATATATATTATGCATCTAACTATCAATACCCGGACAATATGACTTTCAAAACAGATCAACTCGAGAAATTGAACATTATGGATAGCTTCAATCAGATCAGCGAACCCCTAATGAGTCCCACCTTCCTTCATGGCAGAGCTTGCACAGCAAGTGCTTCCATCAAATAGTTTCCTCCTTTCAATGGCGACTCCATAAATTATACTGCTAGTAATTTGAAATTCAGAAATTTCCATCAGAGTTTGGTATGTTGGTATAGAAAAAGATTTAGTGTTCCACAAGTAGACTTATTGGAACCGTCTTATTGAGTAAAATTGTACTCCACTAATATATCGTGAAAAAGTGATATGTCTTATAAAGCATGAATAAATCAGCTTTCTACAACGTCAACCAGTCATTCCAATTCTACCGACTACCAATAGAGGAAATAAAGAGTGAAGATATTCTACTCTGAAGCTATATAGAGAAAAGTAGAGAGAGAGAGAGAAAAGAACATTGTGGGGTTGGGTGTTCTACTGCTGAATGAGCTGTATGCATGACAGCCATGGGATTTAAATCTAAACATGTGCTCAAAGTGTCCAAGATATTCTTTTAAGTGGTGTCAGTGTCACTAGATGATTTCCCAAATGAGAAAAGTTAAAAAGACTTTTTATTTTTTTATTGTTCTGATCAGCTTTGAGTGGGTTGGTTCACTTGTCACTAGTGACTTGCCTCCATTGGAGTAGAAAACTAGAAATCAAATTTGCACTAGTCAGACTCGGGCGGATGTACAGACTACAGTGGGACTCGGTGGGCACTGGCCCGCCCGCATTTTAAAGATAACATTTTTTTTTTTTTGTGTGTCGGCCGAGATATCTTATGTGAAACAAAACAAACCTCTCTTTACTGGTGGCCCCCTCCCCCCACCAAACAAACAAAAATTTTGTTCGTTCTTCCTCAAGGTTTCTGGGGATCGATAGGCGGTAGCTCATCTCCACCTTCTTGTGCCACCACCATCTTTTCTTCAACTACTTGTAATTTTTTTGAGGGACTCACTCATTGTCCTTTTTAGAGATTTGGAAGCCAAAATGAGGTGTAAGTCTCTATATTTGGAGACCCAAAAGCAAATTCAGAGACCAAATTTGTAAAAAGGACGATGGGTCTCTCTAATATTTCAATATATTATCTCATAAAGTACAATAATTTGAGATAAATAGGAGATAAATTACAAAATTCTCTCAATATATCATATCCGGCCTCTAAAATAGAGATGCATTGGAGATCCTCATAAAAGGTTACAATCTCCATTTTTAAAAGTGATGCTCAACACATTGACAATTTTTTCCTTGGGCCTAAAAAAGG
Organism: Vaccinium vitis-idaea; assembly: GCA_963854785.1. Classification (NCBI taxonomy): domain Eukaryota; kingdom Viridiplantae; phylum Streptophyta; class Magnoliopsida; order Ericales; family Ericaceae; genus Vaccinium; species Vaccinium vitis-idaea. The sequence continues at coordinate 197,837 of OY978220.1, forward strand.
TAGTAAGAGAAACTAGACATTTAGTGACAAATAAAAATGCTTTCGGCGGCCGACCTCACACCTCTCCTCTACAAAGAAAGTGGGAAAAAATAAATAAAAATAAAAATCCAATTAGGAAGAGTATAATGTTGGGGAAATATGAGTGAGAAATTGAAGTAAACGTGGAACAACCTTTGAGGTGAAGAAGACACGTAACGACAGAAGTGGGAGCCACGTTATCCACAAATTTGAAATTTCCAGATATGTGGTGCCAAATTAATGCACGGCTTACAAAGTTCGTATAATAATACAGTACAGTATTATGTATGGAGGGAACAGTGAGCTGTATCTGGTGTAGGGTGTTCGAGAAAATCCAGAAGAAATGGAGTAGCATCAAATCAATTCGAATCTGGTTCAAATGTTTAATTTGATCTAGTATATTAGTCTGGGATTTGGGGTTGCACCCCGCACAGCACCTGCTGTGCACCATATTAGTCTGGCTATGATTCTGAAATAATCAAAATGTACAATTTTGGTCATGTTATATTGTATACTTATAAATTACTGTTAGAATCGAATCATATCGATTTAGTCCCTTTGTATATGCATCACATATTTTTTGGGGTACTTCGGAAATTCATATATGCATTGTGTATTTATAACAAATGAAAACTGAGTAACCTTTTTCAAACTAGTAGCTCAAATTGGTTGAAACCTGTATTGGCAACGAGTTTATTGGGGTAACATTAAATCAATTCGAATCAGATCCAAACGTGTAATTTGATCTAGTATCTGTGATTTAATAGTCTGACTATGATTCTAAAATAATCAAAATGCACAATTTTGGTCATGTTATATTGTATACTTATAAACCACGGTTAGAATCGAATCATATCGATTTAGTCCCTTTGTATATGCATCACGTATTTTTTTCCCGGTACTTCGGAAATTCATATATGCATTGTGTATTTATAATGGATGAAAACTGAGTAACCTTTTCAAATCAGTAGCTCAAATTGGTTGAAACATGTATTGGCAACGAGTTTATTAAATATAGCTTTTTGCAAGTTACTTTTTGTGTTGGGAGATTATTAACTATTTTATGGATTGATGTAGATTTGATTGTTAGTGAAATTACTTGATGTATCATGACATTTTCTGAGTTCATCTCCTCTAATACGGCAGGCAGAACAATAAGGCATGCGAAAGCTTTGCTTTAGGCCCCTCACCTTTCTCAAGCATATGAAAGACGCCCTCATCATTTTAAAAGCATGTTACGCATAAAGAAGACAAACTTTATTATAAATTGAGAAATCAAAATGCCCCCAAATAATCTTGGAAAGTAGTACTTAATTTACTAAAGACAGATCTTAGCAGTGCAATTTTTGTTTTTGAATATGGAACATAATGCCAATTTTCTTTATTTACTAAATGAAAAAAAAAAAACTTTTCTAACGATCTTAAAAATAAAAAAAAAATCTAGTTTAAAATGCCAATAATAGTCAAGACGGTAAAACTCATTCGAACTACACAAAAAAAAAAATACATGAAATGAGTTATAAAAATTAAATTTTAAAATGTGAGTAACTTAAAATCAAAGACTGCGCTATTTAATTTTGTTAGTAGTACTCCTAAAGTCGGATTTGGGGTATCCGTGCGGCTGAGTTTTCCGTTTGATTTTAGCAACACAATTGCTAAAATCAGGGTTGATTTTAGCAACTCAGTTGCTAAAATCATTTGAAAAACTCAACACACTCCAAAGTGATCTCAATTGTGGACCCTTTATAATCTTTATTTATTATCGGAACCATACAATTTGTTGGAAACGTTGAGTAGATTATTCATTTAAAAAATCAAATTAATTGGATATTGGTAGCCATATGGTCGGATACCATTTATATGGATGGTCATGGTCAACATCATTTTGAGAATACACAATAAGACAAATTCGTCTCAATTGTATGTCTACCAATCTCCGATGATCATAAATTTTTTTTAGCCATAAGGTACTTAACTTTCTTGAATAAATGAACGGTTCCGATCCCAAATAAAGATTTTGAAATGCCCACAATTGAGGTCACTATAAAGATGGCAACTTCCCCATATCTAGTGGATATCTGCCTAGCCCTGCCCATATGGAGGCAGGGATAACCCATAATTTTCCCCAATTGTAATGGGTATGGTAGAATATAAAGAAAACTCGCTCGAGTATGGTGCGGGTATGATTTTGTAATCCTCACACCCAAATACCCGTACTCGCTCCATACCCTCCTCGTACCCGGTTATACATACTACATATACCATATTATATATGTACATATAAATAGGAATATACGTATAAATATTGAATATAGTTGCATATGTAAACAATTATCTCTTTAATTAGCAAATCTTATTAATTACTACCTATCCTAGACTACTTAATATTCAAAAAATATCAATTAAGATTATATTTCTAAATATAAATATCAATTTATTTCATTCTTGACTTATTTATTTTTTTGTTTGGATATAAGTATATTCGGGGAAATTCCAATCCCCATTGGGAGGTGGGTTTGGTTCTTCATCTAATATCCCCAATGGGGATGGGTGAAAGATCCTCCAATCAGAGATCGGGTATGGAATAGGGTCCTCGATTCATATTCTACCCGCTGCCATCCTTAGGTCACTATGGGAACCCCAAGTCCCATACGCCCTATTTGGAAGCCGGACTTGGCCACAAATGTGTGGAGCGGGTAGATATGTACTCCTGGGCCCACCTCCAATTCGGCATTTGGATGTGTTTCTCTCCCTTCGATTTCCTTATTGTTGGGAATACAACCCCTCAGGTGGATTTGTGAAGCCGAGCTCCACTCCTATTGTTAACAAAGCTGACTAATTTGGGTGAATTTTGGTACGGTTTTACCCTCTAAATCCACCCTCTTGGTCGCGTATCACCAGATCTGGTCACTAGGGTTTAGTTTTCTAAGAGAGGAAGGAGAAGAGTGAAGAGATACATCGTCACCATTTTCGCACTGTTGCGACTCCATTATAGCTCCTCTCGACTTCATATTCAACCTTTCCACTCAGGTAATGATCGTATTTCGTTGTTGTTCTCGATTTTGGACTTCATGTATTGAAAACCCACTCAATACATCCGATTTCAAACTCGTTTGTTGACTTTATTATTAAGAAAAACATAGATGCCTTTTTCTTTTTCTTTTTTTTCTACAAATGAAGAATAGGAAAGTGTGTAAAATCAATTAGTTTGTTTGGTATTTAAAAGAAAAATATTTTATGAACCATTCAACCACAAACCCACCATTCAAGCACCTATCTACTACTTCATCAACCATTCACCATTCAACCACCATCTACTCTCCATTCAACCAAAAAAAAAACCCTACTCTCCATTCAAATCAAGCATAAATTGCCTTTTATTAATTTTACAAATTTTCACTTACTAATTACTAATTAATTATTTTTTCCGGAAATATTTTTTTAATTTAAATATAGATTAAATATATTTATGTATTTGTTGTGTATTTATTCTATTTATTGTGTATTTTTTATTCTAAGTATAATAAAATTAATCCATTTTGTTTTTTAAAATAACAAAAATTTACCACCAAGTACAGAAAATGACTCCTCAATTCCCTGTAAGGATAGAGCGCTTTTTTAAATACCTCCGAATCTAGCTCAAAATTAGGCTGACCTTTTCGTCCTTATTTACAAAACTCCTCCGTCCCACACCCAGAACCCTCTCTCTCTCTCTCTCTCTCTCTCTCTCTCTCTCTCTCGCAATTAAACCTAGAACCAAGCTCATTAATGGCGTCTTACTTGTGGCCAACCAAGGTGTGTCACTCTTTTTGGGAGTACCATAGGGTTTAGGTTTGGACATTTTCATAGGGTACCTTAGGGTTTAGGTTTGGACATTTTCATAGGGTACTCTAGGGTTTAGGTTTATGGTGCACTTTCGTATTATAGGGTTTTGGTGGTTTAGGCACTTTCATAAGCTACCCTATGGTTTAGGTTTAGGCACTTTCATAGGGTACTTTCATGGAATACCCTGTGGTTTAGGTTTATGCACTTTCATAGGGTACTCTAGGGTTTATGTTTAGGGTGCACTTTTCTATTATATGGTTTTAGTGGTTTAAGCACTTTCATAAGATACCCTAAAGTTTATGTTTAGGCATTTTCATAGGGTACCTAGAGAGAGGGAAATTGAATTATCTAGGACTTCGTATTGCTTATCCTGTAGCGCTAAGCATCTTGCTTTGCACGACAAATCTAGAAGCGAGGGCAATTTTGAACTAAAATGATATTCTCTCCTTAACCGTGAAACTCTATATTGGGGTTGGCCTGCTGGGAAATGATTCCATATTTCTAGACCGATCGAGAATTGTCTCTTTAAATAATAAAATGGGGGCGATTCAATCATTTGCCCTTTTATCCTATCAGATCCACCTTCCAAGTCCCCCTTTTCAAAAACCATCCAAATATCTCATATATAAATCCGCCCTTCTTAGGCGGTGGGCCCACCCTTATTATAAATTTACCCTCAAATTCACCCAAAACCTAATCCGACATCCAAACGGGATGATAAAGTCTGCCTACATCTTGGTATTGGGATTGGCTTTCCCATATGCTTTGGGGAAGCAGCAAATCCATTTTCGGGGGAAAATTTTAAAATCAGTCTTTTGTGATGTCGTTAAAATGTAAAGAGTGGGAACTCTTGTAGATTGGATTTTAAAACAAAATCAGTTCTTTTATTGACAATAAAGCAAGACTCTTATATGGAAGAGTTAACTCTTACACGCAAGTTTCACTTTTGTAAGACTCTTGTACAGACCAATGCACTTAGCCCAGTTGGTCGTGTAGCCCCTTCTATAGGGGTGAGGTTATGGGTTCGATTCCTATAGAGAGGAGGTCGACCCTTATGATTTACTAACAGCTAACTCTACTGATGTATATCGAATGACCAAAAAATAAAAAAAGACTTGTCCAGAAAAATTAACTCTTTCATATAGGAGTCTTCCTCTACTGAAAGGACCAATTTTGTTTTCCTTAAAAATCAATCTACAACCATGCATTTATTAAGTATTCGTGGAGTTAATGCATAGTCTTTGGTAGGAGTAGTACTCAATTGAGAGACAGAAAAGAGTCTGTGCTGTGAGAAAATTTTGGGTGCAAATGGGGTACCACGTGTACCCTGCCCTACACGCACCCAAAATTTTCTCGCTGTGCTGTATGTTTCCCTTCCGTGTGAAACGCCACTTTCCCAATTTCCATAATAATACTACAGGAAGGACAAGGAGGAGCCCCACCTCCAAAAATGGGAATCTAATTAATTTCTTCTTAAAAAGTCGAGAAAGAAAGAAATCCACGAGAGGAAAGGAAAGGGAACTTTTCCTTCCTTGCATTTCTTGGCTCTTCCTCTCCTCTGTTCTGTTCCCCTCTCTCTCTCTCTCTCTCTCTCTCTCTCTCTCTCTCTCTCTCTCGGTATTTGTGAATAATACTTTTTAATTGAGCCGTTCTGAGAGCGTCTCTGTTTTCAATTTGTCATCCATCCCCAGTCCACCCTCCATAATCAGTAGTACTACTAATATTTTACTAGTTCAATTATAGCCGTTGGGTGATCAAATCCCACCCGCCTCAGTATTTTCACCTCCTCCTCCTCCGCAAGACACTCTCCCTGCTGGCTCTTTCAAAAAGTTTCCGTCTTTGATACTCTCTCTCTCTCTCTCTCTCCAATTTTCTAAAAGCTGTCCCCTTTAACCCTCAACTCATCTGCATATACATCCTTTATCCCTCTTCTTCTTATTCGATTCCAGTAGCTTTCGCTTCTTCTTTCTCTTTATTATTGGAGTATCTCTCTCCGTCAATAACAACGCTTCTTCTCGTCCTTTGATTTTGACGTCCGTTAAGTGGGTATAGCCTTTATGCCCCTTTGGTTTGGTGGTACTGGTACTAGTGGGGTGAGAGAGATTTATTAGGGATTCCTTTCCTCCTACCCATCACTCACTATTTACCTTACTGCTCTCTTCATCTTTTCCTGGGAAAATCCCTGGGTTTTCGCTCATATCCATCCACCCAAAAAAAAAAAAAAAAAAAATCGGCCTTCTCACTGCTCTAGCGTAGAAAAATAAACACCTTTTACTGTAAAACCCCCCAAAGAGGCATAACCAACCTTTTTCTTCAACTCCCCTACAACCCCTTAATTTTGCTTTATTTTATCCACCAAATTACTCCACTTTTTAGCTTGACATAGCAAAAAAAAAAACCATTTCGCTGATTTTTTCTTCATTTGGTTGGAAAATGTTGGAGTTGTGGCTTTTGCTGTGTTTATTGTTTGCGGGGCAAATGGGTGGTGGGGTAGAGGGGCTAGGTGTGAACTGGGGTACACAAGCAACCCACCAATTGCCGCCTAAAGTAGTGGTTCGGATGTTGACTGACAATGGAATTCAGAAGGTGAAGCTGTTTGATTCGGATCCGACCACCATGAGTGCTCTTGCTGGATCAAACATTGAGGTTATGGTTGCAATTCCTAATGATCAGCTAGCCGCCATGACTGATTACAAGCGAGCTAAGCAGTGGGTGCAGCACAACATCTCCCGTTACAATTTCAATGGAGGTGTTAACATCAAGTAAGCTTGCTTGCCTTTTCTCCTTCCCCTCTTCATTTCGTGGCGTTCCTCCATTCAATTACCCTTAAAAGTGTTGTCAAACTTCAAAAAAAAAAAAACTAGATTGAGTATGATTTGTACTAGAAGAACTGCATAAAGTAAAGTTTGATTTTGGAAAATTAGATTGATCTACTTAGATGAAGTTTTTCATCATGCCCTGCCCTGCATAAAGTTTGATTCCAGGTGATTGGATTATTCATTCTACTAAATAAATACGGAAAGAACTCTATTTCTAAAATTTTACATTTTATCAAGCCGCTTCTGTTACTTTTGGCCTATTTGAGCGGAATAGAGAATCAATACTCCTATATGCTAGACACGGAGATCTGCGCAATGAAGTGGGTTTTTATTTATTTATTGTAAGTGTGATATCCATATTTTTTTGTGTGTATGTATCATTTTTTATCTGCATTTAATGGGATGGCTTCAACTTTGGCCCATCCCAAGGTGTTTCAGAAGATATTGAGTCTGTAGCCCTTCCAAGTTCCACCTCATCTGAGCTGGCCCTTATTGAAAGCATCCAATTTAATGCATACTGGATGATGGCCCAATTTTTTAGTCTCATTTTTTCATTTTTGAATTTCCTGATACTATATCAATACAAGCGATAAACTTGCATGGCATGGCTATTTTGTACTCTCCATTTTATGAGATTTCCCTATAAGGCTATAAACCCAAACTAATATTGCTGTTACAGCCAGATCAAGCATTATTTACCTTTTTTGACCTCTTAATTATCTTCTTCTTTTTTTCTTTTTTCTTTTTTTTTTTTTTTACCTTTTTTACAACGAGATTCCATTAAGTGATTTTTTTTTTTTTCCACAGAAAAAAGAGGAAGTGTCGTGTGGCTTACATTTACCTAGTATAGATAGATAGGTAGATAAAGAGATAGATAGATAGATGCCCTGCAGGGCCAGCCTTGGGCATAAGCCCACTAGGCAATCGCTTAGGGCTCCCAATTTTTTGCCCAATAATAGGGCCCCAAAGTATTAAATATATTAAATGTTAACTAAAATTACTTACCTGAAGGCTGTTGTGGTTCAGTAGTAAGCTCTCCTTGGTATATCCATCAGGTTTGTTCAACTTTTTCCATCTTCATTTTTTACGCCAATATATTTCGAACCTGTACAAAAAATTACTAACTTACAGCCGGCAATGAGTATCGAACCCACAACGTCAGAGTCTTAGGTGTAATTTATTGCTATGTGCCACTGCACCACAACGCGTTTTCAACCATTATATCACATAACTAATAAGTACATACAAAAATTTTAGAGGCTCCATTGCCAAAAGCCGCTTAGGGCTCCTTAAATCTCAGGGGTTCCCTGCTACCCTTGTTCTAAGGATATATATTTTTGTGGATTATCTCACTCATACTTTTCCTTCTTTCTTTTTTGTTTCCAAGAGTTACACTTGAATAAAGTTGTTTTCCTTGTCCTACTCCTTTTCTTTCTGTTCTTGGTGTACCCCTGGAAGTAGCAAAGAACCAATATGGCTTGTTGACAAGAGAATTGATTGCTCCATCAAATCTAATTAGCATTAACTTTATCCTATTAAGTTTTTTCCTCTTGAACTTTTCAACGATGACATAATGGGTGTTGGTTTGCTTAGAAAATTTGATTGCTTTTTAATACTACCAGCTACGATGATGAAATATTCTTTTGTTCTTTCTCTGAGGAATAAAACTTTGACCACTTACCTTATAATTATGTCAGCCCAGATCAGCCGTGGACTGGATGTTTACAGTCAATTCCAGCAGAATGTTGTGAACGTCATAGTTCTTAGTTCGAGACATATTCTTAGTGGTTGAACGGGCATGTGTCAGAGTTCTTTTTTTTTTAGGGGCTCGTGGCATGTAGAAAGGTCTATAAAACTCGTTGGAAGGTTGTCACCAAGACATTCGTTCCTGTCGTCGACATGATTTTTCCTCTTCCAGTTTGTTGGAACCTGTTGACATGATTTTAACTTGTAAAGAACTTGCGACTGTGGAAGGAATTCAACTTGTACCTCCTGAATTTTGTTGGCAGTGCTGTTGCTCAGAATACGGTTAATGAGTACGTATCTAGAGTGGAATAGCCCTTCCATCAGATACAAACGTGTTGTGTTATAGAATCAAGTTTACAAATAACAGATCAAAAAGAGGAATCTGTATGAATTTTGTTAGGTATAGTCACATAAGGGTGGATTTCACGCAAACTTTTTCAGATGTCTCCATTCATTTCTCCAGACGATAACTTTTTTTTTTTGATCGGCAATAACTTTACCGCCTGTTTTTCGCTACTAGGACTCTATTACTCAACTTTGTGATTGGTATTTCCCAATTTGACTGACTCATATTAGTTTCGACTTCTATTTTGAATCAGGTATGTAGCAGTTGGGAATGAACCTTTTCTCCAATCCTACAACAATTCATTCTTGAATGTTACCTTCCCAGCCCTTCAAAACATCCAAAATGCCTTGAATGAAGCTGGTGTTGGAAACGCCATAAAAGCTACTGTGCCCTTAAATGCTGATGTCTATGGATCGCCTCAAAACAATCCAGTCCCATCTGCTGGAAGGTTCAGGTCAGATATCAGTGAACTCATGACTCAGATTGCCCAATTCCTTAACCAGAATAATGCACCCTTCACAGTAAATATTTACCCTTTCCTGAGTCTCTATGGCAATGACAATTTCCCTGTTGACTATGCTTTCTTCGATGGAGTTACTGCTCCTGTTGTTGATAGTAATGGTATCCAATATACCAACGTCTTTGATGCCAACTTTGATACCTTGGTTTCGGCCTTGACCGCAGCGGGTTTTGGTGGCCTGACTGTTTTGGTAGGGGAGGTTGGGTGGCCCACGGACGGTGATAAGAATGCAAACTCGAATTACGCTTATAGGTTTTACAATGGGCTTTTGCCAATACTTGCAGCTAACAAGGGCACCCCACTTCGGCCAGGATACATAGAAGTTTACTTGTTTGGGTTTATTGATGAGGATGCGAAGAGCGTCGCTCCTGGGAATTTTGAGCGCCACTGGGGAATTTTCAGGTACGATGGGCAACCCAAATACCCTATGGATCTTTCTGGGCAAGGTCAAAACAAATATCTTGTGGGTGCACAGAATGTGCAGTACTTACCTACGTCATGGTGCACGTTTAATCCAAATGCCACGGATTTGAGCAAACTTGCAGATAATATAAATTATGCCTGTACATTCTCAGATTGCACGGCACTTGGGTACGGGTCTTCTTGTAATGGTTTGGATGCTAATGGAAATGCTTCATATGCATTTAATATGTACTACCAGGTCCAGAATCAAGACGACTTGAGTTGTAATTTCCAAGGTCTTGCCATGGTGACTACACAAAATATATCACAGGCAAATTGCAATTTCACAATTCAAATTGCAACATCTTCTACCCGGAGGCGTTCTCCTCTGGCTTTGGCATTTTTGACGGTATTGGCACTTGTGTTGCTATAGAGTTGCTTCTGTGGATACTAAGCTGTACTTGTTTTTCTTTTGGTGTTGTGAGTATTTTGTATTTTGGGCCACTGAGATTCTTTAAATAAGCTACTGATTCATTTCCCTCTTTGAGCTTATGAGCACAACTCCTCCTCTATTTGAAGTTTGAGATTGATAATTCCATCATACAGTTTATTCAGAGTTGGTCACCAGATGGTTTGTGGAATGGCTTTGTAAGCCCTTGGACCGCTTGGAATACGAAAATCTTAATTGGACTTCTTGGTTCCTGTTAACATGTTTTACTCCTCAGGGTATAATGCTGAGATTACACTTGCTTTTCAGGTGATGAAGAATTTTCAGTTAGATACTAAGTTTTGCTTGGTTGGTAAGTGTGTGATGTTCAATACTCTTAATATGAAATCTCACCTTGCCTCTTGGCTTTGAGCGTAAACGTAACTCAAGGAGCTTATGAAATTCAGCTTCCCTAAAAGAGTGAATGGCTGCCCCAGTTTTTTGTCCACTTAAAGATGAATTCACTAGCAAAATTCCATTGAAGTAGTCTCAATGTTCTGGTTATGTCTATCGAACGCATTTTGTATCAGGAAAACTATGGTTGGATTGGTATTGAAACCTTTCTCCTACTACCGTGCCCAGAATAGTTTACTCGGTTCTGTCTCTTAGTTCTTGAGCCTTGGGTCTATGTACTTTCTGTTCAGTAGTTCCTCTCATTGCAAATATAACATTTATCTGCGATTCTGCATTTATATTGTATGCAGAATCGCAGAAGTATCATATCCCTACCTAGGGGTGTACATGGTCCGGATTGGACCGGTTTTGTAGAAATCCAATAACCGAACCATATTTAACGGTTCAAAAAAATTGAAACCGGAACCAGACCATTATACATATGGAACCAAACCGGAACCAGACCATTTGATCGGTTCGGTTTGGTTCGGTTTACGGTTCTAAACCATTTATCATCTACAAATTACCAAAAAAAAAGAGAATAAAAATACCACTAATTTATTAAAATTGCTCACAATTTGATGAACTTTGAGAGAGAGAGAGAGAGAGCCATCAATTTGGGAGAGAGTTAGACACGTGAGAATGAAATAACTTTGAATCCCTTAAAAAGAGTTCTAATATAGCTATCATTGTAGGATTTCAAATTTATGGGAAACAAGAACTAGTATTGGGGACCGGAAGGATTTTAATCATTTGGGGGAGTAGAAGAGTTTGATGAGTAGTTGAAAAGTTTTATTGATGGCCCAAGGTAGATGCAAGGAAAAAATAAACAAACAAATAAATAAATATATGTATCTATGGTATGTATTAACGGTCCGGTTCGGATGGAACCACGGTTTGCAATTATAAAACCATGGACCGAACCATAATGTACGGTTCTCATTTTTTTGAAACCAAAACCAATCCATTAAACCATAGAACCAATCCAAATAGATCGGTTTGGTTCGGTTGGTCCGGTTTCGCGGTTTTTTCGGTTCTCTTGTACACCCCTATCCCTACCCTACTAGTAGAAGGGGGCTTCCGAAAAGGCAAAGGCTCGGGGACAACAAACAACTGCAGAAAGGAAGAAAAATCCTCGGGCAGCTACGCCAGTTCTAACTTATCAGTGCCACAACTACAAACTCTTCAACTCCGGCTCCACATATTCAAAGATTTGAGTGCAACCACCTCCAATAAAGCACTAGTAGAGTATCAGCAATCCGCACTTGAAACCCGTCTTCAAATGCATGTCTACCACCAAAAGAACACAGCAGTATATTGCACATTCCTCTTCCATTCCAACATGTGCGCAAACACGAAATAAATATGTTAGAATCGAGAATTGCTGTGCAGTTTCAGTAAACCTGTAATCTCCAGCATACTCTCCAAAAACAGAGTGATAATTTTGAAACATAACGCTCACTGTCTAACAACAGTTTCAAATCTGTAAATCTAAATACAATCTCTAATAATAGTTCTTGAGAACAAACAGATTTTGATCCTGGTAAGTGGTAAGACAATTATTAAATGCCCCCAAATTGTACGGTTTGACTTCCACTAACGAAACAGACACATTCACAGCATAGCACAAATATACATGCACGCACACACAGAAAGAAGGGAAGCATAATAGACCATTGCTGGCACTTCCTGAACTCTGCAAGGACAGGATATATGTTCTCAAATGCCGTCTATGTTCCTCCCTCACCGGCGGAATGGAAAAAAAAAAAAAGAAGAGCCAGTTAGTGAGGCATACAAACAGCACCTAAAGGTGCTTGAAGATGACGACAAATCCTGCATCACCTTGGCTCCACTAAAGACAATCTCTTTCCTGAGATAGAGATGAGAAGAACAATCTTTGGTTGCTTCATAGGATAAATCAAGCCTGGAAATAGTTCAATCTTTCGTTGCTTCATATGATATATCAAGCCTGGAAATAGTTCTGGTTCGTTCTGCATCAACATAAAACAGATGAGATGAGTACTGAATGCCCCGATAAACTGCACATTAAGACCAGTAAACATCCCATACTATGCTTCACTTTTAAATGTAAGCATAGGTTAAGAAGAATGTATTTCATTAATTTCAGATTCTTACAACAAAAGAAGACAAACGAAATAGTGATACCATATTCTTCAACAAATGGGGAGTTCTTTTACGAAGGATTGTCACCTACGCTCGGAAAAGCGCCATGGGAATATTCGAATATGCAAGACTGAAAGGAAATTTTACATCACAGGAACCAACAATGTTCTAAATCTCGAAATCCTACCATGATAAAGGGGAGAAATAAATGAAACAACTTCATAGTAACCAGGATGCATAGTTGGCTATTTGCCTGCATGATCAAAGAGAAGATATAGCAAGAGAGGCGTAAGTACCTTGAATTTGGCAGGAAACCCAAGCTTTTGGTTAATTCGTGGATACTGGAAGAGAAAGTTAAATTAGTCATCGTATTGTCTATTGAAAGTACATGCATACAACCATTACCATATCAACAGAAATATTAAGGATCTCACAAAATTGAGTTTTCTAAAACATGGTTCCAAGATCCAACAAGATTGTCACTGATACAGCTACAGACAAAGCATGGATTTGAGGAAAATTCTTGCAGACAAACTTTCAAACAATGAAAGATTTGGTTTCAAAAGTGGATACAAAGTTAAAGCAAAGGACAATCCTTTCGAATTTCATTCAGATTTGCAGCAACCATGCTAATCAGAACCACAAATCCTGTGACTAACACATCCCAAAGTTGTTTCATACCTTTCTTGCTGCTAGTTTTGACTGCTGTTCACTCTTCGCTCCAGTGCACACCTGATAAAGGTCGGGCAACTAGTGACGAGAAAAGATTTCTCATGGAAAACTTCGATTTCAAAACACGATAGAACTACAATTGGCCATGATTTTTTTTAATAGAAGCGTTCAAGCAGATTGGAAAGCATCTGATATGAGAACCCCAGATAATTAGGAGTACTATACCGTTTTTCCCATTCCGCCTGAAAGGCCACCATCCACCTCAACCCCACAAAGAAGATAACGAGAAAACTCACTCAGCAAACATACACAAAAAGAAATTGAACTCATTCCTGTCCCAACCCATTCATTTGTGTATCATCGAAATTAAAAGGAAGGATTCATCTTCAATTCTGCATACGTCCAAGCCCATTCAAGCAAATACATCTCCAGCAAAGTTTGCAGCAAGAAATGATCACATGGACGCACACTCAAAGTGGGGTAGGGAGAGGCATCCCATTTAAAATGCTTTTGGCAAGTTTCATCAAGAGATTGATCTGGCAACTTTACACAAGGCAGAGTTCAAATGCATGCCCACATGTGCAAATTAACTAGGACAAAACCATTGGATATTCACAAACGTTGAAGCAATTGCGGACTTCTGTAAGTTTCATGGAAGAATTATGCTAACCACCGGTTATTGGGCAATGGATAGCCTCGGTATAGATGTAAAACTTTCATTGAAAGTTGAGATAAGCTTATAGGAATTTATTATAATGAATGGGCATTTGTAACAAGTATTGTGATAGGAGCTTAAATGTGGATGTTTAAGCTCCCCCAACCTATCCTTGTTAAGTCTGTTTTAATGCTCCTTAGTCACTTATACATGATATTTGCGTTTCAGGTGTTGGAGGCCGGATGTGACGGAGTTGGGGCTAAATGATGAAGTTTAGAAGTGGTGGATGTGAGCTAGGAGGGGCAAGCCAAGCAAGGCTTGGAATCAAGTTGCAGAGGAAATTCCACAGAACAGCTTTCCATGTGTCCAGACAAGTTTTCAATGTGACCATACATATCAGAAGATTGCTCCTGGATTATTTTGCTGAGCCATATGTCCGGTTGCACCAACCTTATATGCCCGGACATATGGTCATCCAACCGGACAGACTGCACCATCCAACCAGACATATCCAGCCGACTTCAGCAGTCCTCTTTGACCTGTTCAACTCCTGAAAAGCTAATGACGGTTGGAGCAATATTTAAGCCCTTGGGCTATCTTAGGTCGACAACAACTTGCTTAGGGAGCTACTGGGATTTACTTCAAGGCTAAGCAAAGGAGAAAGAAGCAGGAGAAGGAGAAAAGCAGGAAGCTGAAGAAGAGCATGGAATCTGTGGAAAAGAACTTCACGTCTTCTCCTCCCATGGCCGGCTAAACTCCTAGTCTAGGGGTAGATGAAGGATTATTTCCAAGTAGTTTGAATTTTATTTGTGTTCAAAGACTTATTTACTTGAATCTTGGGATTGTATGCTTAAGAATATTTTCAATTTTGTTGAATGGCTTTAATACTTTCTATCAGTCTTCTGTGTTTGTATTCTAGACTTCAAGCACTGGCATACATGCTTTGTTATTGATTCACAAGGTTGGTTGAGATAGATTATGCTAAACTAGACAGGGCGTGCTATTAGACGGACCGTACTTCGATTCAGTCCGTGCTAGTAAGACAACTTGTACTCGACAAAGATAGTCTATGCCAATCGATTATTCGTGAAATTCTTGCCTTGATTCGAATGAATAGTCTTTGACCAAATGAAATTAAGCTACGAGGGAGAAACCGGATTCGAGTCCCTAGACCATTTCTCCAGTTGTTTTTAAAAAATCAGATTTTCTTTCTATTTTCTTAGTTTTAAATTTAAAATCAAACTTGAAACTCGTTCTCGAATTGAAGTAGGAATTGATTGAAACCAATAAGACGTGCTCTTGTCTGTTGGAACTTGTGGCTCATATGGTGTGTATGAGAGGCACTGAGAAGTTCCCGGAATCGATAAGCAAGTTGGGAAGCACTTGGGAGGAGTCGGTATCGATACAGGTGTTTCTCTGTATCGATACCGAGGCGACAAGGAGCGAACAGATTGTATGGGTATCGATACAGGGTTTTACCTGTATCGATACCGAGAGGCTTAAAAAGCCTGTGAACGGTGTTTCAAGGGCATTATAGGTATTCAGGCTATAATGTTGTGTTAGGGTTGGAATAGGAGTAGTGGCCACATATAAATACTCTCTATTGTAAAACCCTAGTTGCTGGACTCATCAATAAACGACTACTCTGTGTGCTCCCGTGGACGTACCCGGTTTTGGGGAACCACGTAAATTCCTGTGTTGATTTCCTTTACTGTTTACGTATTCTGTTGTGTGCGTGTGGTGATTATTCTAACAAGTGGTATCAGAGCGCGGGTTTATTCACGCGGATTGAATCACACGAAGAACAATGGTGGGGAATACATCTGTGTCGAAGTTCGATGTTGTAAAGTTCGACGGGACTGGTAATTTCGGACTGTGGCAACAGAGGGTAAAGGATCTGCTGGTGCAGCAGGGTTTGTCGAAGGCGTTGAGCGGGGCGTCCAAGAAACCAGAGCAGATGTCCAACGATGATTGGGAAGATTTGCAGGCAAAGGCCGTGAGTACGATTCGTCTGTGTCTTGCAGACGAAGTTATGTATCACGTGATCGGCGATGATTCGCCGGATGGGGTTTGGACGAAGCTGGAGAGCAGGTATATGTCGAAGTCCTTGACTAATAAACTGTTTCTGAAGCAAAAATTATTCGGGCTGAAGATGGTCGAGGGTTCTGACCTAATTCAGCATATCAATACGTTCAATCAGATTGTTAGTGATTTATTGCGGATTGAAGTAATATTCGAAGAGGAAGATCAGGCTCTGATGTTGCTATCCTCTTTACCGGGTTCTCTGGATAATCTCGTTACCACTCTACTCTGGGGGAAAGAAACCCTAGAACTGGAGGAAGTTACTGCAGCCCTTCTGGCCTATAATCAGCGCAGGTTACAGACTGAGTCAGTACAGGGTGAAGGACTGGTGGTGAAAGGGTACGAGGAACGGGGCAGAAGGGTGGAGAGGGGAAAATCTGTTGAGCGTGGGAGATCGAAATCGAAGGCAGGTTTTGAGTTGAAGTGTTACAGGTGTCATGAACCGGGTCACTTCAAGAAAAATTGTCCGCAGAAGGGCAAAGGAGGGAACTGGAAGAAGAAACAGGGAAAGGCAGGGGATAGGAAAGATGGACCATCGAATTCTGCAAACGTGGTGGAGCAGGATGATTCTGAAGATGGTGATATGCTTTCAGTCTCTGCCAATCCGGATCACTTGGCAGACTCATGGATTCTGGATTCAGCATGTTCTTATCACATGTCCCCTAACAGGGAGTGGTTTGACACCTACAGGTCAGTGAATTGTGGTAATGTTCTTATGGGTAATGATGCATCGTGTAAAGTCATAGGAATAGGCACAATTAAAATCAGGATGTTTGATGGTGTTGTGAGAACTTTGGGTGATGTTAGACATGTTCCAGAGTTGAGGAAAAATCTAATTTCGTTGGGAACCTTAGACTCCAATGGCTGTGGGTGCAAAACAGAAGGTGGAGTGATGAAGGTGACGAAGGGTGCCATGGTGATAATGAAGGGTTCCAAAGTTCCTGGTAATATTTACATGCTGACAGGGAGTACAGTTGTAGGTGGAGCTGCTGCCACCACAACGGTTGATACTGATGATACCATTCTTTGGCATATGCGGTTGGGGCATATGGGGGAACGTGGGATGTTGGAGCTACATAAGAGGAATCTACTGAAAGGGGTGAAATCGTGCAAAGTGGGGTTCTGTAAATTCTGTGTTCTGGGGAAGCAGTGTAAGGTGCAGTTTAGGAATGCTACTCACAGAACAAAGGGCATTCTTGACTACATTCATTCTGATGTTTGGGGGCCAGTGAGGGTAGCCTCGAAAGGGGGATCTCTGTATTTCGTGACCTTTATCGATGATTATTCGAGGAAAGTCTGGGTTTACTTCTTGCGACACAAGTCTGAGGTTTATGCAACGTTCAAAATGTGGAAAGCTGAGGTGGAAAATCAGACTGGGAAGCGGATTAAGTGCCTCCGGACAGATAATGGGACAGAGTACAAGGATGGGGATTTTCTGAGGTTTTGTGAGGAGCATGGGATTCAGCGACACTGGACAGTTCGAAAGACACCGCAGCAGAATGGGGTGGCAGAAAGGATGAACAGAACCATAGCAGAAAGAGCACGGTGTATCAGACTTAATGCAGGGCTTCCAAAAATGTTTTGGGCAGAAGCAGTGAGCATGGCAGTGTTTGTGATAAACAGGTCGCCTAGTATTGCTTTGAATGGAAAGGTAGCGGAAGAGGTGTGGACAGACAGAGAAGTTGACTACTCAGTTTTGAGGATCTTTGGGTGTCCAGCCTATGTTCATGTTCCCGGTAATGAGAGGTCGAAGCTTGATGCGAAGTCCAAACAGTGTATCTTTATTGGGTATGAAAAAGGGGTAAAAGGGTACAAGCTTTGGGATCCAGAAGCAAGGAAGCAGGTGATCAGTAGAGATGTGGTATTTGATGAGGATTCAATGGTCAAGGCACATCAAGGGGTACAGAAAACTGAGTCAGGGGAAAGTAGCAAGCAGCAGGGTATACAGATTGAGCTGGATGATTCTGACACAGGTGGTGACACATATATAGGTGGAGACACAGGTGGTTCTCAACCAAAGGAACAGCTTGATCAACAGCAGAAGGCGCAGCAGGAGAGCATAGCCACAGGGAGACCCAAACGTGTTATCAAGCCACCGGAGAGGTATGGGTTTGAGGATATGGTTGCTTATGCATTGTCCACTACCAGTGGGGATCCGTCTACTTTTCAGGAGGCCATTACTACTTCTGAAAAGGACAGATGGATGCAAGCCATGGTGGAGGAGATGGAGTCATTGCATAAGAACAAAACTTGGGAGTTGAAAGAACTGCCTCAAGGGAAGAAAACAGTGGGTTGCAAGTGGGTTTATAAGAGGAAAGAAGCTGCGTCTGAAAAGGAAAAGGAAAAGTTCAAGGCTAGGTTGGTAGCAAAGGGGTACTCACAGAGGAAGGGGATTGATTATGATGAGGTCTTTTCTCCAGTGGTGAGGCATACTTCAATCCGGATTCTCTTGGCATTGGTGGCTAGCTATGATATGGAGTTAGAGCAGCTGGATGTGAAAACGGCATTCCTCCATGGTGATTTGGAGGAGGTTATTTACATGGAGCAGCCTGAGGGATTCATGCAGCCAGGGACTGAGCACCTTGTGTGTAGGTTGAAGAAGTCACTTTATGGGCTGAAGCAGTCTCCAAGACAATGGTATAAGAGGTTTGACTCCTACATGATTCGGATTGGGTTCACACGCTGTGAGTATGATTGCTGTGTCTACGTTAAGAGTCTTGATGATGGTTCATGTATTTTCTTACTACTTTATGTGGATGATATGCTTATTGCTGCAAAGAGTATGGTTGAGGTGAACAGGTTGAAATCTTTGTTGGGCAAAGAGTTTGACATGAAGGATTTGGGTGCTGCTAGGAAAATACTTGGGATGGAGATTCGCAGGGATAGGTCAGCAGGGAAGCTGTGGTTATCTCAAAAGGATTATGTGATGAAAGTGTTGGAAAGGTTCAGCATGGATAGTGCTAAGCCTGTTAGCACACCTTTGGCGAGTCATTTCAGGTTATCTACAGCACAGTGTCCGAAGTCTGAGGAAGAGATTCAGGATATGTCAAAGGTGCCTTATGCCAGCGCAGTTGGTTGTTTGATGTATGCAATGGTATGTACTAGACCCGATTTAGCACACGCGGTTAGCACAGTCAGCAAGTACATGGCCAATCCAGGCAGAGAGCATTGGAAGGCAGTCAAGTGGATGTTCAGATACTTGAGGGGTACTGTAGGCCGTGGGATTATGTTTGCAAAGCAGGATCAGGTTTCAGTTGTAGGGTTTGTGGATGCGGATTATGCTGGGGGTATGGATGACAGGAGGTCTACTACGGGTTATGTGTTTACACTTGCGGGTGGGCCTATTTGTTGGAGATCCATGGTTCAACCTCTAGTTGCTCTATCTACTACTGAGTCTGAATACATGGCGGTGACTGAGGCAGCTAAAGAAGCATTGTGGTTGAAGGGTTTGGTGAAAGAACTGGGCATAGATCAAGGTGGAGTGCAGTTGTACTATGACAGCCAGAGTGCCATTTATTTGGCGAAGCACCAGGTGTATCATGCGAGGACCAAGCATATTGACGTGAGATTTCACAAGGTGAGAGAGTTGATTGCTTCGGGTGATTTGATATTGGAAAAGGTGCACACTTCTGAGAATGCAGCTGACATGTTTACAAAGATTGTGACTGTGGACAAGTTCGAGCATTGCTTGGACTTGGTTAATGTCTCCAGATGCTAGAAAGGAGGCGTCCTCCCAACAACTTGTTGAATCGGTGTAGTTGTCTTCTGAATGGGCGAGGATATTCGCCAAGGTGGAGATTGTTGGAACTTGTGGCTCATATGGTGTGTATGAGAGGCACTGAGAAGTTCCCGGAATCGATAAGCAAGTTGGGAAGCACTTGGGAGGAGTCGGTATCGATACAGGTGTTTCTCTGTATCGATACCGAGGCGACAAGGAGCGAACAGATTGTATGGGTATCGATACAGGGTTTTACCTGTATCGATACCGAGAGGCTTAAAAAGCCTGTGAACGGTGTTTCAAGGGCATTATAGGTATTCAGGCTATAATGTTGTGTTAGGGTTGGAATAGGAGTAGTGGCCACATATAAATACTCTCTATTGTAAAACCCTAGTTGCTGGACTCATCAATAAACGACTACTCTGTGTGCTCCCGTGGACGTACCCGGTTTTGGGGAACCACGTAAATTCCTGTGTTGATTTCCTTTACTGTTTACGTATTCTGTTGTGTGCGTGTGGTGATTATTCTAACATTGTCCTTGTGGAACGATACTCGGGACTTTTTCCACTATTCTACGGAGTAGTTGTAATAGTTCAATTTTAATTAATAATTTTGGCACGGTAACGACACGGTCATATTGAAATTCTTATTTCTTTTGCATTATTGCCCCCTTAACCACCATGGCACCAGCCGTTGGTTGTGGTTAGCATGAGCCTTCACAGAGTACTAAATCTGAATATAATTTGAATGGATGAAGACCTAATAATATATCAGGAAACTGTATATGGATGAAGACCTATTTTGAATATACATTAGGTGCACATTTCAGTTTTCC
This sequence comes from Vaccinium vitis-idaea, assembly GCA_963854785.1. Taxonomy (NCBI): domain Eukaryota; kingdom Viridiplantae; phylum Streptophyta; class Magnoliopsida; order Ericales; family Ericaceae; genus Vaccinium; species Vaccinium vitis-idaea. The sequence goes on from OY978220.1 coordinate 218,479, forward strand.
ATAATTCCATGGAGTCGGTAAAAAAAACATTGCAGAATCAAAACGCATGACAAACTCAAGTGTGATGCTACAATTATGTTTACTTGAGTAGGGGAAAAGTCATCACAAGTGGAGTGGAGAGAACAAGGTAGGGATGGGTCCAGGGAGCAAACATTCCCATCACTTGTGATTGGCTACAGCATGGACCCCGCAGTTTATACCAGTAACAAGTGAAGGTACTGTTCTCCCACCTATTCGGTGGACAAGCAAAATTGAATCGAAAGGGGAAAAGGGTGGCAAGGTTGGTTGTGTAGGGGAGAGAGTGTACCACATTAGAATTCCAAGTTTGGAAGATGGAGATGGCTAAAATATTTAGATGTTCGTGGTTTTCAAATTTAACAATCCATTTTAATAAAAAGGGAGACCCACTTTTTGGTGTCCACGAATTTTGAGGCTGTGTATTTTTTCTACTACCAGAATTTTCAAACAAAGCTATTAACACTTGGAAGGCGTGTGTTTTTATTGACTGCTTCAAGCCAAACTATAAAATTGCAGAGTGCAGCATAATTGCAACACTCATGATATAGGGCACTCCTATTCAGTCTCAGACTCTCACTCACGAAAACTTCAAAATGTGTAGCCTCTCGGGGATGCCAAACTATAGAATTGCAAAGTGCAGCATAATCGCAAGACTCATGATATAGGGCACTCCTATTCAGTCTCAGACTCTCACTCATGAAAGCTTCAAAATGTGTAGCCTCTCTGCCATCCCCTTTCTCTTCAATTGTGCACAATCTCTACTCAACAATGTTTTCCAGTGATTTCAGTTATTTTGAGATGCAATTTGATCATGTTGCGTTTTCAAATTTCACACGTCGGTATTGGTTTTTGCAGGGAGGTGTGACTTCCTTTTTAGCCCAATCTCTGGACCCGGATGTCATTTTGATTGGTGTCACTGCTAAGGAAAGTGATCATATGTATGTACATTACTCACTTGACACTACTTCTACTCCCTCTGCCTTGGTTAGTACTTACAAATCTAATTTCGATCTCAAATTGGTATTGCAATCTTCAATCTTTCTTCTGCAAGTTTTTGCAATGGTTAAGAATTTTCAGATTTAAAAATATATATATATACACATTTTCCAAATTTTTTTACTTGCGATTAATTCAAATATTACATATGCAAACACCCAAACTCCCAAACTGTTGGAAACCAGCATTATCTTAGTACAAAAAAGAAAGCTACCACTGCTTCAACATTTTAAGATATGATCCATCAATAGTAAAAGCCATGAGCAAGGTTGTTGGTTTATTGCAAAATGTTTACAGCCAATATAAAATACAAAAATTTTGCACATACCCAATAAAAGCTTTGAATTATATAAAATCTTCCAATAACAAAAAGTATCACGTATAGTATCATACTAAGAAGCATAGACACGGATATAGAAACAGACACGACATGACATGGATATGCGGATTCATAATTTTTCCAAAAACTAGGACACGATACTGTGGGGGATATGCTATATAATATTAAAATAACACATAGACACACACATTCATACATATATTGCATATTAAATTCAAATATTACCTTAAAAAATTACATTAAAATACAAAAAGGCATTCAAGATTTAACCAAAGCATCTATGGCAATTGAGTGGGTTGAGGCTACTTCAATTATAAGGAACTCCAAAGGAAGAAGGTGGGAACCCAAAGTACATGTTGTCTTACTGAGGACACTTAATGGAGATCAAAGCCTATCAGCAAAAGAACAGCACTAGATTTCAACACACAATTTCTCTCTCCAACCAACCAAGTTACAGATCGAATAACCTATGGCCTTACATTCTTTCATTATACTGAGGGTATTGAAAATTACTGCTTCAGGCAATTTGATGTATCAGAATAGACCATAAACCACCCATCCGAACCAAAATGATATGACAATCAAGTGCAAGCTGAGGAAATTCTCAAAAAATAGTATTGGCAAGATCTAATACAAGATAAATATAATTAAGTCACTAACAGGCATAAACTTCTATTCAGCCACCTAGCAAATGGCTTGGAACGAGTTAAATGCTCGTAAAATAGATATTTCACTAGAATAATGCTGGCAACATCCAATACACACATAATGTTTACGTCACTGACAATAGGCATCGAGGTTCTATTTGGCCACCTTGGAAATGGATTGAAACGAGTAGTAAAGATCATACACTAGAAATTTTACCAGAGATGCCCTTCTCTTCATCCTCCTCTCCTTTATCATCACCATCATCATTCACACTATCAATGAGCTTAGACGCAGCAGAATCATGCTGTGATGGAGCAGTGTTGGCAGCTCCAGTTACCGACTGCTGATAAAGAACACCTCCGCCGATCGAGAGGAGGAGGCAAACCAAACCAAAGGGTCCCGCATGTTTATCCCAAATCAACACATTGATTAGAACTGTCAAAAACTTATTAACTACACCGGTGACAGTAAAGGCCGTGGCAGAGATTGCTTTTCTGGCAGCAAATCCAAAGAAACTGATGAGCAACCCAAACCCGCAAGAAAGCAACACTGCGGAAAATGCATCAAACTTGAACCAATTCTCTGATCTTGATCCCACAGCAGCGAAAACGTCAACATACTCTCCCGTAACAATCCAAAACTGTGGAGCCCTCTTTCTCTGGTAGTTCCTCCTGGTGACGATGAACGACGGTAATGGTGTATACTCTCAGACAGAACTCTAGGCCTGCACACTGAACAAACCGTTAGCACCAGACCGGACTGTTGAGTCCGGAATGGCACTCCGACGGTCTTATAAGTAAGAGAAGAAGATGAAGTGCAGTAGATTTAGGGTTTTAGAGTGTGAGTCGCGCGTACCTCTGGTAGGAGATGAAGTTTACCTTTTATAGGCGAGCCTTGACTTGGCCTCCAAGTACAGCCGTGCCCGTCACGTGATATAACCGCTCGGCTGACGTCACGATGACGTGCCCGGAAGAATACACTACATGCACATGCTCCCAGTAAGGTCCTGACGCGTGTCATAACCGTCATCTGTCACGATCACAGTTTGTTACGAGCTCATGCCGCATTAACCGCTATGCTGACTCAGAACCGAGTTTGCCGGCATGTTATCCGCATCATGAAGTCGGTTAAGGTCACTCCTCGGCTATGCCCCGAGTCATTTTGATATTAACCATGAAAGGCCACAAACGAATTAGATGTTGGATGGGTCTCGGCACTTTGCCGAGGCAGTGGGTCGAACCCCACTATGCTCCTTTTGAGTGTGTTGATTCGTGGTTCCGAAGAGTCCCCCAATGATAGTCTCTCGGCGACTACAAAGAGGTGTCTCATATTGATTCAGCGTACAAGCCAGGTGCTCGGTATATCCGGACCCCTACAATAGCCCCTCGATCCCTCCATGTGGTTTATTTTCCACAGGAGGGGTTGAGTACTCGGGTGCCGAGCAGGGTCCTGACCGAGCCCCATTCTTCAAATTAAGGCCATCATAAGATTCTCTGTCATCGCCGTGCTTCTGACCATCCGGAATTCGCCACGTGTCCCCTACAAGTAGGGTTTCAGAGAAGATGTGACAGCTGTAGTCACGTCGTGCCGCAATGCTGACGTAGTGAGGGGGAACGCTACGGTGCATCGTCTTAGGTGACGCGTGTCATGCATCCAACGGTCGTGATCACGCCGGTCCGGATTCCGTGCCATGATCAGGTGAGTTTCCCGCCCAAGCTCTACCCCTTTTTTTTCAAGAACCTGACGCCGCTATAAATACCCCAGAGAGGAAAGAGAAAACACTTTTTCTCTCTGCTCACTCGATTTTCAGACGCTCTCGCTCTAGAAATTTCCAAGCTTGCACGTGAATCGAGGCTGTTGCTTCCTGTTTTCTTCAGATCTTCAGGTAAAACTTCTCCTCAACTCTATTCCTGCATTTTCTGCTTATTTTCTCGCGTTTTTGTCAAGTATTTTTCTGTTTTCGTCGAGTTTTCTGGGTTTGGGCGCTTGAAGATGAACAGTCATCTTCAACCTGTTCTTGAGGTTGAAGATGACACCGAGAGGTCTAGGATATAGGCTCTTCGCCTCCACCGTAGATAGATACCGGAGAGTTAACTGTCACACGTGCACTTTGTCTGTTAGGGATCTCAAACGTCTGGTGGCCGCCGAGGGATAGGTTGTTCGGAATTGGTTTCAGGACCCATTGCTCATAGCTAACGGTCTTTTACCGTGCATTCTTTTGTTAGGTCTGGCGCCACCAGTCTTCGAGGTCTCTTCAGACTCCGAGAGCTCAGGATCCGAGACTTTCAGTACCGCTGCTTCCCATATAGCCTTCCTTCTTCACAAATATAGAGCTCGGCCTAACCCTTGCCGAGAGATCATACCGATGGACTACGATTTCGAAGTCCCTATAGACGAGAGGCCCCTTCAATCCATTCCTCCGAGCCCCAACCATGGGGTCCCCGAAGCCCCCATTGACATAGACGATGATGTCGACGTCTCGGATGGGTTCTTAGATGACAGCGAGGCTACCGAGTCTGATGACCGGTCGGAGTGGGACCCTTCCGAAACGACAACCACTAGTGCCGAGCCTTCTACTACTAGCGTTGAGCCTCCGGAGGATAACGCAGCCGCTGAAGTCGAGCAGCTAATCCTTGCCGAGATCGGCGTTGAGTTGCCCGAGCCTCCTCAGTCTTCCGAAGGGGCATCCAGTAGCGGGAAGAAGGAGCAACGGTGCCCCTATCTCTGCTACTTCATGACCGGAGATGCCGGTATGAAGGTTTTTCGGGAAAAGTACGACATCCCAGATGACGTCAATGTTACCCTTCACCCGAAGGGTCAAGAGCTTGTCTATGGACCGAACCATCTGAACATCCCTTTGATGGCCATCACTGAAGGAGGGGTTCGGATTCCGATGAGCGAATTCGTCCGAGCATTTCTTAATGCTTATGAACTTTCTCCGGACCAGCTCACATGCAACAGCTATCGGGTCCTTAGTTCGGCCTATGAGATGATGCTGAAGGATGATTTGGACCTCAGTGTCTGGGATCTACTTGAGATCTATGCCGTGTCCCGGAACAAATCGTTCGGGAGGTACTTCTTGATGACACGTCCGATGAAACGGCAGATCGTAGAGCACCTTCCCGACTCCGAGAAATGGGCTGATCTGTATGTGGTGGTTTCCGGCAACTTTGCCGGGCCCCCCGATGCTGATCTTTTACCCGTCCCAACTGTTAAAGGGAACACTGGTCGGTTCTTAATTCGTATTTTGCCCGTTGCTTTTCTTTTTGTATTTCTGTGTACTGACCTTTCGGATGTTTATCTTTCAGCTCCATCTCCCATATCCCGGAGGCTAAAGAGGATCGCAAGGAAAAGTTGTGCCGAAGCTTTGTACGAAGTGCAGGGGCGATATACCCACGATCTGCTCGGCTATATTCCGACTTACCGGTGTTGGATCAGGAAAAAGCCCAAGAAGAAGAGATCGAAAAAATCCAAGGCAAACCGCACGATATCTGAGGCCGAAAGGTTGCTATTAGAGGAGCAGCCTTTAGAAGACCTCCAAGGGCGTGAAAGGGTCCCCGTAGATAGGGTATCCCCCGAACCCTCAGACATCATGCCGCCGAAGATCGACCTGAGAGCAAAACTGGCTGAGCTGGCATCTCAGGCCAAGAAGGGCGCGCCGAAGAAAACCTATGCACCACCGAGCTCTACCTCCATGCCCGACAAAGTCCCGGTCGCTACTGTCCATAAGAAGACAGTCGCTCGGTCCAAAGGGGCAGCTTCTGCGGAAGAGAGGGCGGCTAAGCGGGTGAAGATATCCGAGGTCCATACGATTGAGGATGATCTTCCTGACCAGACGTTGCAGCAGCCGGACTCTTCTAATGTTGAGGGCTCGTCACACCCCTTCTCTCCGATTTTGGTGAAGGAAAACGGCAATGTCATCTTGGAAGATGACAGTGTTGCCGCGAACCCTCGTTTAGCTATGGGGCTGCTCCCAGGTTTGGCCCTCAGGAAAGATCTTGATCTGGTGCCGAACAAACTGGAGGATAACCTCTTTCATTGCACGGCACAAATCGTGAAGGTCGGTATTCTCTTATCCGAACCCTGATGATCCGTTATTTGTTTATTGCCTTGATACTGATATCATGTTTTGGTTTTTCAGACCGGACAATCAATGCTCAAGCTCTATGACCAAGCTCTCGACCTTAGCAACTCTTCTAAGAAGCTGAAGCGCCGAGCTGACGCGGCCCTTGAGAATGTCGGGACAGCCGAGAAAAAGGCCGAGGAGCTCCGTCTGGAAAACGAGAAGCTCAAAGGTGATCTCGTGAGGTTGGAAGAGTTGAAGAAGAAGACTGATGAACAGTTGGAGGAAAAGAGGGCCGGGCATCAGAAAGCCTTAGATGCTGCCAGAACCGAAGGCCATTCGGCTGGTTTTGAAGAGGCGGGTCAAGCCTATGCCGAAGACATCTACGCCCTAGTGAAGGACGGCGAGCACAAAGGCTTCGGCAAGGGGTACCTGTTTGCTTGTGATGCCTTTGGCATTCCAGCTGATGACCCGAGGCGTGAAGTGCCTGATGCACCGGACTCTCCAGTTGCTGAAGAAAGTCTAGAAGATGATGCCGAAGGAACTCCAGAAGGAGATAATGTGGAGGCTTCGGAGCATGAAGATGCTGCTGACAAGGTTTCAGACCCAGAGAGGTCCTTCGAGCAAGTTATTCCTCCGGAGAATGAACCGGCGAATGTAACCCAGTAGGATAGGGTTTTAAAAATTTTAATTGTTAACTGTTTTGGATATTACTGGACGGCTCCGGACATTTGGAGTTTGCCGTTCCAGAGGTTTTAAAGCAGGTTTATTTATGGAGATGGCACCGAACAAGTACCATCCCACCATGCTCCCGTTTCACCGAAGTGGTGAAAATGTTTTGATTTCAATGCTTTGAATGGATGATTTAGCTTTTTCATATATGGATGTTTATCGTTTGAATGCAATATGATCTTTATTGATTGGTATAAAAACCTTTTCAATACTTAGAAAATTTCTTACTCTTTATAAGAAATGCATCCATCCAATAGCCCCTGCTTCGGGATTAATCTGAGAAAGTAGTTGCTCGGATTGGAACCGAAGCAACACAAAATATAATGAAAATTTTCCAACTTGGAAAAAATTTCCACTGATAGCCCCTGCTCGGTTCTAATCAGAGGAAATTGTTGCTCGGATTGGAACCGAAGCAACACGAAATGGAATGAAATTTTTCCAACACTTGGAAAAAAATTCCTCTGATAGCCCCTGCTCGGTTCTAATCAGAGGAAATAGTTGCTCGGATTGGAACCGAAGCAACACGAAATGGAATGAAATTTTTCCAACACTTGGAAAAAATTTCCTCTGATAGCCCCTGCTCGGTTCTAATCAGAGGAAATAGTTGCTCGGATTGGAACCGAAGCAACACGAAATGGAATGAATTTTTTCCAACACTTGGAAAAAATTTCCTCTGATAGCCCCTGCTCGGTTCTAATCAGAGGAAATAGTTGTTCGGATTGGAACCGAAGCAACACAGAGCGGATTTGAAAATCCTGGCGCCGGCTTAAGGTTATTTCCGGACCTTGAGAGTTCTAATCAGTTAACAAAATGGGCAATAGTCATAGCGAAAGATTCTCTTTTCATTTATCATCCGAACACCTTCAATTACAAGATAAAAAGGGGCAAAACAGGCAGCCCAAATATACCTCTTCTAACAAAATTTAGCCTATGCATAGAACTTCCTAAGCTTAGTGGCATTCCAGGGGTTGCCAATAGGTGTGCCGTCCATCTCTGCAAGCTTATAAGATCCATGTCCGACTTTCTCAATCACACGATAGGGGCCCTCATAGTTGGGTTTGAACTTAGTCTTTTTAGATTTTTGGACCACCTCTCGGAGCACAAGATCATCTACATTGAAGGGCCTCATCCGGACATTCTTGTTATAACTTCTGGCAACCTCTTGCTGATACGAGGCATGTTTCAGGTGTGCTTCGTCCCTGAGCTCTTCAGCTAGGTCGAGTTCCCTGTCCATGGCCTCATCATTGGTCGGCACATCAAAATTTTCAGTCCGAGCTGTTGGGATTAGGGTGGCTAGAGGGAGAACAGCTTCCATGCCGTACGCCATAGAGAATGGGGTTCGGCCAGTTGAGCGCCGGGGTGTGGTTCGATAGCCCCATAGAACCTTTGGGAGTTCTTCGGCCCACCGACCCCTCTTGAGAGTTAGGCGTCTCTTGATTCCAGTTGATATCGTCTTGTTTGATGCTTCGGCTTGCCCGTTTCCCTGTGGGTATGATACCGAGGAATGGAAGATCCGGATGTTATGCTTCTTGCAGAGCTTCTCGATCGCTTCAGCCACAAATTGAGTCCCGTTATCCGAAATGATCGCATAAGGGACACCGAAGCGAGAGATAATGTTCTTCCAAAGAAAGCGTTCTACGTCGGTAGCAGTTATGGTGATTAGGGGCTCGGTCTCCACCCACTTGGTGTAGTAATCAGTCGCTGTTATCAAGTGTTTGAAACCCCCAGGAGCCGTTGGCAGCTTTCCCACTATGTCCATCCCCCACTGTGCGAAAGGTCAGGGACTGGTTATAGGGTGTAAGGCTTCGGCTGGCTGGAGTAGGTGCGAGGCGTGCTTTTGACACTGTTCGCATCTCTTCGCATACTCTTCTGAAGTCTTTTTCATCTTTGGCCACCAGTATCCCTGAGTGAGAGCTCGGAGATAAAGAGACCGTCCGCCAGAGTGGCACCCACTGCTCCCCTCATGGAGTTCTCGGAGAATGCTCTCAATTTGGGAGTCGTGCACTACCTTCAAGTCTGGGCCTGTAAAGGATCTTCGGTACATTTTATCGTTCGGGTCTAGATAAAAGTAGGTGGCCTTGCACCTGACTCTGTGGGCTTCCTTCTTGTCCGCCGGGAGCTTCTCGTGCTTGAGATAGGCGTAGATCTCGTCCATCCAGCTGGGGCCGAGGGATACTAGTAGCACTTCCTTTGTCATTTGCTCGATGCTTGGACTCTCTATTTCTCCGAATAGGATGGTTCGGTTAGGGGAGGCTGCACATGCTGTAGCTAAGGAGGCCAGAGCGTCCGCGTGGGCGTTTCGCTCTCGGCCCACCCAATCAATCTCCACGGTTCCAATCTCCGTAATCAGCTCCCACACTCTGTTGTAGTATTTCATCATCCTTGGATCTTTCAAGTTGTACTGGTCCTTTAGTTGGTTTACAATCAACTGTGAATCACTGTAGACTTGCACTGTCTCGGCACCCAAGTGTTTTGCCATCTTTAGGCCGGAGACTAGTGCTTCGTATTCGGCCTCATTGTTTGACGCCGGAAATCCAATGGTTAGCGCGTTTTCGTGCATGATACCTTCCGGGCTGACGAGCACGATGCCGGCGCCAGCCCCTCGGCCATTTGATGCTCCGTCAACATGCAAGCGCCATACATCTCCTTGGAACATTTTCCAAACTCTGCCCTTTCTTTCGTCGTTAGGTTTCTCGGCTTCCGCCGGAGTCCCTAAAGTTGTTTCATCTGGTCCATCTTCCGATGTCTCTCCTTCGGGTAGTTGCTTATCATCATCTTTCAGCTCAGGTGTCAGTTCGGCAATAAAATCTGCCAGAGCCTGTCCCTTGATAGCTGTTCGGGGCTCGTATCGAATATCGAAGTTCCCCAATTCCAAGCTCCATTTTGAGATCCGAGTGGAGAGGTCAGACTTTTTGAGGACAGTCTTCAATGGGTACTCGGTGATCATAGTGATTGTATGGGCTTGGAAGTAAGGCAGCAGTTTCCTTTTAGCGGTTACGAGAGCCAAAACCAACTTTTCAAGAGGGAGGTACCTTGTTTCGGAAGGGATCAATGTTTTGCTGGCGTAGTAGATGGGCTGGAAGTTAGCCCCTTCCTTCCTCACAAGGACCGAGCTCACAGCATGTCCTGAAACCGAGAGGTAGAGGTATAGATCTTCTTCAGGCTTTGGCATCACGAGGAGGGGGGCTCTGGAGAGATAATCCTTTAACTGGCCCAGCGCTCGGTCACATTCTTCGGTCCACTGAAAACTCCTTTTGCTCGTTTTCAGGGACTCGAAGAAAGGTCGGCACAGATCCGAAGACCGGCTGATAAACCTATTGAGGGCCGCGGCCATTCCAGTGAGCCTTTGAACTTCTTTGATGGTGCTCGGAGGTCTTAGGTTTCGGATTGCTGTTATCTGTTTGGGATCCGCCTCAATTCCCCGCCGGGTGACCATGTATCCGAGAAACTTACCTGATCCGACGCCAAATGCACACTTCTCGGCGTTGAGGCGCAGCTTGTGTTTCTTCATGACGGCAAAAATTTCGCCGAGGTGCTCCAAGTGATCCGAAGTGTGCTTGCTCTTGACCACCATGTCATCGATGTACGCTTCCATTGTGTCCCCGAGCTGCTTGGCGAACATTTTTGTCACCATGCGCTGGTAGGTAGCCCCAGCGTTCTTGAGGCCGAACGGCATTACCTTGTAGCAATAAGTCCCTCGGGGGGAAATGAAAGCTGTTTTCTCTTGATCTTCAACTGCCATTGCTACCTGGTGGTACCCGCTGTAGGCATCCATCATGCTGAGCCGAGCGTGTCCCGCCGTAGCATCGACTAACTGATCAATCCGTGGAAGAGGAAAGCAGTCCTTCGGGCAGGCTTCATTAAGATTGGTGTAGTCTACGCAGACGCGCAGCTTCCCATTCTTTTTTGGCACTACTACGGTGTTTGCCAACCATGTCGGGTATTGTACCTCTCGGATAGCCCCGGCATCAAGTAGCCTCCCAACTTCAGCTATAACAGCGTCTGAGTGAGCCGGAGACGAACGTCTTGGTTTTTGTACCACGGGCCTTCGGAGAGGATCAACGTTGAGTGAGTGAGAGATGAACTGAGGGTCAATGCCCGGCATCTCGTATGGAGTCCAGGCAAAGACCTCGATGTTCCCTTTGAGGAACTCAACCAGCTCCTCTCTTTCAAAGGTTGTCAGTGTCGACCCGAGAAGAAAGTAGCGAGTCCCGTCGTCGTTAATGGGTACAGTGACGAGGTCCTCTACCGCCTTCTCCTCCGCGGCCGTCCCGACATCCTCCAAAGCCGGACCCTCATGTTCCTCGATAGATCTCGGTTTGGGTTCTTTCTTCTTCTTTCCCTTGGTGGTTTTCTTCTTCATATGCACCGCATTTACCTGGCATCTCTTTGCTGCCATCTGGTCACCTTTGATATCCTCCTACCATCCTTCGGAACCTATGAACCGGACAACTTGGTGATAAGTTGAAGCGATGGCTTTCATTTCGTGCAACCAAGTTCTGCCGAGGATAGCGTTGTAAGGGCTCGGCGCGTCTACAACAACGAATTCCATCGGCAGGGTTTTTGACCTTGCCCTCACCGGAAGGATGATCCGTCCCATTGGCCAAACCGGAGCCCCGTTAAATCCGAAGAGGGGGGAGTCGGCCGGCATCAGATGGTCCGGGTTCAGGTTCAGCGCTTTGAAGGCCGAGTAGTACAGGATCTCGGTGGAGCTTCCTTGGTCAACGAGCACTCGCTTGACCCTGGGGATTCCCATGTAAACGGAAATTACCAGAGCGTCGCTGTGAGGTAGCTGAACGTCTTTTAGATCCTGCTCGGTGAACGTGATTGTCCACTGCTCCTCACGATCCGAGAGCTTTCGTTTACTGCTTTCCCCAATGGCCAGAACCTGCGAGGAGGGGCTCGGTACTGCCCTAAGTGCTGCTGTTTTCTCTTTGGTTGCAGCCCCATGGATCACATGGACAACCACCTCTTCCGGAGGGTTATTCTGCTGCTACGCTCGGGCTGCTGTCTTTTGTCGGTCAATGAACTGGTTCAAGCGCCCCTGCGTAACCTGCGCTTCAAGGAACTCCTTGAAGGGTCGGCAAGCAGTGGTATAGTGTCCCAGCTCATTGTGGTAAGTGCACTTAACCTTGTTGTCGCTTGGTTGGCCTTCGGCGGTCCCCAGCTTATTAGTTGGCCAGGCGAACCACGGTTCCCGAGAGATTTCTCTTATCAGCTTGTAGAGAGGCAGGTTGAATACTGTTCTTATGCCTACGAACTCGTTAGGTTTCGGTTCCCGCTCCCTGCGCGGTTCCCGTTCCTTCCACGAGTCGCGGTCCTTTTTCCATCCTTTGCTGCCCCCCGTCTTGATTGTGTTGACTTGCTTTTTACCCGTGTAATCTCCAAAGTTGCCCTTCTGGTTTCCCGAGCTTCTTGAGAGCCTTCTCTCGGATATGACATCCTCCAACTGGGCAAACTTCTCTACCGTTTCCATTAACCGGCTCATGTTTGCCGGGGGGTGCAGCATCAGCTCTTCAAAAATCGCCGAGTTCTCGTCTAAGCCATACTTGAAGGACGTGGCTGCCATCTGGGGGTCGCAGCTTTCGATGGCGTTGTAAATCTCCCAGTAGCGCTCGGCATACTTTCTGAGTTTTTCTCCGGACTGTCGTTTTAGACCAACAAGAGCGTCGATCGTCTTTGGTTGAGTGCTGCTCGTCACGAACCGAGCAGTGAAGGCCTCTTCCAGTTCTTCAAAAGAGCCGATGGAGCCCGGTTGTAGTTGGTTAAACCAAACTAGACCGGTCCCCTGAAGGCTCACCGGGAAAGCTTTGCACATCATGGCCTCATTGTAGCCGTAAAGTCCCATCAATTGCCGGTAGTGCACAAGGTGCATCACGGCGTCTGTCTTAGCGTCATACTTCGTGAATTTAGGGACAGTGAAGTTCTTCGGAGGTTGAGCTTCTTGGATCTCTCGAGTGAATGGTGACTCCTGGATTTTCCGAAGCCTTGAATCAGCTGGCTTCTCGGCTGAACGAGGGGCCTCGTAGGCCTTGTCAGTGCTGAACGCTCTTTTGGCGTTCAGTCTGTGCCGCTCGTCGCTCGCACCGAGGTCTCGGGGAGGCTCTTTTCGTTTCTCAGAGCTTCTGGCTTGAGGAGGATTTGCCTCCGCTCGGTATCTCTTTGACTCCCCGGTACGTGGGTCCCGAACGATAATATAATCGCCGGTATCATCCATGTCGTACTCTGGGAAGTGTTGGGTTTCTTGATCTCGGTGTCTCCGAGGACTCCGATTCCTGTTGTAGGTTCTCGGTTCTCGGTCCACACGCTCTCTATTGCGATCATGTCCCGTTGATCTGCTACGGATGATCTCTCGGCCATCCGCATCAAATTGCACCGGGGCTTTCCCACGGAGAACACTATCGCCTTCATCGTTTCGACGTGATGCTCGGGACCCAGAACGCCCCGTCGTTGACTGAGAACTGGAAGAAGAGTGGCCTCCAGTCCGAGCAGTGCGATCTGTACGCACAATCTCCGAACGTCTTCTCGGAGATGGAGTCCGCTGTCTTTGTGGAATCACTCGTCCTGAGGCGTCGGTGACGATGATCGGCTGGCCCAAACGGTCTTTAGCCGAAGGGCGTTGAGTTTGGTGGGTAAGTTGAGTTGTTTGAGCAGCCGCCGCCGCCTTACGCCGTCGCCTCGACGCCCCTGATCGGGAGGCTAAGGCTGTGGGTTGTTTCTTCGTTAGTGCTTCAATCTGAGCCTTCATGGCAGCCATCTGCTCCTGCATTTGCTGCACGGTGTCTAAAGGATTTGGGCTCGGAGTGAGGCCTGAAATGGGGTGGGTAACGATGCCCACCCGAAGACCACCCCCGGGGTTAGCTCCTGCCGCCGGTCCGGTTGTTCCGTCGTCTTCAACGATCGCCATGGAAATGCTGAGAAGCAGAGGAAGAGTATCCTCCAAGAAGAAGAGTAAATCGCCGGGAAATGACGAAAATCAGTCGATCCCCAGCAGAGTCGCCAATTGTGGAGCCCTCTTTCTCTGGTAGTTCCTCCTGGTGACGATGAACGACGGTAATGGTGTATACTCTCAGACAGAACTCTAGGCCTGCACACTGAACAAACCGTTAGCACCAGACCGGACCGTTGAGTCCGAAATGGCACTCCGACGGTCTTGTAAGTAAGAGAAGAAGATGAAGTGCAGTAGATTTAGGGTTTTAGAGTGTGAGTCGCGCGTACCTCTGGTAGGAGATGAAGTTTACCTTTTATAGGCGAGCCTTGACTTGGCCTCCAAGTACAGCCGTGCCCGTCACGTGATATAACCGCTCGGCTGACGTCACGATGACGTGCCCGGAAGAATACACTACATGCACATGCTCCCAGTAAGGTCCTGACGCGTGTCATAACCGTCATCTGTCACGATCACAGTTTGTTACGAGCTCATGCCGCATTAACCGCTATGCTGACTCAGAACCGAGTTTGCTGGCATGTTATCCGCATCATGAAGTCGGTTAAGGTCACTCCTCGGCTATGCCCCGAGTCATTTTGATATTAACCATGAAAGGCCACAAACGAATTAGATGTTGGATGGGTCTCGGCACTTTGCCGAGGCAGTGGGCCGAACCCCACTATGCTCCTTTTGAGTGTGTTGATTCGTGGTTCCGAAGAGTCCCCCAATGATAGTCTCTCGGCGACTACAAAGAGGTGTCTCATATTGATTCAGCGTACAAGCCAGGTGCTCGGTATATCCGGACCCCTACAAAAACAATGGGGCCATCATCAACGACAACAAATTGTTGTAGAACACAAAACCCCAGGTGTTCAACCCGAGATTCATAACTGTGGGGGTCTCTTCGCCGGAGTGAACTCTTTGAACCTCTTGGAGCGGGACGGGCAATGGTGGTGAGGACAATGCACGCCTGAGCCGCTGCCGCTCGCCGGATCTGGTAACCTGCACACGTAGACAACCACGTCAGTGCCTAGCCCGGACGGTGGTGGTCTGGGAAGGCACTCCGATGATTAAGTCAGTCACCGGAGGGGAGAAATGCACCAGAAATCTTAGAGAAAGAGGTGAAGAAGGGGAGTTATGAGGGTAGTAAATGAGGAGAGAGGAATACCCATTGTGGTAGTTGTGGCTGGGTATTTATAGGCTGAGGGGCGTGCGTCCCACGCGCTCGGCGGCCCTCACGCGCCTGTCATTCACGCTCGGAATGACAGGTGACATGACCTTCACCCCAGCCCCAGACGCCATGTTTGGGCTGACGTCACGGCACGTGGGTTCTAGTAGTCAAATCAGCTCGAGACATTCCCCATCACCCATGTGCTTCTGCAGGCGGCGGTGGCAGAGTAGGTGACTGCCGCATTTAATGCCTCATCATAGACTGTGTGGCGTGCCCGACACACTTCCACCAAACCGGGTATATCCGAGCCCCACGTTACCGAGGTCAACCGACTCGGCAAGCGTGCGGTCCAGCCCCTCGGGCGCTCGGCGCGTCGATCGGCGGAGCTCCCGAGGGATGGCTGGGAATCAAGCTTGTGAGCACCATGTCCTTGGCACCAAGACGTTCGGCAGATATCGTTCAAACCTATATTCGTCCAGGACCATGTATCCGCACCGTCCGCCGAGGGCACCATTCGTTCGGCACCATTGAGGCGGATCGATCTGCATTCGGTTTTGCAGATTCTAAGATAGTGACCTTTTTAGCTCTCCGTGATGTGGAGGGGGTGCCTCTGCTGACCCCTGTGAACCCGGCCGCTACAATAACCATGTGCTTAATATAAACCATCTCACTCGTAATTGTGATCAAGTAAGCAAATGCCCACGAATATGCCGTAAGCGTGAAACCAGAATCCGTGGCAACATACCCAACAGCACCACCCAAAATAATGACCAAGGAAAGAAAAGTAAGCTTTGAAGGGCACGGCTGCATCCTAAATGCAGTATCGGCAATAGCAACCAAAAGGGGCGTCAATGATCGAAACACAATGAATGTATCGATATTGGCATGGCGAAGAAGATTGGTGTTGGTGGAGATTGCGAGATAGAACACTACTGCCGCAGGCAGGAACTTCTTTGCAGTATCATATACAAACGGGTCGTGGTTTAGAAAACCTAATTTGCCCAGAACCCATACTCCTAGAGCTGAAGTTAGGTACTGCAACGCAGTTAGAAGACCTGGGTAGTTGAATTTGGTGATGGCAAATTTGTTTATCACAGCAAGCAAGCTAGAACAGAGAGCATAACCAACTACCAGACTGCTGGTTGAGTAGAACTGCTTCGACACCTCAAGTCGAATCGGAGCCATAGCTTTCTTCCCCAAGATTCAATGCTATAGATGGTACATCTGAACAAATTTCGTGAATTTCAATTACACGGATTGACATTGAAAGCGGTAGAATTATGGAATTTCATGAGTACAGCACTAAAAATGACTTCATTGCCAAAAGAACTGTTTAATTAGAAGCAAAAGCCACTGACTAGGTTTGGCTAAATAAGTTAGCTTAACTTTTTTTTTGGTCATTATTTGATTTTTTTTTTGTCTTTATTTGATTTTTTTTTTGCGTTTGTTAGTTTTGCATCGATTTTTTGAGTATTATTAGTTCGTCTCGATGAGAGGAATCCAAAAAGGTAAGAGATTATAATTAGAACCCTCAATTTTTTGAATAAAATCGAAAAAAATGTAAAAAACTGACTTTTTGGCTTATTTTTGTCTTTATTCAAAAAAAATTAAGTTTCAGTCATAATTTTTTACTTTTTCGATTCCTCTCGCCGAGCTGAACAAATAATACACAAAAAGTTGATGAAAAACTAAACCCATAGAAAGGGTTGTCCAGCGGATCATTCGATCCACCAATTCGACCAATCCAAACCATCCGTTGATCCATCCGTGAATGTTCGGTTCAGTTCCAAATCGAGAATTTCTTATCTGGCAGTTCCGGATCCGGATCGGATCGGATCAGATCCGCTCAATAATCCTTCTTTAATCTGTCAAATCCATCCGATCCGATCCGTAACCGATCCGTGAATGTTCGGTTCGGCTCCGGATCTTAAAAATCATAATCCGCTCTGAGCGGATCGGATCAAATCCATATCCGATCCATCCGAATCCAATCCGTGGACACCCCATACTAGTGTCAAAATCGAGACTAACATCACTATATCGGAAGACTACAGAAACGTGCGAAATCATTCTCATAGAGAAAATATCAAACTAAATCTGCACTTGGGTTTTAAATATATAAACCCTCGTATTTTCTAATAAATATAGCCTACCAAGTTCAAAGCTAAATGTATTAGTAACTCTAAACAAATTTACGAACTTCAATACACAGACTTGATATTGCAAGCCATATAAGTATGACATTGCACACGACTAGAGTCTAGAGCATGCTCTTAAATAACTTCCTTGCTAAAAGAAATGCATTGATCTGCTAAATTTACATCAAAAGCACCAAAATTTAGAGACTAAATTCCGCACGGTAATGCTAGTGGCGGTGGTTAAAGTGCAGCCAAGAAATTCAAAATTTCATCACTTTCACACCTCTAGGCTCTAACAAACTTGCATCACTTGTATACATTTTCCACGTACTCTAACCAGGGTCGGCCCTGGGCAGAAGCCTAGAAGGCCAATGCTTCAGACCCCCAAAAAAATGCTAAAAAGAAAGGCCCCTAAATGTATAGTACCCCTGCATCTGCGTTAAATTGAGTTTACTCGTGGTGGGTGGATCGGACATCCTTATACCAGGTCCATTAAATTGCCCATTAGAAAACAGCAAACAGGAAAAGAGAGACAGTGAGAGATAGAGGGCGACGAACACAGAGGCGGAGAGAGAGAGAGAGGGGTAACTATTCGATTTTTGTGTGTTGCTGATATCATAGACATTCTTTGTCGCAAATTATCACCAAACATACCCCTTTCTTTTCTACGGAGTACTATCTTTGCGAATTTCAATTCTTGGAAATGAAGCAGTATAACGAAATCAATTTTCCCCCTTTGCAATTATGATCTTCGTTTTTTATTTACTACTTAGAAGTGATAGCAGTAGACAGTAGTTTACTAAGGCCTCCTTCGGCAAAAAAGAAAAAATTGGTTTTTTGATTTTTTCATTTTGTTTTTATTCATTTTTTTTTTTTTGCATTTGTTAGTCTCACGTCAAATTTTCGTGATTTATGGATTCGTCTCGACAAAGAGTATAAAATTATGGTCGAAACTAATTTTTTTTAATAAAGTCAAAATTATTTTGGTTTATTTTCGGCTTTATTAAAAAAAAATTAGTTTTGTCCATAAATTTATACTTGTTGGATTCGTCTCGACGAGACGAATCCATAAACCTCAAAAACTTGACGCGAAACTAACAAATGAAATCTTTTTTTTGAATAAAGACAACGAAAAAACCAAAAAACTACTTCTACACTTTTTTGCCAAAGGAGCCCTAAGTATATTTTGAGCAAAAAATGTTCATGTATGTTGTATTTAGCTAATTCATCTCTCTCAGCACTCTAACAACACCGATCTATATTACCTATCTTTTTATTAAAATATTAGTATTAATTAAAAAAAATATTCTCACAAAATACACATACATACCCAATCGATGTATTTTCGGTCTTTACCTCGCCACCATCGATCAAGTCCCGTCGCCGTCAATCTTGTCGATCCTTGCCTGCATCGCCGTCAATCCTTGCCTGCATCTGGTCAAAATCTTGTCGGAAGCTACAACCTCAAATTACGCGATTTAGGGTCTCGATCGTTAGCATTTCCGATCGTTACCGTCGATTGTCGCCGGCTATTTAAGATTTCGATCCTTACTGTTCGTCATCATTGTCGCCGACGATCGGAAGCTTCGTCGTCGTTCACCTTGGCTTTTGGTTGTAGGGGAGAGAGAGAGAGAGAGAGAGAGAGAGAGAGAGAGAGAGAGAGAGAGAGAGAGAGAATAAAATATGGGATGGAGATGAATAGTGCCACCGTATTTTTACCTAGGTACTGTTCAAATATGTATGGTGCACAGTGTCATACCCTAGCTGTTGGGCCTCCTCTTCTTCTTCTTCTTCTTCTCTATTTTGCCGAGAAACTAGGGTTTACCTAAGCTACTGAAGTTGCTCTTAGATACTTGTGCAACAGCCCCCACAAATGACTTGTTCATGTTTATCTCTATTAGAGCATCTCTAGCCTTGACCCAAATTACAATCAAAATTTAAAAGCAAATATCCAATTTGGGTATGAGCATCTCAAATAGGAAAAACCCATTTTATACCAGAATTTATAATTTTTAAATATGCAATGGCATTCATGTAATTTAGAGAGAGAAAGAGAGGAAAGAACCTCAAATTTGTCGAAGATAACTTTAGTGACGCTCAAGCGATACTTAGCAAAATTCCAGCGACACTCAGCAAAGCTCTGCGTGATCTCAGCAAACCTCAGCAAAACTCCGACAAAGCTCAGAACATCTCCGGCAAGAAGATCAAAAAAAGTTCAGACAAATTCGGCGACGTCGACCAGCTCTGGCAACTTACAAAAACAAGTCTTTGGTCTCATCTCTTTCTCTCTCTCTCTCAAAATAGCCGTTGGAAAATGGGTTTGGATTTGGGTTGTCCCCAATTTGAGCAAAGAAATGGGTAAAACCCAAAATGGGGGGACATATGGTCATGCATTGGAGATGGGTTTTTGCTTAAATTTTGAATTTGAGTCTTAATATGGGTCTTACCCAAATTTTTACTCAAATTTGATTAAAAATTTGGGTAAAAGCTTGGTTGGTACAGAGCACTTTAGTTGTAAGCCATATTATCCTCAAATCCAATCCATTCCCCACCATCACAGTCCATCACCGTTGGGGAGCAGGGGCCATGTAGTCACTACACTCTGTAATGAGTAAATCTCGGCCGTCCAAGGTGTTTTGGACAATTGTGATCTTAAATAAACTGTTCGCACGAACAATTTATTTAAGATCTGGACCATCTGAAACGAGAATGGACAGCTAAGATTCTGACTACAGGCTCCCTGATTCCATCACCGGTGCCATCCACATCCAAAAATCCCAGACCATGATTGTTGTCGTCAAGCTCCAAGCACCCTAGGTCTCTTTCTCTCAACTTGGATGAAGAACCAAATCTGACCACCACCACTAATAACTCAAAAAGCCAAAAAGTTAGCTTATTGCGCTTTTCGAGGCAGGTCATTCTCTTATAATACATCACATTAATACATCACTTTCTACCGCTACTGAAAATGACCAAAAAATAGCCTTAACCTCGTTCTATCTTCTGTATCGACGAGGAAACATTTCAACTAACAATGTGTAGCAAATTTTCGACCAAGCTCTGAGCGTTGACCCAGATTTCTTCGATCAACCACCAGAATCACCGCCTATAACTACCATCGCCTACCATCAAACTTGCAAAGCCCATATTTGAGTTCTGATCGTCGACCAAAGTCGCCGCCGTCAGAAAACCAATACTATTGTTGACCACCACTAGCAAAGACCACCACCAACCACCAAAATATAGTCGTTGCAAATTTGGTGAAGGATTTGGTTCTCACCTAATTTGGTAAATTTTTTTAGTAGAACTTAATTTGGTTCTTGATTTGGTGAAGGACTGGACCTCTTTTTTTGTGATTTTTACTCAAATTTGAATTTTAGTTCATTTGGTTCAGGGCTGGAGATGCTATTACCAATTTTTTTTTAACCCAGTTGAGTATAATAATTCATATCATAAACTCCTAAAAACGGATTTCAAGACAGGTCATTCTCCTTACATACATCAAATACTTTTAGGTAGCTTAAAACGGGAAACTCACCCTAGGTCTAATTATTCAGTGCTCCTAAAGTACAGTCACGTGGTGCTCTAAGAAATTCCACCCACACTCTCTCTTGTGACATTCTTGAGTAAGTATATGAATCTCACATAAATATGTAGTATTGAAAGATTACTTGTATAATAACTCCAACCAATAGCCCCAACGAGCAACCCCAACCCATGTGACCAAATTACCTCCAAAAAATCATCCCCACCTACTAGCCTACTTATCATGACCACCTTGCATTGAAAACTCTTGTCAATTTGGCATATATCCCGCTTGAAAAAATCATAGCAATCACGAGAGTATGGCATGCCATAAAATTTTTGCAGGATTATTTTTTCCCTGTTTTTATCCTCCTTTTTTTTTTTTTTTTCCTTTTTGCTCTCCTTTTCCTCAATTGTTCAAGATTGTTGCCTATAGCTATATTTCATACTTCTGTTCTTCAATTTTTTTGGCAAAACTTTTGATAAACTTTTAAATTAATGGGTGTCAGTGTGATTTCGAAGATTAAAGGGGTATGCAGCGTGATTCCCACGAAATAGATGGGTTGTTACCCAAATTTACACATTTACATCTATACTTCAAATTTACACATTAATGGTGCGGTGCCCATCTGTTTATTCCCTTTTTTTTTTTTGTCAAAAGTTGAGAGATAGTATTCATCAAAGATTCCCATGGGGAAAGATTGGGAGTCCACAGATCGGACACTCCAACGACAACAGGTCACAGAAATACAACTAGAAAGCATATGACCAAACCAACGGAACACACCGGACAAAATCCGGACAACAACCGGCCTAAAGCCGGACATAACCGGCCTAAAGCCGGACAAAACACAAAAGAAACGAGAAAAAAGATACACTCCCCTTCGTCGCTGAGCAGCCCATCTCTAGCCAAACCTCCAACCGGTCACGCGCCTCTACCGGAGCCCTAAGAAGCCACCGGAACCCGTAAGGTTACAAAGGAGGAGCAGACGAATCGTAACGCCCAACAGGGCTGCGGAACGCCAAGTTCCAACGATTGGCGAACGGAAGGCGGATATGGTGCAGAAGGGGAAGGGGAAACCAGATCTAGAAAGGGGATTAGTCCCTCCCCTCCCGCCGCCCAAAGGGTGTGCAACCCATGGAGGGGGAGGGGAAGGAGGGGCGGCTAGGGTTAGAGTTTTTTAGAGAGAGAGGGGAGAGAGTTTTTTAGAGAGAGAGGGGCTGTTTATTCCCTTGGCTGCCAAAGAAAATGTCCGAGTTAGAGTTTCTCAAACTATCAAAATAGTCTTTATTAAGTCCTATTTCTAGCTTTCGTTAGAAATCCAAACGGAAAATGATTATTATTCTAGAGGAAGAGCAAGAATATCATTAATAAAGACTATTACAATTTACTGAGTTCAAATGAAAACAAACAAGATAAACAAAAAACACCACCAAATCAAATAAGGGATATATCCAGCCATTAATTGATCTGGCAGTCTTTTGTGAGAGATCTTGCCATACAAAATATCGATGAACAACTATTTCGGTAGTTTCACAATTGACAAGGCTTTCCTGCAGAAACTGTCTGATACTGTTTAGAGTCATGTCTTACCCCAGGTAAAGAGTAATGCAACACGGTTAGACATCGTGCAACTAGATGGCTCAGGCCAAGTACAGTGCTCTAAAACCGGTAGAGAAACTGCTGGAAAAAGACGCAAAAACAAAAAACGAAAAATATTGCATGTGCACATATTTGTGGGTACAGATAGCTCTATAGAGCCAACTTCGGGGTTCCACACAAGCAATCCAATTGGTTCATTACTTCTAAAATATGTTTTCAATTGGTCTTCCAAAAAATCAACTCAATCAAATAACTCTGAGTGCTCCATCCAATCTTCCAATTTTTGATAACTCTAAACGCTCAAATAAAAAATTGAAATGTAAGATCAATCATTTAAAATTATTCAATTTTTTTTATTTTACCGAAATTACTGAAAAACATATTTTAAAATTAATGAATGGGTTGGATTGTTCATGTGAGACCCCAAGTGAGTCCCATGTCACAATTTGTGCACACCACATGACAATTTTCTCCTTGGATTTTCTAATGGAAGTTAGAAATTAGACTTAATATATTGCAATATCATAGTTGGAGGACGAAATAGACTGTTTTGGTAATTTGATGACGAAGTAAAAAAAATGGTGTATAATTTGAGGGATAAAAACTTAAAAAAACTCTTCATGGACGTCCTTCGGGACACACTTATCTTCTTTGTTGTTAATCCAGAAATTTTCCTCTAACCCAACTATTGTCTAAGGCTGAGTTCTTGAATGGATTAAATGGAAAATCTCATTTAAGTTGGTTTTTTATGGAAGGGTGATTAAATTATGTTGTTTTCCCAATAGATTAAGTCTAGTTATTTTTCCCATTAGATTTTTAAAAAGGGGAGCTAAAATCAGCCTTTCATTTAATCTATTTGTGGAGGGTAGTGATTAAATTTCTGATTTAATCACCCAATAATCCATTCAAGAACTCAGCCTAAATAACGTAGTTATTATAAATCACGTCTCTCTCTTAGAACAGGAAATGGCATATATATATATATATATATATATATATATATATATATATATATATATATATATATATATTTTTTTTTTTTTTGGATCAGGAAATGGCATATGAGACGATATATTTGGCCCACAGATTAGGATTAAGATGGTCTAATTAATTCCCCACAGATTAGGATTAATAAGAAAATGAGGAAAAAGACACGCGCACTCGTCACACTCCACTCCACACAAGGAGGACAGTACACTAACACACACTGATATCATCAAGTGGTATCTAGACCTTATATCATACGTAGCCTCCATTAACACGAACCACCTGTCCATTAACCCACTCACCAGCATCGCTAGCCAAGAACCCAACAACAGGAGCCATATCCTTGGACTCACCGAGTCTACTCAGAGGGCACTCATCCACCACCCTCCTCACCGTCTCCGCCGTCTTCCCAGCAAAGAACATCTCAGTCGCAATAGGCCCCGGCGCAACGCAGTTAGCAGTGATTCCCGTGCCTTTCAGCTCCTTGGCAAGTATCTTCACCATGGCCTCCACAGCCGCCTTGGATCCCGCGTACGCCCCGTACCCAGGCCTCAGCGCCCCCACCATCGAACTCGACAGGCATATGATCCTCCCCCCACCGCCGCGCTTCAGCCGTTTCGAAGCCTCTTTCAAGCACAGGAACGCTCCCCTCGTGTTCACGCTGAAAGTCCGGTCGAAATCGTCGAGGGTGGTGTCCAATAGGGTTGGGTATTTGGGGTCGAGTACGCCGGCGGAGTTAACCAGTATGTAGGGCTGGGAATTGAAGGCGGATTCGGCGGCGTCGAAGAGGGCCTTGACTTGGTCTGGCTCGGAGACGTCGGCTTTGACGGTGACGGCACGAGGATTTCCAGCTGTAGAAGAAGAAGAAGAAGAAGAAGATCCGGTAGTATTGGTGTTGAAGTTATTGATTAGGGAGGCGACGAGGTTGGCTTCGGATGAGTTGGAGGAGTAGTTGATGACGATTTTGGCGCCGAGGGATGCAAGGTGGAGGGAGATGGCTCGGCCGATGCCACGAGAGCCGCCGGTGACGATTGCAACTCGGTCATGGAGTGGGAGAAAGGATTGGGTAATTGTCTGCGCAGGGGCGTTTGATTCAGTCATATTGGAAGGAGAAGAAGATGTGAGGGACAATGGTAGAGACAATGGGGGGGTTGGGATGAATGGACTGTTCAAATAAGGAAGAAGAATGACCGGACTGAGTTCCAATCCAGTTTGTCTACCCTCTGGTCTGGACCAGTTTGGGCTATTTGTAGGCTCAAAGCCCACAACAACGATCAGAACCGTACACATTTATCGAGCTCCAATCCAGTTTGCCTACCATCTGGTCTGGACCAGTTTGGGCTATTTGTAGGCTCAAAGCCCACAACAATGATCAAAACCGTTTACATTTTTCAAGCTCATCGAGGAAATGGACCGCATCAAAAAATTCATTGATCGGACACCATTTGGTATGCCCCTGAATGGAATGGAATGCATTAAACTTTCTTGCTCGTTTAATAGTTATAGTTTAGTTTAGTTTAGTTTAGTTTAGTTTTGGAGATAGGGGTAACGAGTAGAGAGTAATGTGGGTATTGATTATAAAACAAAACTAAAACTAAAGAGCAACACTACATACACACAAAAGTTACCCACAAATTATCCAAACAAGTGTGTGTTTGAGTAATTTGTGGGTAACTTGTTTGTGTGTACCTAACATTTCCCAAAACTAAGAGCTAAACTACCATGAAACGAACAAGGACAAGATAATTGTGTCAAATGGGTTGCAATCTAGTGTTGCACATTTTAAAACCAAACCTAATGCTTTTCAAAATCATAAAAAACGGTTTTCAATCAATGTAATTTTTATCGTGGTCCATGTTCTCGACGAGCTGTAAAAGGTGAACAGTAAGGGCCAATCAATGGCCCAAATTGGAGGTTAGCCAAACTGGACTGAGCTGTGATTTCCTTGTGCTCTACTAGGAACAAATAGCATGTTTGGCTGGGGACATAGCTGAGCGGATGAGATTGGACCCGAATTGGTCATTCTAGGCACACATCACAATTGATCCATGGTATGTGATTAAATTAGGTACCCGAATTACTCATCCTTGCATTGGACTATTTTATCTGGACTGCGATCTCTTAATTATGGACATGCCTGACCTGGTCCACAATTTATTCAAACATCCAAATTACCTCTCTTAACCCCTGGACCCCCCATACCTTGGTGTGTGAGACCATAATGGATCGTCCCACATCGGTGGGCAAAATGAAGTGAGGTTAGCATATATATAACAAATCAAGCAGCTACTGCATAACTTGAGGCTAACATTTTGAGTCACATGGTTAAACCAAGACTTAGCAAGTCAGCCGGGGCGGGTTGTGACGCGATCTCTCTTCACTTTTCGCGTAACCCTACATACGGAGAGAGAGAGAGAGTATGTGTGGCGATTTAGGCTGACCGTGTTCTTCGGTCTAAACGGCTCCACTGGTCAAACTCCAACAAGATCTCTTTCCGTTAACTCAGGTGAGGAGAAAATTGATAGCTTATTCTTCGATCTTCACATCACGCTCTTTCTGTGTGTGCGCACGCGCACGCGTGCGTCTTTTTATACTTTGGATCTCTGTGTGTGTGTGGCCATGAAACCTGACATGTGTGTGTGTGCCGTGAACTTGTGAATCTCTCTATGTGTGTGTGACACTGTGAATTTGTGGATCAGACCAGTTCGTTTGATAGAAAGGTTGGGTGTGGTGCTATGAACATGAGAGAGACACATAATTTCTCTATTACAATGGATGGGGCTTTTGCTTTGGACTTCACTAGTTCGACAAGGTGGAAGTATGAAGAATATATCTCTTTTTGTAGCCTATGTAACTCAAATAACTTGTGATATTTATTTGAGAATTTAATAAAATGTTCTTTTATTAGGAGAGATAATATATGTTTCTAAATTTGTTCAATTTGTCTATTTCTTCAATTATTATACATGGTGTTGGGAATACAATAGTAATATTAATAAAAACATAACATAAATTAATATTAAAAAATTATAGTTGGTATATTGCGAATAAATGTAAAAATCCTTTTAACATTTAATAATTTCAATTCATGTATCTATAATTATCAAAATGAATTATTATAGCTTACTTGTTGACAAGGATAATAAAATAATTAATTTTGTATTTATATAATTAATTTAGTGTATAATCTAATATGGCCGTGCATAAAAGCAAATAAGACATTTGGCAGGTTTTTACATTATTCACCCAACATTTCCTGCATTTCAACAGAAAAACAAATCAAGTATCATTTTATCCCCCATTCTTACAAAATTATTAAAACCAAGTACTAATATTTAACCCACTCCATAAATGTGGGTCAATTATCCATAAATAATACTTCATACTACGATCTTATCCCTTTTTACTATATCTTGTTCACCCAAAACTCATCTTGCATCTAATAAAGCCATTAAGAAAATTGAATAGAAAAAAATGGGAGCAAAATTGTTTTGCTCATAAGACTCTAGTTTGTTGTTTTCTTTCCTCTGTTTCTCTAAATCAAACACTGAGAGATTTTCTTTAATTTTTCTTTTCTTTTATTTTATTCCCCATAAGTTCCAAAGAAATCCTTAATCCTTACACTATGTGAATAGACGTGCGATGGCAGGTGAATGGATGAAAGTGAACAATAATAATAAAAACCACTTGATGTCCCAAGTCTCGACATTTTTCTCCACCACGTATTTTGTTAGATTCACACCAAGGGTGCTTTGGCTAAAATATAAGGGTGTTGATTTTGGAGCTCTTTTTTTTATGCCAGCACTCTAATATTTTATGAAGTTACAAAACTACGATTTTTAAGATATAAAAATTACTAGAGGCATTCCACCCCTAAATTATCTCCTCATTTACTAAGGCACTCCAAACGAATAAATGAACAAAAACCAAAAATAAACATTAGGTTCTAAACATTAACATTAACATTACGTTCCAAACATTAAACATCCACAACATAAACATTAGGTTCCAAACATTAAACATGCATCTATGTCAAATTGCTTCATGCCACTTTACACCAAAAAAATTGCTAGAATTCTCCAAAATAAACAGCACACAATTGAAAATGTTGATGCTGTAAAATCTTCATAACGGCTAGGACACAAGATCTTCATATTTTCGTACTCATTATCTATCATTTTTTCCTCAAAAGCTTCATAATGGCTGCAAATCTACATTTTAAAACTCATAGTGAGACAAACAAAAGCACATCGCCAAAGTTATGAGAACTCTTGAGAGGAAAAGTAACAGAACTCTCAAGAGACTTTGCATGAACAAAAGGATAGTTATACAATCATAGGCCGAAGATCACTTGTTCTGGTTGTCCTAGTGCAAAACATGGAGACAATAACGTAAAAACTCTACCAAGGAAACATTACTTATGAAAGTAGACAATTCAGTGACGTGCAGTAAAAGGAGTTGACAAAACAAAAATTCACTAAACCAGCGATAACTTTGCAGTTGGTCAAACTGGATAGTCCTTGTATCTGAAATCCATTCACTGAGAGGAGTGAATTAAGACAAATTCCAAATTCCAAATTCCAAATTTATATGCGGATAAGTAACTCTATTTAAACTGACTTTAGGCTTCTAATTTCACACAATCTTCACACTGAAGAAGAAAAGAGGGAAAACATCCGACAAATCTTACCAAAAAAAAAAATGCGAGAAGCAAGAAAACGTAGAGACGTCAGAACAAAAAAACAAAAAAGGAGAAACAATAGATAGGGAGGAAGGTTAAACAACAGATCCACCATTGGCACGGATGATCTGGCCATTGATCCACTCCCCAGCATCACCAGCCAAATATCCAACAATCCCAGATATATCATCAGCTTCACCTAACCGACCTAGAGGGCAGGCATCCGCAATTCTCTTGACCATTTCCTCTGTCTTACCTGCAAAGAACAGCTCTGTCGCCACCGGACCCGGCGCAACACAATTCGCAGTGATACCTGATCCCTTCAACTCCTTGGCCACAATCTTGGTCATGCTCTCCACTGCCGCCTTTGATGCTACATAAGCCGCGTACCCAGGTAGCAGGCTCCCCACAAGCGACGTTGTTATCATGATGATTCTTCCTCCGCCTCCGCGTGTCAACCGGTTAGTTGCTTCTCGACAACAAAGGAACGCGCCTTTGGCGTTAACATTGAGTGTCATGTCCCAGTCTTCCACTGTTGTATTGGCTAGGGTTGGGTACTTTGGATCCAACACCCCTGCACAGTTCACAAGGATGTGAGCTTGACACCCAAATTCTTCCTCTGCCCGATCGAAGAGCGTTTTGACCTGATCTGGGTTCGACACATCGGCTCGGACTGCTATTGCCACAGGGGGAGAAGAAGAATTGACCGCGGAGGAGGAGTTGAGCTCGGATACTAAGAGGTCAGCTTGGTTAGAGTTTGAAGCATAATTGATAACGACTTTGGCACCCAGAGATCGAAGATGGACCGTAATCGCACGGCCAATACCACGAGAGCCACCAGTTACTATTGCCACCCGGCCGTCAAGTGGAAGGGAAGGGGATGGTTTTTCCTGTATGGTTTCCCCAGCCATGGTCGAGATTCAGCAAGAGGGTAAATGTTGAACAAAGAAAGAGAGAATTTTGCGGGTCTGGGACTGGGAGTGATCCAGCCCTGATGTGTTAATATATAGTGGAGCAAGAGGTGATGCCATGCTGGTGTAATTGCAAACGTAATTGTGAAAGTTAAAATGCCATTTGAATGTTGCAAATACCATACGTCATCCCTTACGTGGGAAGGGGCAGAAGCTGATGAATCATCCCTTGTGTATTTGTTTTTAGTATTAGTCATACCTTACGTGAGAAGGGGCAGAATCAGACTAGTCATTGCAAGGCTCCTAGGTCACTTATTCACAGGAAAAGTCAATATTGGGTTGGAGAAACGTATAGGGGGTCTGGGTAATATATAGACTCCAATATGTACAGGTTTAATCCATCTGAAGGTCAACTTGGACTTCAAAAAATATCGTTTTGAAAGACACGTAGAAGTTTGGATCTCCTAATCACTTTGTTATTTGCAGTAAAGGGACGATAAGGTATCTTTAGTTGAGGAGAAACAAGAAGAAGAAAGACTGCAATACGATGACATGAAATGAAAATACTGGCTGACGTAGAAGGTTGATAGACCAACAACTTGCCAGTTCCAAATAGATTAATGCTGGATCAGGGAAGAGCTTAAGTTGGCCAACCGAGACTGCCTTCCACAGATGCTACATAATTCTTGCTTTAAGCCGAACATTTTAGAATTTGTAACTGCTTATCCAGATAATTGAGTGTGCAGCACATATACTCACTTCCATCATAGCTAATGATGCATTGTCCCTCACAAGAAGAAAACGAAATACATGAATTAAAGAAAAAATGAACTCGAAGAATCTAGACATATATAGCAAAGTATTTCAACTAGGTTGCAGGGCAAAGGATTCAGGATTTTAAGCTCTGTGTTTGCTTCAAAACAATCAAAACTGATGCTGGGCTGAAGTGATCAGGCAATCACAGGTAAGACACTCAAGCCAAAGGAAACCAAATTAAGGTATAGTCTTCAAAGCAAACGAGTCAATACCCACATTAGCATGAAAACCGGGCTGACTTACGGTAAAAATTGGAAATTGTAAGGAACAGCCAAGGATAGTCATGTTAAGAACACAGACATACTGCAAGACTAGCATTTGAAGCAAAATTCTGAACTATGAGAATCCAAGAATGCCTAAAATCTACACCTAAATTTTAGGTTTTTCATTTTTCCAAGATTCAACTTGAATAGGCTTGAGGTTATAAAAACTGTGAAGAAGGTTGATGTAAACTAGTTCTTGTATAGTTACCATAGAACACTCTGGTTGTAAATATAAAGGGATGGACCTGGAATTGTCGATACATCTTTCTTGCCCTAAAAACATCATTTCTTAGAGAACCAAAGTCAGAACAGGATTACTGAAGGGGGCTATGACAGTTGACTGAAATGTGAAAAACTGTGGCTTGCAAGTTAGAACAAGTGGCTAATGTATACAGAATCTGTCCCCGGATAATGAATTAAATTCTGGAGAAAAAAATCGAACTCGCATAAGTTGATAGGATTTTAGAACCTACACTTTTAGAAGATAAAATGTAACATAAATCCACCAATAAAATCACATTTTAAACCACACCCATTAATGCAAATCAACTAAAAGCAACTTAGCATATGGAAGAAAAAGCTTACAGATATGGATGCAAACTGGGATCTCAGCATGAACCGTGCTAATATCAATAAATAATCACGGGCGGTCGATTAAAATCAAGTACAGAAAGCAAGCTAGTGCGAGGCTTCAGTTTTAGGCTATGTTGAACTTCTCATCTAAAAACATCCCACCTTTCTTCTCCAGCTGTTTCGTCCTGAGCTAGTCAAGACCAACAAAATATTATGGCTTCTGAGCAGGAATACTCTGTCCAAAGAAACAAAACATACGTCAATCACATAAGGAGTAAATGTGACATTCAAGAAAGACGAGATTAAGGAAGTAGAGACTCAAAGGTTGGCAACGAAACTGTACCTGCGATTAGCATGAACATGCTTGCTTCCCTTGGAGTTCTAGTAAGAATGTGCCTTGCACTCCTCCATGGCTGAGATAGGCGTGGACTGTAAGTTGAGAAAGGGAGTGACAAATTGGCTGAGGGGAAGGCAAGGGTCAAGGGGCTAGGAAAGAAGTGTATACTCTGTGTTTGCACCTGAGTGCTGTGGCTGCTAAAATCCTAAAAAGGAGGATATCTTCCAAGACCAGGTGTTCCATTTGCAGCTTGAAACTATATCCACAAGTACACGATGCACCTAAAACAAAAGGATCACATAATGAAAAGAACATACAGTGAAGTACCAATGAAATACGATGTGATTTGCGCATTCATAGAGTACAAATGTAAAGCATGTATGGCTGATAACCTTACCGGGAAGAAAACCAGTCACTGTTTATTCACAGTTTATTCGCTACGTCAGATAGCTATGCTTGTGTCCACAGCATATTTTGAGGCTTAAAAAGTATTCAAAGGATCACAGAGCAGTAAGAAGTCTAACAAATTTATATGCTAACTTGTGTTTGCTAATCCACCACATGCCTAAAAATTATACTGCGTAGGGATTTCTTAAGAATATAGAAGCCCCTGTGTGAAATAATAGAAATCTGGCAAATGAAGTGTCCGTAATATTAAAAGTTAAAACAGTCAGAAACCATAAAGAAGCTTCACCAAAATGAGAACTTAAAGAGGAAGCAAAACTGAGTCCGAAGTTCTACACGCCGATCCCTGTGTTTTTTGCCCCAACCAAAGGGTGTCTCATCCATACTTCCATATAGCGACAATGCTTATCCAGTGCAAAACAACAACAAAACATAGTAACGCAATATGCATGAGTCATGACCTAACTGCACCAAAAGCAAATAGAGAGAAGATTTGAAACTACATGAATCAACAGCACGTTTGAGAATTTGGGGTGAAATAACATGGTTTAAAAAAAGCCAAGAATTGTCAGAGCTACATGGAAAGTGGTTATTTAAGTAGGTTATAGGAATATACTACGCAGCCCACCAGAGATGAAGCCAGCTTGGGCAAACTGCGAAACCACTTTTTTCCACCTATTGTTATTCAGAAACCATTTGGTTGAAGTATCTTTCTGCTCTCCCATATGCATATGAAACATCGAAGGCACCTTCTTGTGAAATCCAAAAGAAAAGGAAAGGCAAAGGAGAAAAGTATTGAGTACTTTAATGAGATTAGACAATCTCAGGTGAACTGCAATGTCTGGTATTTGTGTAAAAGAAGCAACAATGTAATAACCAAGAGACATAGTCAAACGTCTGTGGTTAATGATGCAACTCACTTGAGAAGCCATCAAATTCTATGGCTTCAGTTACTCCTGTTACAAAAAGAAGTTCAGGGAAACCTGCACTGGGGAAAATGATGATTGATAGCCATAAATAGAAACACAAAAAACATGTACAAACAGGGTGGGAAACTTATGTGTTGAAACATAAAAGCATGACAAAAGAGTCGGGACTCTCCTCATTACATCTGAAACTGCAACTCTCCCATGGGTCAGGGATGGCTACTTAAAATAACAGCAAAATTAGGGGAGAACACAACTATATTGCTTTGTTTTACCTCATCAACACAAAGACGTGCAGGTTCTTTTGCCATCTCTAAAACAACTTCGATTAAAGACCTCAATCCTTTCTCGGGGGTATAAGATAAGGTTGATAACCATCTGCTTCAAGCACAATCTGGAACCAACTTAAAAGGGTCATTGTAGAAGTCAAAAGCAACAAAACCAAACACTGTAACTGAAAATGAATGTCATTATAATTGAAATACAGAACATACCCTTTTGACATTGTTTATGTCAAAAATTATATCTAAAGGGAATTGTTTAATCCTGTTAAGGAAGTTGCCTTCGAAACTCGCAACAACTTTCAAAGCGCTACCCAGTGATAAATATTTGTAACGGCGGCTGAGAAAGGGACCAGATCCCCATACCATAATTCTTAAAAAAAGAACCATAGATGATAGTAAGTACTTGAAATTGCCCAATGTCATAACAATCGTCTAAGCTAGGGGTGTAAACGAGCCGAGCCTAACCGAACCTAGTTTTGTTGTGCTCGAGCTTGTCTCGTTTACTAAACGAGCCTAAAACTCGAGCTCGAGCTCGGCCTGATAGCTAAACGAGCCAAGCCAAGTCAAGCCTTAACAAGATGAGCCACAAGTGTTCCCGAGTAGCTCGGTTCGTTTGCAGCCCTAGTCAACATACTGATGCATTGTGAACCAGACCAACTAACTCTTAGCAAGAAAACAATGCACAAATGAACAAGAGTTTTCTTGAGATGATGTAATAAGAAAAAGACCATAATCTGGAATTACGTAATAAACTCCTTGTTTAAGCAAGAAAATAGTATGACTTGCAAGCATAAATCCATAGTCTGTGTAAAGAGGCATAAATCCAGAGTCTACGTAAGAGGCATAAACCATAGTCTATGTAAGAGGCATGAACTCCAGTTCTCCAACCAATGAGATAATTGTGCAATTCATCCACTGATTCCACTCAATGAGAGATTTTTTAATCTTATATAGTTTTCTCTCTAAGATATCACCAAAATATTAAGCACACTATAGGCACTTGCTTCGTTACCCTAACATTCACAACTTTAAGTTTTCTGCAAATATAAGCAATTGTGTGAGAGCGCAAATCATCAATGCTTCTTTGATATACATGTGCGTAATGGAAATACTGTTAAAATAAAATGAAGCAGAATGAAACAATAAAGCACTTTTGCTATCAAATGCAGCACTCCTCTTGTATCACAATGAACCATGCTAAGTACATTTATGCCTAAATGAGTTTTCTCTCCTCCTAAATTCTCAACTCACCAGTTGTGATATGTTGCAGAAATCTATACCCTCCAATCCGCGGCAGAGCTCCAACGACAATGCTCTGGTACCTTCAGAACTATCAACCATTTGTTCACCAAGCCCTCGTATGCTTCACGCGCATGCTAGTGCCCAGTAGAGAAATTTTTTTGAAAGTAATAAAAGTCCATTAGGCCCCTTGTGCAGGCTTTGTTCAGATTTAAGTCTTAATTTCCTAGCTGGTTTCAGTTTCACCACAATCGCTTGAATAATTGTTTCCAGGAAATATGGTTAATAGTATCTAATCCTAAAATAGGAAAGGATGGCGATGTAGGTTTACTTTCATGCAATATGTACACCAATATTTTTCAAGCGATATGGTTTTAGCAGTCTGGTTTCCTTCATGACAATCCTAGCAAAGTTCCAGTCAGGCAACCATCTGTGATTGGGGCGAACAACTGAGATTTATAATAGCTTTCAGGAAAACCTCACATGCAACTAAGAGATACGGAAGAAGAAGCGCTCGCTGTGATCAGTTCAATGAAATAGGGATAACAAATTAGCAAAGAGACATATGGGGTTTGTTTGGGTTAGGTTTTGAGGGAGGTTTTTGGGGTAATGAGTGGAGGGAGATAGATAGAGAAATTATAGTAATAATCAGAGAAGAAACTTTTTGGGGACCGTGCTGAGAGAGAGGGGGTGGTTCTGGAAAATCCAAGCGAAAAAAGTCAAGGCTTCCCCTGATTTTGCTTTAAATGCTATGGCTCAATAGGGCCCTACAAGCCTAGCAATAGCTGCTGCTCCCACAGTATGTCGAGCGGTCCCACTGCATAGACCTTTTACCAAAACCACCAGTAAGAAAAGAGGATATTGCAGCCCATGAATGGATTGACTAATTGAGGCGATCGAAAGACACTTATAAACTCAAAAATTAAAGATACAATTGAATTCAAGGATTGCTCTGAGTCTATGGATAAAATAAAGATCCGAAGGAGATGGTAACGCGCTGTCTGTGCACACCGGAAGTCCAAAGCATCCATCCCCATGAACTACTTTCCACCCAATTGACACAGTTGAAAAAGATGCAGTTCCTCCGTAGCAAGCATTAGTTGAGTCACCTCAAATATCAGTATTTCGAGATTTCTGCTTGTTTCCCATGATAACAAAGAGGTCTTTCAATACCTTAAGGGGTCATTTGTTTTAGTTTGTGAAACTCTATAGTTTATGAGGACCTTGAGGTAATAACATGATTACTTCAAAGTTGAGGGTGGCCACCGGCCAGGGACATCCCTGCCCCCCCATTGTTTTTGTCTCTGTGAATCATGGAAGATTGGCTTGTATCGCTTGATTCCTAATGCCCACGAAGTGCATTAGCAAGTTAATGTCTATAATACAACCCAGTTTAGGGATGCAAGTTAATGTCTATAATACAACCCAGTTTAGGGATCTCTTAAAAAAAAATTACTCTTTTCAATCCTGTTTTTCGTTTTTCATTTTCGCTCTTCATTGCCTTTTTGTAGTCGGTTATTAATAGGTGGATATACGTAAACAAAAGCACAATCAACAAGTAAATGAATCAAGTGGAGGCCAAAGAAAATTCTACATACCATTGG
Source organism: Vaccinium vitis-idaea (assembly GCA_963854785.1). Lineage (NCBI taxonomy): Eukaryota > Viridiplantae > Streptophyta > Magnoliopsida > Ericales > Ericaceae > Vaccinium > Vaccinium vitis-idaea. The sequence goes on from OY978220.1 coordinate 253,667, forward strand.
ATACGTGTCCGGAGAGAGGTCATAATTGTCCTTGGAGGGAAAGATGTATTTCCGAGTCTTTGGACCCCTAAAATGGTTTCAGTTTTCTCCACGATCCAATGGTTTCATTTACCAGAAATCTTTGCATGAACAGACACCACATTCGAAGTGATGAAAGCGATATGCATCCCGTACTACAATAGTCCGGTTTGAGGTTTTCGACACGAACTTAATCCAATTATGGCAATCATTACAGACGCGAAGATTCTTAAATACGCGTATGGGTAGTGCATTAGACAAGCTTAGGAGTCCAAAAGCAATAGCCAATTTCTCACTGTGTGTGTACCCAGTTGGATCTTTCTTCCCCTGATCAATTTCATTTAAAAGGCTAGGGCGGTCTTGTGTATAACCAATTGTAACTGCTCGTTCGTTTAGGTCCTCTAAGAAATCGTATATCTTATCTGCTAATGGGTGGAGTCTGTCACCAACAAAGAATGAATGAATTGAGTTCTTAACCTCAATCCAGCTATAACCAGGTTCTTTCTTTACACCTCTGTCCTTCATCATGTGTCTCGTCTGATCTCTCTGATCCCATTTTCCTGCAACTGCATACATATTTGACTGGAGAACATAAGTTGCTGAGTCTTCAGGTTCCAGTTCAAGAAGATGATTGGCTGCAAATTCTCCAATTTCCATGTTCTTGCGCAATGTACAAGCACTTAAGAGCGTCCTCCATATCATGGCATCTGGTTCAATTGGCATCGCCTCTATAAATTCTCTTGCACGGCGCACAAAGCCAGCCCGTCCAAGAATATCAACTATACACACGTAATGCTCAATTTTTGGCTCTAGGCCATGTTCTTCACTCATGGATTTGAAGTAGCTGAGCCCCTTGTCTACCAACCCCACATGGCTACAGGCTGATAGAATACTCACAAAGGTGACATGATTCGGCATCACACCAAGCCATTTCATTTCCTCAAAGAGTTCTATTGCTTCCCTACCACATCCATGTTGCGAATAACCCGTGATCATGGCATTCCAAGATACTTCATTTTTCTCAGGCATTTCAAGAAACTCTCTCTTAGCATCATCAAGGATCCCACACTTGGCATACAATGTGATCAAGACATTGGATGCCTCAGTTTCAGCATCATACCCCATTTTTATAATTCTAGCATGAATCTGCTTTCCTTGTTTTATATTTGCTGTATTAGCAGCGGCACTAACAGCAGAACTAAATGTGAACATATTGGGTTCAACTCGGGACTGATTCATTCGGGAGAACACCTTAAGTGCTGCTTCATAATTCCCACTCTGTGCAAATCCTGATATCAATCCATTCCAGGAAATATTGTCTTTATCGTCAATTTTGTCAAATGCTAAGTATGCATCTTCAGTTCTACCACATCTAGCATAAAGGCAAACCAGTGCATTTCCAATTGAGAGATCAAGTGCATAGCCGGAGACAATTGATTGAGCATGAATTTGTTGTCCTTGATTGAATGCTTTGATTCCAGCACATGCACTTATTGCACTTGAAAATCCTATATTGTCTGATCGGATCCCTCGGCCTTCCATTTCTTCAAAAAGTTTAAGGGCTTCAACAAACATATCATGCTGGGCATATCCAGCAATCATGGCCGTCCAAGAGACAACATCTTCCTCATTGATTCTTCGAAGAATCTTGTGAGCGGAATCCAGTTTCCCATGCTTAGCATACATGTCTATAAGCACACTAGAAGCATATACATTTGGATGAAAACCGGTCTTAATGACTTGGGTATGGATCTGCTCCCCCAGATCTAGAGCTCCCACAGATGTGCAGGTTCTCAATATACTTGGATAGGTGAATTGGTTAGGTCTCAAGCCTTCCATCTGCATCTTTGAGAATATTTCAAATGACTCACTCAGATCACCTACCTGCCCATAAGCCACTAGCATCACGTTCCATAGGACGATGTTTCCTTTCCGAGATGAAAGGAAGAATTCACGAGCTGCTTTAACATCTGAACATTTCACATAAAGGTCAAGGAGAGAACCTTCAACAATGATATCCGAACAGATGCCGGCTTTTACTGCGTACGAGTGGAGTTGCCTTCCCTTATGAAGAGCCCCCATTGATGCACAGGCACTCAAAACGCTTGCAATGGTAACACAATCAGGTTTCAACTGATGAAGCTGCATTTTCTCAAATAACTGGAGAGCTCTCTCACTAAATCCATGCTGAGAAAGCCCTGAGATGAGTGTATTATATGAGACCTCGTCCCTGCAATCCATTTTGCTGAAAATTTGCTTGGCAGATATAAAGTCCTCACTGCGGGAATACAAGGTGACAAGTGCATTACACACATAAGTTTCGGATGCGAGTTCCCATTTGAAAACCAGGGCATGAAGCTGCTCTCCCACCTCGAATAACTTTGCTTTTGTGCACGCACTTATAACACTTGAAAATACATATGGAGTAAGAGCTATTCCTGATCTGTGCATCTCACAGAACAACAGGATTGCTTCTTCTTCACATCCATTTTGAGATAAACCAGACAGCATCGCAACCCAAGAAACACTATCCGTCCAAGACAATTGTCGGAAAACTCGTTTAGCATAGTCCACAAGCCCACTCTTTGTATACAAATCAATTAAAGGATTACAAACAAGAGGACTAGCACCAAAACCAAGATGAATAATCTTAGCATGAATCTGTTTGACGTACCGGAAGGCGACTTTATCACCAATGCATGCCCTTAGAATGTGGGCAAATGTGGTTTCATCTGGGTTCAAGTTCTCATTTGTCATTCGCGAAAATAACCCCAACACTTTACGAGTCAGTTTCTTTCCAGAAAAATCAGAGATTAGGATTTTCCAGTTAGATACTCTTAAATCAGACAAATTGTCAAATAGTTGTACTGCATCATCTAAATCGCCAAGAGTCGCATAAACATCCACAAGCCGCCAACTAACTACATGGTCCGCATCAAACCCAGATTTCAAAATCCTCCCATGAAACTTCTTAGCATCAGTTAAAGACTGAGAATTGAGGCATTCGGATAAGAGCAAAAGGTAGGTCTGATGGTTTGCCTGTATACCTCGTTGCTCCATCAGGTTGAGAAAATCAGGTACCCTTGCCCTGGACATGTTGATCGAATCATTTTCATATTCTTCAACTGGGAAGTCATCGAGAGCTCGAGCAATAGCTAAATTACTAAAGGCAGCACAATTCCACCTACGAACTCTTCCATTCAAGTACTGCGGAACAATCGGCAATTTTTCTTTCATTAAAAGATGTTGACAAAGATAGGTAAAGCTTAAAATTCGAAAATGAAAATAAAGATATAGGTATTGATGGCAAAAAAAAATTGGTGGGGGAGAAAGAATTACCTGTTGAAATTTTACGGTAAATTTACGGGAGAAGTAATGAAGAAAGCAATTTGGGAAGGAGCCGCGAAGAGAGACACAATTGGGAACCATGAATTCGTGGATTCGAGTCACCATAAATGCCTACTTGGAACTGATAGCTCTCTCCCTCAATCAGGGCATATACTATATAGCTTACTCTGTTTCTTATTCAGCTAGTATTTTAGTTCAGTAGAATTGCCATTTGCCAGCACAAGTAAGCAGAGCAAACTGCAATTGAAGACGGGGGGGGGGCTCTCTTCTTAGCTCTATCATGTCTATATGTATCTGTCTGTGGATATGAATGTACGCCGGAAATGAGTATGTATGTATGTATGTATGTATCTACTATCTACTACAGTTGGACGCAAAAAGCTCTCAGCTTCTTCGCCCATAAAAATAAAAACTCCTACCTTTGAAACTGTTGATATTGCCAGGTAATAAATAGACTACGTACAAGGGAGAGACAATAAGACGACGTCGTTTGATTCCCTGGAAATCATCAAATCAATCTTCTTCCCTCTCAAACTGGGTGAATTGCAAACACGATCCCAAACCAAAACAAACAAAAAAAAACTGTCAATTGCAAACCCTAACCCTAGAAGAAGAGAACACAGCTCGTAAGCCATGGCGATCGCTAGAACCGGAGTCTTCGTCGATGATTATTTGGAGTGTGAGTTCCTCTAAAATTCTCATCCCTATTACATCTCTCTCTCTCCCTCTCTTTTGGAATATTCTATGTTGAAGATAAACTAATTTTGAGCTCGGATTCTGAATTTGGGTATCATAGATGCAAGCACGTTGCCAGCAGAGCTCCAGAGGCTTCTTAATACCATCAGGGAACTCGATGAACGTTCTCAAGGTGCTTCCTTTCCTCTCCTCTTACAATCTACACATGTATATGTTCCTTGCTCTTGTAATTTTTATTTTTTTTCTCTGCCTGGATGTTTATAATGCGTATCTTTTGTATGTTTGTTTATCCATCAAGTTTAATATGTATAATGTTGATCAAAATGTGGTTGGGTGAAAGCTATGATAAACCAAACGAGGCAGCAGACTAAGTACTGCTTGGGAGTGGCTTCTCAAGGCTCAAGGAAAGGTTATAGTAATAATGAAGAAGATGAGCCTGCGTTCGATAAGATGAAAAAGGATATTGAGGCAAACCAGGACAGTGCGTTAAGCCTATGTACCGAAAAGGTTTTGTTGGCACGGCAAGCTCATGACCTTGTAAGTTTTTTCTTCTTTAAATTTAACCTTGTATGTTAAACTACGTTTATTTTTTATATCTGGTCTATTTAGTTAAAGTAACTTATTTATTAACAGGATGAACAACATGTGTTATTTGCATTGTGACCATTTTGTAATTGAGCTGCCTGCTATTCAACGTCGTCGTCATGTCACAGATCATGTCTGTGCTACTTAAGAGTATTGTACGATTCTGTGACTTTGTCAGTACTTCGGTCAGTGGTCTTCTAGAATAACAATCTTATGAGCTGCTTTTTTCCATGGTTCTCTCACTTAAATGATGCAGATGGTTGTTCTCAAAGAACTTCAAATTTGAGTTGCGTGTTAGGAAATTTTCTTTTCATTGTACCTAGATCATGCTAGGGGCTTTTTTGCTGTCATAGTTTTTATTCAACTGGAAGATGAAAGACCGCAATATATGATTGTCCCATATCTTTGGATGCATTGTTCCCATATCTTGGTCAGAACCTGTATATCGTTGTCATTTTCTGTGATAGAGCTGATTGTATCTCTTTTTAATGTTCTTGCAGATAGATAGCCATATAAAGCGTCTTGATGAGGACCTGACCAGCTTTGCAGAAGATCTAAAGCAAGGTTCTGAAAATTCTACTCAAGAGTCGAATACAATCACTCTGTTGCAATTAATTCTAAATTTCACTGGCATAAGCGAAACTACCCCAGAATACCATTAGAGGACTATTAGAAGTTTCCTTGAACACAATTACCCCTTAAGATTTTTTTCCGTATGTACACCTTTAGATATCAGTAACAGTGGGTGTGCAGTCATATTTTGTGTTGACCTGTTATCAAACTGGACCCACAATGAATACCATGTTATTTGACAATGCGGCATTTGTTATTTAATGAGCTTTCCAAATAGAAAAGTTTAACAGCTGAGTTAATCCAGTTATTTCCTCGAGGATTTGTTAGTTTGTCTTTTTGCAATATTTGCAGATGGAAAAATACCACCGGATGAGCCAGCAATTCTTCCCCCACTACCTTTGGTCCCTAAAATTGAGAAACGCAAATCACTTTATGGAACACCTCTACAGAAAAGGCCTGATTACAGGGATAGGGACTGGGACCGAGAGCGTGACAGGGATTTTGAGCTCATGCCTCCTCCAGGTGGCATTAAGAGGGAGTTTGCTGCCCCTGTTGATATTGATCAACCCATTGATCCTAATGAACCGACTTACTGTGTTTGTCATCAGGTTCTTACTTCTGTTCCAACTTGTGTATGATTTGTTAATTGATTCCCAACTTAGCTCCTCTTTCGCTCTCTGAGTCAATTGATCTGACAAACTAGTATAATAACATCCTGTAATTGCCTTATTCTTTCAGGTGTCTTTTGGAGATATGATTGCCTGTGACAATGAAAATGTGAGTCTATTTTCCGCTAATTCTTTAAACCTATTTGGCTTTCTCTATGAGATTTTTTACCCGGTTCTCATCATAGGTAATATGCATCCATGCTATGAGGACTGTAGTACGGGTGTTAGATGTATGTAGGGTCAGACCCATCAATCTCCAGTCATAGGATAGATGGTCCTTTCATGGTACTTGATTTGTTTTGGAGAGTCAGTCTAACCAGTGTTGCTGAAATCCAACGATACACTATACATGTCCTACTATTTGATACGTTTAGAGGTGAAATCGATATGTACCTGTAAACGTAACTGACTTATCTATTAATAAATTTTACGACATATATTACTGTTCGATATGTTTAAAAGTGAAATTTACACGAATCTTCAAACTTATCAGTGGGTACCCATCCGAAAACTGTCGGTCATTGACCAAACATGCGCGCAGCGCGAGTTTCAGGGGTCACTGCTCAGGCTTAAGGTTATACCCCTGGAACCAAACGGAACCCACAAGAAAAGACTATTAGTTGTCATAACCAGACATTACTTGACTTGGGAGCTAAGTTATGAGATAGGAACGTGTTAGGCCCCCTATCTTGCCTATCCCTCGGGTTAGTATCTACTAATCACTAATTGGATTCCATGTTCATTTGCATTGAGGGATGTGACATTTAGATATTGTCAATTGTATAGTGCGATTGTCTTGGAGGCAGAATCATTGAATGCTATGTCACGTAGAGTTGGGTATGAGTGTCGGGTGTGGGTATGTATCCGTTTGTCCGATTCTCTAATTTCCATTCCGGGACATGCCATAATATTCACGTTCCATCATAGTTGTTTTACTTTCTACGATAAATGGTGTTTACAAGGTACCTTAAGAGTTAAGGCATTTCATTTTGTAGTATAGGAGTTTTTATTATAGTTTATGGTAAATTTAGAAAGCAAATTATGCTTGCTTGGTGAATGACCAACTATAAATGTCAGACACTGACCCATACCTTTATCCGAGTGTCGAATCCGACAGAGGTACTTTATACATTGAGAAGAATCCATTTACCATAGCTTAAATGTTGTCAAAGATACTTGTGGGGTTCACAGGAATCATTTCCAAGGGCTGTAAAATTGGTCGGAGAGTATCCATTGTAAGCATGATGCTCGGACTTACTGTTCCCGTTGGCATAGAATAAATGGGGTATTCCTCTCGGGCAAGCTACCTCCCTTATGACTCTTCTGCCTTACCCCATTTCCCAGGAGTTAAAGTTTTCAAATTAGCTCTGCAAGTCAAAATGCTCATCCCAAAAAATTGGGATGGTCTGATCAATAGTGTGGGTTGAAAAGCAAATCAATGTGTTATGAAGCCAATCCCTTTGTATTTTTGCAATTTGGTGTTTCCGATGAACTAGAATTTGATGAATCCGACGATCTCCCTTAGCTAATGTTTGGAAGTGAAATAATGTGAGTAGAAACAGACGGACCTTATTGTGGCTTCTTGTCTGCTTTTTATTTGTTCCATTAGTTAGCATTTTTTGGGGTGTTGATTCTGTTAACAGTGCCAAGGAGGTGAATGGTTCCATTACTCGTGTGTTGGGCTGACACCAGAGACAAGATTCAAAGGAAAGTGGTATTGTCCAACCTGCAAACAACTTCTATGAACAAGACTCCATGTTGCTTCCCATCCTTCTTGTTATTTTTTGGTACTTCGGGAAGTTCCTTGTGATGATACTTCCACCGAATTACATATTGCTGTTGATGTTGTAGTATTTCCTACCGGAGGAAACAAAGTATGGGAAACTCCAATCATGCATTGGGAATTTAGGATCCAAAATGCGAAGCCCGCAGGTAAAAGTTGTAGTATTGAATATTGATATAAAAGGCTTTGTTTTGATCTTGAATTTGTGAAACCGGTAGAGAATGAAGAGGAAATAATTTGAAGAATTACTCTAGATTATTACTTATTTTACTTGAAATTATAATTTTCTATAGAAATTGAAAATCCAGACATAGGTTGACTGTCTCTTTCCCTGAAACTCTTTGGCTTGCGTAGTTTTCCAAAAAAATTTAGCTAATCAACCATGATTTAATCACCTGGTGAACTCATTTGTTAAAATCAACTGAGTTGCTAGTCCTGATTTTAATTAGACATCCTATATAATTAGTATAAAAGTTCAATGCAAGTCCACCGTTGCAGCAAATGTCTTGTCATTCAATTCATTCTTGGTGTTATCAAACTTGCCACCTTACCATCGAAATGACAAATGTGGGGAAAATGTGGGTTATGCTAAAATAATATTGCACCAGTGAAGTGATCGGGTCATTTATTTATTTTGATATTCGGATGTCCAAATCCGCTTGTGCTCACCTCGATTAATTCCGGAATCTTGAAGGTAAAAATAACTCTCAGTGGCCCAAAGCTTTGAAATGGTTGGCCTACATGAATTCAAACATGCAATCTCATAGTTAAGCACATATTATTGTTTTCCTATGAGCACTTTGTCGTGTTAATCGAGTCATTTGCTGAGCAAGATGACGCAGTAATCAGAAAAGTAGTTTTAGCAATTCTATTTTTTGGCACCAATAGATGAGCTTCTCGTGATGAAATAAGTCCCAGTAGCTAATAAATTTTTCCGTGTTCATTATGTCTTGCACGTGGTGGTGTATGTGCTCTTATGTCTTATGTGATTAATCCGGGCAATAACGATCGACCTAAAACGCATTGAATTCGAGACAGTCTTGGTGGGAATTTATAAACAGCATTAAAAAAAAAAAATGAGGAATCCTTTTTTTGTTTTTACAACTTCATTGGATTCTTTTTTATCTTATCTTGGATGAAGGGATTGAACGGAAAGATTATTTTAGTTCTGCTAGCCTCCATCACCCCAAGAAGTATCCCAAAACTTTCAGTCACCACACAGTAAGTGGTGCAATTTTGGGACGAAGAATATACACAACGAAACTTGAAAAATAAAAGATCCGATTATCAAAAGAACCATGATATGTTGCAGATTCTCCTCCACGGTGGAGCTATCTGAGATTTTGGCAGTCCCTAAATACTAACCGCACTTCAGTTAGTAATTTGAAGAAGGATTTTGCTATTGTTTGTCCACGGTTCACTTGGTACATAATAAACACACAAAAAACAAAAAACACATAGTTCAGTGCACCCTTTACACTTATTTTTACATATTTTCACATATTTCATTACAATTTTCAACCTTAATATAACCTCTTTCGGCCTGTTTGTTTGCAGCATATGGAGGTGGGATATAGAGTTGTCCCGGATATACATATCCGGTTGAGCCATATCCAGTGTTTGTTTGGTTTTAGTGTCCCGGATATAATTTTCCTGGGATATGCATATACCTCTGCAGAGGTATTAAATTGAAGCACCCCTCCCCCAGTCTATATTTAATCCTGGATTCACTTTACCAAAACACCCCTCTTGGGCCCACCTTCTTTCTCATTTTTCCAACACAGAGAGAGACAGGAGATGATGTCGGCAGCAGACCAACAACGAAGAAGACAACGACGGTCATCGCCAGCACGGGAGTCGCAGAAGACGACCTTCGTCGCCGGCGCTAGAACTCAAGAAGACGACCATCACGTTGTCTACCAGATCCCCATCACCATTTCAAACTACTACTACAGCCATGGAAAAACCATTGATTGCTGTGATTTATCAAACAACTCCATCCATGTAATTTATCAATCACCATTTCAAACCACTTTGTCTACGAGATCCCCATCCCGATATCAATCACCGATTCATGCTTTTGATTGCTGTAATTTTGATTTCTGCTTTGAGTGAATTTTGTTCTAAATTTTGGGATTTCTGATTTATGGGGATTTCTTTTTTTCTTTTTTATTTTTTATTAGTGCCATTTTTTATACTAAGTATTATTGACAGAAGTGCTTTTTTATTTTTATTTTTATTTTTATTTTTATTTTTTTTGAGAATCAGTTGTTTAATAACCTGGGGCAAAATGGGAAATGCACACAATTGTACACTATCCATCCCCTCATATCCCCCTTCTCCAACAACCAAACAAACACAGTAAATTTTAATCTCCCCTTCTAAAATAATACCCCTCCAACCATATCCCCTTCTATATCCCCCTCTTATTATATCCCACTTCCTCCCTCATATACATATTCCTCTAACAAACAGGGCGTTTGAGCGCATATCATGGTTGGTGCTACTCTCCGTATAAAGTCAAACAAAACGAGCAGACGCAACCTTCTTCTGGTGAATGGGGGGGACCCGTGACAGTTGACTGATGAGCCCAATCGAGACAACTAGCCCAAAAAGTTGGGGGGGAAAAAGGAGCGGGAAATACGAAATCTTTTCCACCCTACACACACCAGTTCTCACAATCACAAAACAACAACTCCTGCTAAAATGACATAAATATCCCTGCCACACTTAGACACGGTAAATACATTAGTACTCCATTCAATATTTTTGAAATTGGGGTAATTTGAGAAAGGGACCGCGCAAACAAATCACCGGTTCAATCAAAGTGAAACAATGGCATCCTTATTATCAAGTATACAAATTAGATTCACAAATAATAGTGAAATATAACAAAACTTAAAATATACTCCATCCGTCCCTCAATTTTGGTCCATTCTTTTCATTATTGGATGTCCCAAAATTGTTGCCCATTTTAATTAGATAAGGATAAAAAAGTTGAGTCATTTCCTCAATTGCCCTTCATCTCAAGTTCAAATTCAAACACTGGAGGGAAAAATTCATTACTCTAAAAAATAATCCTTGCATTTCAAAAATGAGGGTAGATTTGGAAATTCATGTCTTTTGAAGATAAATAATTTTTTCCCCTAAGTTAGATATTCAAAAAGGACGTAAATTTTTGAATGGAGGGAATACCAAATATGTATAAAGTATTTAATTTGAGAAGATTATTTCAAAAGGGAATCACGATCAGCAGGGATGGAGCCAGAAGGGGGCTGGTAGGGGCTGTCGCCCCTGCAAGGGGGAGAAAAACCTCTAGTATTACACAGAAAAAAAAAATTCCTCTGAATTATATAGGCTCGTCCCTGCAAAGTATTTAAGAAAAAAAATCCGCCCCTGCGTAGTGAAATTTCTAGCTCCATCCCTGACGATCAGTTAAGAGTTTCGACAACCAGTTCAAATGGCTTGATGAGTTACAATATGAATTGACTCAACCAGGCCCGGCCCTGTGGGCAGGCTGGGGAGGCCCGGGCCTGGGGCCCCCCGGTTTTTGGGGCCCCTTCTCGTAGAAAAAAAAAAAAAATTTATATATAAAAAAAAAAAAAAAATTATATATATATATGAAGGGCCTCAAATTGAGAATAGGGTTGGGGCCTCGCGAAACACAGGGCCGGGCCTGGACTCAACAAGCGGGTTTGTAAGATTTACCAGACCAAAACATCATCGGTTTTAAAAAATTTGACTCCATTGAGCTCATTTTTTCTAGTAGTAATAGAATACATTCACTTGTAAGGACATGCCCCTCGCCGTTACTTTACAAACGGAAAAAGCTTACCTGGTAAGAGATCTTCCTGATCCTCACATTTGTTTGCCTATGTGGACAATGAGGTGTTCTTACAACTTAACACAGGCCTATCGCTCTCTCTCTCTCTCTCTCTCTCTCTCTCTCTCAATACAGGTAAAAAAATAAAAAAATATTCCAACCCGATTGCAAAACAACATATATATATAGACACACATACATATATATACACACATCAAAAGAAGTGTAGAAGAAGACAGAGGATTTCAATACCTGTTCTTAAAAGAACCAATCAATTGGACTTTTGTTCAGATTCCCGTAGTAGATGAATCGAATTAAGCAACCAGGTAAAAAAAAAACCTTCATATGAATCATATCCAATAAAACCCAGGAATAGGGCTTCCACATTTTACTATTTACAAAAATGGTGGGAAATTAGTGGTAGGTCAAGTAAATATGGAGGGAAAATTGATTCAGAAAAGTTAAAAATGGAGGGAAACATGTGTATGTATGGATTTGTCCGTGTAAGTGTCCATGCAGGCAAAAGATGTGAGAATGGATACAAGGTCAACAATTCCTGTCTGAGGATTAACGGCGAGGATGACATTGATTACAATTGAAATTAAGGGATGGAAATGAAACACCAGACATTTTGTAGGGATCAATAATGCAGATAAGCCTTCAATGTACTAAACCAATAATTGATGTATGAGAAGTCTTCGAAAATTATGTAAAGAAAAAATATGATACTATCATTGTTGCTCTTAAAATTGCACGTTAAATATGCATTCGCATTTCAATATCATTTCATCTACGCTAATAACATTATGTCAATTTACTTGAGTCAATCACGTATTCATAGAAATTGAATCCGAAACCTCACTGCAAAAGAGTGACTACAAGACCGCTGACCAAAACTCTAACAACTTGTTTGTTAGTCGGATATATTTTGGAAGGAAAATGGGATATTATAATAAGAGATAGATATGATTGGTGAGGGGATTATTTTAGAGGGGAGTTTAAAAAGTTACTTGATTTGTTTAGTTTTTGGTGGAGAGAGATATGAGGAGGTAGACAATGTACAGTCTTTCGAATTTTCTAGTTTACCCTCCATACATAAATGGAGTTCCTTCATTTAATTTTGATAGAACAAAAGCATATTATGTGGTCCAATAATTCTGTAATGCGATAACATACACACACGCACTCTCTCTCTTTGGACATGGCATCAAGCCACATGTTGGAGGTGGATAATATTTGGAAGGGGGATGAGTGTCAAAAGATCTCTCTCCAGGGGGATATGTATATTTAAGCCAAATTATATCCGGGAAGCAAAGTCCAAACAAACGTCGGATTACCCATATATGTATATCCGACTTTTGCTTATATCCCCCTTATATATCCTTCAAACAAATAGCTCGTAAGGGCTTGTTTGCTGGAAGGAGAAGATAGGAATGAGGATAAGGAAGGAAAGGGGAGAAGGAATAAGGTGTTTAGTATGGGGATAAGAAGAGGGAGACTGGTAGGGGAAAAGACTTATTTACCCCTAAAAATCGATTTGTATTCCTAATCTAATGATTTAAGTGAGGATGATCAAGTAGTTTTTTACATTATCCACCTACTTTTGTCCACTCATATCAACTACATCTCAAACTAAGTATAAGCTAATCCCCCTCCTTATCTAATCCCGTTTATAACACATCCACCTCTTATCCACCTTTCTTTTTTATCCATCTAAAACCTTATTCGTCCGATAAACATGCCGTGAAGGCATGTTTGATTGCATGGTAAGAGGGGTAGGATTAAAGAGTAGTCTATATTTTGTGTGTCCATAAGATTAAGGGCTGGTTCAATTCTTCTAAACTTTTTGTCTTTTTTGTTTTCGTGTTTTGTTCGTCTTTTCTAAATTTTTGTTAGATTCACACTATATTTTTTGGATTAATAATCCATCTCAACGAGAGGAGTTTAAAAGTAAAAAATTATGACCAAGAGCAAAAAAAAAAAAAAAATTACTAAAGGCAAAATACAAAACAATTTATTTATTTTTTTGGGTCTAAAGCGTTGTCATATATGAACTTTTTCAACTTCGGACTACATTTTTATACTTTCCTGATTCATCTTGCTGATACAAATGATTAATCCCCCCAAAACAAGGAAAAACTAAATAAAAAATTACAAAAAGTAGAAAATACCAAAAAAAGCCATTAGCCAAAAAGTTTCGGAGAATGGAGACTCTAATACATGGGAGGGATAGTTTAGTTAGTCCAATTCTTCATATTATTTTCCTATTTGTTTAGTGGTGAAAAAATAATCTCCGACATTTTTACTTCATATTTGTCACACCTGATCAAACACAGTACAACTAATTAAAGGTTTTGTTCCACACCAACTGTCTTTTCAATTATCCACAAAACTTTGTGCGAAACTAACAAATTCAAAAGAATTGAATAAAGACAAAATCTAAAAATAAAAAAGACAAGTGGTGTAGAACAAGTATTCATATAATCTCATCTATTATTACATGGACCCCAGTTGTGTTCTAGGTGGCTTTATCTCCATCTTTAATATATCTACACCTTCTTAAAATTATTTCAACAATCAAATGTCCCCCCCGATATTGCAAATAATAAGGTTCAGTGTATTTCTCATGACGTTGTAGGCATCACACATTGCTGTGATCCGAAGACTTCACCAGAAGTTAAGAATCTAGGGAAGGCAATTTCATCTGATCCGATTTGACCCGTTATCCGATCCATTTGAGTTGGAGTTTCAGGATTTTTTTCAGTGATTGGATTGGATATGGAGGTAAAACTAAAAAAGCATTTGAGGAACGGGTTGGAGGCGGTTCCATGCACCTCCGACGAGTCCGACCCGATCCCTGCCCTGATCCCCGTTCTTCACCCCGCCCTTTATTTTTTTGTGAGTTAAGTATGTTATTTGCATGTTTACCCTACAACAATTTATAATTACCAATGTATCCAAAGTATATATACTTAAACACTGTGACAAATCTAGATGTTATCTAATGTATGATTGTGTAATTTTATATAGTTGGTTAGGATTTTTGTTGAAAATTTAATGAAAATTTAACATTTGTGGCCATATTTTTCATGATTTGGCTTGAATATCAAATATGTTGTACTGGAAAAAAATCTATATTTTTCAATTTTTTAGTTAGGTAGCTTTCGGATTGGGGCAAGGATCCCTGATCCCTGTTAGGAGCGGGGATGAAGGGTGGATGTGATTCCACGTACGGGGAACAAGTCGAGAATGGAGGCTGATAGAGGGTTCGGGGGTTAGAGGCGGTGATAGTCAAATTCATCTCAGTTCCACCCCGTTGTTATCCCTATTTCCTATACTTTTAGGCTGAATTTTTTGTTTGATTTAAGCAACCCAGTTGCTAAAATCAAACGAAAAGTCAGCCTGATGCTCAGGGGGTAGTATTGGCAAACGAGAAGTGGAGAAAATAGGAAGGGTGGGATAGCGGCGGAATTTTAAAGAAAGATTCGAATTCGAGGCGTACCCCCAGAACAAAACAAGAAAGAGAAAAAGGAAACAAGGGAAAAAAAGAAACTCAGACAGCAGAGCGGTAGTCTCAGACATAAATATGGTCAGCAAGATACTCTCTCTCTGCTTGTTGTATCCAGTTGTGAACGCCATTCCCGGAAACAAAATCAAAGCCCTAAAAACCCTCACTCTCTTCCGCAGCGATTTTTGTTAGTATTTCTGTTAACATACAATACATATCTGTACCTGTATTCCACCAGATTCTGATTTGACTTGTTTCCTATACTCAAATGAGTCAAATCTCTGGTAGTTTCTCTAATTAATCTTTGGAAACTGCTGTTTCTTTACATGCACAAATATATATAGAACGTTGAAGTAAAATTAGAGGCAAGATTTTTGCCTAAGGAGGAGGATTAAGAAGAAACGGGACTCACTGACTCGGTGCTTTCTTCTGTTTTTAACAGCAAAGGTACGACCTTTTGTCCTCAATTCTTGAATGATTAAACGCGGGTTTACGATTCTTGCGGAGTTCCGGTTCAGATTCCT
This sequence comes from Vaccinium vitis-idaea, assembly GCA_963854785.1. Taxonomy (NCBI): domain Eukaryota; kingdom Viridiplantae; phylum Streptophyta; class Magnoliopsida; order Ericales; family Ericaceae; genus Vaccinium; species Vaccinium vitis-idaea. The sequence continues at coordinate 269,193 of OY978220.1, forward strand.
AGATCTCCACTTGGTTACTCTTTATTTCTTGTTCTTCAGTTTCCTTCACCGTAAGCAAAATCCTCTCCTCTGTTTGTGTAAGGAACTAGAAAAGATGGTAATATTATAGATCCAGTTTTGATATTTGGTCAAGAACTCATTTTCAGTAGATTTTTTTTGTAAAACCCAAGTTAATCGTTTATTTAGATATCGGATAAATGTCCGACACAAGTATATACTTATTTATCTATGAACGTGGGTATCCGTGTCAATGTGTGTGTCAGTCTTCATTCAAGTTCCACATAGCAAATTTACTGAAGACCATACAATGGTTCTTCCATGTGTGTGTGTTGGTTATGTATGGTAGTTGAAATGTCTATTGGGGTTGTTTTCAGGTTAACTGGGTGGTGTTTTGTTTGAAAGTTGAAATCTTTGTGGGGGTTGTTTTCAGGTTAAGAGGGTGGTGCTATGTATGGAAGTTGTAATCTTTATTGGGGTGGTTTTCATGTTAAGAGGGTGGTGTTTTGTTCAAAAGTTGAAATCTTTATGGTGGTTGTTTTCAGGTTAACAATGGGCAGAAGTCTGAGCCCAATTTTGCGGCAAGAGTTGGAAAATCTTGACAAAGATTCCAACAGCAGGAAATCTGCTATGAAGGCTCTGAAATCATACGTGAAAGACTTGGATTCCAAAGCCATTCCGCTCTTTCTTGCTCAGGTTTCTGAAACCAAGGAGATTGGAACTTCATCAGGGGAGTACACAATTTCACTCTACGAAGTCCTTGCTCGCGTCCATGGCCCGAAAATTGTATCTCAGATTCCTAACATCATGACCACCATTATCAACACTTTAACTTCAAGTGCAGGGTCTTTTGCTCTTCACCAAGCTTGTTCCAAGGTGGTCCCAGCTATAGCGAGGTACGGGATGGACCCCAGCACCCCAGAGGACAAGAAGAGGCAGATAATACACTCCCTCTGTAAGCCTCTTTCGGATTCTCTTTTGGCTAGCCAAGAGAGCCTATCTTCTGGATCTGCCCTTTGCTTAAAGGCTCTTGTGGAGTCTGATAATTGGCGGTTTGCTTCAACAGAGATGGTGAATGAGGTTTGTCAGAGAGTAGCTGGGGCTTTAGAGAAGCCCATGCTCGTCAATTCTCACATGGGCTTAGTTATGGCTTTGGCCAAGCATAATAGTTTGATTGTTGAGGCATATGCAAGATTGTTAATTCAGTCAGGATTGCGGATTTTGAATGCTGGACTTGCTGAGGGCAGTTCTCAGAAACGATTATCAGCCATTCAGATGGTCAACTTCTTGATGAAGTGTTTGGAACCAAAAAGCATATTCTCGGAGCTTGGGTTGGTCCTTGAGGAGATGGAGAAGTGTCAATCTGATCAGATGGCTTATGTTAAAGGGGCTGCTTTTGAGGCATTGCAAACTGCTAGGAGGATAGCCACTGATAAAGGCTCCAAATTTGATCGGGATATGGGTTCAGCCGCAGGGTCAAATTTCGGTAGGAGGGATAATAATCGTAGGAGAAATCTCTGGGGCACTGGGGATCGTTCACCTGTGGCTTCATCACCTGAATCACAAACTGTTAATTCTTTTACTGGGTATGATTCTTTGATTGAATCACCAAGCGAATTTAGTTATGATCGAAGGAGTGTCACCCGGAAACTTTGGAGGCAGTATGAGAATGTCGGGGTGGATGTATCTCTTAAGGATGGCTTGTATTCTGAGTTGACTCATGGAAGTACCATTGAAAACTCTGAATGTGATTACTTTTCCAATGGCGAAGGTGACTACACAAATGGATTTGTGGGATTCTTGCCGAGAAGTCCAAGAAATGGAACTCCAAGAAGTACGACTCCTAGTCCTCAGGTAGAACCAGAGCGTTTTCTTATTACAAATGATTGATTAAATATAAAAACTTACACTGGGATGGGATTCCAAATTCCAATACTTAACACAATCAGAAAGTTTATTCTAGTATTCATTGAAAACAAATAGACAGAAAATAGGAAACAATATATGGAGCTTCCTGTGAACTGGTTCTTCTAACTCGACTTTCCAAGAACCATGAAGCGAACAAATTTTTAGTCGTGTTCTATTCCCTATCCTTTGAGAACATAAAAACTTGTTTTTACAAACTTTGTCATATACAATCCTAGTTCCTTTGACATAATTTCAAGTTTCCAGCAGAAATTGTCCTTTTCGCACTGCACATTTATTTTGCTTCTCCATTTTAAGTTTTTGATTCATCATGACTGTTTGATTGATGAAAATACTGAACAAAAGGTAAATACATTTTGTATGGAATTAGTTTTGCTTCTCTATTTTAAGTTTTTTGGAATTAGTTTCCAAAAAAAAAAAAAAAAGTACATGTAGAGAATCTTTAACAATGGAAAAGGCATGGTTGCAAATTTTTAGGGAGGTTTATGAGAAAATAAATGAAGAAACTAAATCAGATGGGAGGGTTTGTTGAGCATTGACTTTACTAACTTCCTAGCGTCTCTATCATCAGGTTTTAACTTATTTTTGTGATAGTGTTGATTCTGCATTTGGTGCCACTTTTGTATTTCAGAGATCCCGCTCTCAGACTAATGTCGACAATATCAAGATTTTTACAACTCCGAGGAAGCTCATCCGTTCTCTTCAGGATCCAAATGATGAGCGAGCAGACTTTTCTGGAAATCAAAACAGAAGGTTTAGAAGTCCATCCTCCCACAATTTTGAATGGAGCCCTACATCCAAATATCACCAAAATGGTCTTTCACCTAATATGAACTATGAGGTGAAAAAGGATGAAACACTACCCGCCGGCAGTGAACAGCTACAAGTTGGTTCAGAGTCTGTCTCCTCAACTGAAGATATCCCCACTGCTGATTTTCAAGTGAATGAGAAGGTGTCTCGTGGAAGCAAAGTTGAATCCCAAAGCTTTATTGAAATTCAAAAAACCAATTGCAAATCTCCAACCAAAGTGGTCTGTAGCCTGTTTGTTCTGCTATTTGCACTTTTCATTTGTTCAATATGTCTTAATGACCAGGATGACGGCAATGGCCTTGTTCCCACCTAATTCATCCATTCTGATGCATCAAAATTTAGGTGAGGAATTAGGATGGCATGTGGTAAATGCCCCAGATGAAAATTTTTAGTTGTCTGTTGAGAAACAAATGGCTTTTTGTATTATTCATTTGTCAAAAATTTGGATGCTTGCTGTGCTTAAGGGAAATGAAGTCACTGAGATATCAAAGATGTTGATTCTTCCCATCCATACAAATCTACTTTTTTGTTTTATTGGAAATGTTATGGTAACATCTGGTTGGTTGAGTACGTATTTTGCTTCCTAGTGTTGCTTTGCTGGATTGTTCTGAGGTTTGAGTTCCCCTAACTTTTGCTTTAATGGCTTCAACGGCAAGTGGTGGGATTTAGCCTTGGCTGCTGCTCTCTCTTGATCAGCCATTTTTGTTTGTTCTGCTTCTTGCTGCTAAGCCTTCTTCTTGGCTCTCCTTTCTTCTGATTAGGAATCAATTCTGCAATATCATTCCCTCTATCTGGTAACTTCAAATGAATTCCCCCTACTTCAGTTTAGAGGCTACTGCTCCTTGATCTATACTACTGGGGTTAACAAGATTGGTCTCCAGGATATGGAATCCTATCTTCTATAAGTTATACCAAAATTGATGTCTCCTGCTCCTCGTCTACCCCTGCCTGAGATCATGTCTGCATTTATGAGCTTTCCTAGCATTGCCGATAGTGTGCATCAATTGCTGTTATTGCGATATATAACAACAATAACTATAACAAATTACAGGACATGCAATTGCCATTCCAACTAATTGCACTAATAAAGAGTAAGAAAAAATGATCGAGTCGATGGCACCGAAGACGGAACTGAAATCCGCACTGAGCATGCCTTAGGCAAACTTCTTTTCCAAAACTGGTGAATTCTGATATGCTTTAGGTAACTATTGAGCGCGAAATCCATTGGATAGTCAGGGCGTTTGGAAACAAGAATTTGCATGATATTACAAACGCAATACTGCAATATGCCATGAGAAAACATACTGAAATAAAATGATTAAGATAACTTTTTGTCCAAAAGGCAGGCACGAATGATGTTTCTACTTTCTGAATGTTCCTCATGTCCAATTGTGTGTCCTGTGTTCAGAGATTTGGATTGTGCAAATATTGTGAACCTCTCCATTCACTTTCAGGATCCAGGATTATAGGCTCAAGCAGGGCTGATTGTCCAACGCATATGTAGGCATATTTGCTGTACCATTCATGAGCTGAGCCAGGACTAAACATGTATAACTCATTGAACCCTTCTCTTCCTACCACAACTGAGTTTCTTCTACCCTGTTTTATAGTACAAGAATGACAAATGGAAGGCAAACAAATATGTAAGTTCATTAATAATCGAAATGCTTCAATGAAATAATCTCCAGAGTGATGGCGACAACCAAATGTGGATTAGTTTATGTGTTCAAATATGTCCACAAGGGGGGTAGTGATTGTTTCCAAAAGCATCAGTAAGATCTAGGGCTAGGACTGATCAGACATCCCATGGTGGAGTCAAGTTAGTTGGTGCTTACAGCGTACTAAAACAAATAGAATTATCTGACCGCTGTTGCAAGTGTTTATCGAAATATGAATTGCTTTAGGTTTGTTTTGCTATTGCAACTTTGAAAGTATATAACTGCAGAGGGAAATAGAAGAGTTTTTTGTTTCTAGACGTAAATAACTTACCCTGTCAAGGATTGTGAAGTCCCGCGGTGCACTGGTGTAAACTCTACTCATTCTTTCTGCCAATTGCTTATTGTTGTCGTCCTCTTCGCCCTCTATATCTCCTTCTCTTTCTCTGCCTTTTGTATCTACGGCATTGTTCTGCTTCCCTGCACCCCAGGTGGACAGAATTTCCTTGACTGTAAAAGGATTCCACAAATCCTTCTTCCGGCCAGATTTTGGAGGAATGATGCTGAAATTTGACAAAAGGGGTGGTCTGGTGTAGAAGTTTGATCTTTCCAATCCCATTGCATAAGTAGCTTCAGGTGTGCTCACCGTCAAATGACTTACAACAGAACCCAGCAGGCGAAGGGATGACGATTTAGAGTTAGAGAATACAAGCTCTGAGCTTAAGAGATCTTGTTGGAGAGTCAAAATGTGTTTAACTTCAATCATCTCCTCCAAATTACTGCTGATAAGTTCTACCTGCATTTCTCAAGTTCATATAATGTCAGTTATTTTTTTAAAAGCTAAGCAAAAGAGATAAAAAGAAGCTAGAGAACCAAAGATGGCGAAACAAAGAAAAAAGGGGTGCAGCTCATCAAAGAAGAGAATTATATGTACGGTTTGGAACTTCTATTCAATCGTCTTCTGCTTTTGTTTGCAATATTATTACTTGAAAAGACTTCTTTCAGCTATTTGGTACTATCAAACTCCTGTTTTGTATAATCTTCCTATCCTGTTTTCACTTTCTCCAAACTACAAACTTGTTTTTTTTTAAAAAGTCAAGGTGTCCCAACTTACGCACCACAACTAATCACTAGGGGGCATTTAAAGCCGGAAAATCCCCGCAAGGACTCCCCCCATAAGAGTTGAAAACACCATTCCAAAGAAAACTGAATCTGAACCTTCCATTGTGCTTGCTCCTGCACATGAAGAAAAATGAAAACAATTCCAAATAGCAACCTATGATACATTTCCAGATTTATTTTAGGGGCCACATTCTTTCTAGAATAAGAATGGTGCCAAACGCCGACGTTTCTAATCAGGACACAAAGTTCCGATATCACGCACTTTGGAGTTTCCTCCAACCTAAAATTTGCTTATTTGCGGCCAATTTTAAAAAATGAAACATGGATTTGATTCACACCCCATGTTCTGAAAATATTTATCTTCTGAAACAGAAGAAAAAAAAAATGGAGTCTCTTGTTGTAAGAAGACAGACCTGAATGGATTTTTCAGGATTGCCTCTAACATCCCGAAGCGCCCAAGTATTTGGGGACCAAGAAACTCCACCATCATCATCACTTTCACATTTGAAGGCTAATGACACCCCACCTTGTATCACGGGATCACTTCCATCCTCCCCCTCAGAAACAGATGTGTGCAGAAGCTCGAGCAGGCCCCCGTGCCACATGGATGCCTTGTACGATGTGATCATTCCACTTGGCAGCATCACAGTGGCAAGACTTCCGTTGTCCAATCCCATCTTGACAACGCAGCTGTTGCTGATGTCCTCAAATGTGACTCCATGGCCACTGAACTCACTCTCCAAGTAGTCCACGTTAATGGGTGGGAGAGGATATGGTATTGAGGCAACTCCTGGCGATGGAAATTGTCTCTTCTTGCTATTGATGCTGTTGTGTTGTTGAATTAAAGGAAAATACGGATGCAGAGATGCGAAACTTTTACTGCATTTTATTGGGGAAACAAGAATGAAGTTGGAAGGGAAGAAGGAAGTGTAAACCATGGACATGCTTCTTTCAAACTGTAGATTTTGTCTTCTCAGACTTATATTGGAGACAGAAAAACACATTGCATGTTGTCACAAGTTTGTTTGTGTGTGTGTGTGTGTGTGTGTGTGTGTGTGTGTGAGAGAGAGAGAGAGAGAGAGATCCTTGTTTTAATTAATGATTCCAAGTCCCATTCGGGTGAAAAAAACTTCTTGTTTTGATTGGTTTGTAGTAGAAGATTGCAACGATATTTTTCTTAGATATTTTGTTGTTGTTGTTTTGTTTTCTGTTTCTGCTGTCTCTTGACAAGTCATGTACTCTTTTCACTGATGTCCGGATGAGGTGCATAGTGGTTGGCCAAGAATGTTTGTAGCCTTATCTTCTTAAGATTGGTTTCAATCAACATTGTAGGTTTTGAGTAGTTGTTTTCCGCAGGCACCAACCACCTAACCTTGGGGATCTCTCTCAAATCAATTTACACTTTACCACACATGCAATTTAATTGCCTCAAAGCGCAAATATATGTTAATCTTTTACGACAAAAGATGATTCTCGTTTTTTACTTTATCTATTTCTTTGGATAACCTTTAACCGGAAGAACTTTCAGTCGATAAACCAATGTGGACGCTTTATAACCAAGGGACTTTGTTGCTTTGGCATGAAAGGCTGCAGGAATTATCATTTTCTAGATATCTGAAGTGATCGATATGAATTCTGAATTTCATGCCTTGTAATTTTATTAATATACAAAATACAACATAACTCTCGTGTTTATAGTTTCTTTTATGAACAATTATAAATGATTGCGACCTTGTAATTTTATTAATATACAAAATACAACATAACTCTCGTGTTTATAGTTTCTTTTATGAACAATTTATAAATGATTGCGAAAAGAATGAAAAAAAAAATAAAGATACCACAATAGACATTTTTCTTTTAGGTTGACGATAAAATAGTAGATTACAAGTTATCGTGTTCAATAACCTGTGCCCCTCTCCACTCTTCGCCAGGGTTCACAACCGCAGGAACTAGCAATGAACCAGACCCAGTGCATATAAAATAGTCTTGTCCATACTTCTGAGATAAGGAACCTGGGCTTGATACATAAATATCCTCGAATCCAATCCTGATTACCCTGAAGAACAGCTCTCGTCCCTGCCAAAATGAAAAACAAAAAGAGCACTTAGAAAACAGGAATAGAACATTTTTTAAGGTACACACACCACAAGAAGATTCAAATAAGTCAGTGGAGTTTAAGTAAACGTTCTGTTGTTCTGTTATCGCTCTCAAAAGCTATGGTCTGATCATCGGTTTATATTCATTTTAATAAGTAGGCAAAGACATTGCCAACCAGTTTCGGAAATCATCCGGGTTTACAACCACAATACCCACGGAGGTTATTTGTTAACACAAGTCGGTACTAGAAAGCATTTTCTGTAATTTCCAGCTTTTGGTGTCATTTTTCTGCATTATCAAACAGGACTAAAGCATGCCCAATTTCTATCTTAAACATTCCTAATACATTCTGCATCATCCATTTCACTTGGCAATTCTGAAATCCTATTTTTAATACATGGGCTTTGTAAAAATTAAGCAAGTAAAGAACAATGATCTACCTGATCAAGGGTTTCATATTTTGTAGGAGAGGTGGTATAAAACTGTTTTGATCTTTCCGATGGAGGAGCAGTGTACACTCTGCTGAGCTTATTCTTCAAAAGGGTGATGGGAACATCTTGTGTGGACCATATTCCCGATTTCTTCTCAGGCTCCCAAGTGAAAGAGAACCAAAGAGGGTCCTCGGTTTTCATGGCTTCAGCCGGAGATAGAATTTCAAACGGCGAAGATAGAGGAGGGTGGGTGCAATAAGAGCATCCCTGGAGTCCTTGGATTCCTGTCCCCCTTCTCTTCTTAAACATGAAATGGTTAAGTATAGCACCCGTCAGATTCACAGCCTTTCCCCCATTGTTTTTCACTATAACTGCTGTTGCCATGCTTAGCGGGTAGAGTGAGACGACGTAGGTTAGATCAAGAGTTCCACTGGTGCAGCTCAATTCAACCTGTAATCAATGCAGTGAAAAATTCCTTCATTACAGAGTAATCACTGGGCAGTTCGTATGCTTGTCTACCCATTACAAGGATTCTTGAAAGAAATACTTCCAACATTAACTCAACGGGGATCATTAAAAGTAAAATTTCCTACACCTACCGATAGTTTCGACTGAGTATTTAAGGTAATAGATTCCACTAAGCAGTTGCTTGGATTATAGAGTTGTCGAGGGAAAAAAGAGAGTAAATGGATTTGTAATGTTTCTTTCCTCTTCTTTTCCCTTAAGCAGTTGTTTCTCCTCTGCTAATCCCTCAAGAATCCAAACACAATCTTAATCAACATTGAATATAACTTCAGATTTCTTTTTATCCAAATCCAAATACTACCACAGGAAGGCTGGTACCTAACCTTGTTGGAAGCACTTTTTATATGAATCAAGTATGCCTTGTGCATGGGTTCTAAAATTTAATGCAGTTGGAGTGATCAATCAAGTGAAAATGCTAAACTTGTAATGGTCAAAAAAGGAAAGGGGAAAATATAACCCAAGGAACAAGGGTCAATTTAAGAACATAGAATTAATACCAACCGCGCTGGGAAGAAGAAGAAGAAGAAGAAGAAGAAGAAGAGAAACCCTTACTCATTTTAAGAACTAAAACTGAAAGAATTGATATTCTGAGAACTTGTTGGGGATTATATGTACCTGGACAGCATCAAAGGAATCTGAATCGACATCCTTTACAGACCACTCAGAAGTGATAACAGGGGATGGTTTGGAATTTGGATCAGAGACATTAACATTATTGATGACCAAACCAATCCCACCTTTTGCTTTGGTTGCAGAAGAAGAAGTAGTAACAGAGGAACCAATATCAGTGCCTGGAAGAGTGTAAAGAACTTCCTCAAAGCCATCATCTTTCCAGTAGACCTTGGGCTTGTAGGAAGTGACGTGTCCATCGGGTATCCGAAGCTTCAGTGAACTTCCATTTCTAACTGTCAGCTCAACATCACCGGAATCGGAAAACCTAATGCCTTTCCGGCCAAATTTCTGGTCAAGAGTTAGAGTCTCTGGTGGCGAAAGGGTAGTAGCGTTTGAGGAGGAGGAGGAGGCGGATGGTAAACAAGCCACCTTCGTTAGGTTTGGTTTTGGAAGAACAGTAAAGGATAGAAGAGAAGCCATGAATTCCACACAAAACAAATAAACCAGTGTGACTATGTTAATTTGTGTGTTCTGTGTACTCTATCCTTTGCTTTTCCTCTATCAGCTCTTGTTTGAGCTTGTTCTTTGTCAGTATTCTACTTCTTTTCCATTTTATTTTTTTTGAAACTCAAATGCTAGTGAATTTGACAACCAATTTGCTTCAAAATTTACATCCAATAACAAATGCAAAAGTATCTTTTTGGATCACCAAAAATACACTAAATTTTTTTATCTTGAAAACAAATTTGTCATCATGGTTGGAGGGGATATCAAATTTGAAAGTTTTAAATTGCCACATTAAAAAGTATAGTGGTCAAGGCCTGAGACTTAGGAGTTTGCTTCCTCTCTCTTAAGGTCTCACGTTCGAAACCTTGGAGGTGCTATCAACTCTTTTAAAGCCAATCCGCACATAGCTTTGCTCTAATTTTAAATGGGCCCCCAGCTAGTGGACGGTGGGATTGGTCTCCCAGGATTAGTCGAGGTGCGTGAAAGCTGGTCTGGACACCTGGTTATCAAAAAAAAAAAAAAAAAAACTTTCCGATTAAAGTAACTAATAACACATTTATGTGATAGTAAAGTTTCTCCTATGTTCTCTGAATTTAAACCAGTGTCACTCTAGGGGAATTGGTGACACTTGCCATGAACAAAATGGCATATAAATACACTCAATAAGAAAACAAAATTAGAAGAATTTAAGCATAGGGGTTACAGAAGAGAATGTCGTTCGTCTGACTCTATATTGTCTCTCTCATTCCTTTGACTCTATGCTCAATCTCTTGAAAGGTTTTTATTCCCGTGGAGTTTAGTGTTGTTTCTTTGCTTATTTCAAGTACTAAAATTGTTGATTATGGTTTCTTCACTATTTTACTTAAAACAAAATCGATAAGAAGTTAGTATTGAAATATATCTAATGAGCGAGAGAAAATTGAGTGCGAACGACCAGAGAGAGGGGGAGACAAATTATAGCATCTGTTACATGCCTCGTGCTCGTGGACTCCAGATTCTTGTTACACCACTACGTAAGTCTTCCTGCATTCAATTCTGCTCGTTATGATTCAAGATGATCACTAGACATTATTGGAGCTTTTAATCTAGCAGGTATTTTATACAAATTCCTAGACCCCCACTTCAAAATTCAAAAGGGAACCAAAATAAGCTACAATACTCAACTTTAAAGCCTGTCACTTACGCTTCAACTTCCTAATACTACATATTATGGTCATGGCTCCATGAGCAATGCAACTCCAAACGATTCACATCTCTTGACCGCCATAACTGTAATCATAAAAGAATATCTATCACAACATGATACCTATGCCTTCCCTCTACTTCCATGGCTGTGGTTCAACATGTGCAGTCATTCGAGTTGGACTTCTATCATGGTTTGCGGTTTGCTATTTTTCATCATCTCTCAATAATACGTAGGAGTATATTGACTCATTTTGGTTACACATTTGATAGCACCCCCACTACTATATCAAAAAGACACGACAGAAATCATTAATCTGGTCAAAATAGATCCCCGGGAAAATAAGGTGTATTTTTCCCTCTTTGTGTGTGCATGTGTGTTTCGGGTGGCTGGCCGGGCAGGGGATAAAGTGGTGATAAAAGTAGAGGGAATGGTGAATTCACAAAGGAGGGTGATAAAGTTGCTCCAAAAAATAGCCTTTCACATGCCCTAATTTTTGGCAAATATATCCCCTAGCCTGTAAGAACTACCTTCCCGAAGAGGACGTGAGAAAATCATTAAGTGAACGAAAATCTCATTGTGCAAACACCACTCAACTTGAATGTTACAAGTTATGCACCGCCGGGCACGGGCCGGTTTCACTATAATAATCTGCAGTACAAAGCCTAAATGTAACAATCCAAGAAATAATACCCCTTGGATTATAGGTCCAAATCCCACAGAGCACAAAGGTAAACAGTGCAAGGTGTTGCAATAAAATGTACCGTGCTTAAATCTTCAGTAGAAGCTATTTCCTAATTTTGCAGGGATCATTTCAACATTGAATATATACGGATCCTATTAGATCCGGTCTGTCAAACAAAAAACATCTTCCTACGAATAAACCAGGGCCGGCTCTGAGATATATGGGGCCTAAAACAAATTTTTTCAAATTGGGCCCTCAACTCTCAATATAGCAAAGTTAAAAAATGCTACTAAGAAAAACAAAAAAATTCATAAATAAGTCATTACAGTCATTTGAAAACATAACTACTATATGAACCTATAAAATTGGAGGCCCCAAAAAAATAGTCAAAATTTGGGAGCCTAAAGTGGTGGCTTTACGGGCTTTAGTCCAAAGTCGGCTCTGGGAGCAACAACCATGCAACAAGCTTAAATCAACCTCCCATCCAATTCCCTTTCAATACTCTTGATTTACCTAGCTGCTTCATTTTTAATTTAAGTATAGTATTTTTCAAAAGTAGGAATGGTAGGGCTAGCAATCATCTTCTTTAACAACTAAACTTAATTACTCTCTTAATCGAATATGCATGTAAATGGGTATAAGCAAGCAATTTTTGCAACATATATAAATCTTTTACGACTCGAAGGGACAACTAAGTGATACCTCCAAAGACGGAACTTGAAAGAATCAACCACTTCTTATTGCCCTCTTGAACATAAGCCAATATACACAAGCTTCTCCTTGGGGTGGGGTTAATAACCTCGTCTTAAAACAAAGACAAAAAAAATAATTTGAACAAGAGTAGGAAATTCTGAGCGAGATGACCAAGATATATCGTCTCAATTAAAAAGAGTTGAATTCCCATCCCTAACTTTCAAAAGTTATGTTGGACATCTAGCAAGGTTAGAAGATTGTAAAATTTTACACGAAATCATTCAGTTTTTTTTGTTTGTTGATTCACAGTTCTAGTTTACTAGCCAAGCCTATTAGGACCTCACAAAGCTCGCGTGGCTTCCACAAGAATTGGAATCAAAGCCAGAGTCTTGCTGATAAAACTGACATTAGTCACATGAATTTTATAAAAGCAGTCCCAACTAATATTGAACTTGATATGGAACATTTCAGTTGTATAGGGTATCTCATCTCACAAACTGTGCTTGCTTTCACCCACCCGTATACAATACTGTAAAGCGGAATGTAGGAAGGAAGAATAAATCAGTATCACGAAAATTCTGCTAACAATGAAAAAACAGTATGTGAAACTCCAACACATGCAACTAAAATTTATATTCCGAACTGCAATAAAAGAAAACTCCGGTTGTGGCGTGATTGGAGTCTGTCTACTACACAGCCGGTCCCTAATACGCAGTTAAAGAGAGGGTCAGGTAAAAGACCTTGTAAGATCTTATGACATATAATATGGATTCATATTATTGACCCCAATTGATAGGGGCTTCGGACTCCGCTTGGAATGGTTTAGTTTAAACCAAAAACGAATAACTATAAGCCTTGTCAAAAGTATTTAGAGATGCCTCCAAAGACAGCACATGCAAGGATAAAGCACTTCTTATCCCTTTCTTGATCAACATTGCAATGCATGCAAGTTTCTCCCTTGAAAAATATTTGAGCAAACCCTGCTCCATTGTTTTCGTTTGATTCTTCACCTAAACATCCGAACTCATGGAATAGTGAGAAGCAAAGTTGGATTCAGGGACGTGATTGTAAATTAATCTCGTCCAAAAACTATTAAAGGAAGAAAGGATCACCAACAATACAAGGGTTATGATTGAAGGCCCCCTCCATTTTCTCGATCAAAGGCAAGGAAAACAACTGGGGGGATGGGGAAGACTGGCTATCAAGAAGCGTCATTGCAAAATTACCCTCTCTCCAATCTGTCGAGTCTATTAGAGAAAATTTCTTCATGGAGGGCATTCTTGATGTCCAAATTAGATCTATGGGAGGAAATTACGTGATTCTTACGTTCCCCACTGATGGTGACATGAAGGCTATGATTGAAGGCCCCGAGGTCAATTGGCTGGGTAACTTCTTTGATGAGTTCCGTCCTTGGAGTCCTGACTCAAATATTGAAACGTTGCGTACTGTTTGGCTAAATTGCTATGGGATTCCTCTTCATGTGTGGAATGCAGAAACTTTCTTTAGTATTGGAAGGATTTAGGGAGAGCCGATTACTCTCGATGATAATACCTCGAAAGGTCTTTCCTTCTCCTCTGGTAAAGTTCAAATCTCTACGAAGTCTTTTCATATTATTAATCAAGAGATCAAATTGGAGGTTAATGATAGACTATATCCAATTCGGGTAGTGGAAGAACAAATTGTGGTTTACAATTCGAGGAGGGAGATTTGCGGCTGTAAATGCAAAGATAGAGATAATCTCAGGTCGGATAAGTTAGAAGAGGATTGGTCTATTGACGGTAAAGGGGATAAGTTGGAGAAAGATAATGTGGCCGTCGACAAGGATCACATAGTTGAGCGGGTAGTTCCGAGAGAGGATGCTGAGAATGTGGAGTCAAACCACTTGTCATTGTCTATCGTGGGGGATGGAAGGAATCTCAATAATGAGGAGTTGGAGGAGCCCAATGTTTCTGTGCATGAGATCGATGTTACTTCCTGTGTGGATGAGAAAGACCATCCTTTGAACCTGCGAATTGATGAGAAGTCTTTTGATGCATATTCTGATTCAAGTTCGATAGCTAAGACGACAACAGTAGATTATGACTCTGAAGATTGCAATCTTGTTTCGGCTGATCCTTTTATCAAGTATGTGAATTTTATGCGCCACAAAAAGAAACACCCGTCTAAGAACGGTAAACGTAGGAATCCTTTTTGGAGTAAAAACCCATTGAAAGCTGCTATGTTCTCTAGGAAGATTAGCCGGAAGAAAAGAAGTGTTGATGAAAGTCTTGTTGGTCCCTCTCTTTCGACTCAAGAGGAGGTTAGTAGTGACATTCTAAAGAGGAATTCAAATCTAATCAAAGAAGCTTGGGAGAATATGAAGATGAGTGTTCGCCTCGGTGTTAAATATCATGGGAGGGAGAGCTTCAATATTAAGAAGATCTTAGAATTGAAGGGGGTCGATATTTCAGAACAGGAAATCAAAGCGGAATTGAAAGCTCTGGACACTTTGGAAGGGGATGCTTCCATTTCATTGGAGTTTTGATTTGCTGCTTGTTTTGTTTTTTGGAGGCTTTGTTGTGTGGGGCTTTTTTGCTTCTTTGGTGTTTTCAGTGATTCTGGCTTTGTTTGTTCTTGGTTGGCTTAGGGTTAGGTGCTTTTAGGTTGTTTTCTGTGTCGTGTTATAGTTTTGTGGGTGTTTCAGGAGTGTTTTTTTTTTTTTTTTTTCCTGGATTTGGTTTCAGGTTCTGGTTGGTATCTTACCACCATTTTCCTTGTTGGTTTTTTCCCTTTGAGCCCTGACATTTTCAGTCTCGGGTCCTTTTAATCTTTGTAATTCGTTTCCAAAGATTAATAAATTATTTGCTTAGCAAAAAAACCAATACAAGCTCTATTAAAACGGATAAAGTTAATTCACCTCACTTGTTCCCGTTTGTTTGCATAATATTACCCGACATATTTAACTCTCAAAGTCTCAAACCAAGAACGCACCCAAACAATGATCAGATACGGTCCGAAGCCATGATAGTAACTTGAAAAAATGGTTTTTTTTTTTTTTTTTGTCCCCCATTATGGCATTTTTAGTTTTAAACACTTATTCAGTAGGACCAATACCACAACCTTTATGGGATGTTTCACCCACAATACTTTCGTGTTCTCGTTTTTAGTAGTTTTTTAAGACTCCCTAAATTTGTTATTACTAATTCGTCTCAACGGATAAAGTTAAAAGGGTGTGAAATTATGACTAAAAGCACAAAATGGATCATTAAGACAAGAAAAGGAGTGTTGCGGATCAATCAAACAAAAAAAGATATTTAAAAAAGAGAGATATCGTCTTTGTTGAATTTTTTTCAATTTCGGTCGATATTATTAAACATTTTTCAATTCCGACACGAATAATTAGTCATCAAAATTTTGATGAAAAGCTAATGAAAATTTCACTAAACACATGCAAACTAGAATGGGTAAAAACCCAAATCAACAAGGACTAGCCTAGGCACGTGCGAATCATGTGCTTGGCCTAGTAAACACCATGGGATGCATAGGGGAGTCAACCTGCGAGCACAGGTGAGGGTGGCCTAAGTCGGGTATCATGTGAAGGTGCCCAAAGATATTGCCGAGCATGTATGAGCCTCGTGCACGGTCAAATTGACGCCATGTGATGGTTTTGGTCGGCAGCACCATGAGCGGCCGCACAAGGGTAATGCTGAGCAATACCAGTGTACATGACACAAATAAGGAACCGCCCTAAGAGAGAGAGAGAGAGGTAGGTTGTTCTAGAAGCTCCTAGATTGCAGATCTTGTGTGATTGGAAATAGGAATGAATCCCACGAATAATTATTGGGTGTCCATATTAGAGGACTCCAATATGGGTGAAGAATCCTACCGTAGAAAGGATCTATCACCGGCCGAAATAGTACCGCCATATGGGATTCAGTCCCATAAAGGAAAGGATTGGCAATAAAAACTTCCTCCCGACAGGACGTAAGAGTCATTAATTGAAACAAAATCTCATTGTGCGAACACCACTCAACTTGAATGTCACTAGTTACGCACCGAAACCCTAAAAGCAAGGAATTTTACATTGTCCATCAACAGAATTTAACCGAATAAACAGAATGAAAATGTACAAAACACTACACCATCAACTTCACTGCAAAGCAAAAATTTCTCAGGCCCAAGTCACTGGCATGCAAAGGGAACAAAAACTCAGCCTGTGGAAGTACAAGCATAGACATTAGAGAATCACTAGCCCAGCTCGTGCAGAATTTAGTCCTCGTCCATCCCTGCAGGCTGCTCCCTCTTTCCTGGCCCGCCGGCTGGTTTCGCCATAATAATCTGCGGTACAAAGCCCAGGCATAATAATCCAAGAAATAAAACCCTGTGGATTGCAAGTCTAAATCGCACAAACCATTAAGATAAACACTGCAAGGACTTGCAATAAAGTATTCTTAAATCTACAGCAGAAGCCAATTCCCTAATTTCAGGGATCATTTCGAAGTTAAAGCTATATGGATCCTATTAGATCTAGTCTATCAAACAAAACCTCCTTCCAGCGGAGGAAACCATTCAAGGGGCCTGCACAAGCAACAAACATGCCTTGCAACAAGCTTAAATCAACCTTCCATCCAATTCACTCTCAGTCTCTACTCAATAAAACAATTGATGTGGTTACTCAAACCCTATTTCCAAATCAAGGATGGAAACAAGAAGATTTGAATACGAATAACAATTTGTTCAAGACTTCAAGGGGCCTCTGATTACCTAAGCTGCTTCATTCTTAATTCACTTGATTTTCAAAGTACTTCAAGTAGGAACGGCAGGGCTAAGTAATAATCTTCAACAGAAAAACCTACTCTTAATCGAATAATAAAAAATGCATGTCAATGGGTAAAAACAATTTTTTCAACATATCTTGGTTTACTGACTTCCACGACTCAAAGGGGTACTACAGTCAACCACAAACCTGATGTCTCACAAGAAAGTAAACCATGGACCAATAGTTAATGATTCATTACCTGGTCCACCCGTAGCACAGTGCAAGCAGCATCAGCAGCATATTTGAGAGCAAAGAACCTGTACACAAACCAAAAAGTTAATGTCTATTAAAGTAGGTCAAAGTCATTACTTATGCATACTGATTCCTTTCTAAGCGATAGGGATCTACTTAGACATCAGCGCAGGTTACTGTAGTTTACACAAAACATAGAAAAACCTAGAAACCTCAAGCCTGAAGGCAACAAGAAAACAGCTTTTATAATTAAGAAATAGCTCACTTGGTAACATGGAGGTCCCAAACATTCACAGTAGAGACATCCTTGCATACACCTTCCTCCAAGTCAATGCCCACCTTGGTGTTTCCAGATGCATGTTCAGCATACAAAGAAGATATTATTTCCATTGCATTGAGACCAGCATTTTCAGCCAAGGTTTTAGGTATCATCTCAAAGCTCTCAGCAAATTTTGCAATAGCATACTGGTCCAATCTGGAAAGAAAGAGATTGACAAGCCCTGTTGGTTGCTTCAAGCACAATTACCCGAGAAGTAGTAAAAAAAGAAATTAAACATATTGTCATCTTCTTTAAGAAAGTTGCAGAATGATTTCATAAGGAGTGATGCAACATATCGAACATACTAAGGTAACGAGACACTTCATCACTCACACATCTCGTCGGGTTCTCTAAAAGTTCATGTGTAACTGGACATATAATTACACTCCCACAGCTCATCAAGGCCCATAAAGACACAAGCTCAAATGCAGGACACAAAATTAGGTACTCCAACATTTCAACAGCCACCCAAAGCCTACACTTCAGATCTCAGGTGAACATATAACGGGACAATTCCCAGGAATGACCATATGAGCACAGTGGTAAAAAATATTTAAAGGGGCCAATGCCTCTTGACAGATACTGGTGAACCACAATACAGCAAGTTATGTGGACTTTTTTTGTTTTTGACAAGCTGAACGAGTTATGCGGACTTTTTTTCTCCTCATAAGTAGAACGAGTTCTGCGGCCTTGAATAAAGTCACTAAGAATAGTAATAAACATATCTGAGCAGCTATTTTGATACGTGTCAGTCAATCCTATATTCCCCACTGGTACATAATCTATGTGGCACTCATCTAGATGCCAAAAGAGAAGCCTTCGATTCACCGGAAAATTAGACCAACTGGTTTTACAGAGACTGAATCCGCCTCATTATTCCCCAAAAGGAAGCTATATTCGTCTTCAATGCTATACCCGAGGCCACTGTCCAAGGTGCACATCAGCCCCCCTTCATCCTTTCACCCAAATGCTTAGGAGGTTCAGGAAGAGAGCTAGAATTCAGTTTGGCTTGTCACTGACTTAAGCAGGTAAGATCCTACATCTGATGCAAGTTTTTTGTAGTTCAGAGGGTTCAGCTGAACCCGCTGATTTGAACATGGCATCTACAAACATTTTCCACATGCAACATCTGCACAAATAAAGCATATGCATTCAAACAGAATCTAAAAAAAGGAATGGAAGGGTCAGTGTTCTCGAAAGGAATCGTTCAGTTTATGGAGTTGGAAAGTAATAAAGCTACGGCAAACTGAAACAACATGTACACATCCAATATAAGTTATATAACGACAACAAACCCCTATAACCCAACCCCCGGGCTTAAAAAGGAATAGAAAAGAGGGGATACAAACAAAGTACCCTGTTTCCTTGAAAGAGAACTCCTTCAGTCTTCTAGCTAACTCAATTTCTGTGGCTGCAGCTCCAGGCACTATACGGCTGTCCCTACACATTGCCTGGCACAGAAAAGTATGAAGCATCATCCGGACCGCTACTCAATATCCATTAGGAACTCTAATGAAACACCTCTTTTTTCTGAGCATCGATGCACCAAAAGTTACTAAAGTTTCAAATAGAATCCACAGGTGTCTGCAGATTACCTTGTATGTATTCACACCATCATCAACTGCTCTTTCAAGATCATCCAAAATACTATCAGTACTTCCTCGTAGAACCACTGTTGATACAGAGTTTCCACCTTCTTCATTTCTCACAACAGTGACCTATTACATGTTAGAGACAAACATCATATTGGATAAGAAGAAGAAAGAATGGTAGAAGCAAAAAATACAACCGAAAGAAAACAAATAAACAAATGATAACCACAAATTATGAATCTTAGGACTAAAGAGGTGCTTTTCCATACCCTAACGCCACCAATTTCCTCCACGGACACAGAATCAACGTGCCCCAAATCATCGGGGCTTGGCCGACCAAGCTTCAACTGTTTCCAAAGTAAACAAGAACACAATAAAAGGATGAAAATATTTTCCCACTCAGTAAATAGCAACTTATAAACCAGTATGCTTACAAGAGCAACAGCACCAGTTGTACGGCAAAAACGTCGCAATTCAAACTTGGAGCTTATTTTTAAGACCATCAGCCTGTGAATAATTTGAATTGCAGTTTCAGATTATTAAGCAGTTTCAGAGAGCCATCCTCTATACAAACGTACACACAAGGAAAAAATAAGCACAAAGAAAGAAGAGTTTGGTTGGTTCTTTCAGATGATCGCGGTCACCCAAAGATGATGTACTCAAAAGATTATAAATGCAAAAAGTGAGAAGAGAGGAAGTGAGAGTAATAGCAGCATCTGCACAGTGCATAGTAATCTCAGTTGTTGCTACATAAGGACAGAATCAGATTACTCTTAGAAACGGGGTAAACATGGCACCCTTGCTCAACTCGGGGTTGAAATACATTTGTTTTCCATATCAATTACGTATTGCATGACCAATCCCTCACTGTCGCAGTGTACCTACTTAGGTGTCAAAACACTAAATGTAAAAACCCCTTTGCCGCTTGCCTCGGCTATTATCATAATCGCACACAACTAAAGGGATAACATACTAATGATGTTAAATATTATAACAACTGCAAAACAAGAATGACAAATGGAGCATTGACCATTTCTCAATATAATAACCTGTTGCAAATGGAGAATTGACCAGTGCTAGAAACTATTCAAATTTCAAACCCACATAAATGAGAGCGCAAATAAAATAAACCAAAAAATAAATAAATAAAAGGGAAGAATCACTATACTTGTAACGTTCACAGAAGTGTAGTGCCATCTCTCCAACTGATCCTCCACTAACAATAACCTTGGCTCCTGACTCAGCAACTGCTTTGATAAGCTCTTCAACTTTTGCTTCTTCTGTTTTTGAATAGTTTTCTAGCTGGAAAATACAGAGATGGCAAGAACAACAGGTTGCAGGAAAAATTAGCATAAAGATAACATAGATAACATTCGCTAAAAACAAATAGGAACTGATAAATGAAAACAAAAAAGGAGAAGAAGATGCTAAACTCTCAATGGATTGTCGTCAACCACCTCAGAAGATGAAACCAGCAGAAAGTTGAGCAAAAATGATGTACTAAATATAGAAAAGACAGAGTAGGATGCAGAGAAGGAAGCCATCTCATAAACAATTTCCTTGAGAATATACCTGCTCAGCACTATGAATAAGCACTGTTCCTTTTGTTTCAGTGGCAGATGTATCAACACCGCCAGCAAACACAGCAACCTACAAAATTGAATAATAGGCTGTGGATTAGCTTGAGCAAGAGCAGCTTAACCTGATCTTCACACACACAAACACAAACACAAACACAAACACAAACACACACACACACACACACAGAAAGAGAGAGAGAGAGTTTCCACTAAAAGAAATACTCTATATGCATCTTGAGCATGTACACGTAGAGTTAAAGACATCAGACATGTCTTCTTAGCCAACAAATAGTCTTATGCAGTTATTTACACGATCAATAAAAAAAGCAAAGAAACGTAACTCATTTTAAGATGAGCTTTCCGAGATCTAATTGCAGAACTTACCTTCAAGTCCGGTTGAAGAACAAAATGCTCATCGAATGATATTGATTGATATCAGTTACTCCACCAGGGGTTCAATAAACATGTTCAAACTTGTATCAGGTAGAAGTGCTTATTGAATACACTTGCATAGATTCCTAGGTGGAGTAACTGTATCAACATCGTCAACGATATGATTATTGAACTCTAAACTTTTGTTCAGCTTATTACACCTTCAAGGGCACGAGTCTGCAAATATTCAATGCCTCTCTAGATAGACGTTTAACATATTTAGTGACTAAAGGAGTTTCAAGGCTCATTGCCTAGCCTTCTAACTTTCCTCAAATCTCCATACTATTCAGATCGTCCAACTGAAAACATAGGAGTTCAAAATCTCCTCACTACACAACATTATCATTCTTGTAACCACAACCACGAGCACTTTGATTCATGACAAATTCTCTGAATGCTATCAACTTATTGCCCACTTGAGAAATGGCCAAATTCCATTCTACCACAAATAGTTTTCCACTTCCATATCCGAAGAAGAAAGTGCCAAAAAAATGAAGGTTAATGGCACAAAAAAAGCTGAACCTTACTTATGAATAGCAGTCAAAGAAAGACAAATGCTAAGTCCTATCCTATTCCAAGCATCAAATAACAAGAAATTGGTTGTAATTTCAATACAACAAACGAAGGATAGCCAAGAGAAACAGAAACAAATACAGGATCAGAGGTTGAAAACGAAAATATTTGAAAATTAACAGCAAAATAACGGATGTATTTTTGCTAACCTTAGCCTTCTCCACTCGCTTTATAGATCCAACAGCATCAGTCTTTAGAACCATACCTCGAACAATGGTGCAATTGTGCAAGCCTCCACCTAAAAGCTTTGCAACCCGGACGTTGTCCACATTAAAGTTTGCAGGGTTTTGGGGGCATACTTGAATGCAAGCCTATTATGCAACAATTTCATAATTGATAAATCCCAACCACAACACATGCTATTGCCAAAATTAGTAAGAGGAAATCCAGGAAAGAAATACATCAGCAATAAGAGAACATAAGATATCCTCCTGCCCAAACTGCTTGCTAGCAACGGCAGCTTTCATTCGTTTAATAACTTCCTCCTTAATCCTCACGTCCATCTTTTCAGAACCTTTCTCGACCAATTCATCCAAGATTTCAACGGTCTGTAAATAAATGGTGGAATAGAATTAAATAGGCCAAGCACTAATAATTTTGTAGCCTGAGAAATCGAAGTGATCACAAATACACAATACATGAATGACAAACCTTATTAATCGATTTTGTATATCCTATGATGATCTCACTTGGGTGCAGCCCCATCCTTATAAGCTCCTCGGCGTTTTGAAGGAGCTCCCCAGCAAAAGAAACTGTCAAGTTAGCTCCATCTCCTATCTCTTCTTGTTGAGCCTTGCCTGCCAAAACCAAAATCTTGGCCGCAGGATGCTGAACCTCGAGTTCATTCACAATAGTGGCAGCATCATTTGTGATAAAAAGTTTGTCCAGATGATTGATAACCATCTTGTTCATACCTGAATATTATACCATATTAACAACCAAATATTACTAATGGATAATTCAGAAATTTTCTAATCAACCAACAGAAATCTAAACGGAATCTACAATAGCAGAATACCCACAATTTAAACAGCAACAATGGACAGTAAAGCTTAACTCTAAAGAAAAAGAAATCACATCTGATCTGCGCATAAATTTGAGAATGTCCCTTTCCTTCAAGTTAAGCAATGAATGAATGCGTCTATGCAAGTTTTACTTACTTCCAATTTTCCTGTTTAAATTTCTGGGAATATATATATATATTAAGAGATGAAAGTAGCAGTCTGAAATGGTCACTGTTTATTATCAAGTGAATCATAAAGTACCTCAAATGCAGGACCTAGCTAAAAAAAAAATCCTGTAAGCAAGAAAACCAAGCAAAAGCTACTGATTCACCAATACACTTGCATCCTGTAGTTTTGTATTAGACAGTGATATTCCATAAACCTCGAAATCCAGATCAGCTCTCACGGACCGGAAACAAGCAGTCTTTCCGTATCGTGCTCACCAAACGTATACACGAAGCTTTTTCGCACTGATGTTTATTTTCACAAACTCTAAGTTATAAATTCTCACACGTAGCGGCAAGAAGCAATCAATCACGTAAAGGAGATCTCAAAGAAGGCGAGAGAAATAAAGTGAGAGAGAGAGAGAGTAGACAAACCATTGGGACCGAGAGAAGTTCTGGTAATGGTAGAGAGCTGTTTGCAGGCATCTATGTTCTTGAGCACTGCCTCGTCGAGTCCAGACAGATGCTTGTGCCCTTCTTTCAGCATCGATTGTATCCCATAGGGTTGCATTCCGTACACCATTTTCTTCCAAACTCTCTTCTTTACTCTTCTTCTTCGGTATGCTCGCTCGTGAGAGAGAGAGAGAGAGAGAAACCCTAGCGAAGCAGGACTTACACTTTGTTTTGAGGGTTGAGGCA
The DNA here is from genome assembly GCA_963854785.1 of Vaccinium vitis-idaea. Lineage (NCBI taxonomy): Eukaryota > Viridiplantae > Streptophyta > Magnoliopsida > Ericales > Ericaceae > Vaccinium > Vaccinium vitis-idaea. The sequence goes on from OY978220.1 coordinate 292,792, forward strand.
AAAGGAGAGGGAAACCAACCGAAAGCCCTGGAATTCTATGGTGATGGGGAAAATGTACTTGAATTTCGACGAAACAAAACTTCGTGTGTGGTAATTGGGCCCTTTTGGTTCGGTTTATGGGCCTGGCTTCATGGTCTTCAGCAATTGCACCTCTCCTATTTGGTCTGGGAAATCAATTACTCCTATACTAGAGGCCGGGGCACACGCCATGCGTGTGCACGTGAAACTTTGACAAAAATATGTAATAATTCTTCGCCTTTTTGTTTGATTTTGTGTGCATCGCGTTATCTTTTACATGGCCGTTTACAAATCTTCTATATCTTACAATTTTTAGTGGTTTTTAGTACAATAAACTAAAAAACATAGACAATTTTTTGAGAAGTCCCAAATAGCATAAGAAGACAAATAAATTGGGACGGGGACTTACTAATTTCTCTAATTTCAACTTCGCAAAAAGCTCTATCATGCATCAGAATTGAAACTTACCCGATTTCATGTGAAATTATGGATTCTTTTCATGCCTCCAGACCGATACCGATGCTATTGATTTTCATACACGACGTATTAAACGAATACAGAACTGATGAGGACCATGAGGTTTGAGGCTGGAGATGGGAAGTCATCAATAAGAGTTAACAAAGATCCTTCAGTAGACCTCCTACAATTGCTTTTCTTCGGCCTCCATTTTGAACAAATATGGATTTCGTCATAGAGAGAAATACGGATGAATCAGTTTTGAGAAATACCGATGAATCAGTATTGACGTGGGGAAGAAAAAAGTTTCGACGTGGGCGGTTATTTTTTCTCCTCCGAATATGCAGTTATTTTTTTCTCCTCGTAATAAGCTGGTTTTTTTCCCCTTTTACTCCATTACCCCTACAATTGTGAACTGGAGATTATAAAGATCGTAAAAACTTATTTTGCGAGGGGTAATAATGGAAAACACTTTTGTGACAGGGCTTCAAAAAGGGGAGACACCAAACTGGTGCTCTCCCTTTCTATATTAGAAATAGATAATCACAGATAATTAAACACATTACCAAAAAAAAAAAAAAAACAGATACTTACATTCACATGGTGACTCACACCCACACACGTTATACACAATCACATTAACATTGGGACCCACACATGTGAATGAGTGTGTATAAAGTGTTTGCATGAGTGTGTGTAAAAGTGTTTTGCGTGAGTGTATATGGTCGTAAAATAATTGCTCGGAAATTATTCGGTGAAGTTAAACTAAGAGACCGAAAACTGAGTCGAGTTCGGGTTTGTTTTAAAGTACTTTGCAGGTTTCGGGTCGGATTCCAACAACTGTAATTTTGAGAGAGTGATGGAAGGCGTTAAGAGCTGTTTTTTTTAAATTTTAAATCTAACAGTTGCAAATGAGAGCTGGCTGAAAACTGGCTTTTGTTGGAATTTTGTGAATGAAACCGGAGAAATTCGGAGAGTCTCCCGAGGCAACCGAACGGACTCCCGTGTCTTCTTTAATGCTGGTTAATGGTGAGCTGTAACCTCTCTCGTGATGAGATGAGAGTATAATGGCAGATTTCAATTCAAATTCGTATTGATTGACTAGGAGTGTCATATCAGAATTGAATTGCAAAATTCAATTAGGCTATTGAGTGGGAGGCACCCCCATTATTCCCGTAATTGAATTCAGAGACTTCTCTTTCACTTATATGAAAGGCAGCCTTGTCTTTGGTTCTACATCAAAAAAATTCGTGTAACATTTCAAGCTCGGAAAATCGTCTTTGAGAGAGAGAGAGGCAGACACAAGTCAGTTCGCCAAGGTAGTCGATGGTGGTGTTCTGCCGACTGTCGGGTGTGGTTCTAGCCGTTTTATCCTGGGACGAAGACGTCGGTGATACCTACAGTAGGCGATGAATCTTTGTTAAGGAAACTGTGATTCACATCGGTCGTTTCGATTTCTGAACACTGTTTGTATTTTTTTTTCCTGTATATGTTATTTACATTTCAGTACTGTTCATATAACTTGTATCTCAGTTTATATTAATGAAATTGTATTTCTGAAAGTTAGTGATGACCGAATTATTTTTCCCAACAACTTTGGCACCAGTGAAGCATTTTTTTTAAAATTAGCAAAATAGTACTATAGTAAGCCAAATTATAGATGCGGATGTGAAAATTTAGCTCGAACCACTAGAAGATTTTCTATGCATTATATTAGCAGATAAGCGATGCATCCATCCATTTTTAGTTTTCTTACCAAATTTTGTAAAAATAGTTATGATGCACTTCTTGAGCTGTGGTTGTATGCCTCAATCTGGTATTATTTGTATTTTTTTGGGTTAACAATCTACTTGCCCCTTAAACTATTCAATTTTTAGTTAAATCCCCCTCCAACTACCAATTGAATTCACTTGCCTCTTCAACTATGTAAACGTTAATCAATTGGTCGAATCTATCCAAATTAACGAAAAAAACCTAACCATCTTAATTTGCTACCAACTGAAGGGTAAAATATACTTTTTTCCACCCAAACCCATTCAATTGTGTATTTTGGGAGAAATCAACAGCCCTAATTGCTAATTCCTCAACCTACTCGATCAAAGAGAGACGAGAGATAAATGAATAGATCTTCAGAGCTCCAAAGGAATCGATCAAAGAGAAAAATCAGTATGAAACTAATTGAAATCGAAATGTAAGAAACCCAAAAGCGACTAGATTGTGTTCCTATAAAATGCTTGCAAGTCCTAGCTAAACCATATAAGCACCCAAAATCAAGTTTCAGTTCCAACAATCCGTGGTTTCGGCATATGATATGCTTTTCAATGATATGCTTTTCTACAACATGTCATGCTTGCGTAGTTTCGGCATTATCCGGTCAGGTGCCTTCAACTAGTGAATAAATTTGCACCCATATGAGGTTGGTTACCTTTTGTTGAATAGGTTCCATCTATGCCGTATTAGGACATTGGGTGCTATTTCCTGTCTGCCAGGTAATAAGGAATATCATATATGAATGCCTGCTTGCGACCTTGGATTGTGTCGTAGAGAGTGTCGCCCCAAGCGTAGGGCTAGGTCGGCAGTAGCATAATAACCGAAAGTTCGGGTCGAGTCCACAGAGACCAAATGCACTCGGCGTGAGAGTTGTCTTGCAAGTGTAGGTTTTTAGCCTTAAAGCGGCAAACTTGGCTTTTGGAGTTTGTTTGGTGGAATTCTCTCAACTTCGAGAACGACTCGGAAGATTAAAAATGACAAATTAAACTAAGGCAAAGTCTAGGGGTATTTAACGACCATGACTTGGGCTAATCCATCCCCTCTTGATAACCGGTTCGGGGCATCGTTAAATGCCCCCGAACGGACGATTTAGATTTTAAAACCATTTACAAGAAAAATGTGTTTACCAAAGATTAGAGGTTTTCGGTACATTTTGCAAACGGATGGGTTGACATCGCCCAAAGCATCACACGTGCCAAGTAGTCAAGCTCTTGGCTACGTGTGATCAAAGAGATTAACAAACCCACTATTTGGTACATAAAAGTGCAACCCCAAATATTTGATAGACAAGCAATGTATGCCTTAACATGAGATGGATGGATTAATCCCAAGTCATGGAGTGCTAATCACCCCATGACTAAGCCTACTTAAACTACTCACAAACCATAGCAAGAAATAAGATTAGAACGTTGAAGGAGATGCAAAACATGATTAATAAACTTAAAAACTAATTTTAAGTGAAGAACCTAAGTTGGCCTACAACATTAACACTAGAGAAAATCACAAACAACACTTAGAAATTAGAGTTTTCAATGGAAATAGCAAGAACAACATGAAAATACGAAACATGAAGAAAATACAAATAAACAGTAGATTTGTAAAGATTAAGAGTACACTTACAACATTAATGAAGATGAAAACCTTGGATCAAAGAGAAACTACCCTAAAAACTAGAGAGAAGGTGGAACTAAACTAAGAACAAAACTAATGGAGGAAGAAGTTGAGGGGAGAGAGAGGGAGAGGGAAATATATACAAACACCTTCCATCTCTCTCAAAATATCCTAATAATGCTTTTAATAGAAACTTTCCATAAGTAGAAAGTACAAAAAGTAGCTGAAAAATGCATTTCGGACTGATGTGGATCGATCCACTCCAAGAGTGGATCGATCCAGAAAGCTCTGGTGCAGAAATTGCCTTGAGTGGATCAATCCACTATGGGAGTGGATCGATCCAGAAAGCTCTGGTGATGTTTTTGACTGGAGTGGATCGATCCACTCCAAGAGTGGATCAATCCACTATTGGTTTAATGATGTCTTGACTTCTTTTGGTCACTCCCTTGGCCTTCCGTGCTTCCGGACTTGCTCCAAAACACGTAAATACGTGGTGCGACCCTCGGGGGAGGTGTCCCATGGTCTTGGGAATGCTTGTTCACTCCCGGATTCCACCGGGAGTCTTTGTGAGAGTGAGAATGGCTTTCGATGCATCGGCTTGCATTGTGACCTTCCAAATTCCCGAGCCTTTAGCCGCCTCATCATTTTGTGGCTCATGAGGCCCGGTGTTGCCGTGCCATGGGGCACGTGGCCCTCGGTTACTTGGGACGGTTCCCAATGTGCTCAAAATGCACTTATCCCGCGTGTTTAACCTGTAACTTACAAAAACACACCACTACACGCATATTAAACATTTCACGCGCGAAATCGCGTTCGTGTGTGAGATAAATGAACAAGATAAGCCCGGATAAATACAATATTGGGGGCTTATCAATGCCATAATTAATACTCTATGGAATATCTTATGCAACTATTTATCCAAACGCCTTATAGGTGTCTATAGGGAGAATCTGAAGCCAAGGACCAGGATACAATGCAGACTGATTTTTTGGGAAGAGGATGGCCCTTCAGTATTAGCAGGTAGCGTGAGAGCGCGCGCGCGCGTGTGTGTGTGTGAGAGAGAGAGAGAGAGACACGTAAATGCTGGAGTGGGAGAATGGGGGGACTGATTTTTTGGGAAGAATAAGGGATTACCTGCATATACACATATATTGTTAGGTGATAGACGTAAATGCCCATCAAAAGCACTTTTAGTTCCCTAGTTAAGTTTTCCGTCCATGAATCGGATGGAAAGTGAGGGATTCAACCAATTAACTAATGTTTACATAGTTGAAGGAGCAAGTAAATTCAATTAGTAGTTGGAGGGGAATTTAACTAAAATTTGAATAGTTTAAGGGGCAAGTAGATTATTAACCCTATTTTTTTCTTGGTTCCATATATGAAATTAGTCCACTGGGACCGAGAGAAGTTCTGGTAATGGTAGAGAGCTGTTTGCAAGCATCTATGTTTTTTTAGCATAGGATCGTCGAGTCCAGACAAATGTTTGTGCCCTTCTTTCAGCATCGATTGTATCCCGTAGGGTTAAGTTTCGTACTCCATTTTCTTCCAAAGTATTTTCCTAACGCTTCTTCTTCGGTATGCTCGCTCGTCTATGAGAGAGAGAGAGAGAGAGAGAGAGAGAGAGAGAGAGAGAGAGAGAGAGAGAGAGAGAGAGAGAGAGAGAGACCCTATCGAAGAACTTACACTCTCTAAGCGGAGAAGTTTTTCGGTGCCGAGCAAGTACCACTTACCATCCAACGTGATACCCTGCGACCAATCAAATCAAGCTATTTGGGCGTGGGGTCTTCCATTCGGTACATCGTGGCACATGCTACATAGGTTGTGTGGGCCCCAGTGGCGGCTCTAGGAATTTTGAACAGGGTGTTCAAAAATTACCTTAACTCTATTGGCTTTATCAACTAGCTATATATACACAAATTTTTATATATTAATGTGAATAATAGGAACAAATAATACAAAAATACATAAGATGCTAGAATTGCATTTTCTAGGCGAGTTCTATATTAAATGGGCACATAAACATTAGTTTTTATTGTAGAAAATTGTAACGAATATGTTTACACTTATTTATTTTACACATGCTCTCGTTTTGTAGATATAGAGCTGATTGTTGTTAAAAAAACAGAACACGAAATCAATACCACTAGACACCTTTTGCTCTATCTATTTTTAAAAAAATTATCATTAAGAGTGCATATTTTTTTGAGCTAATATATTAGGCCTTCGACTATGAATTTCATGGATTAATGGATGGATGAATTTCATGGATTAATGGATGGTCACAGTGAAGGATTAAGTGCTCAAACAAACCCAAAATAATTAGATTATTACCTATATTAGAAGAAATAAAACAGTTTAGGTTGTTCAATTGCCCATTGATGAGAAGCTATGGAGTCGCTTATGGCTTTTGATTGGGTTGTTTACATTGAATTGGTTCGTAGGCTGATTTTTTGGGGCTAGCTGTTCAAACTTTTTTAGGTTATGTGTTCAAATATTTATGCGTAGGGTGTTCAAGAAATGGATAAACTAAAATAAAACCCGAAATATTACATGTATTCTAAACAATTTTTTTTAGAGTGTTCAAGTGACCATCCAAATCCCTATATAGAGCCGCCTATAGTGGGCCCGCTTGGTACTACTTGGAGCATTTGAATTGGCTACAGAGTACCATGTCCGTGCAACACGTGGTACCCGTTCGGCACAAAAAATTCCCTGTTTGAGGTAAAAGGAGAGGGAAACCAACTGAAACCCCTGGAACTCACTTTATGGGACAAATGCGTTTGAATTTCAACAAAACAAAAGTTCGAGTGTGGTAATTGGGCCTTTTGGTTCTGTTAGTTCGTATGTGGAATTGGCCTTTTGGTTCTGTTTATGGGCCTGGCTCCATGGGCTTCAGCAATTACACGGTTACAGCACTGACGCACTGTGCTTCGTATTTGGTTTCGGAAATTGTCCTTTTTTTTTTTTTTTGATCCGCTCGGAAATTGTCCTTTGAACTTAAAAACAAAAATGTACTGACAGGAAAAAAATTATGAGAAACAAATATTCTTAAGAATGTAATTTGTTCTTAGTATAACAACTCATTTATTTTGCCCAACAGCCACATCACATAATAACGACACTGATATGATTTGACGATTTTATTAGAAAGGTCACTTTGGAGCATTAATTTGCATATGGTCACCGTATGTGTGTAGCACATAGTAATTTCGAAAGTTGAAAACTCAAACTTCAATTGAACAATAGTCATAAATTTAAATAATAAAAAAAAGCATCATTTCAATAGTCCTCAATCCTCATGAGGGGGTGTTCCATTAACCGGGTTGGTGTTTTGGCTTTTTACGACTTCTCAATGCAAATATCATTCAATTATACAAATTAAGAAAGAAGCAATAAGATGAGTATAAAGATATTTAAAGTTTTGAAGTGAATGTCACATTCCTACATCATATACCCACACAGACACATAGAATGATGTGAACACCCAAATATTTAAAAGTATATATACGGAGCATCTAGCTAGGTCTTTGAATATTATTTTATCACCCCAGGAGTTATCTGCATTAACACTGAGCAAACAATTTGACATACATCTACACCAAAATGGTAATGTATTGAAATAAACATTGAGCAAAATCTTTATTTGCATGTAGAGGTCAACACAGTTTTCTACTGTCAGAAACAAAAATTGTATATAATTATACGTCGACCATTTCCCTATTCCATAATGTGTATATATGTGTGTGCACAAGCTGATACAATGATGACTTTATTATACTAGATATGAATGTGAGAGGGTGCATCACACTAAAGTATAAGAGTATTTCACTTCACTTTACTCGTGATAAACTAGTAAATGCATTTGAAATATGAATGAGCATGGTTTTATTACAAAATTTGTACATTTTTTAGTTGCTACGTAAGAAAATTTTATGGAGCCACCACAACTTTTTCATGCATTCACAAAATAAGTAAACACAACATGTTGCTGCGTTGAAGTCTAAGGCTTTGTTTGGAACCAATGGAAAAAGAAAGGAAAGGAAAATAAAAAATCTTCCTCTTCATTTGATTGGTTTGAGAGGAAAAAAGAGAAGAAAAATAACTAAACTAACTAGATTATTTTAACTAAAAATTTTCCTCTTAACTTTCCTCCGTATTTTCTTCTTTTTTCCTTTCTTTTATTTTCCTTTCTTTTTCCTTGGCTACCAGAGCATAAACATCTACAGTATTTTTTTAGAGGAGAATTAGAATACAACATCTACGGTTTTTGTGCTTTGTTCTTAAATGACTTGGTCCCATCTCATTTTGTGATTGCTCTATATTCAGAGTTGACTTGGTCCCGACCCACGTACAACTCATTTTTTATTTGTTATTTGTACATGGGTTGGAACCAAGTGAACTCACATGAATTGGGACCAAATCATTTCATAACAAAGACGATTGTGATCGGTTTTTGTGTCGCAACAATTATTTTTTTATTTTTTTATGAAGAGATAAAAATATCATTAAAAACACAACCTAATACAAAAGGAGTGTCCGTAAGCCGATAACAATCCAACCACGCCAACTAGAACTAGAACAAGAAAAGCAAAACTAAGAGAGAGATCTATCACCGGTGTCTCAGTGAAAAACAAAAATGGCAATGACTAGGGGTGAAAATCGATCTGTTCGGTTCGGTTTTCGGGCTGTTCGGGACTGAACCGATCGGTTCGGGGTGATTTTGCTGGGAACCGATCCCGACCGAAAAAAACAATGGACCGATCGGTTCGGGGTGGTTCGGTTTTTTGTGTTTTTTCGGTCCGGCGTTAAAATTGAGATGGACGGCTGTGATTTGTTAATTTTTGCAGGGTCAATTTCAGGAAACCGAGATAGGAGTGGTTTTCGGTCCAAATAGGGGTGATTTTGGGATGATTTTTAGGATATTTCGGTTCGATCTGACAAAAATTCCGGGAAACCGAAACCGAACCAGAACCGAGATGTATTTCGGTTTTTTCGGTTTGGTTTTTTCGATTTTTTTTTCCAGGCTGGACCGACCGAACACCAAACCAAATTTTCGATTTTTTGGTCGGTTCGGGTTCCGTCGGTTTTTTTTTCACGCCTAGCAGTGACATATGCTTTTCTAAAAAATATGCTCATGCTTTTAAGTAGAGAGAAACACTTCACGCACGCAGTCACATATAACGAAGGAGTAGATGGGCGAAGAAAACACTTGGGCTATGTTTGGTAACACTTCTGTTTTCTGTTTTCTGTTTCTGTTTTCTAATTTCTGTTTTTCATAAAAAGGAAGTGAAAACAAAAAATATGTTTGTGTGAAATTATTTTCAAAAAATAAAAAATAAAAATATAATTATGAGTCGGTTGGAGGTATGCTGGCGGGAGGTGGTGCGTGGTGGTGGGTGGCGGTGGTGGTGGGTGGCGGCGGTGGTGGTGGGTGGTGGTGGTGGCGGCGGGTGGTGGCGGTGGTGGCGGTGGCGGTGGGTGGTGGCGGTGGCGGTGGGTGGTGGCGGGTGGTGGCGGTGGGTGGCGGTGGGTGGTGGCGGGTGGTGGTGGGTGGCGGCGGTGGTGGTGGTGGTGGCGGTGGGTGGTGGCGGTGGCGGTGGCGGTGGGTGGCGGTGGGTGGTGGCGGGTGGTGGCGGGTGGTGGTGGGTGGTGGTGGTGGGTGGCGGTGGTGGTGGGGTGGTGGGTGGTGGTGGGGGTGGTGGTGGGGTGGTGGGTGGTGGGTGGTGGTGGGGTGGTGGGTGGTGGTGGGGGTGGTGGGTGGTGGTGGTGGTGGTGGTGGTGGGTGGTGGCTGGGGTGGTGGGTGGTGGTGGTGGTGGGGTGGTGGGTGGTGGTGGTGGGTGGTGGCGGTGATGGTGGGTGGTGGTTGGGGTGGTGGCTGTGAGTGAGAAAACAAAAACAGAAAGTGAAAGTTGAGATTTTCAACTTCCCCAAATTTCAGAAATAGTGGAAGTAAGAAGTAGAATTTGAAAGTGAAAGTGACACACAAACAACATTCTGTTTTTAAATTGTCAAAATTCTGAAAACAAAAACAGAAAACAGAAAACAGAAGTGCCACCAAACAAGGCATTGGTATAACGCTCGACATTCACATCACACACGTACTACTCCTTTCCCCCTTAATATTTTTTTCCACCTAAATATTTCGGTTTCTGAAACCCACCACCCGCATCTCATCTTCCTTCCTCAACGAACTTATAGATAGAAGAAGAAGAACAAGAAGAAGACGACGACGACGAGGTTTCCTCAACCAGAAAAAGCTTCCTTCCTAAGTTTTAACTTTCAGCTTCACCTTAACACCCACCAAATAATAAATAAACGCATAACTGAAAAATGTCACGAGTAGTCAGTGACAATCTGAGCCCGATCGTTTCATTGAAACGCATGCTGCTCGATTAAATGTCCGCTATCTCTCTCCGATCCTCATCTTTTCGCTGTTTTCGAGGTCCGATCCCCTGACTTGCATCTCTCTTCAATCGTCAAAAAATGCACATGCTCTATTTCCTCTTTTGTGATTCTTTTGATTACAAGTGAGATAACTTGTTTCTAGTCTAATCATGATCGGATTCTATTTATGCTTGTTCCACTTAGATTTTTATCTGTTTTGAGACTTTGCTGATTGAGGTATGGATCGGATTGATATAGATATCTTTAAAATCATCCACTTTTGCTAGATATCGATGAAAGCTTTCATTTTCCTTGAAACTTGTTTTTGCTTAATTGGTAAGATTATTTTTTGTTTTCCATTTTGAATTCCAAGACGGAATAAGCATAACATTGGCAGATATACGTTATATTTTCCACCTACATTAGCTTTCATTTATGTGGACAATCAAGATTTGAAGCATAAGAGGTGGTATCTTTATAGGTATATTTGAGCATTTCTTCGCTAAAATAGGATCTAATATCTGATCTTTTTTAACCTGTTACCTCTTCTTTTCTGGATACTCGTTGCATTAGAATCTAAGCGAAGTATTGAACCATTTTCACCATATTGGTTATGGAATTTAGTTGATTCCTGATTTTCGATTCAACTGTTACAGAAAATTAAAAGGGATACTAGGCAGTGGCACGTGATTTGCATGGGTTGATGATGCCAGAGCTGCGAAGCGGAGCACGCAGATCAAAGAGGCTTGGTGATCTTCAGTCCACTCCTCAACCAGTTGATCAAGTAGATAATTGGCTCTTGCCTGCTCAAAACAAAACCAGGAGGAGAGTAGGAAGAGGAAGGGGTGGTAATGCCCCGGTAGCAAAAGGGCCATCAGCAGCAACACCTGTGAGGCCAACTGCAGGGGGTAAAGGAAGAGGGATTAGGTTGGTAGATCTTGACCCGGTGCCTCCTCGTGAGCTTCTTCCTGAAGCTATTGCTCTTGGGGTCAGAGAAGCAGTTCTAAATAGAGCGCGGGTTGCAAATATAGCAATGGAGGGTGGAAGTGCAGACAAAATGATGGGGGTAGAAGAAGAAGCTAGCACAATTCCTGTACCTGAGAGGGTAACTTCATTTTGACCATTTTCCTATTTGTGATCTGCACCCGACTATGCCATTTATCATTAATCACTATTCCATGAATATAAGTCGGATGGATGCGATATGGCTTCAATCAATGACAGAATCTTTTATTGCCATGAGGTGAAGAGTTTTTTTATTGCCTGCAGGTACAAGTGGGTAACTCTCCTTCATACAAAATAGAAAGGAAGCTGGGTAAGGGTGGTTTTGGCCAAGTTTATGTTGGCAGGCGGGTAAGTGGTGGCAGTGCCGCTGAGAGAACAGGACCAGATGCCCTTGAGGTAGTCCAACCGTTCATAACTCTGTGTAGGATTATGTTTCACAATGATGCATTAGGACATTTATTTTACATGTTGCCGATGTATTAATTTATGCTTTTCACAGGTTGCTGTGAAGTTCGAGCACCGGAATAGTAAGGGCTGCAATTATGGGCCTCCATATGAGTGGCAAGTGTACAAGTAAGGGCCATGTTTAAATTTCATGTCGTCTATATGGATTTGAGTTGTATTTCTCCTAACTTTTACATTTTTTGCATGCAATTCCTAAATATGTTAATAAAGCACTCTGAATGGATGTTATGGGATTCCATCAGTTCACTACAAGGGCCGTCAAGGAGATTTTTACATTCTGGTGAGGTTTATTTGCCTTTTTTTTTTTCTTTTTTTTTTCATCAGGACTTCCAAATAAGAAAATTTTATCTGAAGGTGATTAAAAAAAATGTTTCAGGTTATGGACATGCTTGGGCCTAGCCTCTGGGACGTGTGGAATTCTTTAGGCCAATCGTAAGACATAGACTCTCTCTCTCCCTCTCACACACACACACACACACACAGTCACTTGCTCTCACACACAAACATAATTTTCCTATCACCTATGCATTATATGTGTGCCTGTCATGCGGGAGTAATAGTTGTCTAATTATACATATGACAGGATGTCCCCAAACATGGTCGCTTGCATTGCTGTGGAGGCAATATCAATTCTTGAAAAGCTTCACTTGAAGGGGTGAGTCCCATAGATACTCTGGATGCTTCCACCTTTTGAAGTATCTACCTCGTGTCCTCAGAACTTCACTCAGATTCACTGAATCAAATTATTACTGCAATTTCCAAATTAATTAACTTGTGCTTGTCTTTCCTACAACAAGGTTTGTGCATGGAGATGTGAAGCCGGAGAATTTTTTGCTTGGTCAACCGTCAACCCCAGATGAGAAGAAGCTATATCTTATCGATCTTGGTTTGGGTGTGTTGTCCTCCCTTTGTCTTCTGTTAGTTACCAGTGTGCCTCTGAGTCTCTACAGTACTATAAGTGCAATCTAACCCCTTCAAACTGTAACATATTATTGCTAGTACTCTAATATGCTGTTCATTCAGCATCTAGATGGAAGGATGCGTCATCCAGTCAGCATGTTGAATATGATCAGCGGCCTGATATATTCAGGTTTGTCAACCACTACCACTGGATGTTAATAGAATTTTCTTGAGTGGCATAATCTAACAAACTTGTGCAGGGGCACAATAAGATACGCAAGCGTCCATGCACATTTAGGTCGGACAGGAAGCAGAAGGGACGATCTGGAGTCATTAGCATACACATTGATATTTCTCATCAAAGGAAGACTACCATGGCAAGGCTATCAGGTGAGTTAGCATTATCTTTTACTGTTCTCAGGTTGAGGTTTCATTTATGAGGCTGAAACTTCACTTCATTGGTTTTGGCCTTTGGTTTGAACTATGCAGGGAGACAACAAGAGTTTTCTCGTTTGTAAGAAGAAAATGGGAACTTCTCCAGAATTAATGTGTTGCTTTTGTCCTGCACCATTCAAACAGTTCCTTGAAGCCGTCACAAATATGAAATTTGATGAGGAACCAAACTACTCCAAACTGATATCCTTTTTTGAAAGTCTGATTGAACCATGCACGTCTCTAAGACCAATCAGAATCGACGGAGCCCTCAAGGTTACTGCATTGATTTGTGTTTTTCTATTATTGTAAGATTCTTGATTTCTTAACTTTCTGTGTCTTCTGCGTGATCAGGTCGGGCAAAAGCGAGGAAGAATGCTTATAAATTTGGAAGAAGATGAGCAACCGAAGAAGAAAGTTCGTCTAGGTAGTCCTGCTACTCAATGGGTATCAGTGTACAATGCCCGTCGTCCCATGAAGCAGAGGTAAGCTGGTATAAAATTTGCATCTGTTATTACTGATCCTGGTTACACAGAAGCTCACCTCGTATGATGAAATTCATGGATGGTTTTGTCTAATGTAATTATGTTATGGGCCATTCCAAATATGTCTTCTGGAGCTCAAGTCTTTGCAGTTTCCAAGCTTCAAGAATTGTTGAAGCTACAAATCGTGTACCAGTGCTTTGTGGCCTGCCATATGGGGTTAATAACTGGGGTTTGCCCAGGGAGCTTGACCTGCAGGGTTCTTAGGACGTTTCTTAAAGTTGACAACTGTCGCTGTCTCTCTTGTAAAACAGTTGGTGCAACTACCCTAAGTCCTATGTTGATTGTCTATGTTTTGTTGAGTGAGACATTTCTGAAAATCTGGACGTAACTGTTCTGTCCTAACTTTTGAAGTAACGAGGCCGTCTTATCTGCTTTGGCGGAAGACATAATTTTAGAAACAATGATATCGCCGAAAAGCTAGTAGTGTATAAGATAGATAGAGTTATATGCATTTTATGTAGATGTGTATACTCAGGAGATAACTGATATTGGAAACTGTGTTTATATCATAACTACTCCGTGTGTGAGTGAGGAGATAAATAACGGAATGGATAGACTGTTTGCGTATCATAACCGCCCTATGTGCATGCATGTACATGTTTATATCAGGATTGATCCATGCGCGGATATGTGTTAAGATGCAACTTGTTGAAATTTGCTGGATTATTATAGTCTGGATTGTCGCCACTGTGTTTGGGGAAGGAATTTAAGTAGAATGGAGGCTAAGAAATAAATGAATCTCTGATTTGTCAAAAGTGTTTGTATGTTATTTTAAAAGGACCAGGGATGGGTTGATTGTGTACGCACACAAAACACACACACAGATACTGTAATATTTCCAAAAACTATCCCCATCCTCTTACTCTTTTTGAACCATTATGCTATAACAGTTATGGCAGACACATAAATTCTTATAGTGAAACATACCAAAACATCTTATGATGATTCTAATTTTGTTTATGGGGCATTTCTTTTGTATTTTTCATTTACCTTTCCAAAATAAAACATTGACGATGATGTAAAAACCATGTAGGTTATGTAAATGTGAAGCGAAGTTCCTCATTAACTGAATGCAAAAATATGAGGTGCTATAAAAGTGTGAGGACGCAGTTCAAAAAAAAAAAAAGTGTGAGGACATTACATTCTCTAGAGCTAGTTTTTGAGCCTGAGTTCTACCCAAGACCGCATAAAATGACATCAGAGCTAGAGCACAAGAGTTCTTAGGGTGTGTCCCCTTGGCTTGCACTTGGCAGGTGTTGCTAAGTGTGCATGTTGTGCGTGAGAGACCGTGTGAGACTTTAAGTGAAGTCTTAAATTGTTTCATCCGGGTAAACGAGTGAGCTTAGCTCGTAGCCGGGTAGGGAACTGTTGTTGCTTAGGCAGGGTAAACTTAGGCTTAGTAAAGGTAGTTTACTTGCTTTGTTAAGCCTAGGAAGCTGGAAGAGAAAGGGGCTAATGGAGTTGCAATGTCACAAAATATGGTGTGCAATATAAGCGTGATGCCAGTCATCTATATAGCTACCTTTTAGTGGTTGGGTTTGACCTAAAAATTGTATTGGCTAGTGTATTAAAATCCGGCTTTTATGGGTCGGCTAGAATAAAAAAGGTGTAAGAGTTGCAATGCCTTCTAAATTAGTCACGTGGTAATGTGGAGTTAACTTTTGTCAGTTTTTACTTCCTCCTTTTGCAATCTCTTTTCAATTTAATTCATTCCCAAAGATAATGAATGCGTGCTTGTTTGTCGAGGTTTCCATTATCTTACACATGTGAATGGAATCATCCTTTTTGTAATGTAATTGATGATACTCCCTCTGTACCATTTTGTTGGGCCTTCATCAGGAAATCAACTATTTGAGGGAGCATCATTATTACATTGTCCTTTTGTGAACTTCCCAATTTTGCCCCTAGATATGGGATGTTTCTTGAAGTTCTAACCTATTTAAAGTAAGAGAAAAGAGGGGCAAAATGGGAATCTTTTTTAACTTTTTTGGAAACTTTTCAAAATGGACATCTTTTTTGGGGCATCCCAAAATGGAACACTGAACCATCTTTGTGGGATGGAGGGAGTAACTAGAATGTTGGTTGATGATAAATTGACAAGGAGAACCCGATTAGTACTTTGGAATTTGTCATTTATTGCGAATTGGGTACTTAAAAAATCACTTGCACAAGCATAGTAGTTCGCCTTTCCTGTGAATCTGCTGATAATGACATTCCCAATGTACGGTTTCGAACTGTTATAATAATTCACTTCCCGAATCTATTCAGTTTATGTAGTTGTCGCTTAATTTACCTCACCAGGGCTGGCACTCCGTAGCCCGAATATAAGAAGCACGGACTCTTAAAAGAAGGCGATGTGTCCGTGCCGGAGGTGTTTCAGACAACACTCGTCAGACACGTGCTCAATACTATTTTTCCTTGTCCATAACCAGGAAATAAAATCTTATTTCAGACATGTGTTCAACACTCTTTTTGTATTTTGTCTGACTAGCAAATAAATGTAATCCACACTTTTTGGACACTTGCTAATATGTGATTATCAAAAGATTTGAATTTGACGTATAACAATTATATATGTTGAATGTATTTAATGTAATTAGTATAATTGCGAATGTAGTTAGGCAAGATAGTCAATTAGGTAAGTAGAATCAATTAGGGATTTAATTCCCTCTTTCTGTATTATTTACTTTCCTTATTTATCTTGTACACAGACTATATATTGTACCTCATTGTGAGAAGAATAATATATTTTTCGTATATTTCAACATGGTATCAGAGTAGGTTCTAGGAACTTGATCTTTTCTCACTCGTTACCTTTTCTTTTCTTCGTCGACTAGTTGACCAGACAACTCTCGTCGATCAGACCACCACCATCATCAATTGATCGGAACACTGTCATCGATCAACCCTCGTTAGCAGTTGAGCAAAGTCTCTCAATTGAACCTTTGTATCTCTCTTTCTCAATCGATAGTCTCTGTTCTTCTCTCTCTCGATCGAACTTTGAAACCCTACCCCTTGACCACAGGTTACACAGGTCTATGTTCGTCATCTTTCTGTTGCCGCTCTTCCCATTGCTACTACAGATACAACTTCTGTACCGACACCATCTCCTCTAGCCTCTACGGATCCCACTCTTGATCTTCTTATTGCTCAGTGTAAAGGTATTCGTTCCTGCACTTCCCCATGGACTCAAAACCGGGTGGTTGACTTGAGCCTATAGACAGTCTAAGAGAGATCTCTATGAAGAAATGCATTCTTGACATCAACTCGATGGAGAGGCCAATCAAGATTGGCTGCAAGAGATATAACAATTCGAATAGAATTGAGTTTGGCAACCGAAGAAAAAGTCTCAATGTAATTGAGCTCATAGGTTTGGGTGAAACCTTTAGCCACAAGACGAGCTTTTAGACGATCAAGAGTACCATCAAGATTGTGTTTGACACCAAACACTCAACGACAACCAACAATATGTGCTCCAGAAGGCTTGGGAACAAGATCCCAAGTATGATTCAATGACAAAGCGCGCATCTCTTCTTCCATAGCAAAGCGCCATCCAGGATGAGAGAGAGAGCCTCCTAATAAGACTTAAGAACAACAACAGAGGACAGAGACATAGAAAAAGCGTGAAAAGAGGGAGATAAAAGATCATAGGACACAAATGGAGTGATAGGATGAGAAGTGCATGGTCCCACTCCTTTATATTGTGATAATCAGGCTATCCACATTGCTAATAATCCAGTATTCCTTGAGAGGACCAAACACATTAAAGTTGATTGTCATTTCATTCGGTCAAAAGTGGAATCTAAAGAGATCAGCACACCTTTTGTTCCTTCAGGTTCTCAACTTGCTGATATTTTCACGATCAGCATGCCTTTTGTACCAAACGTATTAAAACATTATAGATTATAAAACATAACGCGTAGAAAAGTGGCACGAACTCCCGCAAGGGACTATAAAATGGAGACGGAGTATGTTTTTGCTAGTTTTGGTCCAATATGTGGCAAGTTCTTTTTTACTATTCTCGAGAAGTTTCTGTAGTTGATTCTTCTAAATAAGTTGAACATGTTTTTTTTGGTAACTACAGTCTCTTTATAGGACACACAACTGCTGTCGCAGATGCTTATTGCTCTTCTTGTTATTTTCTTAGTCAGTTTAGTTCTCGGTCCGTAGATGCTAGATAATAATTGCAAGGGACAGAAACATCTTTGAAACTTACAATGACCAGAGAATTTTTAACATGAGGATTCAAAACAAGAATTGTATCTTGTTATTATCTCATTCGAAAGTAACTTATCAGAAAAAATAAAATAAAAAAATTTAATCTCATTCGAAAGTAAAACTTGTGAGGATTGTGTCATGGGAAGTAAACTTCCATTGAAAATGTTTGATATTCATCGTTTTGGGTAAATTCATTTTGTTTTCTTATCAGTTTTTGGTTTTGTAGAAGCAACCTGCAATGTGATATTTTAAACTAAGCCCTGAGAATATGCTCATATCTGTCCCTTCAATTGCATGCAATCATGCATGCAAGTTGAATATATCTTTTGCTTGCAGCTGAGCTATTATTCTGCTGCATTTGCAGATATCACTACAATGTTGCTGACTCAAGGCTGCGCCAACATGTAGAGAAGGGTAATGAAGATGGATTATATATCAGCTGCGTGGCTTCTGCAGCAAATCTTTGGGCCTTGATCATGGACGCGGGAACTGGTTTCTGTTCCCAGGTTTATGAACTTTCAGCTGTGTTCCTGCACAAGGTCGTTTTGGGGATGTTTAGATTCTACCATTTGTGTAAGACTTTTTGTATCGTGACACTCACTACTGTTTTGTTTACCACTTCTTCAGGATTGGATTATGGAACAGTGGGAAAAGAATTACTACATCAGCTCTATAGCTGGTGCTGCTAATGGGAGTTCATTGGTTGTTATGTCAAAAGGTTGGTTAATAACCTGTTCCCCTTCCCCCCACCGTATGCGTAAGAATCATGACACTTCTGTGGGAGGGGTCACCCTGTTGTGTGTAAAAATGACATCTTTTTATGCATTAAAAGTTAAAACACAGGTCTCAAACCAATGTCACTTTGACGTACAA
Source organism: Vaccinium vitis-idaea (assembly GCA_963854785.1). Lineage (NCBI taxonomy): Eukaryota > Viridiplantae > Streptophyta > Magnoliopsida > Ericales > Ericaceae > Vaccinium > Vaccinium vitis-idaea. Next base: position 311,470 of record OY978220.1, read on the forward strand.
GGCGGTGTTGTCATAACACCCACCGGGCCACCCCATACCCGTCTTCTGCAAAGGTGCCATGGTTGGTAGACATGTGTGGGATACACGTAAAAGCACCAGCTCGTGTTCTTTTTTTCCTGGATACTACGGGTGAGCATGTCTATCAGCTTGATAGACATATAAACTCATGGGTCTAGGCCCAAGCGCAAAAAAGTCAGCTTGGGGCGGCGATTAGAGCAAGTAGAAGCATGGCGAAATGGATTGTAGGCGACCCAACCAATTGATAAACTAGGCTTAGTTTGTTGGTTTAGATAAAACTATAATCAATAGGAGCTGAACCCATTTTTCCCTCCTTCAGGTGTTTTAGTTGGGGAAACGAAGCAACACAGAAACATGTACCGATACGTGTATGGACACGGACATGGTTATGGTGCATGACAATTTTGAAGTAATGGGAACATGACAAGATACACAGTTATATTATTATATATGTAATATGTATTGATCGAATTGTTCATATGATATTCTGTATTTGGAATAACAAAAACTAGTACTGTTACAGATTTCAATTCTTACCTTCTACTTTCAAAATATTCAATACAAGAACACCTATGCATGAGTCGGCACTTAGTTCAGTTGGTTATGAAAAACTACCAATCAGGTCTGGTGTTGCTCCTAGTACAATAACTACCACAATTATCATAAGTTCCAGTAATGTAATTACTTCCTGGCCTTACCACTGGTGTATATATGATTCCACCAAACATCCTATCTGGTACTAATTCGATTGACAACCCCGCAGGTCTTACTTATCCCCAAATCCAACAGTAATCATATCCTAGAAATCAAAACGTGCCCGTAGCAGCCTGCAGGCTTTTCCTGCGACGAGTAGGACTTGCCATTAATTGTAGTATTTGGCATGGGTAGAGTCCATACTTTGTATATCATGATTAAAAACACACGCAATTTGGCTTATTCAGGACAGTCCAAGATTTGACAACTTTCTTTATCTTTCAAATGATGTCTCTCATTTTGTGAATGACCCACGCTGCCACACAGCTTTGGTCTATACTAATTGTGTGTTCCGTAATCACAGGAACTCCTTACACACAACAGTCCTACAAAGTGAGCGAATCTTTTCCTTTCAAGTGGATAAATAAAAAGTGGAAAGAAGGTTTTCACGTGACCTCTATGACTACTGCTGGGAATCGTTGGGGTGTGGTAATGTCAAGGAACTCGGGATATTCAGAACAGGTATGGCTGTCAGCCTGTCTTACTGATTTGTAATTAATGTAACCTGTGCCAAATACTTCTTTCTTTGGATTCTGTGAACTTTTTTGTTTTTTAATTAAGCTGGAATTGATCTTGTGAACTTACTATTGCTAGGTAGTGGAGCTCGACTTTTTGTACCCCAGTGAAGGAATACACAGGCGGTGGGAGAGTGGTTACAGGATAACTTCCATGGCTGCTACTGCTGATCAAGCAGCTTTCATTCTGAGCATACCGAAACGTAAAATGATGGATGAGACTCAAGAAACTCTACGCACCTCTGCCTTCCCAAGCACCCATGTAAAGGTAAATAAATACTTGGGCGTATTTATATTAGTTGCATTCTCTTTGGATAAGAACATTTATGAGATGCACTTCATTAACTACAAGTGAATTAATAGGAACAGACTATCATGCCTAGAGTGTGCTATTGTTTGCTAGTATATCCTGTATTCCTGTACCCTGCAGCTGCGTTCATTGCTCCCTTAAACATCCCTTGAGGCCTTGATAGTTTATTGTAAGGGTGTAACCAATATATATCCCCAACAGAAAGTAGGAAATAAAAATGGAGAAAGCAACAGCAGGATAGGATTTTAGCCAGATCGAAACTAAGGCACACGTGTCTCCATAAATGCAGATTGTTAGTGTGGCTCTACACGAAGAGAGTTTGATTTAAAAGTTGGAGGAAACAAATCTCATCATTATTTTATTCTGTGGAGTCTTCTTTTGTTACATCCTAGTCTGTGCATAATTGGAGTTGTGCCTTTTGCAGGAAAAATGGTCCAAAAATCTATACATTGCATCGATATGTTATGGTCGTACTGTTTGTTGACGGGCAATGGAGTCTGTCTTTTTTCTTTTTTTTTGGTGTCCCTCACTAGGAGATGAGAAGCCGAATTTTGACAGCCCGGGGAGTGTTCGACTTGATCCAGGTTAGCCTTCTCCTATGATCAAAAGAAACTCCAGATTTCTGATGTGAAAAATTGTACTCTTTCGCTTGTGTAACGGAAAAAATCAAGTGGAGAGAGAGAGAGAGAGAGAGAGAGAGAGAGAGAGAGAGAGATTGGAGCTGGCGGAGAGAGTAGTACATAGCAAAAGGACTTGAGTGTAATTTGTTGGCAACCTAGCAATTGCAGCCAAAGTTGCCAAAGTTATGGACATAGCTGCTGTTGTACTTGTGAATTTTATTTAATGTGAAGCAAGTGTTATATAATTAAATTAAATTTATGTGGCTGCTATTTTCTCGTGTTTGAATCACCGAATACTTGAGAATGGTGGTGATATTTGCTTCATTTCCCTGGCAAAGCTTAAAGATATTCGTTGCATTCTAACAATTTGTTCTTCCTTTCATTTAATAAGTTTATCCGACTGCGAAAGAGAAAAATAAATTTTACTTTTTTTGTTTCGTAGTCGGTCTTTAGTTCTCTGTTCTCTTTTAAATAGGAAGACTTTACATGGCTCTACTTGGTACTACTACTAAGCAATTTGAATAGTTGTGGAAAAGCTACGAACTGGAAAAGCTCAATTTTAGTATTATATATTAGGAGGTAATGAGCTGGAAGCAGAAAGCCATAGCCGGAAACTTGTAAAGACCTACAAAGTGACATGTTACAGCTGAGTCTTTTAATTCGTTTCGTTTGCCATCTTATTTGCTAGTAGTCTTACAAGAATAAAAGTAAAATTACCACTTTAAACCATGCGTACCACTTGGATTTTATGATTTGAGAAAATCAAATTTCTGATCAATCTAATTCTTCCAAGGATAATGAATAGTTTTAATCATCATTGTGACATGAAGTGAGCCAACAATTAAAAGACCGAATTAGAGGATACGGGATTGGACCACAGCTTGGTCTATCGTTTGGGACCTTTTGTGGGCCTTTTCTAGATCCAAATCGATGTTTGAAATTGATGCCAAGAAAAAGTTAACAGAAAATTGGTCTAAAGGCCAAGTTTGCTGCTTTAAATGGTGTTTAGTCCAGCCTAACTTATTTTAATACTTCCAATACATTGATAGGAAATATTTGATGGCTCAAGGACAACACTAGACAAAAATACCCTTAATGAATCATTCCACTCATGCTCACCATGCGGAAGAATCTACTGCGGGCAAAAGCAAAAGATAGGTTTTTACGTTACTGTTTGAAAGCGACCCGTGTGGACTAAAGATGTTTTTTTACTTTACTGTTTCTTGACCGACCGACTAAACCTTTAATGTGACAAGTCAGCCCGTCACTTTTCATGTCAGCCCCGCACTCTCTCTCTCTCTCTCTCGTGCGTGGGTTTTGGGTGGGTGGGACAATTAATTTCTCTCTCTTCAATTTTGGAGGTGGGTTCAATTTTAGGGGGTTTAGCCTCTTTGGCGTAGGGTATAGTGGGTTTAGGCATTTAAGGTTTAGGCACTTAGGGTGCACTTTCCATTATAGGGTTTTAGCTGTTTAGGCACTTTCATAGGGTACCCTAATATTTTAGGCACTTTCATAGGGTACCCTAGGGTTTAGGTTTAGGGTGCACTTTCCAATTATAGGGTTTTAGTGGTTTAGACACTTTCATAGGGTACCCTAGGGTTTTAGGCACTTTCATAGGGTACCCTGTGGTTTAGGTTTAGACACTTTCATTAGGTTTAGGGGTTTAGGCACTTTCATTGGCTAGTGGGAGCATTTTTGGAAAGCGTAGGTGATTTGCCTTTTGGCATTAAAGAAAAAGTTGATGTCCTTATTGAAGTAAAGACCCATTTACTATGTCCTTCCCAAAAACGGAAGTTAATTGGGTATCCATAAGCACAACATCGTGACAGATTTATCTTGAGGTAAATAAGTTCCGATAGGGTGAGTAAGTTCTATTTTTCATTTGAATATATATATATATATATATATATATATTCTAAAATAATAATCAATATCCAATCGATGTGAATTTGACATTATTAATGTTTTAGGAAAGTTTTTAAAATAATTCATTTCGGCCATCAAAAATGGGTTGAGAGGGACAAAAAATCATATACTCCAATAGAACGGTTCTGTCATGCAAACCCGACGGTGAGGGGTCTATTTGGTTATGGGGTCTTTTATCTTACTCCCTCCGTCCCAATTTAAATGTTTTATACGGGAAATCGAGTTTTTAAAAAGTTAAAATTTGTGCTCTAAATTTCCAAAAGTAACCTTAAAAACTGTGTAATCAATTAAATGTACTTCAATTATTTATATCTTTCAATATGAATCTAAAAAAATATGTAATATGGATCTTGTTTGATAGATTTCAATTAATTCTATGACACAAAGTTTTCAAAATCATGAAAGATATTGTCAATTTAAGAATGATATGAATATCAAAAACTGTCAAATCAATTAGGAATAAAAGAGCATTTTTTAGGGGTAAAATTGAAAGTTTGGTATATTTTGATTGTTATTTATACAAAGTGGACAATTGTGTTGGGAAAACCCTAAAATAGAAAGGTGGACATTTAAAATGACACAAAAGGATAAAAGCAGAACAGAGGTAAAAAAATAAAAAATAAAAGCAAAACGGTCCTCGAAACTGTAATAAGGGGTGTTTTGGATAAATAATTGAGTCAATTTATTTTCTTTCCTATTAAATTTTTTCACATTTGTTCGTTTCGTATTTAGTTCTTCAGATAATTACATGAGGATCAGGAATAGATTTCTTTTGATTGTAATTGTGGTATTCTGGGATTTTTTTATACACGTGTGGACGACGCCACACGGCTATCTTGGCTCTTTTTAATTTGGAAAATACGAAAAATGTGAGTCGCCACCCGGGATTTATTTTTTAGAAAATGATTTTGGTACCCGAGAAACCATTGAAAAATATTGATGACTCTTGTGCCGTTTTGGAAAAGGATTTGATCTTTGAAAAGATTTTTTGGATTCGGAAGCCAAGTTACGAACAGAGAAGGTTTTGTCGAAAAGCACCCCGCTCGCCCGGGAATTTCCCGGTCTCTACTAAATTTGTGGGATTTTTGGAAAATATTTTATTGCAAACTTTAACAAATAAACAAGTAAATAGCAAAAATAATAATTAATGAAACCATAACGGAAATAAAATTAAATGAAATCAAATGGCAATAAAGGAAACACAGAGAGTCTATAAAACAGAGTATGAGCAGGGGGAAATAGGGGAAGGATTTTGTCCCAAAAGGTTAGCCGCACGGCTAACAAGGATAGGCAGCCGTACGGCTAACATCTTGAATTTTTTTTTAAAATTTTGTTTCTGGTTAGGAGTTCTGTTTTATTTAAAAATCTGATTTTTTGGTAAAAATAACTTCCATTAACTTGCTTTTATGCTAAAAATGAATAGTACAACGAAATGTACTTCCCTTTGAAGGTCGTACCTTACGATAACGAGAATTATCGCCCGATATGGACCTGAGAAGCTAGATTTTATTGAAAACATGACCACCCCGAGCCTAGAAATAGTTACTGGAACTATCCTCGACCCGGGCGGTTCCCCTCAGAGAGTCAAGGTTAAGAACCCGACTTAAAGAAACGCGATTTGTACCTTACTGGAGACTTTGAACAGCCCGAGAACTTCGGGAATTTCGGATATGAACTTCAGGTAAGGAGTTTGATATTACTGGAAGCTTTTGAGTAAAGAAAACAGAGTTGATTTGAAGTTTTTATGGAGGTTTTGGATGAGATTTTGGACGGAGGAGGTAACTTGAAAATTTTCCGGCGTGTCGTCGGAATAACTTGGAAATTGCTCTGGGAAAAAAATGGAAGACGAGAGCTTCATTTATAGGCGTAAAGAAGAGCATAAAATCTGCTGGAAATCTTTCCAAAATGATGAGATTCTTCTGCTGTCAGTTTTTCAAATATTTTCTGACACATAGCCGCACGGCTAGAATGGTTGACCGTGCGGCTTACATGAGAGAACCGTACGGCTTGGTTTTTAAGGGATGAACCGTACGGCTAGCATAGTGAGCCGTACGGCTAGGGCCTTTTGTCCAAAAATTCTGAAGTTCACAATGGCTGTTCAAGGCACCGCTGAATATTTCTTTCATCATTGGGGATGCACAAGGGTACTTATTTTCATAAACCAAACTTAAGTAAAGATTCTTTACTTTATTTAATTTATGAAAATAAGGAAGTACCCCCCTTTCGGAAACAATGGCATTTCCAGAATTTTGATATCCCAATCCAATCAAAATCTCATCCCCCCACTTTTGGTACAAAGGCGAAAAATGGCACGTTTTTCTCCGAAGAAAAGGGCCGAAAGATAATCTTCCCGTACTCGAAAAGAGCATCCGATTATATCATTGTGCTTAGAAAAATCCAAGGAACAAATACCGGGACTTTTTATTGGCCAAATCAAAACTTCCCAAAAAGGTTAATTTTCCATACTTAGCCAGATTTTCGAGCGACAGACAGGGGTGCCTCGATCAAGAGGCGACCTGATGGTGACATGACCTATGTCATTCGAGTCTCGGATGAGAGACGACGATGAAGGAACACTTGGATCAAAATTGGGGTGTCTACAACACGAAAAGTGAATAATTAGTAAATTTGACGTAAAATTAACAATATATACAGGGTGTGCATTAAGTATGCCTAATTAAATCCACTTTTATTAAAAATAGTAAAAGTAGTTTGTGACTAGTATTTCAAACTTAGATTTCCATGCAAACAAAGAAATAAAGAAGTTAATGTAAACTATTTTTACTATTCTTAACAAAAGTGAATTCAATTAGGCTCATTTAATGAATATTATCATGTGCCCGCTTTGAGGGCACACATTAACAAAATCCATGTATATCAATATGTTCATATAGGAATTGGGAACATGTCGAAGGCCAAGAAGTGATTGTGCTAGGTTCCCTTCACCAAAAACTTAGGAGTATCTTCACAAAATTTTTGGCTGCTTCGTCATTTATTTTTTTGTCTTCAAATTTTTTTGTTAACTTATTTTTTACTTTCTTGAGTGTAGTGCATCTCTACTTACAAAGTGAAAAAATAATAACCTCAAGCGACAACTTCACTGCACACAAATAAAATTGTTCAAAAAAGTTAAATTTGTCAAAAAATAGAGTCAACGCTAGCTATTTTTTTGGTTTTTAGACCTTTTTAAAAAATGTCGATAATTAATTTATTTTTCAAATGTGTCTAATTTAGATGTACTCGAAAAGAATAATTAAATAATTGGCGACATTAAATAATTGCAATTTTTCTTGTAAATTGTCAAGCTATACATAAGTTGACCCAAATATCTAAGTATAAATGGGTCAATGGTGTAATTCCTGAAAAGTAAGAATTAGGGATGAGCATGGGGAGGGTAGGGGGTGGATACTATTACCTCCATCCCCGATCCCCGAACCTATATCAATTCCCATCCTCTCCCCGATCCCCACCGGAATTTTTTTTTAACCTCCATCCCCGCCCCAATGCGGGGAACGGGGATCCGCACAGGGAATCGGGGATCCAAACCTTAACTACACTTGCAATTCAAATTGGTTTAATTGAAATCAAGTTGTTTGCTTCATAAACCGAATAAAAAGAAACCTAAAAGTTGGCATAAAATGAAATAGAGGAACTACAAAATTGTACTACAACAACATTTACATTTGGGCAAAGGAAGGAGAAACGTATTTGGGGAGGGAGAGAGGGATAATTAATTGGAGTTAATTATGTTTAATGACTATGTGCTCCTACTTAGTTTCGAGGACGAATAGTCCCGAGGAAGAGCCTAACTTTAAGTTATAAACTTATTATCTGGGAAACGAAATTTTATAAACTTATAATATAAATATATATAGATATTATACCTACGGCAATTATCCAATCAAGGATCCCGGATTTCCTGGATTGAAGCGTTTTGATGCTTTTAACGATTGTTTTTGGGAAATCCGAGCCGTCCAATGTGTTCAAAAGGTGTTTTCCAAGGTCCACGCGGGAAATCTTCAAAAAAAAAAAATACCGGGAAGGGCTTGATCCAAGCAGTTTTTCGCAAAAAATGTACATTTACAGTTTTGTAAAAAACCGCTTGGATCAAGCCCTTCCCGGTATTTTTTTTGAAGATTTTCCGCGTGGGCCCTTGAAAACACCTTCTGAACACATTAGACGGATCGGATTTTCAAAAAAATATCGGGAAGGTGGAGTCCCGGATCCGGGAGTCCCGGATGAGATCCGGACTCATTATACCTATACACATATATATGTGTGAATGGGAATGCGGAGAGGGGAGGGGAACGGGGAGGGGCAGGGATCGGGGAGGATATCGGGTAGGGGACTGACAATACCATCCCCTACCCGATCCCCGAAATTTTTAAAAAATAATCTCCATCCCTTACCCGATCCCCGAAAAAATTCCCGAATCCCTTACCCATTCGGGAAGGGGACGGGTTGGATCGGGGTGGGTCGGCTGAGATGGCCATCCCTAGTAAGAATTGTGTTGAGTGTATTTTGTCAAATGTGGCGTGGGAAAGTACAATTGCTGGCCTGTTAAATTGCAAATACTATGCTCCCTCCATCCTTGATAGTTTTTTTTTTCCCGGGATTCTAGCTTAGGGGGTGTTCCATTAACAAAAAACTGTTTTTTTCAAATACTGAGACATGTCATTCTCTCACAACATATCACATAAAACAGTAAAAACCCAATTTTTTCAAAAATCTGGATTAGTGGAACACCCCCATAGTAAGAGAACATAATTATTGCACTTCTCACATTTTTTCTTTCTCATTTTACCTTTCAAAATATCATCATTGAATGTACTTATTTTTAAAAAGTAAGAATAAATAAGTAAACTCACAACTTTTCGCCTATCAATTTTCCCATGGGACAATAATTTTAGGACAACAAAAAGTAACAATTGGGACCAAAAATTGGAGACGGAGCATTATATTTTGCTTGGCTATTACTCAGCGTCATGAAGCGGCTATTAGCAATTTAAATAAAAATAAAAAAATAATTCCGGTTAATTATCGTCATGTATGATTATGGGCCGACCGCTGCATTGGTCTCTTTATTGATATTTTTTGTGCGGAAATTCTGACCAGTGCATTGATGATGCACACCAGAAAAAGTGAGGAGGAGTAAAAAACCGTCCAGATTCAAAATCACATTCCAATTTCAGACCCTTAATTTTCGTTTCACACCAACCTCCCTTTTCTCCCTCATTTCGGATCTTCATTCCACATCTCTCTGGAGTCTGGAGTTTTTCATAAGCCTTGCCATCGCAGGTACTTTTTTTTGGGTAAACTCCATCGCAGGTACTTGATCTATCTGATGGGTAGTTTTTCATTTCCTATTACTCCTAAAAGACGGGTTATTCTACTCTACTCACATGCATCAACTACTTTGTTTGGAGTTTTGGCATAGGAGTTTTAGGCAATGCTTAGATTGATTGCTTATGGGTTTCTGCTACATTCAATATTTTGCCGGTGTACCTGATTTGGGTTTTCTCTTTTGGGGATTTTTTTAACGCACATTTGTATGCCATGTATATGCATTTCCGTAATGGGTTTTTGTGTAAGAATCTTATTTGAAGTTTGGGTTGTTGCTGAAGTTTGTCGATTTTAAGGCAATATTGGCGGTAAAAAAGAATGCCCATTTTGTTTTTGTTTTTTTATGATTGCACTTGATCACTAACTGGTTAGAATAGGAAGTGGATAGGAATCCGAGTCCTATGGCGAGGAGGGTTGTGTTTTAGCTGCTAGAATGGATCGCTGTTGTGATATTGTACAGTGTTCCATAATGTTAACTAAGAGTATACTTTATTCCACCTACAGAGGAAATGCACTGCAAGTAACCCGTTAGATTATGTCTATTGAATCGTTTTGATAGGCATGATGTACTTGATAGTCGATACTATGGATTTTTTCTTGCAAACATGAGTGATTCATCAAAATTGGTAAATTCTTGTTGATTTTAGTATTTTATTTGTGGACAGAGAAGAACTGTTTCTGATGTCTACTGTGGGCAATTTAACAAATATTTTCTGGCATGAATGTCCGGTTGGGAAGCATGAAAGGCAAAAGATACTTAATCAACAGGGATGCGTTGTGTGGATTACGGGGCTTAGCGGATCAGGTTTTTCTCCATCTTGCTAATTGAATTGCTTTATCATTTTCTCTCTGAGCTGTTAGCAATGACTGCAATTGCTTAATAATTTTAGTTACTTGTTTTTATGACGTATATCAGGCAAATGACTGCAATTGCTTAATAATTTTCTCTGTATTCTCTCTTATTTTGCAATTCATGAATAGCTAGATTCACATTGTAACCCAAACCATCAGCTGTTATATCTTTCCTTGTTTGGTAGGCTTTGTGCCATTTTGGGACCTGAAACTTTGTCAAAAACCTTGCTAGAGTAGTATTGTTCTATATAGGTTACAATCGGATCGTATTTGATGATTTTCTTTCTTGGTGTCCTGAATTTCTTCGTCTCCGTGATTCTTCATGGTTTTAGAAGTTCAAGTTGCTTCTCATCATTCTCTGTGGGGACATTTGATTTTGTCGAACTTGCAGTTTAACACGCCATCATCATATTAAGCTTCAAAACATTACGTCTTTTTCTCACCATTTTTATCGACAATTCTTTAATGCATACAAGATGAGGTATTACACCACAGAAAGTAGAAGAAAATGGGGGGAAGGAGCAAATGGGAGATATTCTTTAAAACTCAAACATTATGTTCTGCACATTTTTCATATCATTCCAACTCTTTTGCACTTTTAAGCTGATCTTCAGGCACGGACCAAAATCCATGTTCAGAACGGATATACCCCCAATGGGATTTGAGGTGATAAACAGATTCCCTGATGAGGTTTAAGTACTTCAAACTTCTATGTGGAGCTAAAATGGTTCCTTACAAATTCCAGCTTTAGCGAATTTGCTGTCTTAATACTGTTAATCTGTGATATGTGAATATGGCGTGGCTCCTAAATGCTCATGATCAAGTTTGCTTTACATTTCGTTACGGTGTTTTTGTTTGTCTTTTAGAAAAAAATTTCATTTCATTTTCTTTTTGTGTTTCCTCTGCAAGGATGGAGAATAGATTTCGAGACCAAAGAACTGGTATCATTGATAAGAAACCTTTCAAAAAAATAGAGAATTAATTATAAGTTACTGAGAAACTTGAATTCAGTCTGACTCCGGCATATTGGTTCACTTTATTTTTATTTTGATTTTTCTTTTGTCCATTCGTCTCGTGGCTGAACATTTCTGACACCTTTTTAATGCCTCCAAAATGTGCAGGCGCATATGTTTAGACTTTTGTGATTGGCTTTTTGTTGTTTAAGAACTAGACTAGAGTTGACAGTGGGATACCCAACTCATGTCCGCCAGTTGAAGACAAGATACCATATGAAACTTCTTAGGAGAATACCTAGAGACGCCCAACACCCTTGTTGGCAAACTAATAGTTATCTGCATTTTTTCTTCACTGGCCGATATGCATCTTGGACAGGGAAAGTTTCGTGAGAACATATTGAATTTGTCTAATTGTTTTGGAAGCAAACAGCTGTGAATGTAGATTTGTGTATGTTTGCATATCTCTCATTCTAGGCTGAGATTCTGCTTGAGGGGTAGGATATTCTTGACGCCTTCTAGGGCAACATTATTTTTTCCTCTTCTAAGTTATCAACAGCTTGCTATATGTGGCTACACAAGCTCTTACACAATTACTTGTCCACACTGGTCAGGGAAAAGCACACTTGCATGCACTTTAGGTAGAGAATTGCACTCCAGGGGGAAGCTTTCCTACGTTCTTGACGGAGACAACTTGAGGCATGGATTGAACAAGAATCTAGGTTTCAGTCCAGAAGATCGAACTGAAAATATACGCAGGGTCGGTAAGTATGCTTCTGCCTGACGAGCCATCCAATTATGAATTTTGTGTTCCATTTCCAGGTTTTCCTTTGAGCCGGCATTTTATCATCTGATTCTTTGTCTTTAATGAGGCATAATCTCAGATGTGCGCTATACAGAATCTCCCACATAGTTTTGTTTTGTTTTTCTGTTTTTGTGAAAGGAACCTCCCACATAGTTACTTTCATAAGTTTATGAGAGAAACAACTGCCTCGCTGCAGGTGTAAGTTGCGGTTACAGTCCTAACTGATACATGACTCCATTTGACTGCTCTTGGTTTTTCCAGTTAAGTAATAGTAGATGAAACAATGAAGTCCAGTTGTTGGGCACTTGGGCTATCACTTTGAAGTTTCAACTTAGTTAGCAATTGGGAGCTGGTTAACTTTTCAGCCCTCATGTATCACTACTGGTACCAATCAAAGTGGTTTCTCTCTCGTTCTCTACAAGACATTTTGAGATGTTCACAAGAAAATTTTCACCAGAAGTTTTGGGTTGTGCAAAAAGTTTCGAATTCTGCTACATTGGGACCTGCGTATTGTAGCCCAATAGATCTTTCAAACTGATTTTCAGCTTGTAACTTCATTTCTTTTTGAACTGCAGGAGAAGTTGCAAAGCTTTTTTCAGACGCTGGCTTAATCTGCATTGCCAGTTTAATATCCCCCTACAGGAAAGACCGCGATGCTTCCCGTGCAATGTTGCCAGACGGAAATTTTATCGAGGCAAGTGTCCTTAAACTCCATTGTTTCTGAAACAGGCTGGGTTGGAATTTCTTCTTGTTTTTTTTTTTTTTTTGGAAATATGATTCAATTTACACGTTTCACAGGTTTTCATGAACATGCCTCTAGAAGTGTGTGAAGGAAGAGATCCAAAAGGTCTTTACAAGCTTGCACGTGCAGGAAAACTTAAAGGTGTCTTTCGAAACCTATCTTTCATTCATTCAGTAAATCATTTTGGGCCGTCTCACAGTTTCCAATAATCTACCGACTGCAGGTTTTACTGGAATCGATGATCCCTACGAACCACCTTTGAATTGCGAGGTATGTATTTGTAAACTATGCATGCAATCACTGCTTTTAGGCATAAAGTTTTCCACTCGGTTCCTAGTCTTAATCCATCACCAATGCTTGTTGGTCTTCGTTGTTCTCTTTTGAAACTGAAGTTTCTCCCCCATATTCACAGATTGAAATACAACAGAATGGTGGGCTATGCCCTACACCATTCGAGATGGCAGGGCAAGTAGCATCTTACTTGGATGAGAAAGGATTTCTGCAATCACAGTGACTTCATCTTAGCATTCAGTTTTCTGTTTTTGATCTCTCTCAGTTCACTCATTCTCACATCAGTTAAGATAATATTTTCACCACATTGGGTAAATTGAACTCTTTATCATACTAGGAAAAATTTCAGTGGATACGGTGGGGATTACAAGTTTAATTATTGGAAAAAGTTCGATACAAGTAACAAAAGTTCCTGTCTTTTATAGTATTCTGTTGTTCAGTGCAGAATAGTGGGAACCATGGTAGTATGGTTTTTCTGTTGGTCTTTTTCATCTTTGACGATTGTAATTTTGAGATTCTTATACTAGCACCTTATGGTTTGTGTACAAAATTGTCAAAATTAGCTAGAATAGCTCCATTGCCAGTGTGTATGATTAAATCATTGCTTGCTTTGCCTTGCGTTATCAACACAGTGATTGTATTGGCTGCAGTTTTCTAATTTGGACGGAAAACCATGGTACCGATGGGAATGTTATTATTACTCTATAAAGGGCAGTAATGGCTAAAGTTCCAACATGCTCCATTTCAAATCCTGGGCTGAGTTGGAAGATGGTTAACAAATGAAATGCATATATTCAACTGAAAACAAAGTTGGTTTGAGAGTTCAAGAAAGCACATGAAATCAAGCAGAGATGATTTTTCTTTACAACCAAGATCTGATTACCTAATCCACTCACTTTCTTAGCAGTTCACGTCGCCTTCGAGTTTCGAATGCAACAAGTGGATTAAACCAACTCCAGTTGGCTGGAAATTTTGGAATGTTTTCGAGGGTTATCTGCTTAAGAGGAATGACAGTTTCGGATACGTACGTTATCATGGAAATTTGGTACGAGTTCGTAGTTAGTGTTAGGGGAGGAGGGTGGAATTTGAACTCGCGCACCTCACGCATGGGGGTAAATCACCTGTGCCAACTGCACAGGCAACTCCACTTGCGGCTGGAACTACCCCAGTAGGCTAAGAAAATTCTGCATTTTTTTTTTTGGAAATGATTTTTCAAACCCCATTTTTACGAATGACATCCCCTTTTTTGTTTTTTGTTTTTTTGGTTGGTGAATTTAGTTCACTACCCCTTAGTACAGTAATTTTTTCATAAAATGCAAAAACTGTTTCATAAATTCACATGCGAAAAGACAAAAAGTGAGCGCCAATAGAAAAAAGAAGAGTGTCAAAATCATTTCCATTTCTTTTTGAACGAAGAAAATGCAGTGTATATTGACAAAATCATATACTACATCTTTCCCAAAATAATAGCCACATATGAAATGACATGTAATTTTCGGATAAAAAAATAAAGTATTTTTTTTTATATATATAATTAAAGAACATTGATATCTTTAATTTGGTGTGAAGAAAAACTCTAAAAATTATGTACAGAAGTACTTATTTTTATCATTTAAAAATTGCACGTCTTTTTTAAAGGACTATTATTTTGGAATGAAGGTATTAGTTGCTCCCATCAATTTTAGTTTAAGGATGAATTAAAAACCTTTTGAATAACATAAGGGATAAAAGTGAAATTAGCATGTCACAATTTTTTTTCGAAGACAACTGGGGCCTGTTTTGAGATGGATGTCAATCCTTGGAAAAAAAAACTTGTATCTTGAGCGGGCACCGGTGGTGGCTGTGCGCACATTCGCCGTCCAGAAATATTTTGAATGGTTTAGATCTATTCTACTCTCTCGACTCCTTCTGTCTCTAAATCCGGGCCATCCAAAAGTATTTTAGACGGCCGAGATGTGCGTTTAAGCACCACGTAAGATAGTGCCCGCTTGACACGGAAAAACTCCTCGAATGCTTGGGTCTATATTGTTGGGCTGGGCTGCCCGAGCTTTGCAGGGTTTGCAATCACCTGCAAACTTACCGACGCTACCGTCTCATAATCTTCTCTCTCTCTCTCTCTCACACACAGAGTTCGCAGCCACCGGGTATACGATGGTATGCCCAATCCCTATTCCTCCCATCTTCTTTCTTTAATTTTATGGATAAAATCAGCTGCAATGCTATGATGGGAGATGATAAGGAAAAATTTATCTCATCGATCCATACCCCGGGTCTATTGCATATATAGCAGCTCTATGTATGACACTGCAACTGCAAGCGAATTGTTGCTTCTCATCTGCGATTCTGACGCCGTGAACTGTGCCACTTCAATGCTGGATGGGGAGTTGGCCCCAGTCATACCCCGAATAGATGTATTAATGGAATATTTCCTGTTGCATTATGCGGCTAGACGTTTAGTTCCTCGAGTAATGGAGTTATTCCTCAGCCGTGGAGCTCGAATTGATACCATATTATATGATCCAAATTCAGTTCACAACGGGTTTCTGCCACTCGAGATAGCACTTGATGTTGCGAGGTACTAGAAGAAAGACAAGATTTCCATAAAAGCACTTCTTTCTGGTTTTCGCATTTTTTTGTTATTAATTTCTGACTTTGCCCTTTCTTTGTATTGCAACTGATTGTGCAGATGGTACCTTGAGAGGGTCTTTGTTTTACCATCTACCTTTCAGTTGATAGTGTCCCTCTGTCTTCCCAGAATGGTCTGTTTTTCTTCAAATATTTCTGAGTTGGAAGAACTTTTGTAACCTCAGCCTTTGTGTACAAATTACAGATACTTCTAGATGAGAGTCTTATTGTTTATTGATACCGATACCCCTCCGACATGCACAGACACTTATACAAACAGTATCCACAATGTTTTTTCTTTTTCTTTTTAATTTTTTTTTTTGAAATATTGGAAATGAGGTTCACGTACCCGTTTTTCAGATTTTTATTTTTATTTTTTCTCGAATTCCCATATTCGGATCCGGTATCATTGTTAATTTTCATTGGCGACACATTCGGATGTGACTTGGATTAAAAAGTTATTGTGCCTTCTTATTTGTGGTTACTGTCGCAGAAACGTCCTTTGAAAGCGATTAAGTTGCTTACATGGTACTCCAAGAACGTTGGAAAGACAGCTTACTATTACGCCATGGAAGGAAAGCTAGCTGAGTTTGCTGTCTTGCTAGCTGTGGCTCGTGAAAAGGTTTTTGTTCCCATCACATTTTCTAAACAAGATGGGGATGATTGGAACGGAAGCATGACGCTGCACCAATGCCTTAAAAATGAATTTGGGTCACTGCATAACGAGGAGTACAAAGTACTGGGATCATTTGCAGAAAATGAGTTAACTTGGATTCAGAGGAGGAAAAGGCTTTTGAAGTCAATTGCACTATTGCTTGAAATTTTTGGGAGGGCCGGTAAGGCTATTGAGGAATATATACTGTCAGAACCACACAGACACAGTGTATGTAAATTAATACCAGCTCCGCTCTTTGTTTCGTCCCATCTTGCTTCTTTGCTTCATATTCGGGATAATTTATGTGCATTTCAGTATACTTTTTTTTTTGGATACTTTATGTACATGTACTAGTTGATGATTTTTTTCCCCATATCCGTTAATAGAATTGATCAATACCCTTGAATCCTCCATTTTTGTAGTTGTCTGATTCCTACATATACATCCCAATCCCACGCTCACAGTTGTACCTATAATTCATGTAGCATAGGGTAGGCTTTGTGAGTTGTGCACGTATATAGAAGTATATCTTTGGTTCATGTAGGTAATGTTAATTTATATCTCAGTCTGACATTATTTCATCTATTAATTTGGCATTCCCTTATGTATAGGCAGACGAAGAGCAGGACGATGAAGTGGAGAAAGATGTTGCTTTGAGGCTTGTGGAAGCTGGATGTAGATTGAAGGATGGAGACTTTGATTTTAACATTCGTGATTGGTTGGGGATCGTACTTTTTTCAGTGTCTTTTTTAATTGTGTTTCTTCTCATTATGTGCATTTATTGATCTTCTTATATAGATTGTGGTTTAGAGATAGTAATATGTCCTTAAATGACCCATTGGAGTACCCTTCTTCTTTTTTTTTTTTCTGTGACAGGATGAATTCTGGTGATTCCTCCAGGAGCCCTATCCAGTACCTAGGGGCTGGAGTTCCTTTTGTGCCTCCTCACTTGCCTGTGCTGCCAGAATGGAACTTTCCCTCCATGGTTAGAGTTCTTATTTTCATTTTTCATTATGGTCTTTGTTGTTGTTGCGATGTTTTTTTGGTGAAGTGTTTTCAACCATGGATGCGTAGTGCCTTCGTTAGTTTTTAATTTTTTTTATTTTTTTCAACCATGGGGCGGGGATGAAGAAGCTTTGTCAGAAACAGGACTAGCTATTTTCAGAAAGACTGCATAGGTGCATCAATATACCATATATATTAGAGAGATAGAGAGCCCAATGTCTTCCTGATTGATATAGGGGGAGGTGCTATAGCTGAATTCACTCAATGTGTTCGTGACCGTTTTAATAAGCATGTACGTCCTTTGTTCAAGAATAATGTCTTGTTGTTGATCCTTTCTTCCTTAATAGTATTACGACCAGATTAATTTACTATAGTACATAAATCTGTATCTCTTGTTTGAGCAGAATGGAATAATTCCCGGCAATGGTTATGGGTCTTCACGCCCGACTTATCCTTCAAAAAGAACCCATGGTCACGTCCCTAAATTCAACTTTCGTTCTTAGTATTCCAATAGTTCGAATGTTCCAGTGAAGAATCGAATGAAAACAATGGAGCAGGGTTTGCCCAAATATTTTTCAAGGGAGAAACTTCCATACATTTCAATGTTGATCAAGAAGGGGATAAGAAGTGCTTGATCCTTGCATGTGCCGTCTTTGGAGGTATCTCTAAATACTTTGATAAGGCTTATTGTTAATTCTATTTTAGTTTAAACCAAACCATACGAAATGGAGCATCAAGTCCCAATCAATTGAGGTTGCTTATATGAATCCGTTTTCTATGTCATAAGATCTAACAGGGTCTTTTACCTGGCCCTATCCTTGACCCGTATTCGAAAATAAATTTTAGTTATATGTGTTGGAGTTATCAGATACTATTTTTTTTTTTTTTATTCTCCCTACATTCGTGCTTCCAATGCCATCATGTGTACTGATATCATGTTTACATTGTCATATACGGGTGAAAGCATGCACAGTTTGTGGGATACTTTATAACACTGAAATGTTCCATATTGGTCTTGTTCTATAAAATTCATGTGAATCATGTCAGTTTTATCAGCAAGACTCTCGGCTTTGATTCCAATTCTTGGGGAAGCCACACCGGGTTCGTAGGGTTCTCTTAGGCTTGGCTAGTAAACTAGAACCGGAACAAAACAAGAAATCTGAATGATTTCGCGTAAAACTGTGCAATCTCTTAACCTGCTTGGATGTCCAACATAATTTGTGAAAGTTAAGGATGGGGATCAACTCTTTTCAAGTGGGATAACTTTTTTTTAGGGGGGTAGATAAGTGAGTTGATAGCTTGGTCACCTCGCTCAGAACCGTGATGATACTTTTGCTGCTCAACCCAACCACATAACAGAATTTCCAATGTAGAAGGGCTTCAAAGAGAAACTTACAATTTACATCAGATTTTTTAAATTGGCTTTTAGTTATTCTTTTCCTACTCTTGTTCAATTTAGTGCTAGACCTTTCACTAGATCTTGATGTTATGACCAAGTTATTTACCCCAAGGGGTTTGACCAAGTGGTTATGAGAAAGTAATAAGTGCTCCTCGATGAGATTAAATTTTCCTTTTTCAGGGAGGCCAAACGTTCCAAATCTCGGGACCACAGGGGCCTGATATTAGTTGAGGTGGCCCTAACATCTGGTTATCGAGTGAAAAAAGGAAAAATGACTGTTATAGTGTATATCTGTATGAGTTACTTATATTTTGCGAGATCAGGTCATTGTTTGGGGTTCTGTATGGTTAACTAGTCTTGTAAAGAGTTGAACTAGCTTCCTTTGTAAAATATCTGGGCCCTGTTCGTTTCCCAGTTTAGTTTTAGTTTTAGTTTTAGTTTTGATGACATCATCATTTCCCTCATTTCTCTCTCCACTCATTCACCTTATGACATCATCAAAACTAAACTAAACTATCTAACCAGACACAACCCTAATGTTTTTGCTATGTTTTACAAATAGAAAATGTTGCCTGTCTCTGATGAAATGAAGGTTTAAATAATGCAGTTGCATCGAAAATTAAGGAAGTTTAATGAACTGGTTTGAAATTTAAGATTGTTGACTGTTTTTTTTCCTGATCGATGAAAATTAATTTTGACAAAGTCAATTTGGCAGAAAAGAAAACAATGTGCTATTATTAGTTAGAAATTAGAATCTCACCATGGCCTGTTTTTATGATTTGATTCCTAGGAATGCTATTATTGAGGATACCCCTATCTGGACCTTGAATCAAAAGGGTAGTTTTTCTGTGAAATCCTCTTATGACTTTTTGTCTGATAATTCTGGATCTGATGGTAACTGGAGTTGGATTTGGAAACTCAAGGTCCCCTCTAAGCTCAAAAGTTTCCTTTGGACTTGTATGCATGACAAACTTCTAACTAATCATCAGAGAACCACTAGGGGTCTAACAAATTGTGATACCTGCCCTAGATGCAATGATAAATGTGAGGATTTGTTCCATTTGTTCTTTACCTGCCCTTTAAGTGCTGATGTTTGGTCCAAGATTTCTAGTATTCAGGTACACCTCACGGGTGATGCTAATGACTGGAGATTGTGGCTGCAGGCGAATATCAAGCATACCAATGCTGATAAAGGGAGTTATCCAAACTCAGTCCTTGTGCTAGTTACTTTGTGGATAATTTGGATTGCTAGAAATAAAAAAGTTTTTGATAATGTTAATGTTGATCCTGATACTGTCTATAGGCAATGCATAGTGTTTAAATCTGAAATAGTGTCTGCTTTCATTGATAAGTTTCCAGCTTCTATTCGACAAATTAAGCACATAACTTGGAAATTCCCAGGTACATGTAAATTGAAGCTCAATACTGATGGCAGTAGCAAGGGAAACCCCGGTCCTGCCGGATTTGGTGGTGTTGTGATTGGCTTCTACGGACGGCTCGAGGATTGCATCAGCCTTGAAGCAGAGCTGTGGGGAATATTCAGAGGCTTGGAGATGGTCAAAAGCCAGAACATGGAAGCTCTTGAGATCGATTCTGATTCGGCGTCAGCCATAGCCCTCATCAAAGGAGAAGTACCTGGAAACTCTCCTCATTTGGTTCTCATCCAGGAGTGCAGAGCTCTTCTTGAAGCCACGGGATGCACCTTGAATCACATTTATAGGGAAGGCAACCAAGTTGCGGACAGACTTGCTAACCTGGGAGTGGAGCAGGAGCATAAATGGGTCTCCCACATAGCTCCTCCTGTAGACACCATTCCCCTCCTCGAAGCTGGCATGAGGGGGGTGGCCTTTGAAAGGCTGTAGTTAGCTTGTTTTGTGTTTTTTTTCCTGTGTACCAAAAAAAAGAAAGCATTGCTTGCTTCACAAATTGCTGCTTCTTTATGTAATCAATTGCCTTACCGACAGGGGAAAACATGGAAGCGGCTGCAGGATTGTTCTCTATAAATAGTACTCCACCAAGTCACCAACTGCTAAGATTACAACATGAGCCACTTCAAATCTTGTGGCTGAGTCGGAAGTTGGGTCTAGAATAGTATACTAGTATGTTGGATGAAATCAAATCGAATAAATCAACGGGACCAACTATGCACATATAGTCTGCGGGGCCCACTTAAGGGTCTCGAACAAAAGATCCTATTATTTATTAATTTTATTTTTTCGAATGACTCAATTAAAATTCAATCGAATAACTGTAAAATATGATCAATATACTAATTATTCATTCAAAAAGTAGGATTCAGGATTTTGTACGAAAACTTGGTACACTGAATCGAGAACTTATACTTATCAGAATGAGTTGATTTTTCGCCAGGCCACTTGAAAAGACATTTTAAAATTTGTGCGTCCATGAAGTGGCCCAACGGACCAATCTGTACACCATCGATGCAAATTGGTTGGTACCCACATACAAGGGCTCAAATCAAATGCGTTCATTCACCTATCCAGGTATTAGTGAGAGAGGACTGCAAAACAAATGAAATCAGGTTGAAATTCATTTCTTCACAACCATTCTCTCTCTCTCTCTCTCTCTCTCTCTCTCTCAGCAGTTCTCTTCACCCTACAAATGGATTAAACTACTCCATCCCGTTAGAAAATTATGCCTTTTCTTTTTGGATGAGGAGTCTCATGTTGCATTTGGGTAGCTGCGTGGTGCTCAGATGAGTTGACGTTGGGTCTTTTTGGCCAAGGCTCTACACTTGTTCATGCGGTGTCGTCTACAGATGTGGAGGCTTTGGAGGTTTTGCAGGCCTTGAGGTGGGCTTTGTCTAATGGATTAAGGAGGGTGCAGATTTTGACGGACAACATGGAAATAGTTAATGCCTTGTGTTATGGATATAGCTATTGGAGAAGAGAGCCTTGTAGTGAGGAGACTCACTACAGGGTGTAGTGAGCAACAATAACTATTTGATTCGGCAATCAATGGTTCAAATTTAAGAAAATCTCTTCCACGGAAAAATAGTCTCTTCCGTGGGATAGTTTTCCAAGTTGTGATTTGCTCACTACATCTTGTAGTCACTACAAGGCTCCCACTCCCGTAGCTATTTCCATTAGAAATGTTCTGTTGGACATTTTAGAAATTGTTTTGTCCTTTGATTATGTAATTGTGACTAAGGCCACCCGCCAAGAAGTGTGCTCATGCGCTAAGTCACCCTTGTAATGGATAATTTTAGTATGTGTTACGTTTATGTTTATGGTTAAAAAAATTGCATTATATATTAATAAAAATCAGATATTATAAATTGAGAAAAGATATAGGCACTAACAATTTGCATCAACAATTACACTAACTCTTTCACATGGGATATGTGGTGCCCACCAGGGACGGAGCCAGGATTTCATATCCGAGGGGGCTGCCACATAACAAAGACATTTAAAAAAAACACAATATCCAAGTGTTCTTAACAAATGTCTTGACGATACCCGATGCAAAACACAATATTTAAGTGGTAGATCCCATATATCCTGTGTTAGAGAGTTGGTATAATTGTGCAATATAGCAAATATACGGCCCATGGTCCTAAACACTTGAAACAACTAACAAGCAACAGAAATAAAACAAACAAAAATTCGGCATGTTCACAGAGTTTTGCATATATAGCACCGTGAACCGAGCAATGAAAGCATCGCCAACCTCACGAAAAATAGCAAGAAAACAACCATATGAAATATAAAATTGTTTATCTCTCGGTCATACCTTTGGATCAACGAATCCGCACTTCCAAACACTTGGCTTTGGAGTACTTGTTTTGCAACTTCCAAACACTTGGCTTTGGAGTACTTGTTTTGCACAGAAGCCTCTTTGAATGGGCTGATTCAAGCTTTTAATAGAAATGGTAGTTCCATTGGGAATTAATGTTGGTCTTGCCAGGGTTGGGGGACCGGGGTTATTCGAGATCATAGCGGGCGGCAACTGGATAATGGGGGGGTGGTTTCAAAACAAATAGGGAAGGCTACAAGTACGGTAGCTGAACTACTATTATATATGGGCTATTTATTAGATACGGCTTATTAGTCTCTTCGAATAGTGAATGTGGATGTACAAGTCAACTGCCATGTGGCTTATAAACTTATTATTGCAATTGATTAGATTTCACATTTACTTATGGATTATTGCATGTTATTGGATGGTGCGGCACACTGAACTGACCATACCACGGAGGCAAATTTTGTTGCTGACAAGATATGGTAAAACATGCATTGAGTTTGACCACCTCTTTTGTGCACTTCCACAATGTACCTATTTTTGCATCTCAATTCTTTTTGTAAGATGGGATTTACGTGGGAGCGTTGTGTAGCCAACTTTAACATATAAATAAAATAAAATAAAATAAAATGTTGCTTCTTTATAAAATAGTAATAAAATGAAGTCTGGATGGGACATGTTTTAATCGAAATGGTGACAATTGCAAAGGAAAAAAAGGGGGAAAAAAAAACGAAAAAGAAAAGAAGAGATGTGTTCTGTTGGAATCACAGGGAACAAAGAAGATAATACAATAAAAAATGGAAAGAAATTTGACATATCCTAAAATTGGAAAATCAATACAACAGTGCTACTACTAGTAGTAGAGTAGTGGAGTACTATACACAAGAAGAGTGGAGAAACCAGGCAGGCCTCCACTCCATACACAAAAACAAAGAAGAAGCCAAAATCCAGAAACAATCCTCTCAATAAGAAGAATCCAACAACAAAGGAAGAAAAACTCTCCGTTTCTGAAGCAGATAGTATCACCTAGCTAGCTCCCTCTCGTCATTCTGAATCGCTTTCCATGCTCCCCATGGCCTTCAATCCTCTCGGTCGACTCTGTAAACAACACATATACAACAACAACAACAACCGAAATTACAACAAAAATTACAGGGGTCTCCAAGATTAGATTAGATTAGATTAGATGCGCGACCATAAAAGTTGAGAGAAAAAAAAAATTCAGAATCAAAAGCAAAAATCCAATCAAACAAAATGATGGAAAATAAATACAGTACCTTCTTAGAACTTCTTCTCTCTCTTACTTCATATCTCTCTTGGCACATGTCCGTTAACCATGCCCCTGGACTCACCAGCTGCTCCACCCACCCCCATATAGTAAATAGTACAATAGAAACAAGACAGCCAGACACAGAATCAACATCACCAAGTAATCACTGAAATCTTTCTACCCAAAAATAGGAAAGACATAATAAAGAGAAATTTGGGGAAAAACCCCCAAATCCCAGAAAAAAGAATTCCCAATTTTTTCCTTAAAACAAACAACAAAACAAAAAAGGAGGGAGACTCACGAGTAAGGTTCTTTGGATGATTTTGGCCCTCTTCTTAGGCCTGTGAGGGGGTTTACAACCTTTCATGGCCATAAAATCCTCCTCTTTCTCTTTGGTTGACAGAGTTATATACAGCTTTGGCCAAACAATCCTTCTACTACTACTATTACTTCTATTTTCTTCATCCCCCACACCAATTCCTTTTCTCTCTCCACCTCCTCCATCCCTTGAACCTGTTTTGTCATTAGTATTATTCACATCCGGCCCCGACCCTCTCCTCGCGTAATTTCTGTCCTCCTCCTTCTCCGGCGACGACCCAGATCCAGTTTTCCGATTCTCTGATTGCAGCAGACCAACCCCCTCAGAATTCCTACAACCAAACAGAACAGAGCCCCCTGTTATTCAACAAAACTAAACAAAAGAAAAAACTAGCCATACGGACAATACTTTTACAGTTTTGTTGGAGGGTGAGAAAGGGTGTAAATCTAATCAAATCTTCTTCTTTTTTTAGGCATAATTTGGTGAGAAAGTGGAAGGAACCGATCCAAAACTATCATTTCTGTCAATTTCAGTCCTCCAAAATGAGTGATATTGAGCAAAAACTCTAGTCTTTCCTCTTCTACACAATCTTTCAAGCCAAAGGAGCTGTCAACTACAAAAAAAAAAAAAAAAGAAAAGAAAAGAAAAGAGCAAATACTAAAAAATAAACACAAAATAATAGAATTAGTATGTAAATCGGCAACGCTCAACTTCCATAAAGACAAAATCATGAATTTTTTTCTTTGATCTTCTGTTTCGTGCGAAATTCGAATGGGAGAAACTATAGGGATTTGGTTAAACCTGGAGAGGCGAGTGGTTTGAAGAAAAGAGATCTCTTTCTCGGAGGGAGTGGTGAGGATCGGAGATGTGATTTTCCGGCGAACTCTGTCGAGGTAGGATTGATAGGAATTCCCGTGGTCTCTGACTCTCCTAGGACACCTGCTTCTCTTCAGTTTACTCCACTTTAGTTCTGGTGGCTTGCTGCTACACAATTTTTGATTCTGATTCTTCTCTTCTTTCTCCATATCTGCCAAAATAAACAGAGAAATTGCGATATTTCCCAAACACCCATTTGGATTATACAAATGGAAATTTCCAGCTGAAACGAATGAAGATGATGTGTAACCTTGAGATCTACGGCTTTTGAAAGAAATCCAGAGCAAAACTTGCTAGAAAATTGCTGAAATCCAGAGGTGGAGAATTAGAAAGCCGCAACTTGAGGGGAAGTTATGGGTCTCAAGGAAGATGTACATGTAAAAGAAGAAAATAGAAAGAGAAGACAATCTTCTTACAGTAAATGAGCTTTTCCACGTCAGAGAAGCCAGAAAGATGAGATTTTCTCCGAAGAAGAAAAGAAAGAACCATTCTTGTTTCCTTCAAATCAAAGAAAAACCCAGATTAACAATTTCTCCGACTTCTCTCTCTAGCAAAAGACTTTCTTCTGTAATCTATTTGGAGGGATGCGTTTCTCTCTCTCTCTCTCTCTCTCTCTCTCTCCCCCCTCCTATGGGAAACCAAAGCCATCTTCTCCTTCCTGCACTGCATTTATAAATCGTCGTCAGTGTGTTCTGTTCTCACCTGATAAACGAAGATGATTTTAACCGTTGGATGGCCGGTGGACGTCTTGATGTGTGATCATCAACCCGAAACCTCTTTGCTCGGATTGGGTCGCTTCTCTGAGACTCAACCACCCAACCCAGCCTAGCCCAGCCCATTTGGATTTGATTTGTGTCTGGACTTTCAATGCTTACCGAAAATTGAGTTTGAGTAAAAGTTGGGCTAGGACCAATTTCCATTAACTGATTTGACTGGCCTCTATTATCCACAATTTGGTTTCGGCTTGATTATCTGCAAACATTTGGGCTTTAGGCTGCGTGCAAACTACCAAGAATAGTTTCCGCTATCGACTAAACGGTCTTTTTTTTTTTTTTTTTTGTATTTAAGTCACTTATGCAAGACAAATTTCTTCTAACTAAATAGGCTAATTTGTGTTTTTAGTGGACAGAAATGGAATTTTGGCATTAGGCTCAAGACAAAAAGTATATCATGAACTCACCCCTAAAGACTACCAACACATAAGCTCTCCGCCGCGGAGTTGCCCATCCATTCTTCTTCTCTACAGTGTAGGCCATATTTAATTGGTGCACTTATGAAGAATCATCAGTACTTCACTTTCTAAAGGTGTATATATATATACTATTTCATATCACATGGGATCTACTATTTATGGATATGTGATATGATCTCCGAAAACAATCGCATTAATCTTATGCTATCCTTTAGATTTGTAATCATCCCCTTATGCAGTGACGTCTGTAAATAAATATGGACCCTATTCTTAGGAAAAGACGATTCACCGAAACAAATTTACGCAAAAGGGGAAAAAAATCGTGTTATATTTAAATCATGACCCATTATGATTTCGTATGAACAAATGATGAATCGTTAATTATTGGGAGCATTGTAATTTATAAGAGAGGAGCCTGACACATATATATATTTTTATAATTCAAGTGTCTAGATCCGCCCATGGGCACATCGAAGTACCATCTTGGAGGCTAGTCTCACCATCAATTAGCCTTACACAGTTACACCATTTCTGCTAGTTTTCCCATATTATTACTCTAGTTGAATTATGCCTTGTTTAGAGTCTTGCCTGCAAACTGGCTTGACTCTTCTGAGAGAGGAGACAATACTAATTAGTGACAGTGACCCTCCGATCCCCCCGCCTTAGCAGAGCCCGACAGGGCAATCTCGGGCCTCCCATGCATGCTTGCAGAGACCCTTAATGGATTTTGAAGTTTTCTCTCTCCCGTCCGTTTCACGTATAATATATGTGCATAACTGCATATGTATGACTATTGAATTGTGTGGTAGGGAACAAAGTGGGGACTAGAGGTCTCAGAGTTTTGTAACACCTCTGCAAATCCAATATTTTTTCTGTCACGTTAACTATCTATTTGTGTCTGGGTTAGGGATGGCAACAGGTAGGGTATGGATCGGGGGACCCTATTCTACCCCCTATCCCCAATTGTGAAGTCCTTCCCCATCCCCACCTCCATACCCATAAGGCCTCGTTTGATTCGCGGATTAACTGTCTTGGATAAAACTAACTGCACCACTTCCAAAGTTATCCCATGTTTGGTTCCCAAATGACTCTCGGGATTATTATTCCCGGAATTATTTTTATTCCTATATGCGGGGTACTATATAATCTCAGGGGGGAGGCGGGACTAGGTAGGATTAACAAAAATGGGATTGTTTTCGAAAATATTCGGATGATATTGGAATTTTTCTCAAAAAGTATTTTCGAAATTGGTTTTCTTTTTTAAATGTTTTATTTTCTTTTTCAAAATCTTTAAATAAACAAATTTACAAAAAATATTTAAAAAATAATATTTTTATAAAAAAACTTTATTTTAAAAAAAATGTTTCAAAAAAAATATCTCAATTTTTTTTTGGAAATAATTATTTATCTAAATTTTTTTTTGTTGTTTTAAAATTATTTTCAAAAAAAAATCGAAAAAATAAATATATTAAAAAAATCATTTTGGAAATAATATTTTAAAAAACTTTATTTTTAAAATATATTTTGGAAGTAATATTTTTTAAGAAACTTACAATTTTTATTTTTAAATTTTTTTCAAGAATTGTTTTCCAAAAATGTCGTCTAAAAAAGTGATTGTGATTGTTTTGAAAAAAGTATTTTCAAAATTTTCTTTTCAAAGTAAATGTTTTTCAAAACTAGATTTTGTTTTTCCAAAACTGTTTTCAACAAATATTTTTTAAATGTGTTTTTAAAAAAAATATTTTCTTTTTTTATCCCATAAATAACCCCGCGCGAATCAAACATTGGATTGAGCAGATTTAGGGATGAAATTAATACCAGGACAAATAGTCCTGGACTACCAATCCCAGGATAATTAATCCCATCAATTTTAATCCATGAATCAAACGAAGCCAGGGATACTGGACAATCTAGGGGTGCACAAGAAAACCGAAATAACCGCCAAATTGATCCGATCCGACCCGGTAATTATGGTTCGGTTACTGGTTCTCAATTTCAAACCACGGTTAGAACCGAACCAGACCATATAATATTAATATTATATATATGCATATATTTTAATATATTTATACATATACAAAATTATGTATCTTGATTTAGTAAGTTAATATTTTTTTTCTAGTAAGGTATTCTTTTATGTCTATTTAGAATAAAAATCTATTTTGTTAAGAAATTTTTAATATATTATTATAATCTACTAATACCAAATTACCAACTTCAATTCTTTTTTATTCCACCTTAATTTCACGATTGCTACTCAAAGCAAAACTCAACTCTCTTACTCTCTAATCTCGATCTGCTTCCTAATTTTTCTTCTTTTCATATTTCTTTACAATATCTCTTGATTCTTCCAACCCTAAAACTATTTATTTTATGAATTGTTTTAGTGCTCTACATTCTAAATAATCGTTTGAATTCTTGTGTTGTGGTAAAGTGTCCCTTAATCGGGTAGAACCGGAACCGAACCAAAACCGGTCCAGTCTTGTGGTTTGGATCTGGATGGGCTCCACATGTGTATTGGTTAGGTTTTAGTTCTTAATTTTCTAGAACCGGTCAAAATGGTCCAGTTACTGGATTTCTAGAGAACAGGTCCAATCCGGACCATGTGCACCCCTAGGACAATCCACCATACCCGCCTCCCATTGGGATCATGTATTTTCAGGTAAATCCTTATCCAAACTAGTTGAACAAAAAAAAAAAAAAAGAGAGGATAAGATCTCATTTATGTGTCCTATACTAACAAAAACAACCATTTAAAACAAAATAGAATAGAAAGTTGCGAAGAAATAATAGTCTACCAAGATTATATACAATTTTTAAAACTACCTTCATTAAACAGTTAAACCATATATAGTTTTAATTCGGAACAATATACATAAATTATACCAATATGCATACTTATATATACACACACATACATATACATTTATATACTACTATATGCCCGCATATATACATACAATATTCATAAAAATATGTATATAATTTGAAATGGGGGCGGATACGGGTATTCAGAGACGGGTATTACAAATTCATACCCGCTCCATTTTCAATCGGGAATTCTTTAAGTTCTACTATACCCGCTCTTATTGGACGAAAAAACGAATAATATCCGCCTCCAAATAGCCAGAGGTGGGGAGGGAATCCATCGGGTTTGGGGAAATTGCCATCCCTAGTCTGGATTGTGTGCGTGAGTAAACCCCGATCCCAACCCAAAATTCCTTGTAAAAAATACTAGTATCAACTATCAAGTTTCGAATATTGTGGGGGCCACCCACCTCATTGAACGTTTTTATAGAAAGCCATTTGCTAGTCATTTTTTTAGGACATGGCTAATGTTTGAATTTAATTGGGAGATAGATATGCTTCAGAGTTTGCTGCTCCTTTTCTTTCGTTTAATTTATCGTTGCCGAACTGTTTCTTGACCGTTAAAAGGTAAAAATACATAAGCAAGAGAGAGCCATTCCAGTTGAGGAAAAGTAATTGGCAGAGATCTAGAATTGACAAAAGGACTTTTCTTGATGCATGAGCGCATCTTCAACCCAATAACTTCCATTCCTCTATTTTGGAGGATCAAAATATAATTTTATATTCAAAAAGTAAATTTGAAGGATTTCACTATTCATGTGAGCTCCAACCCAATAATTTTCATTCCTCTATTTCTCAAATACATTGGCTTTATCATTGGAGGGTGATGACAAAAAGAGAACATAAAAGGAATTTGAAAAGGATGAATAGTGAAATGGATGTGATCCTCCATAATTTTTTGATCCTCTATATTTGGAGGGTGAAAAACAATCCTCCAAAATGGAGGATGGGTTGAGGAGAAGTTTTCCTCTAAAACTGAGGAATGGAGGCAAAAATGGAGTTATGAAGGGTGAGTTGAAGATGCCTCGAGTGCAAATCAATAGCAATTTGGGAGATAATTTTGCAAACAGAGAGAGGGTAGGGACAAGTGGTGTCCGGCATCCAATCCGAACTGTTCAAACATGTTTTGGGCAGCCCAGATTTAAGGGTGACATTTTTGTAAATTTTGGAGCCAAATTATCCCAACAAATTTGGGCCGTCTAAAACATGTTTAGACGGCTTGAATTAGGTGTCGGGCACCATGTGTCCCTACCCTCTCCATATGCAAAATTTACTCGGATTAACTATAAGTGTAGGTGTTGTGATAGCATGACAACAAGTAAGAGAATGCACCTATACCCTCATGCATTAGATCAAGGTTTAAGTCTTACTAACACTTCTTGCTTGTACTCCAATAAAAATTAAAAAAAGAAGAAGTCAAGAGCATCCACATTGGTAGGTACTTTTGGGAGTATTCCAGGCCATTTCTCAAAAATAGCAAATAAGTCCCCCCTCCCCCAAAAAAAAAAAAAAAAAAGAAGCAATGTGCTACTGCGGTGATACATAAATTAGTCTAGAAACTCGGATTGTACAAGAATGGCATAAATTATAGTCTAGAAACTCAGATAAAATAAAAGAATTACGTGAATCCCAAACAGTGTGCTACTGTGGTGATACATAGATTGGGTCTAGCTGCGGTTATGTCCGGAGTTGGGTTTGAAAACCGTGTTCATAGGATTGCTCAAAATCTTATGCCTTTGCATTTGAATATTTCATAGGTAATGCATGACTAGACAATTGGGTTGGAATCATTCGAAATAACATTTCGTAACAACTTTTTATACATAGTATAGGAGGCTGTGACTGTTAACACTGTTGAATAATAAAAAAAGAAAAAGAAATAGTACGTTATAACAATGGAGAATTGAGTAATATGTGGTCTGCTGTCTCTCTCTCTCTCTCTGCAAAACACTTTGTCCTCCTCCACAAGGGCTTTTGGGATGCATATGCCTGTCAGCTAACTGAGCCTTAGAGAGAGAAAGAGCAATAATTGAAAGCAGCCCCCGTTACCATTTCCAGGTAAAGGTTGTAAAACAGCTCATCGCTCACATTACCTTTGTCCCCATAAATAAAAACTGATCGATCAAAGCCCCTCCTTTCATTCATGTTCATTGTACTACTACTACTACCACGTACCAATCTCATTGAAAATAGTATCTAGTAGTGGATCCGATCGAAAAATCTAATACTACTCTATACCCTTTGCTACTTGGTGCAGAATCTCACAACATGCTGCCACGCTCAATGTGCGTGGGGGCAAAACAAATTTGCCTACAACTTGTTGTCTTCTTGCGACACGAATATTTAATCAGTGCTTCTCTAGTACCGATACGCGGTGGTGTTTTCTGAGGCCTTTACCATCACACATACACTTTAGTTCATAAACTTAATCCCAGATTCTGTATAAAAAAAAAAACTTTAAAACACTTAGTGACGTGACGGTGCTCTATGAGGCACCTGATTTGAGTGGCATCGGTGTAATTGACCCCACACAAGGATAGAATATGTTGTTGGCAAACAGGCTGTATCGGACCTAAAATTTATTAGTGGTAGTAGTAGGACACCCTGTAAATAGTCGGGCAGGGCAGGCGGGTTACCCTTTAAATAAAAAAGGATGAATGCGTGAAAAGCAAAAGCTAAAAAAGAAAGGTCCATGTGGGGGTCGGGAGTAACGGTAGGTCGCTGAGTTCGGGCAGCCTGCCCGAGCAACACCCCATATTAGTAGTACTATATAACTGCTGCCATTCTACCGGCTAATGAAGAACATCACTCTCTTTTTCTCTGTATCTCACTTTCATCAATTACAACTGCAAATTAAATTAGCTTCTCAAAAGCCAACACTTCCAAAACAAAATGGAGGCAATAAGGATGAAACTTTTCGTTGCGGTGGTGGTGGTGGTGGTGTTGATGGCTTTGTCGGCCATCGGTAATGTGGCGGCAGCAGAGGCCCCTGCACCTAGTCCTATGTCCGATGCCAGTACCGTCTTTCTACCAGCAGCTTTCGCTTCTCTTGCCGCCCTCGCATTTGGCCTTCTTTTCTAATTCTCTCTCTCTTAGCTATGTTAGCAAATTCATTCACTTCTTTCTTTTATTTCTTTTAACGGAGAGTAGAATGTGTGTGGATTTTTGTGATAGTCTCTCTGTATTCCGAGTGTGGAAGTTAGGTGAGTGCAAGGGGATGAGACTACTCTTTTCATTTATTATTCTTCGTTGTTATTCTTTGTGAATCATTTTATGGAATATATTGAGATTGGATGTATTACTATTTCCCTTGTCAGTATATTTCTATTACTTTTTCCCCCGATAATTAAGTGTCCGGGTCAAGTTGCGCATATTTCTACACTTTTTGATTATCTTTTGTACTCGAAGAAATTGCGATGTATTTAGGTAGAAATTGACGATTCACTTGCTGATCTGATGGCTACTGATCTGTTAAACTGCAGCTTTTCTACAACCCATTTTCTTTGACTTTATGTAGAGAATCATTAGAGCCCATCTTATTTTATTACAATTGGGTGGATATCTTGACTTTGTTGCCTGTGCCCATAGTTTATTCTAAGACTTTATTTGCCTGGACTATGACAAAGATGATCCTCCAGGATTAAGTTCCTATCCTATAATTGTATTATTATAAATTTTCAATACAAGTATTAGAATGACATCACACTTTTGAAATTTACATATAGGATAAGCTGCATTTTTTAATTACATTTTGGGCGAGAGGTTTCAATTGGGTTTTGGCGATGCAAGCAAACATTAAAAAACAAGAACAAACCAACCAATGTCAAATAAAAAATGCTACAACACTGGTGAATCTGTCATGAATCTTGAACCATTTGATGTGTGTGGGTTCCACATTATCATGTGGAACACACATGCATCGAACAATTCCCGATACATCTCTGTCCATAGCATTACTTATTCAAATTACATCTTCGCTTGCCGAAACCCACTCGAAACCTCTCAATCAAAACTCTCTCTTATACTTTGCGATGTGATTTGGTTTGTCCATGTCAATCTCGTATATGTTTTGGTTGTTTATTCTCTTTTAGTCCAATGGTCATCAACGAATTAATTGCGGTTAGATTCTTCTGGAGACACTGCATAACCATGAATACTGCTACGCTGCATACTTGGGGAACGCTATAATATTAGTCTTTGATTTAGGTGTGTGATATGTACCACTTGAATTTCCTTAAAACTCATAACATTATGCACAACAATTCAGAACATCAGGCTTCCAATTCTTAAATTTTATGTAGAAATTCATTAATTTAAATTCATAACATTGGTTTGCTATGAGTATTTATGCAAATATTGTGATTATTTGTAGATGTGTATTGAATTTGTATGTAAATATTGTGAATGGAAAGCGATTCAAGAGGTGCATACAGTGTATATATACAAAGAGCAAAGAGTGTAGCTAGCATTTCCCAACTTGCATATTAACTGTTTATCTTGTTGAGATGAGATCATATAATGAGCCTCCGATAGCACTTGTATTGACGAGACATTTCCATTCTTTTGTGTCTCACACCCCATTACATTGCTTGTAGTATTGGCATTGATTGATTCTGTATATATAGATTGCAATGAACTGGAAAAGCACCATTTTGAGGTAGCTAAAATGAAAATGTGCTAACCATCATTCAAATGGACTGTGTAATTTAGCCTTAAATGTAAGGCCTGATCTTTGATTAATTTGTAGTTTCTTTTTTCTGTGGCTGCAGTTTTTGGACCTCTGTTGTACCAAAAGTTCACCCTTTTGATGCATAATGCATGTTAAAAGTACATAAAATGCATGAAACATGTATAGAGACGCACGACAGTGTTTCGAGAAGAATTAAAGATGCATTAGTTCTATCTTAATCATCCTACTGTATTTGGCTATCTTTCATGCAATAAGAACTGGGTGACTACTAAGGTATACCGCTCTTGTTTGGGAGATTAATGTCGAATCGCACTTGACTTTCACCATAAGCAGACATAATAATAATAAGGCGTGACTAAAAAACACGAACGATACCATAGTAACATTAACCAAAAGAAGGCATAACATTTTCACCCTATTATGCATATCATTTTTAAAATCACTTTTTTATAGTGCCCCCACCATACAATTCACCACAGAAAAATGGTGTAACATTCACCATGAAAAGTACTCATAACATGTTATGATTTTGTCGCACCATGCACACACCACAAGAGGGGATGCTGCCAATTACCGCTGGCTGATGGCCGCTCTTCAATTCAAAGGGTTGCTGGCATGGAAAATCCAACTCAAATGCAATGAATTTTCTTTTCTGATCAAACTCAGTGAAATGATTGAAGAAGATTTCACAAAACACATTGAACCTAACATATGCTTCCAACAAAGTTATCACATCGATCCTTCTCCTTCATTTGTGGTAAACCCCACAACATCACTGTTGACAATAAGGCCCCGTTTGGTTTTACTATTTGTCAGTCGTTGACGCAATTTTCTGTGGTGGGTCACGCCTCTTTAAAGCTAATTTGTACTGGGATGGTGTGAGGTTGTCGCCTTTTTGACAAGAGATGCTTTCGTTGTTCAATTGAGTTGTTTCCTGTTCCTTTCATGGCTTCAAAAATATCTGCAGAGAGGCGTAGAGATATATGCCTGCTTAGCTATACAATTTGCGTTATTACTCAGGTCATGTTACTGCTAGTGAACAAGGGTTAGGCTTGGGCCTTGTCAAGATTTTGTCACAGTTTCAAATGGGCTATCGAATTAGTCAAGATGTGCATATGCTAGAGGCCCAACACCTCAATAATCAATAAAAAAAACTCTGAGGCTATATTAGTCCCAACGTCGCTTGCTCTGATTGGAGGCATGAGTATTACGTGCTTAAGTACTTGTTTTTTATTCATCAAAAAAAAGTACTTGTTTTTTAATATTACTTGCAGGGCGTTGTTAATTTTGGATGTATCTCCGCTTTTTCTGTTTTGTTTCGTTAGTATATTTCTAATTTTCTCCTCCTGTTGATTTGGTGGTATTTTGTTTTGTTAGTTTTAACTTTTATGAAGTAAAAATTAACCACTAATCGTTCAGTGTTGAGAACTCAGGGACCCTGCTGAGCGCTCTACTCGGCCGTTCAAATGTGTTTTCGACGGCCCAGATTTGAGAGATGTTGAATGGTGTTTTGGGTATTTTAACTCCTCTCAAATCTGAATTATCCAAAACACATTTGGACGATTCTTGACAGGACCTGCTGCGCAGAGCGCTCAGCAGAACCCCGGGTTCCAATGTTGGAGCGCTAAGGCCCAAGGAACCCAATTTCCAATCTTCTAACTTTTATACACGTATAGTATGATAGGACTCAAAAAGTGGCCACACGTGATAGATCTCAAATCAATGCGGCTGCACGTGAGGAGAGATGTTAACAAATATTGTCCTACATTGCTTAATTGATTAGAAGTGGAATGTGTGATTACTTAATATATATGTTGGGACTTATCCTCTCATTGCCAATTAATTTTGAGATGGATATAAAGTTTCCACGTAGTAGTGACCCATTAAGGGCATGAAGTTGTAGAATTGTTACGATTTGACAACTCCAAGATATGAGTAATTGAGTACTATTTAGGGGGCATGACAGGTTGTAAAGGTAATGAGTCATATGCAAGCATTATGAATCCTCTTATCCTTTGAACAACTCAATCATGATGCATGTGAGGAATAACATCTAGAAGAGGAGGCTGGAGTTGAAATAATAAATCGGTCTCCCAATGCTGCCTTCAAATAAGAATTAAGAATACCAGTGTAGTCCCAACTTCTCCTCGATGTCAAAGTGCGTAGAAAGTAAAAAGAACTCAAGCAATAAATTGGTCACCGCAATGCTGCCTTCAAATAAGAATTAAGAATACCGGTGTAGTGCCAACTTCCCTTCGATGCCAAAGTTAGTCGATTTCTGGCATAGAAAGTAAAAAGAACTCAAGCAATTAAACGGCAAGAGTAGTGTAACGCTCCCTGTGTTAGAGGTGATTTTATAGGTATTCAAGAAGTAGAATCCAATTGGGATTAGGATCCTTGGATCTTGAGATATAAATCAGGATGACACTAGTTGGGTACCGTCCAGCAGCCTGGATTGGGAACACTCGTAGATCCTGGATTGTTGGAGATTATCTCCATAGAGATGAACTCGTCCCCGTAGAAATAAGAGACAGTTACAAGGAGTCCTTGCTTGTTCAAGACCCCTTTGGATAGTTTACTTTATTACCGTGGCGACGGCCTGTGCATGGTCATTCATAGTCCAAGCAACGATTAGCTCGATCTGGGCAGCTTGGTTTGTCATCGATTTATATTTATCCGTGTCCGTGTCTCAAATCTTTTGATGCAAAGTTGCTATAGAGCACGTTAAGCCAAATTTTGACATGCTATAGTGATAATTTGGAGTGATCAACTCCCTTTGATTGAAAAAAAAAAAAATCCGTCTGTCATGTCAATGACCACTCACTTGGATAAAATCTCCCAAAATAATAGATGCTACTCTGACGCAGATTACATATAGAAACCACTGCCATCCTTCATATTAAGAATTCTATTCAATAATGACATAGCAAGTCTAAAATACAAACACCAAATAGAAAATCTTGACACATCCAACATATAACTTACGTACAACACCACCAATATAAAAAGGTCCTATGTATAGATTCCTTCAATAGACCTAACAAAAGGACACCTATAATATATACCAAGATTCCGGGACCAATTATTCAGTGCTCTCGGAGCGCATCACATACTCTCGGAGCACAATCATGTGATGCTCGCGAATATTCTAGCACCATACATTCTCGGGAGACTATGACTAAATGCATCAATCCCACATAAATTTTTGGTGCTAAAACAATCCGGAACACCACCATGTGGCTTTGCTTTGGGCTACTGAATATATACCAAGATTCTGGGGGTAGTGATGATATAGGACCGGTCTGCTGAATCTGGAAGATATGAAGTCCACTCCCATGACCTCTCTAAAGACCATCATAGTAACCACCAATGGTAATACGAGCTCCTCCCGTGAGGGGCACACCTCTCACAGCTGACGATATTGCTTCATTCAACTTTGTAGCTTGGTGAACCACTTCCTTCATCCTCTGCACAATTAAAATTGCAAAATGCCTCATTTCTAGTCTAAGCCTAGGTAGTAACCCCACACCCCAATTAATAAAATTTAAAAAAATCATATTCTTTTGGTTGGATCTTCAATATGCTAATATCCCAAGTGAACAAGTAATCATAAGACATGATTAGAATTTCAAAATTCAGGAATTTGAAGACACTTTTTCAAAATACCGGAATTTCAAGATACTAACACGCGATTCTTGAAATGCATCTAAGACCCATTCCATTGACTCAACTTATTTTTAAGTTAGCTTATTTTGAATTTCAAGACAGATCATTCTCTCAGAATATATTAACAAAAATACAAAAAAGCTACCAAAAAAAAAAAAAAACTTTTGCTCCAAATGGTAGTTGATCTAGAGACTTATGGACCCAAGCTAACTTTTCTCCAACTGCATGAATAATGTTTCACCATCCTGATCCATTTAGCATATCCATTTCTTAGTTAATTTGGATCATTTGTCTAAGGTAAGGAAAGACATGAAATGGATAAACAAAATTACTTGGAAGCTGAAGGAGTTTTAAGAAAATTAATGAAACTAACCTTTTCATCGGCGTATATCTGAAACCGAAGCTTTTGATTCTGTTGTTGCTTGTTTTTGTGGTGAGTTCCGGAAATGATGATGCAAATGGTGGCAGCAGCTACCCCAAAGGAACAGATTGCACCAATTCCAGTTAAGCTCCACTTCCATAAGTTCAAACCACCTTCTTTATCTTCCCAACTATTCACCTCTTCCTCTCCTTTGTTACCACCATTAATATTATTGCTCTCTTTCTCAACAATCTTTTTCTCTTCCTCAACACTACCTTTATATGCCTGATCACTTGTAGTTGTATCCTCAAACTGGAATTTCCCTGCATCTATTTGAGGCACCACAACTCTGGACCTTGGGGAGTCCATTTTCATGTCGACGAATTCATTTTCCTCCATTTTCTTGAAGAAAACCTGGGAAACAGTATCAGATTTCCCACCTCCTATTATTATATCATCAATAATAGCTTTGGTGGCCTCCTCCTGATCAATTGACGAAGTGACCTTAGTGATCACTTCTTTGATCACCAGTTCATCATCATCAGGAATTGGCTTTTCAGTACTAGGAGTTGTAATTTGAGGCAATTGATTCTTAGGTGGATTTGGGGATTTTGGTGATGAGCATATGAAGTAGTTGGTATTGAAAATATGATTTTCTCTCGGATAATCACCCCCAAACTTTCTCGAGAAAATTTGCTTGCCGCCATCATCATGGATTTCAAGAAACCCATCATCAGGGAGGAGTTCCCATTCTTGAAGATCCATCTCTGATGTACTCCTAGACTAGACTAGATGATGACTTTTCTTGAGAAAGAAGAGATGGGTATTGGAAAATACAGATACTCCACCGCCGTATTAATAGGTGGGTGATGGGTATTTGAAATTTATGCGGAAGAAATTATTGGGGGTTCAACGAAGGTGGCTTCCATGGAATCTAGTGTAGGAATTTTCACTTGAATCAAGCCACCCCCCATGGCTATAAGCCAAATGAAAGAAGATTCACGAGTGTGAAGAAAGCTTATCTTCTTGTCAAAGCTGACAGAGTGTCGTATGGTCCAGTGTGGCCCACCAAAGACCACAATCCCATCCTTTTTATGTGTTTATTTGATTTTTTCTTTACTAATTTTATATATGGGTTTTTAATATATTGCTTTAATTACTGTATTAACAATACTTTTACCAGTTCAAAAAACAAAAACAAATGCTTTTTGGATAAAGATGAACCGTCCAAGGTACAGAGATGAGAGGGTTGGGATATCAAAGGGATAGGATTGTCTTTCTGAACAATTCGAGATGAGAGGGTTAGAATTGTCTTTCTGAACTATTCGAGAGAGAGAGAGAGTAAAGATATTCTCATCTTAGATCTGACTCAAGTTGATAAAGAGGAAGAGAAAAAGGGGTGTCGGTTGCTTGCTTGTGGGTGTTTTCTTGGAATGACAATGACTATGGTAGAACGAGTTGTAGAAGAGAAAAGAAATGTACAACGAATCTTAACTATTTTATTTTAGTAATTTATGGACTAAATTTTTAATATTTTTTGATTGGTAAGAATACTCTTTGACCGGTAATTGGGACCGTTCAAAATCACTTTTGGATATCGAGAGATGCATTGTACATTTATATTGTACATCGTTGTTGTTCATGTAGCATTTTTTTTTTATATGCATTGGTCTTTTGACGAGCAGAGCCGGCCATGAGTTAAACTTGCGGTTGATTCAAGTTTATGAAATTTATAAATTTTAAGGATCCTTATAAGCCTAGCTCTTAGTTTTTTGGAATCCCAGACGAACTTATAAAATGAGGCCGCAATGTTTTTTACTAAGTAAATTATAATATATAAAATAAAACTTCAAATAATATTTAAAATATTAATAAATGATCTCAAAATTTTGTAACAAAAAGACTGACTTACTATACTTACTAAATTTAGCAATATTGGATGAATTTTTTTGTCACTCAAATGAAGCCTAAGGCCTAAAATGTAAAATGGTACACCAAACCTGATAGTGTAGTGGGTGTTTTAAGAGAAAAAAAAAAGCCTAAAATGAGTTGTTTATAACAGGACTCAATCCGCACCACACGCGGTTAAATGAAGGCTAACTTACCTCTGCGCCATTAATTACTTCAAACACACTCTCATACACACTCTCAATGTAAAATGGTACGTACCTAAGAGTTTCAGCTAAATGGGAACCCTAATCTTAGGCTAAATTTGGTGGACTCTAGACGATGGCCTTCTCAGTTTGCTCTTAGAATTGGGCCTGGATCCCTAGCATGGTACATCTTATAATAATTCGGAAAAAGAACCTTACTTTAAATCTTGGGCGAAGCCGTCTTTGTAATCTTATTGCTAATTATTGTGATATGTTTTCTTGGTTAAAAAAAAAAAAAAAAAACTTTCGCTCCCGCAAAGACACCGGCTTTGTTGAAGAGGTGGGAGGATATTTCTAAATTTTTTTTCTCTGACCTCAAATGTTGTCCTTAAATTTTACCTTACAAATCTTTGATGGTTGTATAAGGACACGTGAACCCGAAGGAAGATTTCCTGCCGTGCACATGGTGCGTGCCAATGTGTGGTGCAGGTATTCAGCTGTTCATTGCAAAAATACACTGTTCGAATTTAATCCGAGCTTCATGTACATGAAACTCAGATTAATTCGAGCCGTGCATTTTCGCACATGAAGCTCGAATTAAATTTGAGACTGTGGATTTTCGCAATGGACGACTAGATGCCCACACCAAATGGTGCTGGGGACCCTTGATCGACGTGTACCGAGCAAAACTACATAGAAGTATTTGTGCCATTGTCACGGGCTCTAGTTGATTTTCGGATTTGTGTCTCCATCCTTCATCCTTGGACCGTCCAATAAGGAAATTTAAAAATAAAAAAAAAAGTCTCATAATCAAGTCGCCCAGAGAGGCCAACATGAGGCTTTTAGCGTGGACGATATAGGTCTCGTAGGAATTAGGAAACAATCCAAACCCTTTATTTATCTTTTAAATTTTTTTTTTTACGAACCAGATGATCCCATGTAACAAAGCCTTTACTTATTTTGATTGTGTGTAAGCTTCGACATCATATCGTATGTTATATGTTGCTTCGTTGTATGGAGAAAAATAACGGGAACGAACGCATGGAGCCATTATTGTAATGCATAAGAGTGAATAGCAAGGGTTTGACCAAGTGGACATGAAAAACAATAAGTGCTTCTCCATCCACGAAGGCCAAACATTCCAAAATCTTGGGGCCGTTAGAGAGTTTGCAGTCTTTAA
The DNA here is from genome assembly GCA_963854785.1 of Vaccinium vitis-idaea. Lineage (NCBI taxonomy): Eukaryota > Viridiplantae > Streptophyta > Magnoliopsida > Ericales > Ericaceae > Vaccinium > Vaccinium vitis-idaea. The sequence goes on from OY978220.1 coordinate 352,559, forward strand.
TTTCAAAGACCCCAAAATAGTCGAAATGTGTGAAAATTAGCCCGAATAACAGAATATAAAAAATAAAAATAAAAAATGACTGGTTGCTATAGTAGAACGTGGAGGTGATGTTGAAAGGGTCTCTATCGCTTAGCGTGATGCATTCAATAATGCTTACCTAACTGATCGACAATGCAAAGGGAAAGTCGTGCATTCCAATCCATTCCGAATTCTTCCCACCCTTTTGCCGTTGATCCCAAAATCCAATGAATTCTTAACACAAAACTCATTAATTTAAGGCGTTTTAACAGAAGAGACGTATACGCTTATGCACGCGCGCATGAGAGGCATTAAAAGGTTATACGCTATTCTCTCAAATTCCGAAGATAAAATAGAGATACGCGGATGGAATTTGTTCTCAGATTTACACGGATGTTTGAAGTTCCTCATAAAACAACCAGCTAAAAAGTAAACAAAAGCTTCACCTGTCCTCACAAAACACACATCATTTAAGGCCAGACACCATTAAAATTATCAAGGTCAGGTTTAAGGTCATGAACGGGTGGGAGACCATAACCATAGCTGGTCAGCACCAACTTGAGAAGCTTCTCTTTATACTCTTCAGCTTAACTCAATAGCACAAGGACCGCAAGTTCCGCTTACTAAGATGACCTAAATGGCGAGGTTACCCCCTAGCCCTAGGAGACGGAAGAAGCCAGGGAGGAAGCCCAAACTCGAGCATTCCTCGCACTCTCCCGCAGGTTCCTGGTCTTCCAGAGTCTCAGCTTCGCCCAAATCCGTTTCACATCGATCATGAGACGGACGCGGCCCATTATTTGGCTTGTCTCTCCGAATATTTCCAAGTTGAAATGTGGTGCATACGATACCCAAAATGCTCTGCATTGAGATACGACCTTTGGAAACAGGAAAACCACTATCCTTACAAAGAAGAACATCAAAGAGAATGACAAGTACGGTTCCCTCGACAATATCCCACTTAGTGGTGACCCTTTCCGCAATTGTATCGCAAACTTTCCACTGCTCTCCAATATGGTAAATTGGTCTACAGAAACATAATGAACTGGTTCATATCCTGGATTTCAGACAAAGGGTTAGGTGAAATCATAATTTGAACTAAAGAAATGATCTCGGGGCGTGGGCTCCATGGTTAAGGAACAACACTCAATAAGCTAATGTAAAGGATTGGGACATCAAAACAACGCCGAAAGAAAAAATGATCAAAGTTGGACAATTCAAAGAAATTACCTGTAATTTTCTTATAGAACTTTAACAGGGAGTGGAGATCTTTGGAGCCACGAAACCGCATTATTGACGTTTGGTTCATCATTAAAACTGCGGGGAAGCTATGAACACCATACTGTGAAAGTACACTGCAATTTAACACACAAGTAACAGATTAGACAAGATAACATTGGTCATAAAATAGCTGTTCAGATACAACTTCAAAATGTTTTCTCAAACACATTCAAGTTAATGGAAGTGAACACAACTACTTTTGCTGTCCAAAACAAAATAATTACTCTAAAACATGCAATATAAATGGTACCCGAGGCTCTAGATCAAGTCGAGTATCTCAAACATCCCAATCTGACATCCATCAGAATGGCATTGGAAAACTCCATTTATCATAAAAATGCAAACAGGATTATTTAAGAGCTGCTTCTGTTATCTTTCTTACCCAACCAGACCAAATGACAACAAAGAAATGATGACAACGAAACCAGAAAACAACCAATTTTCTACCTAGGCATCACTGAAGACTGCTCCACTGCCAAATGTTTTATTTCAGGAAACATCGAACTCAAGGCCTCAAACATCAAGCGAACATCATGTGAAAATGGACACCATGGAGCATAGAAGAGTAAAGCTCTATATCCAACTCCCCGTAAAGCCAATCTTCTATCCAGTAAGTATCCATTTACCTGAATGTAAAATTATGTATCAACCAGAAGTATGCGATAAGAAACATTTGCTCATTAACAGCAGAGTACAACAAAAAAAGTATTGCTAAGGCCAATCGATAATGATCCAGCAATTTAGTACAGTATTTTTCTTCTTCAAAGAAAGTAACATTTTAGCATACATCAATTCTGAAACACAGGCATGCATTCTATAATGTAAGCTAAAAGGTGAAGGCAATCATTACACGATCTCTAATTACAAGTCAAGTGAAATATAATTGCAAGAAAAATGCAAATGTTTTTTTGTTTTCTGAAAAAGATAGAAACAAATAGACTTGCTCAACTTGAATGCATAAAGTGAGCTGCAAGTGAGCAGCAAGCCTTGGGCAAGAATAACCCAACTATATCGAACCATCAGTTATTGTGAGAAAATACCACCTAGGGATTTGAAAAAAGAGAAATTTTATGGCTCAAAGAACTCTACTTAAGTTGGAGATAACAAACTTCATAAAATGTGGCAAAGGGAACACTATTAATCTAGGTGCCATGCGTTAGATGACGGGAACTTTATCTGGCTCGGTAACAACACAATCATAATGTTTGGTAAGTACGTGTATTCGTTGCAGAACTGGGAGCAGGTACCCTTGGTACAAGCTGCCGTCTCCTCATTTGTTCAACGCATTGACAAGCCTCCACTGCACTCACTAAGATCAAACCTTGGGGCTAAGTTGCTATTATATGTTCATCTCATATCAAGGGGTAGGTAATGGTAAGTGCTCAGAAATGTCAGGCAGAAGCTGCAGTATCCTATCAAACGTCAGATGTGTTTGTACATGCCTCTTCCCTCTAGGACTGGTTGTGGTGGAGCCACCCTTAAAAGGTGCAAGCTGAGGCCACCTCGACAAACTCCACACTCTGCCCACCAAGTCAGACATTTCCTTAGCAGAAAAGGTACCTAGGCCCTACTCATGCCTCTTCCCGCTAGGACTGGTCGTGGTGGAGCCACCCTTATAAGGGGCAAGCCGAGGCCACCTCGACAAACTCCATACTCTGGCCACCAAGCCAGACATTTCCTTAGCAGAAAGGGCACCTAGGCCCTACTCTGGGATGCCATTGAATTACCATACATAGCTCAGTGCAGATGGTTAAAAGAGCAGAGCCATTCCCGAGCGGGGATGCACGTGGCGAAACTCGAGTCTCAAGCATTATGAGAAGTAAGATTTTGGAGATATAGCTCAGATGAAGGTCACATGCCGAGCCACAGGAATAAACTGGAGTATGACCGAGTGGTAGCTCTCTAGGGTTTAGAGGTATAGAGGAGGCATGGTAAGATGACTTCAGCAGAGGCACACAGACCAAGTGAGGAAGTGCTGAGTCAGGTTGCCGCCAAGTAAGGCCTAGTTTACACAATCGCCATGCTGGCCCTATAGTATTTTAATTAAACCAATGATGCATTGGAATTTGGAGGGACGAATCATAAGCTAACATAAAATAAAATTAAAAAAAAAAATATATATATATATATATATATATATATATATATATATATAACTTTTGATTAAAAGATTCAAGGTACGCCAAAGAATGGTGTAGAAGAATCAATTCAGCAATCTCATACAAAAGAAGGAGATTTCTGTAGCATGGCTAAAGAAAAGCCATCAGAAAAGGCAACAAAGTAACGTGCACTTGTATAGATACCAGATAGGTGCAAGATCGAATCAAAAACTAGTAACTGGACAAGACTCTTAACAAAAATGAGATGTGTCCTTGCCAATTTATGCTTTTTTAGATGTCTGAGCAGTGACTTCAGGAACCGGCAACTTAGGAAGAACAACAGGACACCACGGAGAAACTGAAGTAAGGCTTTTATAAGATTAGACTAACGTAAGAATTTTGTGACCCACTATATGTGGATAAAAGTATCAATGTTCTCAAGCCCTTCGCCTTGTTTTTTTTAGTATTGGAAAGTCTGTGGTTAATGTTTGCATCACTATTCAAACGCTTATCACTTGATGAAAACCATATATGCACAACCCTCCAATGAGTTGTTCACTGAAGTTCGCAAAAACCAAAATCAACGACTTTTACGGAGAAGCAACATAACTGACGGCCCGGTTGCAAAGAAATAAAAACAAAACTCCGATAAGGTGAAGAATCACAAAAAATATGTACAAGGGGAAAAAAGGTGACTAAAAGCGCCGTTATTGAAAAGTAAAATGTAACACAACAGGTTGCCAAAAGGAGCAAAATCTTAAAAAAAAAATGATGCAAACAATGCAAAACACAATACAACCCTATCCAGACATGAAAGCAAACAAAATCTGGAAAGAGAGCTCCAAACTTCATCAGTGCCAACAATATTCAGTACGATGCATCCCATGACACTTTACAAGGAATACCAAGTCCTTCGGTGTGCATCACCAATCAAGGGAAGTTAATGTCTTCTAGTCAAATCGAAACCGTAAGAATTTTCCACCATGAGGCTTTCCACAAAAAAAGAAGAAAAAAAACAACAGTTCAAAATTAATTTTTTTGTGCTGATCAGAGCCTTAAATTTTTGTGCCATCAATAACTTGCCTTCTTAGTGAACATCCAAATACACAAAACCCACCCTCCTCTCAGTCTCTCACTTCTGTACGAACCAGAACACCTTATTGTCAATACATGTCAGAAAATCTGCCATCATCCTTCTCGCTAAAATCATGTCACAAAATCTAGAAAATTTCCCTCAAATGTACATCCCATACAGCAATTGAGCACATTTGGGATCAGCAACCAAAAAGCCTGCCTATACAACACAACGATAACTCTACTATACTCATCGGATGCAAAAATAAGCATATTCGTCATCCTAAGTTCATTTACGCAAAGAAAATATCAGAGGATTCAACAAAGAAATGCAACAATGAGTTACTAGCTAAAATTGAAATGCAACAAATCGTTCATGCTAGTCATTTGATCCAGTGAGATAGCAATACTCTACAACTAGACTAACAAGCAAGTGATTTTCCTCCCTCAAGGCTCAGGACAAATTATGCTTTTATTTGAGAAGGGAAAAAATAGCTTTTTAAACACATTGACCAACATTAAAGATAACACTTCCTAGAAAATGCAACTTATCCTGGAAATTTATGTTTTGGAACGCACACCGTGGAGGTTTTAATGTCTAGAGTGTATGGTATTCAAGTGATAGGAGAATGGGGGATGAGATTCGTTGGAATCTTTCTAAATCAAGAGAGTTCCAGGTGAAATCATTTTATCAAGGTTTATGTTGGGTGGAAAATCTTTCCTTCCATGGAAAGCAATTTGGAAGACTATAGCACCGTTGAAAGTTAGTTTTCTTTGTATGGTGTGCGGCCCAAGGAAAGATTCTTACTATCAATAATTTAGTTTTAAGGCGAAGAATCTTTGTTAATTGGTGTTTTATATGTAGAAGGGATGCAGAAACGGTTGATCACCTTCTCATTCATTGCCGAGTGGCGTGGGAGTTATGGAGTTTGGTGTTGTCTTGGTTTGCTTTCAAAGGCCTTCAAGAAACGTCATGGAACTTCTAATTGCTTGGAGAGGTGCTACAGTGGGAACGAGAAGGAAGCGTGTTTAGACCATAATTCTTCTTTGTGTGATGTGGATTATTTGGCGAGAGAGAAATCAGAGATGTTTTGAAGGAGTAGAAAAGCCTGTAGAATCAAAAGTTTTTTTGTGAATAGCTTGTATAGTTGGGGCAAGGGAGAATCTAATCCTTCGCTTAACCAATTTTTAGATTGGTTTTGATCTTTTCTATTCTCATGCTAGTGTATAGGGCATTTTCGTCAAAGGCCGTTTTTTTATACGGGTAGCATTCCCTTAATATAGTTATTTACTTATTATAAAAAAAAAAAAAAGAGTACGACATCTAACAATAGATCAAAAGCTACTAACCCTAAAAAAACATACAACATGTGCACATATATGTGTATGTCTACGATCCTAAGTGTTATATAACTATATCATATGCGTCGTCAAGTCAATGCAATACATGAACATTCCAAAAGAAAGGCCTTAAAACCATAATCATTTTTGTAGTAATTAGAATCTAATGATTCCATTCGACTTGATTCAGCGTCTTTCGCCATAACTTTCCTATAAAGAGTCCATTTTTTTTATAAGTACTAAAATTTTATTGGGAAGGCATCAAAGGGATGCCACCCATGTACAGAAGAAATCAAGGAATAAAAAAGAAAAGATCAACCCCTCTATACAAACATATCTAACATGTAAAGAAATGACTCAAAGTAGGGTTGCACTCCCTCGACTCCTAACTAAACCAAGCAGAAATCAAAAGAATCTTAATTATGAAGAATAGCCTATCCTCCCCATCAAAATATCTACCATAAAAAGTCCATATTATGAGTGCCATAATCAATATCCAAATATGAAGAGAATCTCATGATTCACCATTCACAAAGCACTTTATGGAATTTGGAAAACCTTAAATTTCGAAACTACTATCCATTTGCTAATTTTCTTTTTCAAATACTCACAAGCCTTCTAAAAGACCTTTTAAGATTAGGGTCTCTCTTATCTTTCCGACCATTGGGATCTTTAGGCTCTCTTTTCTGAAGAAAAGAGTTTTGATTTATACCTTATTCGGGTCAAAATGAAACTTTTGGGGGAATTTTCATATAGGTGTAGAGACTTTAAAGGCAATAAAAACAGAGTTTGAAGGTTCAACTTGTTTGACATGAGATAGTATAGAAATCTTTAGAAAACAAAATTAGAACCTGACAAAAGAGACGAGAAAAAATGAAAAGATAATAAACTATTAAATAACGCCTAGAACAGGATATTTAGAAATTATTAAATGCATAGCTATTCAGAAATCCCATCTTAAAACAGTAATAGTGTTATCTGGATGGCTATAGCTCACAATCAAAGCTCAAAACAATAGTCTATTAAAATGCTAGACCATGTTTGAAAAACTTTCAAAAGAAAACAAAAGGTAAGAATTTGATTTGATGAAAAAGCGATAATGCAAGTCACGAGAATCCAACAGATTGTCTTCAAAGAATATTAGCACATTTCGTGAACGTCGAACAAGAAAGACATGACATTTACTCTTTCAATGTAGAGTTATCCTCTTGTTGGGGGTATTTTAATTGGCGAGAGTTGATTCGGAATCCCAAATTGTGGCGATATTGTTGTGCATTGATTAGAGGTATGGATGTAACAACGAAGCATGGAATCTTTGAAAGAGTGGTATTTGTGTGGTATTTTGAAGACTTTGGCTTTAACAGCATACAACAATTTTTTAGGATGAAAGAATAATGAAATGGAGTATGTGGCATAAGATTTATTACCCAACTTCTTTGTTAGTCCTCCCTTCAAAGGGGTACCAGTATGTTGGTAATTGTTGATTGGAGAGCCATTTGTGGAATGTGATGAATACTGTACTCTTTTCTGTTTTGTTGAACTTCTTATCCACCCCTATTGTATCCTCTCTTTTCTGTTTTTGGAAATAAATTCCTTTGTTCAAAAATAATTTTGACCTTTGTTCACAAAAAGCAAAAATGTATGCAGAAATAACAAAATACATCCCAAAATAATGTGAAAGATCAAACAAAGAATTTTTCAGATAATTAAAAAAGAAGAATAACTACCAAATCAAACTTTTGAATGAACTTCTAGCACAATGCTTTGATCTGAATTTGTTGGTGTTGTAAAATTGCTAGCTATTGCACTTACTAAGCCTGAAAACCAACTTGACGGAATTGTGCAATTTGGATAAGCAAAAAAAGGAATGGAAGAATACTGATAATCTAACAAAACCTACTCATATAAGCGAAATAGTTTTAGTTCCCATATCTTCTGTTTTCACAATGTTATTTTCATCTCAATTCCAATAAATGTCTCCATTATACTTGCATGACCTTTAACAAATGTTAAGAATAAGAATGAAACATCAAATGGAAACCATCCAAAGTAATTTCCAAAAGAATACATCTTTTCTATATCCCATCATTTGTTACTTCCTTTCCGGATAAGTTTCTAAATCCGCTCACATTACTGTGTAAGTCTGGTTCAAGACTTCACCGGCAAGAAATGAATCCAGCGCACGTAATGCCTTCTCAAGTGCCACATGCATCTGCCTTGTACATCTTAATTGCCATCTCATGCACTCCTTGTCCATTATATGGTCCACCACACACGGTTAATGCAACCATATTCCGTCAATGTGCCAACAGTTTCTTTTGATGTAGAAAATACAGAAGTACAAAGTTCAATGTACACAAAACCATAAGGCACTCTTCTTAACCATGTTCTTATCAGTCTAACCAGTGTAATATACAAAATATCCAAACAAAGTAACTTCTTTGCTACAAACTTCAGGACTTACACCTCACAGGGCTATAAATTATTGCCGATAACATAATATTTGACACCTGGTCAACTAGCTTGGGAAAAATAAGAAGGTATGAAGTTTATTTAGTTGCATGAAGGTCATGACAAATTTATAGTAGTATAATAAGATTATCAAACCCGGCTGGAATCACATTCTGACTGTTATCCACCATGAACCAAAGTGACATGAAAGCTTCTTGTTTCTAGTGCTTGGAGATAGAAAGAAAAAAAAATTACTCCTACATAAAATCCCTGGGAGGAAAAAGGAAAGAAAAAACAAAAACAAACAAAAAAGGGGAAAAAAGAGAGTATGTTTTGCCACAATTAAGTACAGGAAAATAGAATTAAACTTTCTAAACCAAGGAATATGAAAAGCCCTCGTCTTTGACTGCTCATGGGGTTTACAGAAACACTAGAAGTCTGGTGGAGCACAACCTCATGTCTTAAAAGGTTAAACACCAAGTAACACGACAGTAATCTCTGGGTAGTAACAAAAAAGTACACGTGCATGTGGCCTGTGGGGGCAAAACCCCCGTAAATTTCATGAGCATTTGTAATATTGGGTATCAAAGTTGGGGTATGGCAAGCAACTAGGAAGCAAACGGTCAGTGCACTTTCTACATAAATAAGCACCGATTTGATATAAAGAGGGTCCAAAAAATCGCCACCTTGATTCTATATTCTCAATTTCTCGCTGGGTATATCACACTACAACCCTTAGATTCTTTATTCTCAGTGATAAGATTGCTTTACAACCCCAAGCAAAAATTTACCCAAAAAATTCGAAAGTCGGAAAACGGGACTTCTATTCTGATTCTCTATCTTCCACACCTTAAATTCTACCCAACCAAGTGCATCACATGCTTCCATTGATACCAACCACAGAGACATGGCAAAAAAAAATCTACCCATACCCGGGGAAAAAAACCTTCAACACACCAAAAATACAACAAATTATCTGTCTAACTCCCCCGTAAACACAAAATCATCCAGAATTGTCCAAAGACAAGTATGCAAATCAATAAAATCCCTCAATTGAAGACAAAAGAAAGACAGAAAGAAAGAGAAAAAAAAAAAAAAAAAAAAAACACAATCTCACAATCATCATGCAAATCCAACACACACAATAGCATAATCAACTAAAGAGCTGCAAATAGGACAAGAGTATGAAAAACAAACGTACGTCTACGCAGAGAAGTGTTTATATGGGCGTATATATACATGATAAGATTTTGTGTAAAAGATTAAGGGATGGGTTGTACCTCGAGTGAGGGGTTGGGAGTGAAGGAAATAGAGCATTCAGATTGCAGATTGTTGAGGAATGACGCTGATTGGAGAGGGCAAACGGGCATCGAGGCTGAGGAGACGCTTCGAAGTGAAGAAACGACGACGCAGATACACAGATATACAAGAGATTCCGTTGATATCGCCATTTTGGGGAAGGAGGTTTGATGGAAGAAGAAAATCAAAACAACAACAACAACAACAACAGATACGGAGGGAGGGATAAAATCGGAGACGAACAACCTCAGTCTGTTTCGATTTTGTTTTCTTGCTTCTCCGTTGCTGTGTTTATACAGGAGGAAAGGACAGGACAGACAGGAGTGACGAGTCAGTAGCCTAGCCGTCTCCAACTCATACCTCGCTATATAATTTTACTTCAACCCCTTCCTTTCCTCAGAGAAGTCAAACGAGTACTCCCCATACAATCCCTTTATGTTCCGAGGATACACTATACCCCTATATTTATGATTATTGTCCAAGAAGGACACCGCAACAGATTTATCTTAGAGCAACCCCAGCCCTGAACCTTTTTTTTTTCCCCCAAATTTGTTCAAAAATCTGAGTAAAAGTTCAATTTGATATCACACTCTCCAGCCCTTTACTCAGATTTCAAGCCCTAGCCGTCGCTCGCCGCCTTCCTCCATCAGAATCTCAATCGCCTCCATCACTAAGATTGCCGCCGTCGAGCTATGAAACAACCGCCTATCACCACCAACGTCTAAAACCACCACCAACGTCCACCGTCACCAGATTTGAAAACCACGTCCGCCAACCACAAGATCTGAAACCACGACCACCAACCACCACACCACCAAACGTCCATCGTCACCAGCTCTGAAACCATCGCTCGACGATGGCGGCAAAGACCTTTCGACCACCACAAAGTAGCCGTCAGAAATTTGGGTAAAGGTTTGGTTCTCTTTTGACTTGGGTAAAATTTTGAGTAAAATTCAGTTTGATATGAGTTTGGTTCAAAGACTGGAGCTTGATTTTGGGGGTTTTTACTCAAATTTCAAATTTGGTTTTGGTTTTGAGTCAGGGCTACAAGTGCTCTTATTCACCACATGTAATCACGCGATTATTAGTTATTGTAAAATATACGGTTGATTAATGTTTTTCTTTTTAGCAAAATTAGGTAGCTGGTTCACTTTACCAGAGAAGTAAAGGTTTGATTGGAAGTGATTTTAGCTCATGCAATGGATTGGTCTTTAAGATCAATGAGATGAAAGAATTTCAACTGTAAGCAACCCTTTTCAAAATGAAAAACCTCAACTGTAAACAACATTTTTCAATATTGTCGCTACTTGTTTACACCAAGTATAAAGTAATGATATGTATTGTACATTTTTTTTAGAGCAAAGCCTTTTTTTTTTCTTACATTTGCAAAGCATTTTGTCCTTTTACTCTGGCATTTCTCTTTCTCACATCTTATTTATCTCTTAGAATCGCACCAAATATGGCAATCCAAGACACATAATTAACAAATCATCTCGTCCAAATTCCTTATTTTCTTGATTAGCACGCATGAATTATGGATAAAAGCACCCGATTGGAGTTAAGAGAAAACGTATCCCTTATTTACCAAATAGCATTCCCAACCCAAATAGCATTCCCAAATCAATAAATTCATTACATGAATGTTTTCTTTGATTGTCTTCTATCCCTTCTCTTTTTGCCTATGGCATTTTACAATAAATTTTCTTGGCTTTGACTAAAAAAAGTAAGTTACATGTGCATAGCTGTCCAGCGGATCGCCCAATCCGTTCGATCCGCCCAAACCGATCCATCTGTTTACTCACCCGAGGTACGTTACGGGTGGATACAGATCCTAATATTTTTATTTTGACGGATACGGTTCAGTTCGGGTTTGATCCGCTCGATCCGCCCAATCCGCCTAATAATCCTTCTTTGATCCGCCAAATCCGTCCGATCCGCAACCGAACCGATCCATCCGTATGTCACCCACGGACGGTTGCGGATCTTAAAAATGACAATCCGTCACGAGCGGATCGGATCGGATCGGATCGAGAACCGAACCGATCCGGCCGGAACCGATCCGTGGACACCCCTAAATTGCAACATATGGACACCCCTAAACTCCCTAAAAAAGAAATAGGCGTTGGCCAATAACACCCTTTCATCCCTCACAGTACGCTCAAGCAAGTATTGTACGAATCTAGGTAGTTAGTGGACTAAATGTGTTCAGTTGATACATTAAGGACGAAAATAGAACATTGAATAGTTAAGGGATAAAAGTGTAATATAATCCTCGTCAACTGGTTGGGTTTGTGAAGTGCGAAAATAGGGGACGAGAGAGAGAGAGAGGAGCTAGGGTTTTGAGAGAAAGTTGTGAAGTGAGGGTACTCGGAGAAGCTAAATGGAAGTGGTGGCAGAGAAGAAGGAATTTGACAACAAGAATTCATCGAACGCGTTGGATACCTCTTCAACGCTTTCCACCATCGCCAACGCAGCAGATAAAGAGGCCGAAGATCGCGAACGCCAAGCTCGCGACCTCAAAGCCGGTTTCCACCCTCTCAAGGTAAAGCTTTCTCTTTTCTCCCTGAAATGTATCTCTATAATTCTTGTATACCAGTTGTTGCTGTCTCAAGTATTGTTTCTCGCTATTGCAGCTCATTTTCTTTTTTCTCTTTTTTGGTGTTATTGGTTTCATTTCCGTGTGTTAAACATGAATCGGTTCTCGATTCGTTCAAAAGGCAGTTGTTGATTCTGAAATTTGTGTTATTCTAACGCGTGCGCCTATTGATGTAAGCATGCGTTTATGCTTTGTGTATTGTAAATTGTAATGTGGGCTATTATAGTTTGTCGCCAATTCTGCTTATTATTTTTTGCATTCCAATTCGGGGTTTTGGTCAACTTTGTTGCAATTTTCGTGAAAATTTGGTATTCTGGCATAATGCACTCTATTCATTTTAGCTCATGCAAGCCTAGGCGGCTGAAGTGATTTGATATCTTTTGTGGTGCATTCCGAAATTGAAATTGGTTTCTGAAGTACCGTCAAGATTTACAGACTTGACGGATTACCGAACCACCTGTGTAAAATCATCAGTAAAAGTTAGGGGTAGGAGTTTCATATCATAATCGTTGTCTTTCTGGGGAATAATTATTTAATCTTCATGGACTAGAGAAGTGGTTGTTAGAGATTGACTGGCTGAATGTCAGAAACAAATGATTGAAGATTTTATTGTTGCATATACCTTTTTCCTTTGTGGGCAATTTATCTCACCTTGTTCAGTTTGTTTGTTTTTATCTTAGCGTATTATTTTTGTTGTATTTATTTCTCATTAGTGCAACTCATCTTGCTTCACATTTTCATGGGCAGCACAAGTTTGTCTTCTGGTACACTCGTCGAACACCTGGAGTTCGGAGTCAAACATCATATGAAGATAACATAAAGAAAATTGTGGATTTTAGTACGGTAATATTTATTGTTTTTTATAAGAGGCTGCAACGAGTTCAATCGGTGTGTGTTAATCTTATAGCTGAATATTGTCAAATTCATAGGTTGAAGCTTTTTGGGTCTGCTATTGCCATTTGGCTCGTCCATCATCTTTACCAAGCCCAACTGATTTGCATCTTTTTAAGGAGGGAATTCGTCCTCTGTGGGAGGTAAGTAGATTTCATACTTATAAGTTACCTGTGCTAATTTAGGGTAAATTTGGTTGCCAACCAAAAAATAGAAGTTTGCAAACGAAACCAGAACGTGATCAACTGATCATCTTTCCTTCGGTTTCCTACTCCCATACCCAAAAACAGTAAGCAATAAGCAAAAGATGTGAAATAAGATTATAAGAAGATTAAATATGTGCTCTAAAACAGATACCTTATGGATTTCTTTCTTTATCAGGATTCTGCTAACTGCAATGGTGGTAAGTGGATAATACGGTTCAAGAAGGCAATCTCAGGCCGCTTTTGGGAGGATTTGGTAAGTGAAGACAACTCAATTCTTGTTGACGATTTTGTACTAATTTTTTCTTTTCTCCTTAGCTATTCTGATGTGATCCTTGGCAAGACATACTCATGACTGATTGCAAAGTTTCGATGAATTGTCTCGGTGTTTCCAATTGCAAATCTTTCATATTTTTACCTATTTGGGTTCTTTCAAGATTTTCCTCTTGGCGCTAATATTCAGACCATTACTGGAATCAATTCTAAAGTTGAGATTTTTTTTCTTAGCTTGTTGGTATACCTACTACACTAGCTTGTCCTTTTTCTAAATCACTTCAAAGCCCATTCAAGAGTCATAGCCTTTAGTTTCTTGAATGCCCAACTTAAGCAACGAATTTAGTTGCATGTTTGAAGATGCCATTTTCCTTGATGTTAGATGCAAGCCTTTGCTGAGAACTCTTGCATCCAAACTCATTGATTTTGTTTTGTGACTTAGCCAGTTTGTTTCCTAGCCGAGTTTAGTTGTGATGCTTATCGGACATCATTGTAGAGGCTTTTGGGTTCTAGTCTTGTAGTGGCCTCATAAACTTTCTTTGCCATCTAACAGTTCAATCATTATTCATAACCAACCCCTTTACCCATCCACAGGGAGAAGACGAGGATAGAAGACAAGGAGCATTATTATCATTATCTTTATTGTTGTCAGTGTTATCATAATGGTCTTCACTCTTCACCCTCGTATTATATGAAGATCTTTCATACCTCGTTGGATTTTGCGGACACTAGAGAATTTTGAATTGATTAATTGCAAGTACATTTTATGCATTGTTTCTTCTTGCTGTACAGATAGTGGCTATGCCTTCGGTTGTACTCTCTCTCGAATTTTCTCTCCCTCTTAGGAAGTCTGTTATTGTAAAAGCAACTTATTTTTGTGCACAAATTATTTTGGAGGGGCTAAGTTAGCAGTTTACAGGTTTGAGATTTGGACTAAAAGTGATGTCATATTCAGAGTGACTCTCCCCTTTATTTCGACTGGTGAAGAACTCTAAATTCATTTGTTTGAACTGGAATGTGTTTGTAGGTTCTAGCCTTGGTGGGTGACCAACTTGATCATGGTGACAACGTTTGTGGTGTGGTATTAAGCATTCGGTTCAATGAGGACATATTGAGCGTGTGGAATCGTAATGCATCGGATCATCAGGTCAGTTCCGCGAATCATCGTTCTGCTTTTGCTGCATTTTCAATTTCATCTTTAAGCTGCAAGTTTTAACGAGTTAGCCTTGCTTCGCCTTCAACCAGGCTGTGATGGCATTAAGAGACGCAATAAAGCGGCACTTGAAGCTTCCTCATAGCTATGTAATGGAATATAAGCCTCATGATGCTTCTCTGCGTGACAACTCCTCATATAGAAACACTTGGTTGAGAGGATAGGGTAATAATGGTGAATTCTCTCATATTCTGTTGGATAGTCATAAAAAGGTTGCTAGCTATTCGGTTTTCTGTCGATCGCTCTACCTTATGGTGATTGCTTCTCCTGGGGATCGGGATCACAACCAATTAGACATGTAATACTACGAAACATCTTGTGGTTTGTGTACTGAATGGTGGCCGGAGAACAATGTTATTTTGGTATTTGCTTTTCACTAACTGCTTAATGTTACTATTTGATTTCAGTTTAAAATTTGGGATCAGTATGTGTTTCGTGATCTCTCCCCTCCGTTTCTTTTTAGTAGTAGTGTTTTCTATTGAACATGTAGTTTGAATCGGAACTGGAGTTCGAACATTGCAACCATTGGGTCCTCTGCACTACATTTGGGAGTTCATCTCTCACCCCAATGGAATACTGAAGTGGATCTGCTGTCCCGAACTCCTTGTCCTGTTCTTCTGAGCCGTTCATCCGTGCAATCAACGGCTTAGATTTCTTTTAACCCCAACAAATCTGAGCCAAACATGTTCATCTGCGAATTTAAGCCGTTGAGTGCTCGGATAGACGGCTAGGATGGACGGGACACAGTTTTTGGGACAACAAGTCTGCAACCATGGAGTACTATCCTGAACGGAAAAAATGAAGATGCCATTTTAGTTCAATACATGCCAATTAATGAACCCTGGGGCCTGCTGTCCCATGGGTCGGCAGGGCCTGCCAACCCCATCTAGCACCGTCCATTTTGACATTCAAGGTCCGGATTAAAAATAAAACTCTTCCGTGGAAGAGTCTTTTCTTCCATACTCTTCCATGGAAGAATTTTATTTTACATCTGAACCAACCAAAAAGCCAAAACACTTTTAGACGGTGTGAATTGGGGTTGGCGGGACTCTACCTTGCTGACCCCAAGGGAGCAGCAGAGCCCCGCCTTCGATTTTAATGTGGAACGAAGATGATGATGTCCTGTTATGACACAATTTGATCTTGTAAAGATGGTAAGCTTCAATATTTTGTTTACCGTCGGCGTCCATGATCCAACATCACATCAAATTCGTAAATTTGCTATTCCAAAGACTTAAAGCTGACATATCAATGTGTAAAAGTGCAACCATTGTAGAACAGAAAACCTGACAGTGAATGGTGCATGCACGAAACTGGAAAAAATAAATCGAGCTACAAAGCTCTCAAAACTAGGGCAGAGTAATAAAAAAATCAACCAACCAAATTACAAGAATTCCTCTACAACATACAGGTATGAATATATAGAGCATCGGAAAAAAAACCTGTACAAAATCCGAGTTGATCAAGTTTTCCCAAAACTAGTGTTCAGTTCCAGTTCAACTCCTTTGTTCTGGTATAGAGCATCGAAAAAACTTCTTTGTTGTGGTTGCTAAAAGTGAAAGCGGCGAGCAGCCATGAAAATTTCCTCTACTTCAGTCTATAATCCAATAGCTTCTTCCAGCTTCTCAATTTTGTTCAGAAATATCCATGTCAGCTGCAAAATCACCCGTATAGATCTTATCACCATGTCAAATAGGGGGTAGTTAATTTATGGGCCTATAGTTTCAAATTTGCATTGTGCAAAGACTGCAAAATGATATCACTTGGTGTTGGGCGGTTGATCGGTCGGTGCTCCATTTTTGGCTTTGGCTGCGGAGGTGCGACGACGGGTGGAGGCGGCCGTTGGTTTGAGGTGGGCGGCTGGTCGTGGTTGGGGGCAGTGGTGTTTGATTTTGGTGGAATAGGGTTTCGGCTCCTTTTTGGGCCTATTTGGGTTTTGGTTTGATTGAGTTGGTCTGGGCCCATTTGTTTGGGCTTTTTCATTTAAGGTGTCCTCCTTGGTTGACCTCTGGCCATCTTTGGACTTTGGAGAGTGGGCTAGGTGGCTTTTTGCCGGTGTTGGTTTTTTGCCGGTGTGCCCCAGCTAGGGTTGGCAATGGGGACGGGGCGGGGCCGGAGACTACTATCCCCGTCCCCGATCCCCGAATCCCTCCCCCATCCCCGTCCCCGCCCCGATCCCCAATGGGGATTATTTTCTCCCCTCCATCCCCGCTCCAAACGGGGAACGGGGATCCAAAACGGGGATTCGGGGAATTCGGGATTATATTCCATAATTCATCATATCACCAGCCTATATCAAAAAAAAAAAAAAAATGCCAACATATTCATTTAGAATGAGAGAACTCGATAGTAGTGTTAGGTTACTTTTCTTCGGTACCTCAAACCCTAAATATATTATTATTATTATTATTATTATTATTATTATTATTATTATTATTATATATATATATATATATAATATAAATAAAAACGGAGATTCGGGGACGGATCGGGTAGGATTCGGGGGCGGGGTGGGGATCGGATCGGATTCGGGGCGGGGATACACCTATCCCCGCATCCTACCCGATCCCCAAATTTTTTTTTTAAAAATCCCCATATCCTACCCGATCCCCGAACGGATCTCCAAAACGCCGATCCATTCGGATCGGGGATCGGATCGGATTCAAATGGATCGGATGAAATTGCCATCCCTAGCCCCAGCCCCTTTAATCTTTGTACTTTGTGTTCAATGATTATAAAATTTCTTTGCCGAGCAAAAATAAAATAAAAATGATAAAATTTCTAGCAACCATATGATGAAGTAAGATCAGTTCAAAAGGGGATCCACGTGCGAGCAATGGGGAATGCGTCCTTACAGTACCATGATCCAAACTAAATAGGCCCTAAAACTATTAATAAAGCACAAGAAAATAAGTTACAAAAGAAATGGAAGCCATGGACGATTCGGCAGATTTTAATTTAGAGTCAAGCAATAAACATTGATATGTAGTTCACTAAAGCAAAACCAAATTCCGTGAGTATCACTATTAGTTGCCAAAACAATACAAAAAAAGAGAAAAATCGACACGAGAGAGAGAGAGAGAGAGAGAGAGAGAGAGAGAGAGAGAGAGTACCATGACATGTGGGGCAATTCTCAAACAATAGACTGGGAAGCCCTTATAGAATTCGAAGGGTCCTCGTGATTTCAATGTTTTAATGGCACAGTCCAAGGAGCCAGTATAGGGATACTTCCCTTCCACATCAGGCTGCATCTTTTGAATCTGAGTTTTTATATAATCAAATGGCAAACTACAAGCCGAAGCAAAGAATCCTGAAACAGCACTAGCTCCTGCAATTGGAAGAAATCCTTGTCCTTGTTATCAACCAAACAGAACCTAAAAATTTCAACCCTCAAGAATCAATCAATCTGATAAGAAAATTAAAAGTCACAGGGAACAAATGATGTGCATGAAGGAAATATTTCTCGGACGCAAGACCAGAAGGAAAATATCCTAATCAAGTTGATAATCAACTATACGTAGCTCAATAAGTTACAAAGTGAAACTTCCACAAACCTCCCTGTCTTTCTCCTTTGCAGAACTACAATCAGCTGGTTTAACTGTTTCAGTAAATTTCGTGGACTTGCACATGTCCATGCCCAAGTTAAAAAGAGTCCAATGGCAGCGGACCTCTTTACACTGAAGTTGACATGAATCTCAAAACTCATCTACAAGGAAAGTCTGAATCTTTACTCCAATGTAGCTTTTAAAGTGAATAACCGTAACTAAATACTCTAAATTTTTAATAAATAGAAAGATGCTTTTGTCTCCCGTGCAAAAGGACCAGCAGTACTGTTAGACCTTGGAACGTGTCCAGGACAATCTAAACTTTTTAAAAACTCCAAAATGTCGTAAATTTAAAGAAGAATTAAATGCATTACACGACCTTATTACATGGATACTAGAAGCTCAAGAGCTTAGGGGGAGAATATGAACTTATGGCGATAAAATCTATAGCTACTGAAACTACAGCCTAATTTCTGAATGCTAGAAAACGAATATGCAAATTTGTCCCGCAATAAAAGAAAATAGCTCATCCTAGGCAAACATATTATAAACTTACTAAAAAGAGAAACATACTAGTTCAGATCAAAGCATTAAAGTACACGCAAATGAAAACAATGAATAATTGGTCAATCATCTTACCAACTACAGCACTAGTTTCATCCCAACCAAGATAGTCTCTAAAAAACTCAACACTTTGATCATATGAGGCGAGCATTCCCATATTCAATGCCATTGCTCGTACCACAGTGGGACCTGCACCTTTCCAGAGTGCAAGAACACCCTCATCTGCAATTATCCGGTAGAGAGCATGGAAAACATTTTTGTAATTCCGCCATTGAGAAGGTGGTAAAGTGGCATCAGCTTGCATACGAACAAGTGCTAAATCTGCTGGAGTTCCTACACAAGCTCCTATGGCTCCAGCAGTTAAGCCACAAAGAGCTTTTTGATATAGAGGTAAGGGCTTTCCAGCATTGGCAGCAACTGCATTTTTTGTCCAAATCCTGTGCAAAACAGAGATCATATGATCTTCAATCAATTGAAACAGATTATCTGAGAGACTGCAAAGGAGAATACACGGTTTTGAGCTAAAAAAGATGCAACACCAAGTAGGTACCAAGGAAGACAATTTACGGACATTAGTAAGATGATGTATTCAAATTTTAGCCACATTTATCTGTCAATAAATAAACCAGAATAATTTTCTTATGAATTTTTACTCCAGAGGTGCTATCACGAGCACAAGCTGCTCAGTCATCCACACCACCCAAGCTTCTATATCTCATACAGAGTGCTACATGCTACAGTCCAGTTGAGGAATATAGGTAGCGCCATTAAGGGAGGAATCGATCGCAGAGAGACTGAAAATGGAAGGGCAAAGAAAGTCCCTTTTGCTAGAATAAAAGCAGCTTAATTATCAAGATTTTCAATCTCAGTTAAATCCTGAACTTTCGTTACCAAGACCAAAATATGTGTGTTTAGGCCAAGGAAAGTCGTAGGAGCAGCAGATGCGAAAAAAATAAAGATCACGTTTAGGCACAATAGCTGGGTAGATAGACAAAAGTATTCCACTACTTTTTGTCAACAATGGAACCACCGCATTAAGTACCTTATGGCCCTATAAACCTTGTATCGGACCAAGAGCTATAAATTGCATCATATGAATGAGCCCGTCATTGCTGTCCAACATTGTTTAGAAGAGGATGAAGATCAGACTGAACTGAACACTGAAGTATTGCCACCACTGCAACATCTTTAGTCTAAGTATTGTTGCCTAGCATAACCTATAATAACTTGTTACACGTGGAACACTTTTCTAAAACACGTGACCCTTTCAAGTCTTTAACTATTCCAATGAATATGGTTAATAATCTGTAGAAATTACAAATCTTTTAGTTCAAAGCTAGTTAGGAAATGGCTCTGGATGATATCCGTTGGGCTGGAGAGTCCACTGCAGCGATGAGAGGCAGGAAGGTCCCACAAGCCCTAGGACCTGCTCTCCCTTACACACATACAGTGGACTGGTTCCACTAGAAACCACTAGGAAGAATCTCATCCCCTTGGAAAATATTGTTGAGACCAACATAGAATATTTTCCAGCCAAATCTGAAGTTTTAGATTGATAAACGGGTATATATTCTGCTAAGTTAATATATTTAATGGCGCCAAAGGGACCTTCTTGAAAAAGTTGGCGTTACCATGCAATCCATTTATGTATCTTGCAGATTATCTAGTCCACTCTTAAGGCATTGATCATTACTTTCACTCCTTGCTATTAACATTCACTCCCAAGTCTGATATCATCACACCTAACCAAACCGAACCTCAAGTCCCCATCAATTGAGGTGGGCTATATGAATCTATTTTCTCCATTGAGCTCTGCCAAAGGCCCAAAGGCATCGTCTTTCGTGATATCCAACAAAAATAGATACTTTCGAACAACACCTTCTAGAGTCAATTTTGATCTACCTATCCCTTTAATGCTACCCTCTACCCTAATCACTGCGTCTAACTACCGCATCTGCCGATATATAATAGGGATATGTCCAAATCACCTTAATCTATATTTCTCTCTCATCTTATCTTCTATTAGTGCCTCCCCTGCCATCCTGTGATGGTTTTCTCTTCTAATTCTACCTCGCAAAGTCTTACCACACATCAATTTCATTTTCATTTGAGCTACACTCATCTTACTTGTGTGTTGTTTCTTACTACCCAACACTCCGTGTCCCTGTCACAGCTATTTTTATACAAAATTGTCGTTTTTAAGATTCTTGACCAATTCCCCATTTTAAAGCCACTCCATACTCTCTATTTGTTTTTCTTTTATGGTATTAGCACACCTCCATGCTGGCAAGCGGCGTATGATTGAGAGATAGAGAGAGCTACCAGGATAACCAATTTAAAACAACAATCAGATCAATACTGACTTCTAAACTGTTTATAGATGATTTCTCTAACAACTTCACGATGTAGTACCCAAGAACAGATAGAAGTGCATGCTTTTCTCTACCATCATATACGTAACAAAAAAAACATCCTCTGTAGTATATGAAAATTTTAAACTGAAGCATGCAGATTACCCTCACGCTTTCAAATTTGTTTTTCATTCATAATGAAACTCACTTGAAAGTTCCAAGCCGTGCTGTTGTATATGTAGCTTGCCTTAGCAAACCAGCAGAAAGTCCCTGCACAATGATTACTATTTACGGATAAATAAACTTAAGGACAGACAACTCTATGAATAAAAACACATTACACCATGCGAAAAGAATTGTATTTTGGGATAGTTACTTCGGAACCTCCTTGGTTTTATTAAAAGGATGTATAACTAATAATTTTGGACCAAAAGACTCCCCAAGTATGGATTATTACAGAAATACTGTCCCTGTCATTCAAATGTTTCCTACTGGAAATTCGGTTCTCTGGTCAGAATCATTGACTTTGAAAATTGTTGATTACGTTGCTAGCTATCTATTCTTTTTAATGTTGGTGAACTGAACCATCTCTAGGGATAACGTGAGTTAGACTTCATCTCAAATTGAGAATCCCCATGGAGCAAGACTGTCTGCAAATAGTCTTCGTTTAGTTTATTCTGCCCTACGACTCATTCGCAGCAATTAATCCCTCCCCCAAAATGAAGACCCGGAAAATTAGTTTCTCAATCTTAAGGTTCAAACTTACAAGCTACATAATTAAACAAAGACAAACCAAAGAATAATATTATGCGTCAATTCAAGATTCCTAAGGCTTCACATTTTAAATTGGTTCAAGAAAAACATTGCTTCTCGTGAAATGCATGAAGGAGTAATTTTCATTTTGAGAAGTAAATATGTATTAACTCAGAAGCGCGATAAGGGGCATAACCTGTATACAGCAAATAGAAAAGGCAAAAGGCCGTAGTTGATCTTAGCCATGCAGTCTACAAAAAAGGAAGGAAGATTCACATGCAACTGCTTTACACGAAAAAGAAAAGATAGATGTGAAGGGTTTAATTCAGCTTCTGAAATTCCACTCCTAAAAAAAATCGGCTATTTCTGTCCCTCCACAAGATGCAAAAAAGTGGCGTCATCAAAACACGTTCTCCCTCTTCCAATTGTGGTTTAAAGCTAGCTACGAACTTGAACAGATACAAACCAAATGACTATGAATACTTCAAACCTACATTCCTTAGGCTTTGAATTTTAAATTGGTTCAAGAAAACATCACTTGCCATAATCGGCATCATATGTATGATTTTCATTTTGAGAAGTACGTACGTACGTATAATTCATAAGGCGGAACAAGGGGCATAACCTTCGTACAAAACCTATAGCAAATTGAAAAGGCCCAGATTACAAAAACTAAAATAGAAAATTAAAAAAGCTCAGGAACCATGCCAGTTTTCCTAATTGGTCCTCGCGCGCGTTGTGTTGTGTTTTGCCAATATTTGGCCAATTTCTCAGTAACACTTTACATGACCCAAAGACACCACATTAATGTGCATGCATGAAACAACCTTCAAAAGATAGGTGTAAAGTTGTTATTTTTTCACATTCAAAAAAAAAAAAAAAAAAAAAGATCTTCTCATTCAACATGTATGTATATATACGGCCACGTGATAAAAATGAGAAAGTAGGTAGGTACCTTGTAAAAGCCACCAATTCCCTCATTTCGGAGAATCTTTTTGGCAACTTCCACTGCTGATCCCTCACCTAATTGAATTCTCACCTGCATCATTCATGTTCATAGGTATATATATATATATAGACACAAAACAAATTAAGGAGAGAAATTAAGAGTAGTAGTAATAAGTAATGAGTAGTAATAATTAAGGTTGGTACGTACTTTGATGGTGTCAATGGGTTGAACGACGCATGTAGCGAGCATTCCAGCGGCACCTCCATTCACGAATGGCTTCACAGTTGGCCATACAGAAGAAGAAGAAGAAGAAGAAGAAGAAGAAGAAGAAGATACTAAAACAACACTACTAATACCTCCTCCTCCTGCTGCTGATTTTGAATATCTCTCTTCCCCCATTTATTTCTCTCTCTCTTTCTTTTTCACCAGTTCTACCAATTCTCACATTTAACAACTCTCGCTAATATTAATAATGGAGATAGAGACACAGAGAAAAGAATCAAACAGGGGGTCTTGAGAGAGAGAGAGAGAGAGAGAGAGAGAGAAAAGAAAAAGGCCTTTAAGATCATCATCGAGTAGTTGTTTGTTTCCCTCTCCTTTTCTCATATTTTCTGGTAAACTCCGATGAAAGCGAGACAGGACCAACAATTACAAACAAACAGTTGCTGACGTGTACAAACTTTGTTCTGCCTCGCATAGCTAGCCAACTCTTGCCGACCACATTGTATGTCTTGACTCAATCTCGGGGCTCGTCAAATTCCTCCCGAATAAAAGGGAGCGGCGAGTCTCATGTCAACATAGCCTAGCTAGGTAGGAGTCACAAATTATTTATTCACGGTCCTGCTCATAGAAACAAACATGGCTTTTATTAAGTACATAGATCGAAAGACCAAAAAACACATCTTCTAATACGCTTTTCACACTTTCTAATACATTTGTATTTATTTTTCACGCATTGCAATTTCACAATTAAAATGATTGTCTATTTCTATCAGTAAATGTAAATAATTTACACTACTACAGGCAACAATGATTTATATCTCTCGTGCATAAATCACATTCACATACATAATTAAATTATATTAAATGTAATTTAAGATTTTTGTATTCATCTCATGAACTAACAACATTCATCTCACGACTTATGTTCAAAGTATGAAATAAAACATTTTGTAACAATAAAGTGAAACTCTAATTATCAACCAAAAATTTAAAAATTATTGATTTTGGGGCATTAATCCCAACACCCTCTTCCTCTCAAACAGTATGTTGGCGGTGTAAAGTGGCGGGCCTACAACTTAAGCCTTGGAAATCCCGAAATGCGTTGTAATAACAATGAATGGTGGTAGACTATTTTTTGGAAACCAAAATGTAAGAACTTCTACATTAATCTCTTAGGCCCCATTTAGTTGACCGGAAAGGGTGGGAAAGGATAAAAAAAAGTCCTACAATTTTCTTTTTGTTCAATTTTTAAGAAAACTGTGGAATGCATGACTTTAAGTTTCAAATTAACTTACTAAACAAAATAGGGTGGTTGAGTCTTTCAACGAAGATACAAAAGCGCCTAAATAACATGACTGAGGCTCTTGAGGTTCTCAAAGCTTTGGAGTGTGCGAGGAGTGGAGGATGGCGTAGAGTGGAAATCTTCACTGATTGCTTGCTTATTTTGAAAGAGCTAGCTAACTGATCTACCTAGTGTTGATATTTTTGTTCAATCGATTTTGGCAGATATTATGTATTTGGCATAGTATTTTTCTTTTGTTTGTGTGTATAAAGTTCCGAGGCAGGTTGTGAAAGCAGCTCATGCCTTGGCAAAACAATGTATGGCTTATATATATATATATATGTGTGTGTGTGTGTGTGTGTGTGTGTTTCTTGAGGCTCAAAAAAAAAAAAAAAAAAACCTGACCGAAAATAAAACAAATCTGAACCAACATTAATTCTAGCCAGGAAATTTCTCACGTGTTCTGTGAGTGATTCAAGTCAACTCCGTAAAGTCCATGATATAGGAGTTCAAATGTCCAACGTGATTATTTAAGTTTTCTTTAAAGGTTAGATAGTGCAAAATGAGTTTATTGATTAAATGCACTTATCCCTCAGCAAAAGCTAAAGTCATTTTCATTAATTTCCATCTCCTTTGACCATTATGTTAGTTGATCCATCCATTCTTCAATTTCAATTTCAGCATATGCAATTAATTTGGGAGACCGTTAGGAAGAGGATTGTAGAAAGCTACATGTATGTATACATGTTAACGACACCAACAAGAATAGAGTTACCGAAAGTTGAAGAAATCATTAGCCAAATGCTCCTTTAAGTTTGGAACGAAAACTATTTTTTTGAACAGCAAAGAAAACTTCATTACAGTATTATTTTGGAACGAAAACTATGTCTCCGGGAATTACTCGGATAAAGCCAAAGGAAAAAGTTCTCTTGAAAGAAAGAAAGACAGATTTATGTTGGGTTTTTTGGTTCCACCCCAAGTGGGCCCAGTTTATCCCTTTTGGGCCGGTAGGGCCCAGATTGTGTTTCCCTCTTATTTGCTCTAGGGTTTCTCATTTATAGCGTGTCGTGCACTGTGTATGAGAGAGGTGAGAGCAGGAGAGTGAGAGAGACACAAGGAGGGATGAGAGTTTTTGTATCTATTTGTTGATAATAGTGATTTTTCTCTCGGTACATTCGTGTGTCTTTCCTGTGCTTGATTGCTTGTGCGTGAGTGTGTTTGTGGTGTGAAATCTGGGTCTCAAAACTCAACAATTTATTAATGGCTCGTTCATTAAACTCGCAAAAAGAAACTAGGGGGAATAAAACAATAATCTCAAAACTAATTGACAATAAGTGATTGATGATGTTGTCTAGTCATCACAATAATAAATATTGGAGTCCATAAAATCTCATATCGATATACACACTATCTCATATAGTCAATGGTCAAAGGTGGCACAAATCCCCACACATCATATGTGGCGCAATCTCGGCCGTCCATCCGTGTGGGGTGCATACCATATGCCATTTCATATATCTAGCCACAAAATCTCATATTATCTCATATTTGATGCCACAAAATCTCATAGTTGAGCCACAAAATCTCATATGGGAGGGTGTATATTGTAGCATGACTCGTTAAGTTAACCTCCAGTACTGTCTTAGAAAGTTGAAGAAATCATTAACCAAGTGCTCTTTTTAAGTCTGGAACGAATACCTTTTTTTTCTTTTTTTTTTAACAGCAAAGAAAACTTCATTATTATTCTGAAACGAAAAAGATATGTATCCAGGAATTACTCGGATGAAGCCAAAGGAAAAAGTTCTCCTTCCACTCTTTCAATGAGAAGAAAAAAAATAAACTAGAAAGAAAGAAAGATAAAGATTTATTAATGGCTCGTTCATTAAACTCGCAGAAAGAAACTACGGGAATAAAACAATAATCTCAAAACTAATTGGCATTGAGTGATCGATGGTGTTGTCCAGACTGTTATACTAGATTAAGAATAGTTAATCAGTATGGGACAAGCTCTAACAGGAATTAGTTAATAGAACAACGAACACAGAGAAGGAAGATCCCAGAAGGCCTCGGCGAGATCATAAGTAGTGTCCATGTACTCGTGCACCCCATTCATCGCATAAAGCGAAGCAGATATCTGCCTTTCCACTCTCATCCGATCAAATTCCTGTAATTCTTCCGATTCAGCGTTCGTTTGAGAGGAAATAACATTCCTTGGCAGCTCCAACAGTTCCTGATTGAAAGGAAACCGATCAATCCCGTGTCCAAAACCCAATGAATTGCCGGTTTGACAGGAACCGTATTCGAATTCGCTCATATCAGGCTTGTATGCAACATCAGACAACTGGGTATGCTGGAATTTCTCGAATGAAGACATAGCTTCGCTAACGCAAACATTTCGAGCACCAATACTAGTAGTTGTTCTACTAGTAGAAGTACTAGTAGTTGTTCTACTAGTAGTACTGCTGGTGGTGGTGGTGGTGGCATTCAACATCGGGGTTGTAGAAGCAGAAGTAGAAGTAGAAGTAGAATTAGAATTAGAATTGGAATGAAGAGTTGGTTTTTTGTCAGTTTTTTTGCTGTTGAGAAGATCTCTAATACGAGACGCGAGAGGGGAATCATGAGAAACATGGGTGATGAAGTTAGTCCTTGTATTGGAACCCCGAAGAAGACAAGCAGCTTCATCGTAAGCGCGAGCTGCTTCTTCAGCAGTCTCGAAAGTGCCAAGCCACATCCTGATTTTCTGTGTGGTGTCTTTGATCTCAGCTACCCATCTCCCGGAAGGCCTCTGTCGCACCCCGACAAACTTGTTAATCGTATTAGACCCTTTGGTTCTTCCCTTGAAATTGCTCACTTTGCTCACTGGAATTGGATTCCCTTTGTGGTTGTGCTTTTGGTGCTGTTGTTGGAATTGAATTTCCATCGAAACGGGTCGAAATTAAGAATAGAATTATGGTTATCTGTTGAATATGAAGAAAAGAGCTAGGGAGACAAAAATTTGAACTAGTCTATATCGGATTAGTATTGAAGGGCTTCTTGCTACATTTCCTTGTTTTTGTCTATGGGATGTTTATGTATTTATATACACCTTAAACTATTGGAAATTTTGAGGTTTTTTTAGTCGAAATTGGAGTTATCTGTTTGTTTGTATTCAGGAGTTATCTGTTTGTTTGTATTCAGATAAACATTCTCTGTCAATTTTAAAAAGAATCATGACCCTTTCTGCTGTGGAAGACAATTTTTTTTTATTTACCTTGTAATAAGAAGACTGATCTACCCTTGAATTATTTTTTATTGTTAATGTGCCAGCTACCATTTTCATCAGAGAATGAGAGGGGTAGGATGGGATTAATTCATTGACCCAAATGGCAAATCAAGTCTTTCTGACTTGGTCTAATTTTAAGAAAAAAGTTGCTGGATGAACTCTATATTTGGGGTTGTATTAGAAAAAGCCCACTTGGATCAAATCCTCTTCCATCATCCACCCAGATTAAATACTTCAAATTGCCAGCTCAAGTATGGTTGAAATGGATTCAAAATGTTTCCTGCTGCTTTTTCTAAAAGCTCGATCCGGCCTTACGGTTTCTGTTTGAGGGGTCCCAGCGGCTACCTCCACCTTTCTCCCTCCTCTTCTCCGACTTCGCTCCCCCTTTTGCGAGGTTTATGTTTTCCTCAGATTGTGGAGGTTTAGGCCACTTTATGGGCACACCCTCGGGTGAAGATCGATGTGTGATCTTGTAGCAATGGCGACCGAGTTTGTTTAGTGTCCGTTGCATCCTTTAGGAGATGTGTGGATTCATTCATACTTATTCTCATTGATTTGGGGTACCCTTTTTGTTGGGATATATTGCTACTGCGTTTTGTTTTAACTAACTGGTATTATCCCCCAATTAGCTTGTTTTCCAGTTCGTCTGTGTTAATTTTGGAGCTCGCTTTGAGGTATAGGTGGTTGTGTCTCTTACCAATCTTTTATAACGATTTCTCTTTTTGTAGGTGTCGGATAGATTTGATGAATGAAATTCCGATATTGAAAAAACAAATTGTTTGAACTTAATTACAAGTATACTCATACACCATTTTATTATTCTCATTCTCTTAATAAATCAAAGTAAGATTGGATAACAAAAGGAATAATCAGAACTTAAAACTTGAACTCAAACGTACATTTGACAAAGAAGCACATCAAATATCAAGTCAAAACTTTAACTCACAAGCTAATTCCCAAAACTAAAAAACAAAAATTAAAGAATTATTCCTTCTTGAGATCGATATAGTGTAAGATTAATTGAGTCTTACGAAGCAATGAATTAAGCATCATCCACACTTAAAGACAAAGTCCTCATTCACCCTCCTTTTCATATCGAAGAAGTATTACTTGACTGACACGCTTAACTTACATGACTTGCCCTCTTATGAAAATCATGAACGGCTTTAATTGAATTCCTTGCGAAGAAATTCTATTGTACACCCCCTACAAATTACATTATATGAGATTTTGTGGCTCCAAATATGAGATTGTGTGGCTAGATGTATGAAAGGGCGAACGGTATGCGCCCTCATACGGATAGCCACAAAATCTCATATTTGGAGCCACACGATCTCATATTGGTGAGCTTTTGACTCTCGATTTTTTTGATTGATACATGTGAGGAAAATGACATGTATCGTAATGTTTGAAAAGTCAAAAAATTCAATATTCCGCTTCATTGAAACGGGGTCGAACTAGTTATAAGACTTGCACCCTAGCTAATGGGGCACCTTCGAGGGGTAAAAGCGTCTCGAAATTATGTACTCGCCGTGATGTTTGGGATGTAGTTTTTGTTGATACCATAAATATGTGAGGTTCCAAAACTTGGCATCAAAACCTCGGATATTACCTGCCACAATAAAGAAATTTTCGTAATAAATTCATTTCTCTTTTCTCTAGCCCACCCACAATGGAGAGGAACATGTATTTGTAATTTTTTGTTTGCTTACTTATAAGTTATTATAACTAGCTATGCATAGACTAATTAAATTGTTTTCCAAAAGTTGTAATACGCTAGCTGTCAAAACTAATTATTAAAACGAAAAAACTTTGGACATAATATCTTCATTAAATTGTTGAGATACTTCGGCTATATATCATATTTCTGAAATGTCTTATGATACATTTCATTTCGTAGATTATAGTTAATCCCAGTTTTTATGCCAGGCATCTTGATAACAAAATATACAATAATATTTCCTTTTGTTGAAATAAAAAGTACATTATCTGTTCATTAGTAATGTGTTTCTTTAACACG
This sequence comes from Vaccinium vitis-idaea, assembly GCA_963854785.1. Lineage (NCBI taxonomy): Eukaryota > Viridiplantae > Streptophyta > Magnoliopsida > Ericales > Ericaceae > Vaccinium > Vaccinium vitis-idaea. The sequence goes on from OY978220.1 coordinate 382,243, forward strand.
TTATATGTTCACTGTGATCTTTCACCTTCTAATTGTAATTACGCATGCATTAGCTAGGATGGATTTTTAATACTGGGTACTGATGATAATGCAAAAACTGTTTTTATTAATCACAAAATTGAAGTGCAAAAAAACTTGTACCATGTAAAGAGCACAAGACTTTCTGCAATTTTGGACTAAACAAAAACAGTTTTGACATTATCATTTCCCAATAGTGATTCACCTGCTTAATTTTAATATTGCTCCCCAAAATATTGACGAAGCGGCACTTTGGTCCACGATAATAAAAAAAAATTCAGTCTATTGAGTCCAGAACATTCAAAATATGCATTTAAATGGTCCCATGAGCTTGTTCCGTCCTAAATTATCATCAAATGCAAGGGTATATTTTAAACTAAATAGACATGAACAGTTCTATTAGAGTATCCTTACGAGGCTACCTATTTTAACTTTTCATCAAATGTAGAGAGTCAAACCCCTCAAAACTATCCAAAATCAGCCTCACCAAACATATGATCAGATTTATTTTTGCTACAGTGACTACTTAAATTTGGTGTGCCACTGTTCACACACCAAGACACTGTTCACGTACTGTTCATGCACTATTCACGCACTGTTCACTTTTTTTATTATTACTTTTGGGGAGTAGGAGTAGAAAGAAAAAATAGTTTTAGTGAAGTTAGAATAGATAGTCTGATTTTGTGAGTTTTTTAAAAAGTGATTTGCTAAATTATAAAAGGTGTTTTTGAGGTTAAATTTGGTGTTTTTTTGTTTTGTGAGGCTGATAAGGATGCTCTTACACCCCCAACTTTCTCTAGGGACCATTTAATTACAAAATTTTGAATGTTTGGGATGAAATATATTCAATTTTTTAATTGGTAATCAAAGCGCCACTTTGCTAATACTTTGAAAACTAACGGTACAGTTAGTTTAGCAATTACCACTTGAACCGTACTGTATGCAACAAGGTTAAAAAATAAATAAATAAAGTACTCATGTTCAGCGGGGGTTTTTCAAATGTCCATTTTTTTTATAACCAAAATTTAAGTCAGTTTACCCGCACCTCAATCTTAAAGCTCTTTACTGGGCAAACCCTCCAATGGCCCCTAACTTTTGGAATATTCAGCCCCTGTGAGATTAAAAAATGCAACCAAATGAAAAAATGAAAAGATAATCACTTTAGTGCCTTTTCATATCCACTTTGCCAAAACCTCGTATATCCATTGATTGTACCCAAAACCATAAGACTTTATGAAAGTATTCACCAGGGTTAGTTCCTGCTTACTATTCTTCGACTCTTTTACTGTTTAACGATGTATCACGCAAGCACTTATAACCGCAGATTGCTCTGCGTCCCCCCCCCCCCCCCCCGGCCCCACCCATTTGACCCTTTTAGCCCCTCTCTCTTCCTATATTAAATTAATTAATTATTTCTTTTATTATTTATTTCTTTTATTAATTATTTCTCTTATTATTTATTTCTTTTATTAATTATTTCTTTTATTATTTATTTCTTTTATTTAGTTTTTTTATTTAATTCATTTCTTTTATTTAATAATTTATTAATATATTTTTTCTATTATTAATATTAAATTATTTCTTTTATTTGGTTAACTAATTTCTTTATATTAATTCATTTAATTATTTAATTCATTTATTTTGTTTTATTTAGTTTTTTTTTATTTAATTCATTTCTTTTATTTAAATATTTATTTATATCTTTTATTAATATCTTTTTTCTATTATTAATATTAATTTATTTCTTTATTTCTTTTATTTGGTTAACTAATTTCTTTATATTAATTCATTTAATTATTTAATTCATTTATTTTGTTTTATATAGTTTTTTATTTAATTCATTTAAATATTTATTTATATCTTTTATTAATATATTTTTTCTCTTCTATCTTTTTAGAAATCTCTAATATGTTATTTCTCTTTTTTAATTATTTAATATCTTATTTTTCTAATATCTAATAAATCTTCTCGTTCTTTATATATATTTTTATAATATGCTCTAATATCTTCTTCTTTTTTTTCTCTTTTATTTATTAAATATTGTTTATTTACTTCATTTTTAAATTACTTTATTTCTCATTTACTTGATTACTTTGATCCTGGCCCCCCCAATGCATTACCACGTGTTCCTTATCAGACCTATCTTTGATCTTGGCCCCCCCAATGCCTTACCACGTGTTACTTATCAGACCTATCTTTGATCTTGGCCCCCCCAATGCCTTACCACGTGTTACTTATCAGACCTATCTTTGATCTTGGCCCCCCCAATGCCTTACCACGTGTTCCTTATCAGACCTATCTTTGATCCTGCCCCCCCCCCCCCCCCCCCAATGCCTTATCTATTTATATTACTCATTCTTCTACTACTTCACACGTTCTCTTCTTAATTCTCCCACTACTTCATACATACATTCACAGAACATCTCCCAATATTTTTCTTTCTTTTTTCGTAATTCATCGAAGAACATTATGGATGGCTACTACGATCCAGATGGTTGGTCATTTGAGAATGATGTGCCAAGTCAGGAGAGCATCTCCTACAGCAGTCGCGACTATACACCCGAATTTAGCACTGACCAGGTTAGTTATTTCGTTGTTGTTATGCATATTCGTCGGTTATTTTGACTGAGATAAAATATGGTACGACTGAATAATGTTTTACTTATACATTTTCGTTGTTTATTTTTTTTATAGATATTTGAAAGTAGAGAAGATATGTTAGCTTGGGCGAAGAGAGTTGGTCTCGAAAACGGTATTGTGGTAGTTATTAATAAATCTGCTAATTTAAAAGGCGGCAAGCTGCCGAAGTGCATTCTTGGTTGTGAGAGAGGAGGACAGTATAGACCGCACCGTGGGGTAGAAGGGCAAATCTTGAATAGAAATACTGGGACTAAAAAATGTGACTGTCCATTTGCGTTGCGAGGTATACCAATACCTCCAGACGGTGCCAAGTGGGGTTTAAGGGTTTCTTGTGGGCTCCATAACCATGAACCAGCAGAAAATATTGAGGGTCACGAGTACCCATCAAGGCTAAAACCAATGGAGAAACAATTTGTGGTCGAGATGGCCAACAGCACCGCACCTCGTGAAATTATTAGTATTTTGAAGAAAAAAGATTCGTCAAACACTACAGGAATTAAAAGCATTTACAACGCTATCTTGAGAAACAAGGAAGCCAAACGGGGCGGTCTAACTGAAACTCAATATGTCTTAGACCAATTAATTGAGAAAGGATACCTCCATGACTTTAGGACAAATCAAGAGACCAACGAAATCACAGATATTGTTTGGGTTCATCCTACAAGTCTAGAGCTATCTGTCAACTTTTCATCCGTGTTGGTAATTGATGCCACATACAAAACGAATGAGTATCGGAAACCACTATTGGAGGTTGTGGGTATGACATCCACAAATAAAACCTACTCGCTTATGTTCGCATATCTTAATAATGAGAGGGAAGATACATGTACTTGGGCCTTGAATACCTTAAAGAATTGGATGGTTGGAAATGGGGCATCGTTGCCATTGGTGTTTGTTACAGATCGTGATTTGGCACTTATTAACGCCATTGAAGCGTGTTTCCCCATGGCACGTCACATCCTTTGCATTTGGCACATAAATCAGTGCGTAATGAAGAACTGCAGCGCTGTGCTTGGTTCGTTCTTTCCAGACTTTTGCGATTCATGGCAGACCCTTATTCATTCACCGAGCACTTCGTCTTACCAACAGAAGTGGGTTGCCATGTGCGAGAAGTATAGCCAATATCCGCGTGTCATATCTTATCTTACGGATACATGGTTAAGGCCGTACAAAGAGCGATTTATTACAGCATGGACAGATACATGTATGCACCTCGGAAGCAATTCAAGCCAAAGGTATAGTGACTTTATAACTTGACGAGTTAAATTTTCTGCATTATATTGTACTACACTAGTAAACTTTCCTATTTTAAACAAAGTGTATTATTCTATTACAGGGCCGAGTCTGCACATGCGAGGCTAAAGAAATATTTGGGGGGTACCACCATGTCATCGCTCCAAACATCTTTTGAGGGCATAGAGAATATGTTGGTAAATCAATTTGGGAAAATTAAGAAGTCCTTCGAGAAATCTATCAACATTCCACGCCACATACATTTACGTGACGCCATTTTTGATGAAATAAGGTGTCGCATTTCATTGTATGCAATGGAGTTGATCGATGGTCAGCTAGAATCCGCCGCAGATGCCTACCCCCTCCCAAGCGGCAGTTGCGGTTGTTCGATCAAAACATCACACGGGTTGCCATGCATGCACGATCTGAGGGATTACCGTACCATGGGCATTCCGATTCCGCTATCCAGTATCCACGTTCATTGGAGTAGGCTCTCTATGCAAGCGGACGGGTTTAATGCCGAGGGAGAACAACCCGACGAGACATCTCGTGTGGTTGACATATTGCAAGGGATGGATCCATGTATGCGAAAGCATATGATAAGCAGGTTTGTTGATATAGCAGATCCATCTAACAGCAGTGTTCGAGGGCCATCGTATAATACAGAACACAAAGGTCGACCTGCCGGAAAAGCTGAGCAGAGTGGAAAACGGATACCTTCTTGCACAGAAAAATCTACTTCAACATCCAGAGCTGCATCTACATTGAGAGGGAAAGGGAAAGGGAAAGCGATAAATGCAGGAAGGGAGACAGCGGATAGGGAGAGGGAGCACAACCACTACATTCAGCATTTACCTTGGCAATTTCAGTAGTATATGTCCCACACTGTAGACGTCAAAGCTGATGGTCATTGTGGATTCAGGGCGATAGCCGCGCAAATCTATGACAGTGAGGAGGGCTGGGCTCAAGTACGACATGATCTTATCGAAGAAATTATTCAGAATAGATATCTCTACAATGCGGTTTATCAAGAACAAAATAGGGCAGATGAGATACTAGAGTCACTGAGATGTTGGATGCCTACAGCTCCATATACAAAATGGATGGACTGTATGAGTTTGGGGGTAGTCATCGCATCACGGTACAACATTGTACTACACACATTTGACGCGAATGTTGGAGGTTGTTTTACTCACTTGCCCTTTGAGATCCCGTCCAGTTCCAGTCCGACAGCGCAATGAAATAGCTATTGCCCGTATTAACAGTCACTTTGTACAACTTTTTTTGCGCCCCAATCACCCTGTACCACCCATCCCAATGTGGTGGTGGAATAATGCATCGATTGAAGCTAAAGGATGGGCTTTAAGTTATGCCACACGTCTTGATTCGTGGTTCGAGGTACTGGGTGTCGTGCCGGGACCACCACAATTTGGAGGCAATATTGATTAGGGCTGACCACTTGTCAACGTGATTGTAATATTTATTCACTTTAAAACGTGATTGTAATATTATTATTCACTTTTAGAAGTTTTTTATTTATTATTCATTGTTAAGACAACTTAATTAACTAATTAAAATAATATAAAGTTTCTAAACATAAAGTGAAATTTAAGTGCAAATTTAAGAAAATAATTTACTTGCAAATGTACTTTGAATAAACCAAATTAAATGAGTAATTAAATAAATAAAATTGAATAAACCAAAAAAGAAAAAAAAGAAGACAGAAAAAAAAAAGAAAAAAAAGAAGACAGAAAAAAAAAGAAAAAAAAGAAGACAGAAAAAAAAAAGAAAAAAAAGAAGACAGAAAAAAAAAAAAAACCGTGAGGGGGGGGGGTGGGGGGGGGGGGGGGGTAATTTGGGGAGAGGGTGGGGTGGGGCCGGGGGACAAGGGTGTCAGGGGGGGGTGCGGAGCACCTCTCCTTATAACCGCTAGTTTGGTCAACGTTGAAAAAAAAAAATTACCCTTCCGATCAATGGTCTTAAAAAAACTACCCCGTAGTAAAATGTAAACGGTCTGACATGGTACGTATCAAAGCTAGCTAAGTTTTGGGTGGCCTCAACTCATGCAGTCGATTCTTTACCCGGATCCATTCGCTATGTCCTCAATCCATAACTTCACGTGCTACAGGGCAATAGGTGAGGGGGAGTATTAGATTTTGTTCCGTATTGATCATTCACCGAAACCACCCAAGTTTGATTAATATAATCTAGAGGTTATTTCCTCTGTTGCCAACTGATGTTATGTTGTAAACCTAAGAAATCTAAAGCTAGGATTATAGCCAACCATTTATATTCATTAAAGTTAGTATAAAAACAGACAGCTAATAAATAATTAATACTTGTCGTCGTAGTGATTATTATGTAATAAATACTGGCGAACGAGGAATGTTAAAGATAAGTAAGATTAATTTGGATTATTTTGTTGTAGTAATAATGTGCTGGAATTAAAATCTAATATTAGATGTAAGTAGTTAACGTTTATCATCCATGTCATGCTTTGACTAGCTACTATCATTAACGACAGACGGCAAATCTTCAACCATAGGAGTAATAGATTTCCGTCATTGTAAAAAAGATAACTATGAGTCGTACGTATCCAAATTCAATTCTAAAATCGTAAATAGTACTACTATGTGTAATTAGCTGCCATATGGCAAGCTCAGAACGCTTCTCAAAAGATCTCCTTACTGTACTATATAATACTATACATATAGCTATATATATATAGACGGATCGATATGTGTTTCGTATCTCCGGCCCTTTCATTTTCTCGATCTCTTGACAAATTGATCATTTTCTAATAACTTAAACCCTAATACATTAATTAATTCAAACATAACATATTACAGTCAAACTTGGTCACGTCAGAAACAGAGCTTTAGATTTTCTCATATCTCCATACTCAAATCACGTCAGACTCGTATCATGTATCAATGTCAATATCTTGTTTGATAGAACTCATAAAAGAGTAATTAAAGACACTCGATCTATGAATTGAAAAGTTTGATAGTCAAGGTACGTAGGAAGTTTCTTATTTTAAAAATTGTGTCCTCCGGCTTCCTAAGTAGGTCAATCAAAGCCACCAAACAATGCCACTGGGAAGCTTTAGGCTTAGTAGTGATGATCCAAACCAAAAAAAAAAACCACTTGGGTTAATTTTTAAACCAAAGGATTAATTAAGAGATAATGACCATTGTAGTCCTCTGCTAGTACAGTAATTCTAACACTCTCACCTCATGACAAAAGCATATAGGGGTAATATTTCGGAGAAAGCATGTAATCATATATACGTCATGTGAACATTATAGCAAGAGAATGGGGCCCGGCATGTTGTGATAATCCACATTTTTTTATTATTTCAAAGTTTCTAGATGTCGAAATCATTCGTGAATTTATCAATAAGAATCCCAAAAATTAATGTTTACTCTGAGAATAAAATTCATGATTTAAATTCCGAATATCTCAACTCTCACGGTTCATTTATCTTGAGAACAAATATGATTCTACCAATCATTTGCCCGTATTTTACTAATACAAGTAATTTACATAACGATTTACTACTACCAATTAAGATTTATAAAATGAAGGGTTCATAATGGTAAAAATTTAACTGCGTAAATCTTAGTATTTCTCTTATAATAAGATTCAGTCCCGGGCACCGCTCTACTCTCACATTGATGTGGAGTCTAGGATCTGGGGTTGCTGCACCCTGCACAGCAGCGTACTGTGCACCCATGGCGCGGCCGCGCCGGAATTTTTCCAATGATCGGAAACATTCACCGTGTAGATCTCTTTGAGTACTACAAGTGTACCAAATATCAACTCGATCGGATATTGTTAAGTCTCTCATCGGAACACAATTACCTTGAAAAAAATGGAACACAAACATTGGAACAAAACAGCTGAATCTATGTTTTTTCAAGTTATTTGTTTTCCGATGAGGCACTTAACCATATCCGATTGAGTTGATTTTTGGTACATTTGTATTAATGTACAAGATTGCTATATCCTAAACATATTAGCAATTCATCAAATAAAAAAAATCAATTAACAAAGATTGTTTTTGGGTGTTATGGGTCGGGTCAAGCATTTTGTGATCCGTGTGGGTATGGATCTTCCGGGATATGCCATCTGGGCATTTAGATGTGATCGACCACTGCATAATCAAATCCAAAGAATTTTCAATGATGACAAATTAATGAATAAATGGTCGGTCATGTGAGCGAATAATTTGGCTCCTTTTAACTGATCATCCCTCATATGATGTGTAATCAGGCTTGTCCTTGAGGCAAGCAAGGCGACTCAGGCGATCGAGCAATGCTTGCACCTGGGCCCTCAATCTGTTTTTTAAATCAAGGAGGCCCCAAAAAATTATAGTGTGTTAATATAAGCCCTGTAAAAACTGTTGAATGGGTTACCTTAATTTGCTATATATCCTTGGAAAATGCGATGGCGCGAAAGATCGATTATGCTAGCGTAATGACTAATTTTGCTGCTAAGAATGCAAGAAGAGCTACGTTATGTGATAAAATTTTATTGTTATAATAATCACTACTTTCAAAAATTTAATCTACCTTATTATATGATTATATTATGTTTTTTTTTTTTTTGTCCTTTTTACATTGATTTACTAATATTTACCTTGAAGTTGGCCAGCCTCAAGCACCCATAATGTCACGAAAGTCCCTGTGGGTAATATGACCCACTAAAGTATCAGGTAATGATCTAAGTCATATTCGTTTTTGTGGGTCTCAACGCTTGCATCATTTATACAAAAAATTATGTCAATTAGATATCGATAAGTTTAGTTCCAAATAGAGTTAGAATGGATGGTCAAAGTTCTTCCGTTCATTTCTCTCAAGACGAATTAAGATTGGTTCTCCTACATAGCAATGTCTCATTCGTGGTGCTTTTTGGCTGGAATAATTTACACGTCATAACTTACATAATAATAAACGACTCATATCGATCAGATAGGATCACGGGGGTCATATGAGGGAGCATATATATTAGTGATCGTCAGGATCTTTAGTTCCATATGGACTAAGTTGTGAGCCCTTAAATCTCTTCCTTGTTCTCAAAAAATAAAAAGTCTTATTCTTTTATATGTTTTTAAATTGAGTTGAATGTGGACTTGCAAGCTGGTCCAGTTGATTGTCTGCTTGACTATATATAATATTTTTTGATGTTACTGGATTCTTCACGGGAAACAAATGTTTTTAAAGTTGATCAAATGTGTGTAGATATCTAATATCGGTTCTTGTCAATGCAAGCTGCAAAAATACTACGAAAAATTTTTACGTAGATTTTTTTGATCTACCTGATGTGGATATATATATCTAAAAATTGAGTTGATCGAATGTAGATATCTACAACTTGGTGATCGAATGACGTAAAATTTTAACAATGAGTGGACGAACATGAAAGAGAATTAAGTTTATAACGTACTGCTAAAAGATGCATGATATCAATTCCTGTCAATGCAAGCTGCAAAAATACACCAAAAAATTTTGCATAGATTTTTTTGAAAAATCTTAAAACAATCACCAATACTAATAAATCCAAATGATCGTACGCACCCTTATTTATATCAAGAGGAAAAATACAAGACAAAGTATTAAAGATTATATAGACCCATATATACAACCTTAGGAGCGGGGGGAGGGGGGGTTTATAAACTTTTCCTGAAACTAATTGTACGTGTAGGTCTATAGCCCGTGCTTATCCACCCCTTGATCCGGTTGTGAGCCTATGAGTGAATGTGAATGTGAATCTACACATATATGTAAGAAACGTGATTAATTTATATTAATTTAATGCGCTGAGATAATATGCTTTGTGTGCCTCAATATACGAGTATCTTTCATCTTTATATTTGACTGTGGGCATTATGTATTATCTACAAATGATCTACTTAATTGAATTTTTTTATTTACCATTTTTTATTTACAGATAAGATTTAGGAAAAATAATTTTCATGTGTAATTTTGTCATTAAAAGACAAAAAAAAGGGTGTATTTATATAATAAAAAAATGTGAAAATTGGTACTAGGATTTATCTTAGATCCATCCTCGAACTCATGACTAGAGCCCATGTAATTAGTAGATGTCACTTTTAGTTTTCCCTTTCTAAGTAACGCGCGGTCCCTTTTAAAATAAGCGCATAAACATTTGCAAACAGATATATATGCATTGAACGGATTAGCATACCAAAGTTTTGTATTTGAAGTTTGTGTTTAAAATTAGTTGAATAAAGAAGACTAAATTCATATCACTTTCATTTTTTAATGTCGATTCTACGGAATAACTAAACTATAAGGTTATTTGAAGTGACCAGCCATGTTGGGATACTTGACCTTCTCTTTACTCTTTAGCATTCTTTTGTAACCTTAGAAAGCTAATTATTCGATGAATATGTCATATTGCTAAGTAATCTGTGTCCTGCATGTCTTATTCTTCAAATACTGTACAAATGTTGAAGAGTAGTATGTTTCTCCAACAGGCCAATACTCCAGACACATATATGATTCACTTTGAAAAAACCTACTCTCTTTTTTTTTTAAGGAAATCATAAACTTCATTCCAATAAACAAACGATTACAACAAACTCAAAAGGTCCAGAAAAAAAAAAAACAAAAACAAAACAAAAATCAAAAAAAAAAAATTCAGCTTCGAGGACGGGCCTCTCGGAAGAGTGACTCTACTTGTGTCTTGAAAAAACGTACTATGATAATTCAAGAGTGATTCTACTTGTAGAAATGGTTTTTATATTCCTTCCCTCTGCACTATTTTTCTTGTTTTTATTCATGTAAAATTACTAAGCTATTCTTCTAACTCTCGTTTCACATATGAACAACAATTGACACAGAATTTGTACTAATGGAGGCCCAAATCACATGTATTTTTTATATTAATAACAAAAATATATAGTAGTATATAATATAAATATTATTACCTACTAGTTCTGAGAATAAGACGAGATTAATGTGTACGTCTACATAATGTCATTAATTTTACAACCACAACCAAAAAATGGTCAATAACTTGAAATTTTAGGAATTTTTTCCACACATCTATAAAAACTTTATCAACTTTTTTTTCACTCAAGAGACTTGCATAGTTGCATGGGCCGATCGATCCTATAGGAATTTCTCAAATTAAACTAAAAATATAGAGTTTAATGGGATAAATGGGAGGTGTGCAGAGGCCAGGCCCTTGCTTGCAGTACCTGCACAAGGAGTAAAGAGAAGTGCAAAAATCATTCCCCGTTTATTTGTTCTTGACTGACATCATTCTCTCTAGCACCCTGTTTAACGTTGAACTTAGATTTTCTTTACAACCACCACAATGAGCTGCCGTCTCTCCCTCTCCTCCACCACCATGCCAGCCAATGCAAACCCGTTTTTCACTTCTAGGGTTTGTTGATATTAGGACGCAATAATCCCTTGGAAATGACCACTAACAAAATACTGTTAACATAATAAGAGGGATTATAATCAAGAGCTTTTCTGCAAATTGCGACCTAATTAAGGTTTTCCAGAGTGAATCGGGGTACTGGAGACCCCGGGGGAGGGAAGGGCAAAGTGTTGAAAATAGAGAGATACCCTTGTCATATTTTCCCCTCCCAAATCTCTCACCTTTTTTCCTTTATTTATTTATTTTCATAATGGAAGTGGATATTGGGAAACTTGAGAACATAGTTACTACCAGCGTCATAAATTTTCTCACGGGACAGACTTCATACCATCCTCCGAAGAGGTTACATTAAATAGGAACTCAACAGACTTGACTAAGACTGGTTCAGATAGAAGATTCAAAGACTTCAGCTGAGGAAAAGATGACTCATTGTGTGGTGCTTCATCGGCTGGTCTTTCATTATTAGTAAGGTTCACGCTCCACCTCTACACTAGTGGTGGTGGAGACTGGAGAGGATTTAAGCGAGACTGAATCGGGCGTTTAGAACGAACCATCTGCCAATCTCGATGGAAAGAGCAACCCTGAGAGAAGAGAGCTATGCGGATTGCTCGGCCCTAATGGTGGAAGGGGCATTTTTGTGGTGGAAGGGGCATTTTTGTGGGCAGCATTGCTTTCCCTCGTACAGCTATGATGCCATGAAGGAACAACACAAGAAGAAGAAAAATAAAAATAAGTATTTCGCGGATTCTTGCCATCGCTCAAAAACAAATTGAGTTGTAGGCATCAAGGTAAAGGACCGAGATTATATCCTGCTTCAAAGCACGAAACCAAGAACGAAGTTCAACTCATTGTCATCTTCATCTCAACAGAGAACGTGCATCAACGCATGAACAGTCATGCGCGCGCTAACTAAGAGTAAAATGAGACAGAAGACACCATATCATCCTCAGTAAACGCTAATGGATTTTTGGTTGAATCACCATCCTTTACAAATAGGTAAAATGAAGGACTGATTTTATCCCCTTTTTTGAAAACCATTGTGGGAAAACAATGTTGATTTTATCTATCGGGAAAACAAGGTGATAAAATCACCCTTCCATAAAACACCAACTAAAATGAGATTTCCCATTTTATCTCATAAAATCCATTGGAGAACTCACCCCAAATAAACAAAAAGGGCAGGAAAAGGAATGAACTTAATAAAGGGGAAAAAAAAAACAGAAATATCTGGAACAGATAAGTTCCACCATGCTGATTCCAATGACCTATTAGAAGTAAAAAAACTAGTAAGCCCCACAAACAAAATTGTCCTGCATTGCTATTTCTTTCCTCCCATATATCCCCTTCTCAACGGTTGGCCTTCGCAACCCTCTCGATCTCATCTTTCTTTTTGATAGCATAGCTGCATAATGTACCCCGACCAAGTGGCACCACAAATGTAAGTCGACTTAGGTTGCAAAACAAAATACTAACAATAACTAAGAAGAACTAATTGGAGAGGAGAAGGCATGGGATGAGAAGAATGATCCGGCCAATAAAAACCCAGACAAAAAAGAAAATTTGAGAGAGAGAGGTTGAGGGAGAGAAGGTAAGTAAAAACTAGCCCTATTACCTGTTGGAAGACCCCTTGGCAGCATTTATGAGTTCATCTGCTAGGCACTCAGCTATGGTTTTGATGTTTCTGAAAGCACTCTCTCGTGCACCAGTTGTAAGGAGATAAATTGCCTGGTTAACACGCCGCAATGGAGAAATATCAACGGCCTGACGCCTCACAACACCAGCCGAACCAATTCGAGTAGCATCTTCTCTCGGTCCACTATATGAATGTTCGAATTGAAGAAATAATGCTATCAGCAAAGGGAGTCAGATGACTACAAAATTGCCTGCATTGGGCCTACTGCTAATAGCAACGGTACTAATCATGTGGACTCTACTACAAAAACAAAAAAATAACAATCCTGTAATTTATGTGGATTTACTTTAACCCCAACAAATCAGCAAACCGAAACAAATTCTCATACCTGTTGATCACAGCATCAACAATGACTTGAATAGGATTTTGGTCAGTCAGCAAGTGGATAATCTCCATAGCATGCTTCACGATGCGGACCGCCATCAGCTTCTTGCCATTATTGCGCCCGTGCATCATCAGAGAGTTAGTTAGCCTCTCCACAATTGGGCACTGGGCCTTCCTAAACCGCTTGTTTGAATACCTTCCGGCAGTGTGAGGCACATAAGTAGCATGCTTGGAAGGATTGACAGCAATGTAATCCAGTAACGACACCTCGGTGAACTGTACAAAGTACAAATCCCCGCAAAAACTATTTAACAACAAATATAGCTTTAAACATTAATTATAGAGAGCAATACTGAAAAGCACTTCACAACCAGAAATATATACCGTGACTATTATGTTACAAAGAAAGGACGGGGCATCACTACAAATGAGGTCAACAACAATTCACATAGCGCGGTAAACATATGAACTGAAAGCACAATTCGAAGATACCACCACAATCACACTCTATTCAGTAGGGAAACAAGTTTCAAATGGAAAAAAGAAAGTAAACGAAGGAAAGGGAAGATAATATAAACTATATCAAGTTCACCAGAAAACAGAATGGAACCCTTCAGCTTCCTAAAGACAGACACCTAAATGACTCATTCATCATCTCTTACTCCAAGAACAACCAAAAAAAACAAAAACTAAATGATGTACAAGTTCAATATGATCTAGATAATACCCCGATTGCTTTCTGAACAATACTGTAGAAGTATGAACTAAACTTACTCTTCTTGTGGAAAGCAGAATGACTGCCTCGACTAAGAAATAAAAAATGTTAGGATACAAGAAATGTTTTCCTGAAAATGTCCAGGAAAGAGAAATGAACGGCTCAGATTTTCTTCTGGACATTTTCGGGGAAACTCTTCCAGTACCCCATCATCCCTCCTAAGAATTTATGCAACCTTCTAGAATTCACAACGATCTCCCATGTTGCATGGAATCTTATACATGCATGAAAGACCTGTGCTGGACACCCGACACCAGGGTAGAGAGACGGGATACACATCCGCCACATTAACTTGGACATTTACCATATTAAGTATATCATATTAACCCTGAAATGCTCTACACCATCTTATGAACAACATTTTACCTTGAAAACCAAATAACACGATATAGTGACGCTGCTATGTACTCGACACCAATAGTTGGGTTCATGGAAACTAGAATTCGTGGCAATGGATGTGATGTAGAAAATACACTAAATCATCATGACAAAAACCAATGGCCATCAATTCAAATGAAATATAAATAAAATCACGCAATCTCACTCATCATTTGGTCAATTTACAGACGCAAACTCATTCACCACTTAGTCAATCCACAAAATCCATTCAAACAGGTCATAAGAATCGTGAGACATCATAGTCATATCAAATTACAATGAAATGACGATAGCTCAAACCACAAACCAAAAAGGTGAAGACGGAATGACGTTGTTACCGAAACTCCTTCAGGACCGTCGAAACACCATCTGTTGAAGAGCTTTACGTCAGTTGAAGCCTGCTCATTGTTAATCACGACATTCTGTGGAACTACGACTTCCGCCATAGCTGCTGCTGCTTCACCTGCATTTCAATCGCCATCAAGATATAAATACATACAGTGTAGTGCATACATAGAATCATCAATAGAAAGAGAAACAGAGAGACTGCGAGATCAGAGAAAAGACAAACCTTCACTCAGAGAGAGAAAGAGGAGGAGACTATAAGGCGAGGCGAAGGGTAGAAGCTCCTAGTCCCTGTGCTTTTATAAGTAACGGCCAATCGAGGCGATGGAGTTCTTCCGGGCTAGGTTAATAAATTCGGCCCAAGTTCGTGGGGTGGATCGACTACGTTGGGCCCGGTCCCAAATTATGTAAGAAGTAAGAACATCTTCTTCAGCCGTTGCCTCTTTTTTTAACTCAAAACTTAAAATTGAGTAAAAAAATCCACACAAAAAAAAAAAAAAAAAAAAAGAGAGAGAAAGAAAACTTATGCTACTTCTTTACTCGAACATATACCTAAACGATTTTTATTTTTGCATCCACTCCTTGGGTCAAATATAGAACAAATGCAAAATTAAATTAAAATCGATATAAAAGCTTTAGTCTCCTTAATTCTTCCTCCCACTGGATGCGTTTAACCAAGATACTGGTGATAACCTTTAAAACTCACGACATTGGCATTGTTGGTAACACTCTCAATGGGATCCTCCTCATTTCTATGTGGTGGAGAATATTTTAAAGCAACTCAAATCAATTAGGGGGAATAAAACATAAAAATTTCATTGATTTGTAGACGGAAGTTACAGCCACTGGAAATGAGTAATGTCCCTATTCGAGGAGCAACGATATCCCTTCACCTTCCTACTCATTACAAGAAGAAAACAACCAAACATCGTCCACTCTCACTCAAGGTAAACACATGCGAAGGCAGCCATCGATTTGGTCCTACATACAGAGTATTATACCATGTCCAAGGCCTTGGAAATGTACTCAGTATACCCAACCATATGAATGATACATATCATTTCACAGACTGTGGCATATTCACAATTGCACAATGCAAGATTGCGAGCACATAAATAAAAGTGCAGAAGCATAACCAGTGCCATATCACACCGGCTCAGTACTACAAGGTGCCCTTAATATCGCTGAATGATGGTAAACGAAGATTTGGTGCCAATAGTAACTAATAGAACATTACTCAAAACAGTTTTAACTCTCTCAAGCATAGATGATCCAAACATTCAATAACCCTCAAATATTGAAACCATGAAACTCTTCTTCTTTTTTTTGGGTAGGGAACGAGATTCTTATTCCTATTACTCGAGGGTCCTCTCATGCACATTGTAGACACATATCAATTCGATTAACATAATTGAAAATTTCTAAATCAACTCACTGGACATTGTTAAAGTTTAAAATGCTTACTAAAATGTGTGAAAAGTATGTAAGAATATGTGAAAGTGTATATAAAAATAAAAATAAAAAAAATACTTAAGTGTGTTTTTTTATCTTGTTCATGCCGAGCAGGCTGTAATTATAAGGAACCCACACATAATTTTTAACTTTGTCTTGTGGCTCAACGAATTCTATAATGTTTCATTCAAAGTGGATACCGCATAGGCCTACAATAGCACCACAAGAGCTGAACCCTTTTAAAACAGTCATCTTTATTCTCGAAAGCCTTCTTTTTTAAAATATCTGTGCCAATCAACATCATTACCACATTTTCCAAATTGCACAATGTAAGCACAGAAACAAAGTGCAAAAACCAGTGCCTTGTTACAAAAGCTCAATACTGCTTGTGACCTTAACATCGCTAATACTAAATAAAATTTGGTACCAACAGTAACGTTACACAAACCGTTTCAACATCTCTCAAGCATAGATGATGGTCCGAACATTGAAAAACACTCAATCATAGAAATTGTCTCTCACGGCCACACAACAAAAATGAGATAATAGCACCTTGCATCTAAGAACAAAATTTTAAGCATCACAAAAGACTGTTACATAGCCGACTACCAAAAATTGAAGCACTGTAAGAATAGAAAGAAAAGCGCTCAACGCAACCTTCTTGCCTCCCTCTCAGACTCGAGCAAGGTAAGCACATCCCCTTCCCTCACAGGGCCCTTGACATTCCTCATGATATACCGGTTCTGATCATCAAGAAACTTCACTCGAACCTGGGTCACCTGCCCCCTTGATCCCGTGCGACCCATGACTTTCACCACGATGGCATGCTTGATCGTAGACTCCATTCTAAACAGCCGAAAACAAAGTCAGAAACACTATCACAATGTTTTTCTCTCAAAACATAGATAACAAGCATAAACTAGGACCCCAAAATGTTGAGAGAGATAAGATGGGCAGTTCAGGGTGCCGAAAAAGAACCCCGTGAGTATTTTCATTGCTAGTGGACTGTTATGAGTTACAACTTCTAATAAGGGCAATTTTTCTACAACTTTTGGTTCTTTGAGAAAAAAAGGGTAATGATTCAAATTAATTCGGCGAAACTAAGTCCAAGATGTTGTACAAGCCATCAACCTTGGAACCACATCTAAAACCAAAGGTATCAGTGCCTTCATTTAACGTGAACAATCAACCATCTTAGCAAAAGGAAAAGCCAGATAGCGCGATATCAAAACAAGAAAACTGAGAAAATACACAGGCATACATGAAATGAATTTTAAGGACAGAAAATAGCTATTGCCTATACTACATGACAAGTTCTTAGGACAGAATTCCAGATAACGTGAACCTACCACAGGTCAAAAGACTCAAAACTTCAGGTTCGGGCTACTACTCAGTGAGTGAAACAAATCTAACCAACCAGAATTTTAGAACCAACCAAGTTACCCAATGTTAAAACCGTCCATGGCTAAGATGACTACTGCAGGTTCTGAAAATATTCAAACTATTAAAGTCAACCAAACCAAGATGAACAAATTGCCTGGCTAAACCATTAGACCAAATAAACGCATCTGCACTGCAATTAGTAAAATTAGCATGTTAAGAAAACGGATGAAGCGCAAAGAGAATTAGGATCCCCGCGTTACAGGGGATACTTGATCCTTAACTTCAGGCGTTTAATACGGGTTTTCTCCATGCCCTCTAAATCAAGAAACAAGGCCATGTTGACCAGAAAAGTATAATCACCAGGGCAAGAAGTGGCAGACTCATAGCTCAAACCTCAAGCATCAGAAATGGTGCAAGTTAACATGCATAAACAGACACGATTGCTCTTTACGTATATGTAAATGTGTCAAAACCTCTCCGTACACAAGAATTAGCAGTTTTATGAACCATACATATCATGTGATAGACCAATAGTGAAAGAAAAAGACCGTAATTCAAACTCAGATAAGTCAATTGGTTCACATTTTCACAAAGATATAGCGCAAATTGAGCAAATAGTAATCAACGGCGCCAAATCATTTCGTATCTAAGAATTGAAGATTAAAATCCACGACACATGGGTTCATCTCAGACAGCTTTCATTCTTATAACTCTGCCACAACATTTCCCAGAAAACAAGCACAAACTATGAATCCCGACTCTGAAAATTAAATCACATAGCCACTGATTCGGGTGAAATCAAACAGAATACTTAAAACCCATAACATAGCTCCAAAGAATCTTCAAAGCACATTATTGAATCACCCAGAAGCCTAAGAAAACAATAGCTAACATTAAGAGAAATCGTAATGGACCTGTTGGAGAGAGAGAGAGGGGATGCGAGGCGGCAGCTAACAATCTGGCTGGCTTGGAGATAGGGCCTCAAATGGGAACGAGCAAAACCCTAATGCTTTTATTATACCGTAATCGGGACTGAAATGACGATTTTGCCCGGTTTTGGTTATGGCATGCGGAGGTGTTTGTGGTGAGAGCCGATACGGTACAGGTTAAACAGTGCACCACTCCAGATCGCAAGAACTCTTGAATGACCCATGCTGTATCTCGGGATCAAGTTTTATTTCTCCATCCCCATGTAATAGATTATGAATGATAAATGACAAAAGAAAAAAAAAAGTTCACCGAATCTTAGCCGTACAGTGCAATTTTTTTTCCCTTAATTGCTTTTCCTGTTAGTTAGTACATTTTCCCGTTTGTGGTCATATCAGCTTGTTTATTTGGGTATCTCAATTCTCACAAAACCAGGGCCCTGTAGCGCCCCTTCTGCAGTACAGGGTGTAGCGCCCATCTCAGGCCTTGTCCTCCTATAGATTTTAAGTGCATTTTATGAAAATCTCATAAAATGAACATTTTATGGAGGGGGTGATAAAATAGAGTTATTTTCCCAACTGATAAAATGTAGTGATTTTCTTATAGATTTTAGGATAATTTTATGAAAATCTCATAAAATCACTTTTACATTTTATGTGTTGAGATTGAAGTGTCATAAAATGTGAGATTTTATATCCCAAAAATCTGTTGAAGAACACACCCTCAGCAGTTCAAAAGTGTTTTCAATGGTCCATATTTAAATAACACTCTTTCAGGGAAGATTAATCTCTTCCATAGAATACTTGTATTTTAAATCCGGACCATTAATTGCTACAATAGACGGCTGAGATAGGCGTTACACTCCTGTAGCGCGAAAGGGGTGCTATAGGGACCTCGGACCTGTATCTAACCACTTTGTTTGAACAAGTATTAAAGGAGACTTTTCCGTAAGTCAAAGGCTAAATTAATTTTTAATAGTTTTCATTTAACTTTTTTTTGCATTTGTTATTCTTGTGTCAAATTTTTGGAAATTATTAATTCGTATTGATAAGAGGAATCGGAAAAATCAAAAATTATAAAAACAAAAATTATAACCGAAACTCAATTTTTTTTTTAAATATGTAGCTTTTAGCACTTTTTTTTTTATTCGGCATGTTGACCCAAAAAAACGAGCTCAAATTTAATAGCACTAAGAAAAATATATCCTCTCATTGAGCTAAACTCGGGTACCAAAATTTCCCTTTGCTCATTATATTCTTTTTTATATCAGAAAATTCTTGTTTATTTCAAGTTTGGAAAACAATGGCTGTGTTCGTTTTCTAGTTTAATTTTAGTTTTAGTTTTAGTTTTGATGACATCATCATTTTTCTCATTTCTCTCTCTATCTCTCTCCACTCATTACACCTGATGACATTATCAAAGCTAAACTAAAACTACCAAACGAACACAACCAATATCTTGAGGAATCCAAGTGTGCAATGAATGGTGCCGTGCACCTCTTAGCCGTCCGATTGTGTTTTAGACGGCTTGGATGGACTTTGATTTTACTGGTAAAATAAATTATTATTAAATTAAAATTGTCAAATACATCCGAACTGTCCAAAACACAATTGAACGGCTGAGGGGTGTTGTAGTCCTATCCAGAGACACTGAAGTGAAAGTGCAAAGACGAAATACTGCAATAACTATGAGGACCAATTGGGTAGTTTAGCCTTGCCAAAATTTCGGGGCACCCACGAAGTTCTGTTCTGGTTAATCATCATCTCACTCTCACTCATACAGTCATTACATCGGGATGGAGCTCTCACTCTCACCTTCTTCCATTCGAATTGCAGATATATCTCCTCACCGTGGAACGTCTTCTCGATATGGAAGATTTCCAATCAATCACCCATGTATTATGTCTTCTCATTTCTCATTGAAATGCTCCAAGAACTACTCTTTCCCTGGTTGGTATAGTCTCAGAAGCGGCTCGACAACTGGTCCCCAGAGACACCATCGGCGTCTTGCCGTCTCGGTATGTTACATTTCTTCGCTTTGTTGCCTGAATTTTTCAATTCGCTCTTCGAGAATTGAGTATATTGACTTGGGTATCTCATGGAAAACTGTATAAGGGACATTGAACTAGTTAACCAGTTGTTTAATCTATCTATGAAATTCTTTAGCAAATGGATAAACTTGTATCCGAACAAAATGAATAATTGAGAACCTCATTATGCTTCTGCAGATGGGTATTTCTCCTCGTTTTTCTTTCTATAAAATTTACTGGTCACAATGTCCTTTCAACAACCTCTGCTTGGAAACCAACTGGGATTAGTTGAGTTGGCCACCCCTCTAAACCACTGATAAGGAGTTCAGGGGGTCAATACTTGTCAAAAAGCAAAGATTGGTTATTTTAATGGGGTTATTTGTTTAATTATTTATTCCCTTAATGGCCTATAAGTTGGGCTGAGTGTGATTGTGGGCTTATGTTCTGTTTGATGTAATTAAAATACTTGTATTCTTCTGTCACTTTTAAAACAAAAGAAAAAACCACCTCTGCTGGGATTGTCACTCAGCCTCTTGTGGAACTACTTTCCTTACCCACACTTTGAGGTTTGTTGTTAGATAGCCTCTTGCTTAGTGGCTTTCTTATTGAGTTTCCCCAATGTTGACAACCACTTACATCAACATTGTTCATGCCCTAGCCATGGATATTTCCAGGGGCGGACGCATGATTTATCATTAGGGGAGTCAAGAATCTACAATATTTAGTCCCTTTGTTTCATTTTGATGGTTCCCTATGAGGTTACATGCAAATTTTAGCACATTTGGGGCAAGTGAATTATTTGTGGGGCAAGGAACACAATGTAAAGACAACAATATATACTCCCGTGGTGCACAATTACAAAAATAACCAAAAAAATATGCGTATCCCAGGAAGAATTTCCTGGGATACTTCTACTCCTATGTTTCTCTTGATGTATTATAACTGTGGGCAGTCTGGGAACTTTAAAAGTCATTTGCTCATACAGTTTAACCCATCACTTTGTGATGTGCATTCCGTTAAATCTAGACTCTTCAGTCTTCAGAGTTTTTTGAAATTTTCAGTTTATTTGTTCATAACTTGGAACACTTACATTAAAACTGATAAAAGAAAACACAGAGATTACATCACTGCTCATTAGTTCATCTTGTCATTCATTTGCAGATGGTGTGATTACTCGTCTGAACTTACAAACTTTCATGCAATCTTTTTGTGCAAGGGGACGTTTACTCTAACTCTTTCAGATTGATGCAACACTGATTTTAATCAATCACGGGTTTACCTGTAGTATTTTTGTTTAATAATGGCCCTAGGTGTGTGGAATGGGCAACCTTAACTCAACCTGCTCCTTAACTTATTTGTTTTTCTGGGGCCTATCGCCAAGTCTGTTATTCACTTATTTGCTCATTCGACTTTCAATGCATTTGAAGAAAATGCTAAATGGAACATAAGCAGAAATTGCATTGTTTGTCCACCGCTGTCAAGTTCATCCGGTTTGAAATTGTTTCTTCTCGTTCTGAGCTTTCCTTTGCATGATTTGACATGATTGATTGTTAAATTCGTGTGGTTGTTTTATTATTTTACGTGGCTCTGTTAAGTTTCAAAGATTTTGATTTTTGGCATTTATGTAAAAGTGGATGCTGCCAGGCCTCCTCACAACTTGGTGCTGCTGGATCTGACCCAGTTCTGAATAAAGTTTATGAGTTCAAAGATGCAGTCTGGAGATTCTTAAGGCCCCACACAATTCGTGGAACAGCTCTAGGGTCAACGTAAGTAAATATCATTCGATGTGGTACCTTTATCGCTTTATTCATTTTTAGCTAATTTGTGCCATCAGTAATTGACATCGTTCATGTTTCTTCTGTTACAGTTCTTTAGTTGCTAGAGCTCTGATGGAAAATCCAAACTTGATAAGGTGGTCATTGTTGTTTAAGGCCTTCTCTGGTCTGTTGGCTTTACTATGCGGCAATGGTTACATAGTGGGCATCAATCAGATATATGATATTGGAATCGACAAGTAAGCTACAGTGCTATGTATCGATCGCTTCGCTAGCTATAGCATGAATGTGTGCTTCCCACTGGATAGAGCGTGCTAGGAAGGAAAGAAAAATAAACAGAACAATCATGCCAAACGAATCCTTGGCCCCTTTTTTTTTTTTTTTTTTTCATTTTAACGAAACCTTAAACTTCAACCGGACAAATTTCTGTTTTTTAGTTGTTGTCGGTTACTTAACTTAAATACATACAAATGATTGATATGCTTCCCAACGGATATTTCTTTTTGTTTCTTTCTTGGCTTTTTCCCTATTTAAAGATATTTCAATCTAGTGGTTCTTCTTTTCTTTTACCTGATTGTTAGACATATGCATGAACAAGTTCCTTTTTTTTATATGGGTGAAAGCTTTTCTGTTTGAAACTGCAGGGTAAACAAACCCTATTTACCTATAGCCGCAGGAGATCTTTCAGTTCAGTCTGCATGGTTTTTGGTGTTACTTTTTGCAGTGACTGGCCTTTTGACTGTTGGAATAAACTTCGGTCCATTCATTACCTCTCTCTACTGTCTTGGTCTATTTCTTGGCACCATCTATTCTGTTCCCCCATTTCGAATGAAGAGGTTTCCTGTTGTTGCGTTTCTTATCATAGCAACGGTATTGTTTCTCCTCTTTCTTTTGCTATAGCAAAATGTTCTGTTTCGTTGTTTTGCTGCTAATTTAACTGGTTTGTGATAGCTAGGTAAACCTACTTGATATCATCGCGTGAATAGGTGAGAATCATAATGGACAGAGAGGAAAAAATCTCGTCACATGGGAATAAAGAAACAACATTTAACAGTTTACTTGTATAGCTACCACTATTCTCTTCAGGATATTATGTTGTTTTAGGAAATCATAAATTTGAAAACCTGTTTTTATTCATGTGATGCAAATGAACAAATAATTTTTGTCATAGAAAACCTATAATGATTAGAAAATGGTATACTGATACCAATCTTAGGGAGTATAGAAATATTGTTGTCGACAAAAAAGATTGAAGGAGAAGCTTTGGAAACCAAAAGAAAGCCCTGGTATTAGTGCCACTATTCTGTTTTGACTTTGCCCTTTAGTAACAATAGACATTAGCTTTCTGAATCTTTGATAACATGCTCATAGGGATGAAATCGGTTTGGTTCGTTCGGATTTTTACTATTTTTGCCGCCGAACCAAATTAGTTGGTTTTGAGATTTTGCAAACCGAAGCCGACCAATTAAAGGGGCAAACCGCTCAATTCAGTAGGCGATTAAAGTCGGTCGGTGTCTCGTTTCTCCTAAATAAATGCTCCAAAGAAACTAGCAACTAAACGAATTTTACGAATACAAAAACAATTGGTGCTCGGATTGGAACAAACATAACCTGAATCAATTGATTTCGAGCAAAATTGCGGAGTGGGAGAGTGAGACGAGGCCTATTTCTCCATTTTGCAATTTGTTTTTCTTCGTAGAAGACAATGACTTGCACTGGGAGAAGAAGAAAGAAGAAGAAGTAGCAGCCAGGGCGTGGAGGTGGGAACTGCGAAGGGTCCAATTGGTTTTGAGGGAACAGCGGCGTGGGGAAGTGCTGCTAGGGTTGTTTTTAAATCTAGTACAATGTGAAGTTATAGTAAAATTCAAACCAATCCGAACTGAACCATTTACAAAACCGACTGAATTTGTTAAAAATTGACCGGTTCGGTCGGTTTTGTTTTTCAGGTAAAACTTTCACCCCTACATGGTCATGATCTACATGTAATTTTGAAAATTAAGACAATCAATCTTCACAGGTCCGAGGGTTTCTTCTCAATTTTGGCGTATATTATGCCACAAGAGCTGCTTTGGGACTGACATTCGAATGGAGGTAAATTGCCACTTGTTATTTCTCGTTTCTCGGAGATTTTTATTATCTTGGCACTAGGAAACTTTTTGAACAAGTAAACCACCACTCACAATCAGCAATCATCAATCAGATTGGACCACCTTTATTTGTCCCACACTAGAGTCCCATTTAGAAGCAATCCATGATTCTAGAGTACACCTTGTATGGTAGCTGAAAGGCAAACTGGTTTAAACAGGGACTCTTAAGAAAGTGTCTCACCTGCACATTGTTGTAAAATTAGACAAAATAATTGAGAGGCAAAAAGTAGGGTTCTGTTCTCATTACGTAGTACTTATACAAGAGTACAAGAGATAAATTACACTATGAACCTAAACTTCTACCTTAATTGCAAAAGTAGACAAATACAATCTAATTACACATTTACACCCACAACTTAACACTCCCCCTCAAGTTGGTGCGAAGATATCAATCAAGCCCAACTTGAACACAATGGGGTGGAAACTCTTGCTGCCAAGCCCTTTTGTGAAAATATCAGCTAATTGATTCTTAGATCGCACAAAAGGCATACATATCAACCCCTCGCTCAACTTCTCCTTGATGAAGTGCCTGTCAACCTCTATATGCTTCGTTCTGTCATGTTGAACAGGATTGTGGGCAATGTTTATGGCAGCTTTGTTATCGCAGTAGAGTTTCATAGGACCATTATCAAAAATTCCCAAATCATGTAACAAAGTTTGGAGCCACAAGAGCTCACAAACACCATGAGCCATAGCTCTATACTCTGCTTCCGCGCTTGACCTGGCAACTACTGATTGCTTCTTACTTCGCCAAGTAACCAAATTCCCCCCAAGAAAAGTGCAATAGCCAGAAGTAGAGCGTCTATCATCCACAGAACCAACCCAATCAGCATCAGTAAATGCCTCCAATCGCAGGTGACCGTGATTAGAGAATAGAATTCCTTTTCCTGGAGCTGATTTGAGATACCTCAAAATACGATAAACTGCATCCAGGTGTGAGGTACGAGGATCATGCATAAACTGACTAACAACGCCCACTGCATAAGTGACATCCGGTCTCGTGTGGGCTAAGTATATCAGTCGACCAACCAATCGCTGATATCTCTCCTTATCCGTGCGCTCCCCTGAGTCTCCACTAAGCTGATGATTTGCCTCAATAGGAGAATCTGCAGGTCTACAACCCAACATACCTGTTTCTTCCAATAAATCAAGTATATACTTCCGTTGGGAGATAAAAATCCCTCTATCAGACCTTGCCACCTCCATTCCAAGAAAGTATCGCAGTGATCCTAAATCCTTAATCTCAAACTCTCGAGCCAAACTAGACTTGAGATTAAGGATCTCATCCACATCATTGCCTGTCATTATTATATCATCAACATAAACAATAAGGACAGCAATCTTACCAATACCTTTCTTGATGAACATAGTATGATCTGCATGACTTTGTTTGTATCCAAATCTCAACATAGCCTTCGAAAATCTGCCAAACCAGGCTCTAGGTGACTGCTTCAACCCATAAAGAGCCTTTTTCAGTCGACACACCTTTCCCTCAGTCTGAGATGAAGAAAAACCAGGTGGAATAGCCATATATACCTCCTCCTCTAACTCACCATGGAGGAATGCATTCTTCACATCAAACTGTTGGAGAGGCCAATTTAAATTGGCAGCACACGAGAGTAGAGCTCGCACAGAGTTCATCTTTGCTACTGGCGCAAATGTCTCCTCGTAGTCAATACCATATGTTTGAGTGAAACCCTTGGCAACAAGTCTCGCCTTGTATCGCTCAACTGTACCATCAGCATTTTGCTTAACAGTGAAAATCCATTTACATCCCACTGGTTTCTTTCCTTCCGGAAGTGATACTAGGTCCCAAGTGCCATTCTTTTTCAAAGCTGTCATCTCCTCTACCATAGCTCCTTTCCACTTAGGTATCATGAATGCATCCTGCCAATTCTGTGGAATAGATATAGAAGAAAGAGACGAAACAAAGGCATGGTATGAAGGAGATAAACGATCATAAGAGACAAACTGGGAGATGGGATGTTGAGTACATGATCTAACACCTTTTCGAAGAGCAATAGGAAGATCATCAGAATTATCAAGAGGAGGTTCAATGAGAGACGAGTCATTACCAGATGAGTCAGCTGAGGAATCTGGAACTGGAGCAAGAGATTGTAGTTGACAAGGTGGTATCACACAAGTGGACTTCCCATGTTTTATGCTGTAGGTCTTGAGGTTAGACCGTTGCAGCCGGTGTTTATATTCCTCATCAGCACCACCTATGTCATGAGTTGCTCTTTCAGCAGATATTTGTTCCTCTCCAGACTTTTCTTTCTCCCCCTCCCCATGATTATACAGCAGTTGCTCCCCCTCACCATAAAACATCTCTTCCTCCTGCCTATGCTCCCCCTGAATAGATGGAGTGGAGGGAGAAAAAAAGGACTCTGTTTCCCAAAAAGAGACATCCATAGACACAAAAAATTTCCTAGAATGAGGATCATAACATTTGTAGCCCTTCTGAGTAGGAGAGTATCCAATGAAAACACATTTATGGGCTTTAGGACCTAGCTTGCCACCTGAGGGATGAGGAGCATGAACAAAACACACACAACCAAAAACACGTGGGGGAAGAGTTGTGGCACGAAAAACGCTAGGAAGGCACTCAAGGGGAGTTTTAAAGTTAAGAACACTGGATGGCATGCGGTTAATAAGATATGCTGCAGTCAAAATGGCTTCTCCCCACAAATATTTAGGAACATTCATGGTGAATAACAGAGAGCGAGCTACCTCAGCCAGATGACGATTTTTGCGTTTAGCAACTCCATTTTGTTGTGGAGTGTCAACACAAGTCGTCTGAAAAAGAATACCATTTTCATCTAAATAAGTCCGAAAACTCTTATCTATATACTCAGTGCCATTATCACTCCTAAGAATTTTAATACTCATATCAAACTGAGTGCGAACCAGTAAATGAAAAGATTTAAAACAAGAAAACACTTCACTTTTCGACTTAAGTAAATACACCCAAGTAGCACGAGAATAACAGTCAATGAAAGTGACAAACCACCGAAAACCTTTAAGAGATGGAACAGGGGAAGGACCCCAAACATCAGAATGAATAACCACAAACGGAGAATCACTTCTTTTATTAATAGGTGCATAAAAAGAACGTTTATGTTTACCAAGCTCACAGGCTTCACAAAAAAACTGACTCCTAGAACAATGTTTAACTAAACTAGGGAAAAGTTTTTCTAAAATCCCAAAGGAGGGATGACCTAATCTACGGTGCCACTGATGTAACATAAAAAAGGCTGAACTCGTATCTGCTTGCAGAGCTAGACCACATGACAAAGATGGTTGAGGTGTAGATTCCAAGAAATAGAGGCCACCATGTGCTCTACCACTGCCAATCACTTTCCCCGTTCCCAGTTCCTGAAAAACACAATGAGTAGGAAAAAATGTCACAGAACAGTTTGCAGAACGAGTGAGACTACTAACAGACAGAAGATTAGTGGCCAAAGTTGGAATATGTAGAACTGAAGAAAGAGAAATAGAAGGAGAATAGTGAATCGAACCTTCCCTGCGATAGCAGAGAACGACCCGTCTGCTATTCTGACCTTATCCTTACCCGAACAAGTAGAGTAAGAATCAAATACAGAGGAACATCCTGTCATATGATCTGAAGCACCAGAATCTATAATCCAAGGCATAGCAGAAGAGGCAGTGAACGCATTTGATGAGATACCTGTGTGAGCAAAATAGGATGAAGTGGGAGCTGCTGTGGAAGAGGAAGCTGTGGTAGATGAAGAATCAACCCGAGCCATAAGGCGCCTGAGAGCTTGCATCTCCCCCTGAGAAAAACCACCAATATGATCTGAAGTCACCTGAGCCCCAATACTAAATCCAGAGTCAGACGAGGTAGCAACTGCAGATTCAGAGACATGAGTCTGCGCCTGAGAACGTATTGTACCACGACCACGACCACCGCGTCCACCCCCTCGACCACGAGGGGGCCGGCCATGTAACTTCCAGCAAAAATCCCTAGTATGACCGATGTTATGGCAATAATCACACTGAAGTGACTCACGATCAGTAGACCCACTACTAGCACCAGACTGTGACTTACCACTCTGTGAAGTGGGAGTAAACCCTCTGCTAGAACCAAACTGACCCTGAGAACTGGCAACCAAGGCAGAACGATCAGAAATAGGAGCATGCACCATAGCTCCCCTCCTACTCTCCTCCTGTTGAACAATAGCATAAGCTTCAGCCAGAGACGGAAACGGAACACGACCCAGCACTTGCACTCTAATTGGATCATACTCCATGTCAAGGCCAGAAAGGAAGTCATAAATACGCTCTTTCTCTAACCTCTTCAACCAATTAGTAGCATCCTCAGTACAAACAGCCTGAAATCCCTGATAAAAATCGAATTCCTGCCACAGTCCACTCAACTCTGCAAAATACTCAGCTACAGACCGATGGTGTTGATCTAAATTACGGAGTCGCTTCCTCAACTCAAAACACTGTGCATCATTACCCTGCTGAGAATAGGTTTGAGCTGCAGTAGTTCAAATCTTGTGTGGAGTATCAAGGAGCAGAAAGTTATGACGAATTTCAGCTTTCATAGAGTTGAACAACCAGGTCATGACCAAAGATCTTTGAGACTTAAATTTCTTTAGGGCAACAGCCTCTGTAGGTTGAGTGATAGGACCCTCTATGAATTCTGACATCTCTTTGGCTTCAATAGCCAAAGTGGAGGTGCGAGACCAAAGCAAATAGTTCGTACCATCCAATTTAACTGGACAAATATCCAAAGGAACATTCTCCAATTTTCTTTCAAATTGGCCTGACACATCCTTAACGCCAGAAGTCTCAACAATTTTTGAATCGTCAGACATATTGAAATCAAACTAAGAACGATAAATAGGGCTGGAAACAATTCAAACAGCAACAAAACAAGGAATCTGATGTTACCAAGTGTTTCTGTCGAAGAAAGAGAGAGAGACTAGTCAGATTAATAGAGGACCCAGTCAATATGAGTGTTGTAGAGACCGTACGAAGAAGACCCAATCACTGTCGAGATGAACAGTAGCCGCGATGAACAGTAGCTTGATGAACAGTAGCGCGATGAACAGTAACCCGATGACAAAAAGTAGGGTTCTGTTCTCATTACGTAGTACTTATACAAGAGTACAAGAGATAAATTACACTATGAACCTAAACTTCTAACTTAATTGCAAAAGTAGACAAATACAATCTAATTACACATTTACACCCACAACTTAACAATTGTTGATTTCAACTGCAGCTTTCCAGTGGCTTTCATCACAAGTTTTGTCACACTGTTTGCGCTGGTCATTGCCATAACTAAAGATCTTCCAGATGTAGAAGGGGATCGAAAGTGAGTTGCTAGACCAATTTATAAAACATGCCTGCTGCTATTCTCTTCTAGGAGTACTATTATATCCTACATTTTGTTCTCTTCTTTTATGTATGCAATGTTTGAGTTGTGAGGTTTTGACAACTTGTAATGTCAAAGTAAAGCATTCCTCATTTAATTGACCTTTCTCTTCACTCTCTCTTAAAAGCTCTAAATCTTCCTTAAATCTTTGGTTCCTACTTGTCCCTGAGTATCTCTCTCTGACATTGATGTTATTGTTTTCCAGGTTTCAGATATCTACTTTGGCAACAAAGCTTGGCGTTAGAAATATTTCTTTCCTTGGTTCTGGGCTTCTGTTGTTAAATTATGTCGGTGCTTTATTGGCAGCAATTTTCATGCCTCAGGTGAATTCATCTTCCTTCAAAGTTAACATTGGTTGCTGTCTGGCTGGTTTTTCAGATTCGTGATCATCTTATAGTTGGTTTACTAGCATCGCATGTTCCTTTATGGATTTACCTTATCCAAACATTTGGTATCTTGTAACATGTATTGCAGGCTTTCAGACGCAACTTAATGATACCTGCACATACCGTCCTGGCATTGAGTTTAATTTTCCAGGTTCATTTTAAGATTTCAATTCATCTCCTGTATTACCTATTCTTTTGGATCTAGTGGCTCTGTCATTTGATTCCATTAATATTATCCTTGGTTTCAAAAAAACACATGTTTCCTATTTGAGTCTTTACTTGAATTGATAACTTTTATATGAATTTTATGTGTTGCCTTGTAGAAGGCCTCATGGTAATTACTTTTGTTAGACCAGTTTTCTCTTATCAGATGGATTGCTTTTACATAATACTTCATTTGTTTGATTTCAGGCATGGTTGTTGGAAAAGTCAAATTATACCCAGGTATTACCTATTCTAAAATTTATGAATGATTGCAAGGGATTTGCAATTTTGCAATATTTGGGTAACCTCCTTGGAAAGTGTTTCGACTTGCTTGAGATATACTAGTTATTTCACCTTTTGTACACATTAATTAGGCACTCCAACGAGAGATACTGACTGTGTTTGTTGATGGTAGTTTTATTTTCTAGGTTCCAGGCTTCTGGTTTTACGTACACTGGAAAGTTACTGAGCATATATATATTTTTTTGGATGACGTTAAGAACGCCCTAGGTGATCTCTCCTTTCCAATCGTGTGAATGGAATCTATCTATCTAGTTTAACAAGGGAAGCGTTGAGGACATGTCAGATCAAATATGGCCAAATAGCTGTGAACCTATTTACATTGTGAAATAGGCGCATTTTGTGGTTCACCCTTTGTGCTGAATGCTCAAAACAACTCAATGCACTAGGTGCATTTTGTGGTTCAACCACTGTGCTGAATGCTCAAAACAACTCAATGCACATTGTCTAAAATTTAAGAAAAATCAGGAGTAGTGGGTGCATGTTGTGTTTCAACCACTGTACGGAAAGCACAAAGTAACTCAATGCACTCTCTATATTCTAAGAAATTTCGTGAGCTGTGATTCTTTGATGAAAAACCTCAAATCATACTTCCTCCTTGCATCTTTCAGGAAGCTATCTCAGGGTTCTATCGTTTTATATGGAATCTCTTCTACGCGGAGTATATCATGTTTCCTTTTCTGTAATGCATCGCTCTTCATAAATGGGCTGTATCTGTTGTTGGAAGGCTTCCGGAGTTTCAGGTGTCTGAAAAGAAGAAAGCAGAGAATGTCAATTAAAAAAAAGAGGTTCTTGTTTTTGTTCTTTGTATACTTTTGTATTTTTCTTTTCTTTCTTTTTAGGGCTGGTTTGTCGGGGGAGTCGGTGGCATATGTGTCGTAAGAATAGCTATTGTATTGGCATGAACTTCGGATGGTATCAGAACATTTTCCTTAGATGGAAGTTTGGATATGCAGGTTCCTCCATGTAACCCTGAGAGTTAATGTCCCATGAAATGGAGAATTTCGTAGGTATTGGCTGCGGAATAAGGAATGGTGGGCTCTGTCTGATGTTTCTGAAGTATTGCTGACCTTAAAATATTCTCAGGCATTTTGCCTACCATCAACTTGATGAAGGAAAACAAGTTAACAAATTTATTAAGTATGCTCTCTGTGTGGAACTATTCTACCAGCAGATTGAACCAGGCTCAGCCATCTTATGCACGTCTGACGAAAGGTTGCAAAATGTTTGAGAACTTCACTTCTTTTGAAATCGACCTGGCAAAGTTTACTTAGAGTTAGTTTTTCGGGGGTGAAATCGTTTTTTTTTTTTTGGGGGTGTGAAAAATTGACAGATAAGTCGCCCTTACTCCCACTTTACAGGACTGTACATAAAATTGTCACATCATACGGCTTCTCGTTCAATTCTTTCAAAGTCATTAGATCATTTTCTTCATTTGAGAATCTCCTCTTTTCTTCCACTCTGTCCTGAATCCACCCACCAATCTCATATCTTCAAATTAATTTACCAATTTGGTTCATGCAGAACTAAGCCGTGCACTTGTCTTTCCAAATTTTTGTATAGCCTCGAATCTCCGTCTAAGTATGCAATATGTAGGATTCTTAAAAAAATTCAAGCTACTCGAGTTCAATTGGACTGATAGAAACTCGTTTTAATCAAGCTTGTTAAGCTTTTTGAATGGGCCTAAAATGAATAACAAGCTATCTAAAACCCTCCAAAACAAGTCGAGGCTGAGAAGTCTGGCGAAAATTGCTGTCAAGTACGTCTCAGACGACGAGGATACATGGTAGTTAATCATGATTCAACTGCAACGTCATTTGCTGGTGAAGCATCATGCTTGAAACTTGAAAGAACAGAGTGCAGAGAAATTTCAGAACACGAGGGGAATTGGATCACAGAAAGCAATTCTTTAAGTGAAAAGGTGGAAAAACCCACAATACTATTGTGATGTTCAATCAATGACTTAGAAGAAGATGTACAAAAGAATGGGGTAAACAAACGGTACAGAAAAGATTATAAACGTATACCTACCCAAACACCGCAACAGCAAATTCTTTAGATTATGGCGTTGCTATTTGATGCAACATAACTTGCTCTACAGCAACAGGACTTCTGCCAGAAATTGTTTCCCTGCACAAAATTGTTGGAGTCGCAACCTTAGGACTAGGGCGAAATGATCTCCTTGGAGAGAAAACAGTGCTTCTTGGAGACAAGTTCACTTCCTCTAGAGCCCGATTTTGGAGCTCTGTTGGGTAGTCCCTAACACATCCAATCCGCGGCCCAGCTCCTGTGGTCCATTTGCAAGATAACCGCTGAGCCAACTGATACGATTTCATTCCCTTGTGTGAATTTATCCTCTGCATAATCTTCTCTCTTGGTACAGGTTCATCGTAATCAGATTCTTCGCCTTCATCAAACAAGTTATGCTTCGAAACGACGAAATCATCATCATCGTCCGAGAAAACTTCTTCTGCAGTTTCATATCCATCTATTGGAGTTTTGACAGGTTGAATGCTGCCACTTGGTCCTTGTTGTTCATCTTTCTTGAACATCTTGATCACAGCATCCTTTCCTGGTATTTCAAGTGTTGTGATCTTCAATGGCAATCTTCGAGAGAATCGCGACAATGGTTTGTCAAGTCCTCCTTCTTGGTCTGTTGAGCTTTTCTAAAGATGATACAAAAAGAGAGAGAGATTCGCGTGAGGCAAAATTAGTGCTCCAATTTTGTGACATGTCCCAAACATTCAGTATTTTGAAAAATAAAAGGAAAACGCAAGTTGTCATTATTTGAACCTGGACGGTGCTGAGATCTACATTGTGCTCCTTCAGGAATAAAATGAGTTGTTCAAAATTCTCTTGCGTTGGGAGATAATGCCCACTGTGTGGCCAAACTGCCTGTTAAATCAATTTCGGATTCACGTATCATGATACAAGTCCCTTCAAAGTTTCAAACAGCTATCGGAAAAAAGGCGAAACGAAAAGAGCAAGAGAGGAGTAAAGACAAAGAGATCAACACATGTGTCTCAGTTAAGTAAGTACCTTAAGAATACCATCTTCCACGACTAGTCTCCCAGCAGATAATGTTGCTCCTCCAGCCAAGAAACTGGAATGTTGAAAAGTACCTTTGCGCTTTTGTCCGACATACAAGGTCTTGGAAGTGCTGAGGACAAATATCCACTTATCGTCTTCATTTCCTGCCCTCGTATCCAAAAGCTTCCCTGTCTGCCTGTACAAGAACTTCCCGTCCTCCACTGCTACTTCATACTCTTTCCTTTCTGTCTGCATAGTGTATAAAAAACTAGTGGTATAGGCAAATGTCAACTAAAATATGGAACAAAATTTCTATTTGGTGCCATCTACACGGCTGAAAAGTTTCTGTTTACTAAGAGACCGAAGCGAGACACTATTGCACTTCAGCAAGTTTTAGTTCATGTTTATGCACATATCTTGTATTTTCAGTATTATTTAGACTCTTTTGAGATGTTCCCATTTTTGCTTAGTGAAACTGCACACTGAAATGTAAATTTGATCCTTTCTAAGCTCGTAATTTTTGTCATTTCGTTTCGGATGAAGCCATCTGAGTAATGAAGTGCAAAACCTTATGACAAGTTTTTGCATTTTGTATTGGTTTCAGCTGGGTTCGAAGCTGTAGGAGAACCAGAACTAAGGAGTAAGGAACACCGTGCAGGAAGATGAGGCTTACCGGACCAAGATATTTGATGCATTGTTGTTGAAGCTTCGATCGAGAGCATCTGTCAAGGTTGACTTCTTTACCTTCTCCTATGTCAAGCCTGCAATTACAGAATAAAGCAGAGAATTTAAAATGATCATACATAGTTACATGTGAAGAAAGTTTTGCTTCTCTTATCGACGGCTTTCTGGTAAATTCATTCGTACCAATAGAAGAATGGCTGTTTACTCTCACAGTGGAGCCACTTGACGTAATAGAATTGAAGATTATGACCATAGCGGTGCCGAGGATCAATCTGTTCGTTTACAATTATAAGGACAGAAATCAACAAATACCCTACTAAGAGTACCACAGAGTATTAATCTTAGCCAGAAAAAGGGACGTACTGCCTCAAGCCAATGCTGTAAAGCAAGTTTCCGAGCCCTTTCATCCTTTGATAAGCCCTTCCCAACCTGCCAATGGAGAAAAAAAAGCCAAATAGTCATGTGTACGAAAAGATATTATTCTCTACTGCTCCTATGGATGGCGAGTAAGGGGATGAAAAAAAAAAAGGAGGAGAATCCTATGACTTATTGGAATACATATAAAAAAGCGAAATTGTTGTTGCTCACCGTATCTCACCATTTTGATAAGATTTTGTGAGAAACCCCAATCCTTTCTTTTCTCACTACCAAAGAAACTAGGAAGTGTGCATGAAATTGTCTGAATACCTTGGCAGCTCGGGTTCTTGCTCTCGACCAACGTGAAACAGCACTTTCTGGTTTCTCAATGTCAAAGAAAGATATAGAACTCCGCTTGAGTTCAGCAAAATCTAACAACTTCCACCTAGCAAATTATCAAAAGATCACGCAATAACAACGGAGAGATAAGATGATGAAACAGTGGACTTCACTATTTCAGTGCACCGCACTAGTTGAAAATTCCACTCCTGTGAAAGAATACGTTCTAAAGGATGGAAAGTGCAGCAGATATTAACACAAATCCATTCATGCCTCTCTTAAAAGAAAAATGACAATGTAGAATTCAAAGAACAAACCATCTCTGCTCCACTAGAACAGCACAATCTGCTAGCCGTCTTCTGGTACGGAAACTTTTGTACACCTTCTGCAACCTCAAAGCAGCCTGAAATCTTCTGTTACCAGACTCCGACGAGGACATTCTGGCCATTTTGCTACTTGTTGGCAGTTTTTCACCATTTTCTCTGCTCATGGAGCTGGAACATCTAACAAATGCAGTTTCCTCCGTTTCCGAAGGTGCTCTAAACGAGAATGTCGTCTCCAATTCCCTCCCATTAAAGCTAAGAGACCCTTCAAGTATAATCTTTCCAGAACCAAATGATCTCATTATGGCAGGTTCAGAATCTCGACCATTGAAACTAACGGATCGCATTGCTGTCCCCACGTCACTCCCATCAAATGATTCAAAGCTCATTGATCTCATCAAATAAGCTTCAAGCCGTCTATCTAGATCGTCAAGATCCGTTAAGGGGCAGGAAAAGGGTATCCCCATTTTGTAGTAAAAAGTGGGAGATCCTACTAGAGGTCTCCAAATGGCCGAGTTATTTATAGAAAGAGATCTACGGTGTCATACTACCTGTTAATAAGAACAATTTAAGTTTTGAGATTATCAGTACAAGAATTCACGAGTTTATGTATTGTTGATCAATGGATGGCAAAGGTAAACAAAGTTGAAATGACATCCAACGACATATGGGGGAGTATAAATTCCTTTCTATCCAAACTTCTTCCAAAGTGATTTATGATCTTTCTTTTCTAAGGTATACCAACAAAAAATGTACAAATTTGGGAAGAGAGAGTTACATCCTAAAAGGTTACGATCTTGCGAGAAATAAATTAGAAAGAAACCCATATCAATTCTTGCTGTGTTCTACGCTATATGTCACAAGCGCGTACCCTCCACCAACGAAAAAACATCGAATGCAGAGCCCACTTCCACATTCAAAGCAGGGAAAAGAAATCCTCAAGCAACCCCAAACCCGTGAAAATTAACCAACACGACAAGATAACTTTCAAGATGGGTGTAAGCTGAGCAGGCATTTGGTTATGGCCCGGCATCTGGTTATTAAAAAGAAAGATAACCACGCAAATACCCCCACAAAATAGCAAAAAGGTTTGAACCACATTCACGGAGACAAAAAAAAAAAAATGCATGACTGAATGCAATCTACCAAGTTTTGAGAAGCAAAACAACTTCAAAGCTACAATGCCCATAGCTTAGCAAAAAGAAAAGGTACAATGGCCATTGCTCAATCTCATAAAATTATAAAACGCTCACCCCAAGATGAAAACAAAAATCAGGAAGCAACATTGCATTGAACGTTTAATCCTACAACATGATGGCAGTACCATGAATATTGAAAAATACCCAACAACCGAACAACGTCATGAGAGAGAGATTAGAAACATATTACCTTAATGATGAGAAAATGTGAAATGGAGATGCAATTGGGTTTGAGAAAGATAAGTGAGAGAGAGAAACTCAAGAGAAAGATGACCTCCCAATATAGTTTTGGGGTTTGGTCAGGTAACAATGTGAGAGAGAGCGTATAATGTGGTGGGAAGGGAGGAACACTGAGGCATTGCTAATTTTGTTTTTTGGTTTCTACGCCCTGTTTGTTTGATTGAGGGAGATAGAAGGGGATATAGACAGAGGCCGGATATAGAAATTCGGGTGTTTCATATCCGCTGTTTATTTTGTTTTTTGTTACCCGGATATAATATCCTGGGATTTGCTTATCCCTTTGGGGAGGGATAAAATATAGGCACCCTCCCCCAGATTTTGTTATATCCGGCCTTCACTTTCCAAGTTACCCCTTCCTGTGGCCCACCAACGCAGAAGAGAGAGAGAGCAAAAGAAGGTACAGAGGCGTTGGATGGGATATTAGACAGAGGCCTTGGATGTCTACTGCTACCGCGTGTAATCTGCTGACCACTTGCCTTTTTATTGTTACTTTTTTACTTGGGACAAAATGGAAATTTTGTATTATCCCACCCCTTTATATCCCCTTCTATAACAACAAAAACAAACACAGTAAATTTTAATCTCCCCTTCTAAAATAATACTCCTCCAACCATATCCACCTTTATATCCCCCTCTTATTATATCCCTCTTCTCCCCTTATATACATATCCCTCTAACAAACAGGGCGCTAAGGTTTGACTATTGAGGATTTTCAGTTCCGGAGTGAGTATCAAGAGGCGGTACCCATTCCGCATCTCGGACGTCTAAAACACTTTTGGACGGTTTCGATTTTAAATAAACTTTTACCGGTAACAGTTTATACTCTTACCAGTAAAGGTTAAATTAAAATTTGGATCATTTAATACACTTTTGGATGGTTGTGATGAGGCGTTGTGGGCACCACGTGAGCACCAAAAAAATTCTCATGGAGAAGAGTGGTTTCCTTTTTCTTTTTTTCTACAGTGGTGTCCCAGCCAACTTGCAAGTATCTTAGGGCTGCTCATGGGCCGAATTGGATTGGGTTTCTATTAGGGGTGAAAATCGGTCGATTCGGTTCGGTTTTTGGGGTGTTTGGGACCGAACCGATTGGTTCGGGGAGATTTAGCTGGGAACCGATTCCGACCGGAAAAAAACAATGGACCGATCGGTTCGGGGTGGTTTGGTCCAGTCGGTTTTTTTCGGTTTTTTCGGTCTGGCGTTAAGATTAAGATGGAAGCTGGGATTTGTTATTTTTTGGGGGGTTAAGATCGAACTACCCAAGGAAATCTTTGTTTTATCAGTTGTTTTACTCCTATTTGGGAAAGAATTGTATCATATGCTTATTATAATACAAGTTGTGTTGTTTTTTACAATTAAAGTATGCATTTTATTAGAGTTGTATGAAATTATTTATAATATAGGGGTGGTTTTCAGTCCAAGTAGGGGTGGTTTCGGGGTAATTTGGTCCAAATCGGCATGATTTTAGGGTATTTCGGTTTGGTTTGGTCTGACAAAAATTCCGGGAAACCGAAACCGAACCAAGATGTATTTCGATTTTTTTAGTATTTTTCCAGACTAGGCCGACCGAACACCGAACCGAATTTTCGATTTTTCGATCGGTCCGGGTCCCGTCGGTTTTTTTTTTTTCACCCCTAGTTTCTATGAGTTCGAGGACCGAACCACGAGTTATAGTTTAAAAAAACGCAATTCGTGTCTGAATCAAAAAGTCCTACTGTTCGGTTGTTATCCAATCCGTGAGTCACGATTCGATCCTAATTTTATCCACGGATTATATTCTACATTCCAAACATCAACCATTAACTAAATTGTTCATGACATTAAACTCTAAACAGCAACCAAAATCCGTACAACCAACCAAATCCAAGCATTATACACTACTAGTAAAGGGTTGCGCGCATTGAGCGCAAATTGAGCCCAATACAAATAAATGTCATGGATTGAGTGCGAAAAAAATATTTATAGCTGAGTATCGTGCATCAAGCAAAAATTTTACTTCATGAAATGGAAACAAAATGTCATTAAAAAAACGATTGGGGTTTGCAACTGGGAATTATGTTTTTATGTTTCTATAGTTTAAGGTACTTTGTCCTAGAAAAAGGCATACTATTTTGAAAACTAATTTGTTTTTGGAAGGCGTTAAATAAGAAGAGCATAAATATAGGTCACCATTCTGATTTTTTTTTTTTTCGGGATTGCTTATCTGAATCAAAATCTTTATTGTAAGTTTTACTGTTGAG
Source organism: Vaccinium vitis-idaea (assembly GCA_963854785.1). Taxonomy (NCBI): domain Eukaryota; kingdom Viridiplantae; phylum Streptophyta; class Magnoliopsida; order Ericales; family Ericaceae; genus Vaccinium; species Vaccinium vitis-idaea. The sequence continues at coordinate 421,484 of OY978220.1, forward strand.
ATTCATGTTTTCTTCTTTTATGTCGTTTTTCACTAACAAAAATTGAATTCATATTTGTTTAGTTTAAATGTTCTTTTGTTGTCTTTTGTCTGCCTCCATAACAATGAATAAAGAATATCATAAATGGCATGCAGGAGGGAATGAGGAATTGTCATGTAACCTTAAATCACAATATGGGATCTCATGACTTGGTCTTTAGGATTGTGATTCGACTATCACCAGTTTATTATCAATTTCTCGGTGAACCAATTCATAGAGGGCTTTAGTTCCACCTTTAATGGAATGCCTTTATGGTGGAGAATAAAATTAATCTCCTGAATTAGTCGACCTATTGACCCGGATATCAAACGATTAACAAAAAGTTTATAACCTTAAATCTGGGTACGTTGCAAGCCTTGTTCAAACGCTATATTGTGATGTTTAAATTTAAATTTAACCTCTCTGATTTTTTTTTTAACTGTTTACTTTCATATTTTGCCAGTTTTGGCTTGATTTTATTTTAGCAATATGGCTGCTTTTTATCTTTTGTGTACCTTTTCAGCTTTAGTAATATTATTTCGATTTTCATTGAAGATTTTCTCGGCAAGAATAATCTTAAAACAAAATTCTTTTCATAAAAAAATTAGAAAATGTCTCTAAAAATGAAAATATTTTTTTTCACCAAATTTTCAATTTTTTTTATTAACTATTCGTGTCAATGTATAAGAACTGTATAATTATCTTATAGAACGGGTTAGACAAATCAGAAAGGTATACAAATATGGACGGCAAGTTGAGAAATGTCCAAATAAGATACATTAAACATAAAAATAACAGTTATTTGATACTTTTTAATTCAGTTAACTTTGTTTTGTTTTGTTCATAATATTTAATTTTAGATGCAAAAAAATTACATTTATTTGAAAATTACATTTATTTGTATATTTAACGAAGAAAATAAAAAAATACAAGCAAAAGTACCAAAACAAAAATTGATGAAGAATATCAATTTTTTTTTTTTTTTTGAAGAAAAGTTATCTTGCTCACGACTAATCAATAATTTGTAAAATTGTCCTGAAGTTGAAGAATATAACGTATACTTAAGCACCAAAACAAAAATTGAATCTTTTTTTTTTAAAGCAAATTTCTTTGACAACGAATTAATAATCTGTAAAAGTGTTCAGAAGTTGAAGAAAGGCAAAAACAAAAATAAAAAAGATACTAAGAGGAAAGAACGTGAAATGTGAAGTTAGTCTAAACTACTCCCAATATTCTTTTCTTTTCTTTTCTTTTTAAGATTCCAAGAGATGAAATCGATCACCAATCCTTTTTAAAAGAAAAATTATGTACTCTTAAATTTTGATCTTTATATCGTTTTACTTTGCAAGTTGTTATTGCATGTGTAGAGTACAAGCTTTTTATGTATTGAAATTTTTGTGCAATAAAAAATAGTTTTGGCATTATCACCATTCTAAGCAAATTAAATATTGTAGCAACTACTCCCTTCGTCCCCAAAAGTTAGACTTTTTTAGGATTGCGTGCCATTTTAGATTGTTGATATCTTTTTATATATAAAGTTTTATGTGATTTTGAAAACTTTGATTAATAGAACTAATTAAAATCTACAAACAAGATCCATATTACATATTTTTTGACATTCTCATTGAAAGATATAGGCATTTGAAAATGGAACGCTATCCAAAAAAGGTCTAACTTTATGGGACAAGGGGAGTATGATTTTTCTATCATAGAAAACCAATGGAGATGGCGTTAAACCAAAAAAAAAAAAAAAAGAAGAAACCAATAAAGATGAGAAAGATAGAAAAAGGCCTAAGTGGAAACACATGGAAAGTTTGAGCAGCAATCAACATCAAGCTGGAGGGATAAAATGGTCATTTCAGCAGGTGCCATGGACCAAATTTTCGTCCACCCTCTCCCTCTTTATCTTATATAGTATAGCAGAATGACTTTTTGTGAGGAAGGCTCTCATCGCAACAAGTGGCATAAAATAGTTGGTTTGTCGTATAGGATTTTGAGTGTCACCTGTGACAATAATTCAATTACCATAAGTAGGTAATTTCAAATTTCAAGCAAGTTCCATGATTTAAGGAATCAGCACTCAAGATTTGTAAAGAAAATAATCTGCCAAATAATTCTAAATTTCAAATACTCATCAATCAATAAATTCTTAGCTAATTAAAAATTTCAAAATAATTTAAAAAATCACTCAACATTTGCAAATAAAAACAATAATCAAATAGTTTTAAATTCCAAATACATCAAAAACTTATAAAAATGAAAATGTCCATCCCCCATTTTCTCAACCATCAGTCTAAAAAACTCTTAAGTCTTTCAATCCAACCAATTATATTTTCGTGCAAACCTTATTGTTGCTCTTATACTTTGGCTAGGACCATGGTTGGTCTGGTGCAAATGAACAAATAACCCATGTTTTGGTAACGGTGAGTTAGTTTGTAAGATTTTTTTTTTCAGTTTCTATTAATTGGTATTCATTTTTTTTAAAAATCTATAATGGCTTTCGATGTCGAAATTTATGTTGGTTAAAAAATGACTCGGCTTTTATAGGATCGATGTGAGAACCTTGATGAGAAAATCAATCGATTGAAATTTGTCAAAACAACATTTTGAACGCAAAAATTGTCAAAGGGTTACATAATTGAAATATTATTCTCAATTTAGCAGTAAGTGTCAAGTTAATAGTTGCTATGCTAAGATCTTGAAAGGTACAATACTAAATTACTATATGACTATCAGATGACAAATATGATCTTAACAATTCTTTTAGCCAACCTTTCTTGAGTTTTCTGGGATAGAATTTGTTCTCTACTTCTTCGTCTTCTTCTTCTTCTTCCAAAGTGACATATAGTATTATATTCTACTTTAAGATAGAATGATGAATATCTATCTAACTAAACAATTAATACAGTTGAATTATATTGTGGAAAAAAAAACTTAAAACTCAAATATATGCCCTACACATATGATACATAATAATCGCAAAACTAACATCCAAATATAAGAAACTATATATCCATATGAGTGAATTAATATTTTGAACCAACCATACATTAAGCACAACAATTGCACCATTGCAATGTCCAGCTCCATAAACAAAGGAGTTAAGCCCCAGAGCAAAATATGAAGGTCGTGAGGTATTTTAAGATTTGATTAAGTGTGATTTTGTGAGGTACTTAAACAAGTTATAAGATTTTTTTGACAATTTATATTAGAGAATAATACCCAGGGACGGAGCCAGGATTTTGACTCGGAGGTAGCACCTAAAATTAATATTCTTCCACCTCCGTCGCACAAAAGAGTAGTCTATTAATTATAAATCGACATGTAATTTTTGGATAAAAATCTCAATTAGTTCTTTAATTTTGTATGAAAGAAATGTATAAATCATGTACGGAGGTGCTTTATTTTTCTATCCGGAAATTAGAGGTTTTTTGGCAATGGATTATCTTTACGAACGGAGGGATTATTAGTATAAAAAAGTATAAGTGTTCTAAGATTAATTATTTATAATACCCAAAAGAATACACATTTTCATAGGTTAATCATCATCAACATGATTAACACCCAAAAATTACACACTTTCATCGATTAATCACTCATCAATATGTTTAATACCAAAAATAATACACGTGTTTTGTAGAATAACACTATTCTTGCTAGGGCTGTCCAGCGGATCATTCGATCCGCCAATCCGACCAATCCGAACCATCCGTTGATCCATCCGTGAATGTTTGGTTCGGTTCCGGATCGAGAATTTCTTATCTGACGGTTCCGGATCTGGATCGGATCGGATCGGATCCGCTCAATCCGCTAAATAATCCTTCTTTAATCTGTCAAATCCGCCTGATCCGACTCGATCCGATCCGATCCGTAACCGATCCGTGAATGTTCGGTTCGGTTCCGGATCTTGAAAACCATAATCCGCCGGATCCGTATCCGATCCGTGGACACCCCTAATTCTTGCTATACAAATTTAAATTATTGGTATATGATAATATTAATTCATTCCGAACATAGCACGGTTTTCCGCTAGATTGTGGAATTAAAGTGCTCCAAGCAGACGCTAGATTTTTGTGGAAAACTAAACTAACAAACAAACAATGCCATTTTAATGTTGAAAGTATCCATCAATATATAGTTAAATTTTTTCGTGTATTGCGACTCCGTGCATAGCACGGGTTTGATGCTAGTATATTGTAATGGATAATGGATATCACATAAAGATAAAATAGTTAAAAATAATTTATAACAGTATGTAAAAGTATTGTTGTTTACTAAATATATACTATATATGTAATATTACATATATAGTATATATTTCTATTTTTATATATTATTTATAAATATCTCACGGTCTGGTTCGGTTAGTTCACGATTTCATAATTGTGGACCGAACCATATCTGATGGTTTTCTATTTTTTAATCCGTGTCCATACCATTAATCCATGGATCCAATCCAAAACATATAGATTGATTCGATTTGGACAAGTTTCATAGTTTATCATATTTTTTGAGCAGGCCTACCAAAAATGATACCCTTAACACTTAACAACATTTTTTTAAGGGGAAACATAAACAGTCACAACACAAGCTAGGCAAATTTTTTATAAAGTACTATTAATCATTATGTAATAACACAAAATATAAAGTCCTCAAAATACATATCGTCACAAAAATGCAATGACACATGAGTTTTAGTTAAATATTACTCTTTTTGCATTTCTAGAACTAAAATATCAATTAGACTTTTTCCTTTTTTTAGAATTAACTAATGCTTTTACCTTCTGTAATTCCCCCCCCCCCCCCCCCCCCTCATAACCGGAGAATTGACATCTAGGAGGCACCTAATTGAAAAAATGAAGAGAAAGAGGTATTAAAGATTATTAATGAATGTGTATACTTCGCAATTAAAATATTACAAGTTACATTCCATATTGTAACATTCCATATGCCTAATTGGTGTCCAAACGTGTACTTTTACCGAGCTGCTCGCGAGTAGCTCATGGCTTGGCTCATTAGTAATCGAGCCAAGTTCGAGCTCGAGTTGTATGCTTGTTTAGTAAACGAGCTCACAAAAGCTCGACTCATTTGTATCAGCTCAGCTCGTTTAATAAAGCCTGCTAAGTAAATTACCATGGCTCGGCTCATTAAGAGCTTGAATCATTTATGAACGAGCCGAGCTCGAGTTCAATTTTTTGCTCATTTACTAAACCAGTTGAGCTCGAGCTCTACAAAGCTTGGCTTGTTGCACTCCCCCACGGCTACTATGCTATAAACTTTCGGGAGTTCCAGGGTAATTTATGGAGACTCATGGATGTTTACTGATTTGCGTTTTTTTAAAACTTTATTACAAAAAACGTGTGTTTTTTTAACTTTATTTCCAAAGTACGTGAAAACGTTGTTAACAAACACGCTTTCTTGAAAATGTGGTTACGTTTCACGTTTTCAAAGTGGGTTAAGACGGATTAACCCAAAAATTAATTTAATCGTAATCCGGCTTGAAAATGTGTTTAGCAAACACGCCTTTACGCCTTTAGAAGATGTGTTTAGTAACCCAAAAATTAATTTAATCGTAGTCCGGCTTGAAAACGTGTTTAGCAAACACGCATTAAAAAAGCGTGTTAAAGGCGACAACGCTTAAAGTCGTGTTTGCTAAACGCGTGTTCTCCTTTTTTTTTCTCGTCTCGGTTAATGAGCCTTTTCTTTCGTCTCGGTTACGACCAAAGTCACACGCACTTTGTACAAAGTTCCCAACTCAGAACTCAGAAGTTATCATTTCCCGAACCAACTCCATAGATATCGTCCAAAACTTCTCTCTCGAAACATCTCATGAATCCTATTATGCAACCCTAGAATTTTGCCCCCTCGTTTTTCAGCGGAGCGTAAAACCTAGTGAAAGCTTCCAGGACCTTGAATTAATGGCGGTGTCGGAGGAAGAGTCATCGTCGGCCAAGTCTCGATCGGCCGCCTCCAATGGCGTCCACTACCTCGCCAAGTGTGTTCTCAGAGGTACCGTTGTTCTTCAGGTTGTGCAAGGCCACATCCGCTCTCCCACCTCCAACGACGTAGTCTTCGGCAAGGTTTCTCCTATTTTTCCCCTCTCTTTACCATTCACTATTTCCTGTATATGTAGGTGCACTTGTAACCAACGCTTAGATATTGTTGTACACTTGTGGAGTACATATCTTGTGTAATTTAGTGGCAAATTGGTCGTTGATCAGCTTTATTACGATGCATCGAAATATTGGAACGCGTAAAATTAATATTGTTTTTACTATCTGGAATATATGTGCTGTGGTAATACAGATACAAATGTGTGTGTATATCCATTATTTCATAATAGATCCATTGATATAGTGACTAAGAAGCCTTCCAAGGCAGGGCTACTTTTGATCCAACTTGTCGGTAAACCCCCGATACCTGCAAGTATTAAGTAAGTCATGGAGCTGGAGTTGAATGCAAGCTTATGGCTGATGGGATGTGTAATGGTAGATAGTATCTGCTTTTGTGATGATTTCTGCCAACCATGATGTGTGATGTTGGCTCGTTCGAATACTCTGTTGCATAGTTGTCAAATCGTGAATTGAATCGAGAATCGAAATGGTCCAGTTGCGAATCGTGAATCGAATCGTGAATCGCTCCGATTCGTTCATTTTTTAAAAAATACATAAAAAGGTAGATTTCAAGTTGGAATCAATAAAATTAATGTTTAAGAAGATAAATAGACAATCAAGTGGTCTAAATAGGCAAGACACTTGCTTTTATAGCAAGGGATGTGGTCATGGTCTTCCCAGCAGGTGCAAAACCCAAACTTTTTCCGGGACAATATTTTGAAAAGTGTTATGGAAGCTTCTGAAAAGAGAGTCGACCCTTTGTATGCCAGAAAAATTAAAGAAAACCCCGCAATTTGTCAATTATTTCATTTTGGCCCACATGCAAAACATGGGTTTAAAATTGAACTGAATCGTACGTTTAGTACCATTCGATTCACGATTCACCGATTTAGTGTACGATTCTATTAAACCTGCGATTCATAGTATTGGTTTGTATCAAAAACACCCTGAATCAAACCGAAGCATACGATTCGAATCATGAATCGCACGATTTTCATAACTATGCTCTGTTGCCTGTTTGTCACTTTTTTTTTGGGTTGCTGAAATTGCTTTTTGCATGTTGAATATGATCGGGGATGTGAATTGTTGGAACTTGTGGCTCATATGGAGAGGTACCGAGAAGTTCTAATGAAGGCTAGATGCCGAGTGAATCTCGGATTCAACTGTTGTGGCTGGGCCCCTTGCGGTATGGTACAGAGTAATTAGGGTTGGAATAGAGTAGGGCTTATACATACTCTCTAATGTAAAAACCCTGACAGACTTATCATAATAACAGACTCGCTCGCTCCCGTGGAGGTACCCGGTCCACGTAAATCTTGCTGTTGATTTCTTTACTGTTCTGATTCCTTTATTGTGTGTGATTGATTTTCGCTAACATGAATGAGCCTTTTACATGCACTTGACTAGATGTCCGGATTGAGCCCGTATGGTTTGGCGTTATCCTCCTTTATCAAAGGGACAAATATTAGATAAAATCTTAAACTTAACTATGGCATTTAATTTTACGATTGATTGACATGCATCAATTATAAAGTTTAAACCTTTTTGTATCTTAACTTTATCCCATAATCATGTTTACATAATAATTAAATTAGCTTTTGGAAACTCTATCTCTCTATCCCTTGCTGTCTATCAAATTAAGTTTGTTGTTAGCAAGTTGCAGTGGTGTACCATTCTACCACTTGCTTAATCGTGTACATGGCTTTTGAATGACATTTCTTTCAGGAGACATCCATTGAGTTGGTGTTAATTGATGAGGATGGAATTGCACAATCCATATGTGAGCAGCCAGTATTTGGCACAATAAAAGATCTTGCCATTCTACCATGGAATGAGGACCTTCATGCAGGAAATTCACAGGTCTGTTTGTTCGTTCAAATTTATTGAATTCTAGATGAGATGCTTTCTGGGTTTTGTGGAATTTCTTTCAGAATATTCCGTAGTAAGATGGTGATTGCGAGTGTCAGTATATGTTCTTTATAATGCCAGTATTTATCAAGTTGTTCTCGGGAAGATTTTCTTGTCTCTCTCTCACTCTGCTTTGCTTTTGTAGATGATGGGGAAAGACCTTCTGGTTGTTATTTCTGATTCTGGGAAACTTTCATTTCTCACATTTTGTAACGAAATGCACAGGTACTTATTTTCCTGCTCTTAGTATTACTATTTTTTACTGGAAAAAGGCATGAGCTGTGTTAAATGATTTTGAATGCCAAGTTCTAGAAAAGCTTATTTTTCTACTGACATGAACCCTATTTCTTATTCTCATTTACTGATGAATAGGTTTTTCCCATTGGCACATATACAACTTTCTACTCCTGGCAACTCAAGGTATCAGGTTGGAAGGATGCTGGCTGTTGATTCTTCGTAAGTTGCCTTCTTGCAAGAAAATAGATATAACCAGTGACATTTTGTATTTACATCAATATAAGTCAGGAATAGACTAAGTTTTTTGTGCAACTTTCTTGTGGTTGCCTGCTGGTCTAGGCTTCATGCTCCCACCGGCAACCCCCGATAGACAAAGCAATGCAAGAAAACTTTTCTGTCTCCTCCTTATCTTGTAGTGGAATACTGGAACTGCAGGAATTGCTTTTGCAATGTCGGGACTTGGGAGTGTGTCCATGGCTGGGTGGATAGCAAAGCCACCAATTAGCATGACTGCACGAGCATCTGTAGCTCATATTGATGAAGCTTTTCTTATGGTTGTCTTTGCAGTGGCTGCTTCATTGCTGTGAGTGCATATGAGGATCGATTGGCTATGTTCTCAGTTTCAATGTCTGCGGGCAGTGATATCATTGACAAGGCAGAGTTACTTCTTTTTATTATTTTTAGGGATAGTAAGATCATGATTTTTTTACGAAATTAAACATCTCATATGGTGCTAATAAATGCATTCCCCATTCAATCATTTCAGAGAATCTTTTACCCGTCTGAAAGTGAAGAGGATTCAAGTGCCTCCAGAGGTCTCACCAGTATTTGTGGTACTATATGGAGCATGTGCTTTATTTCCAGAGATTTTCGGTACCCAAGTAAGGAGCACAACCCTGTATTAGCCATTATACTGAATAGGTACGAAGATACATTGCAAGTACTTGGGCATGATATTCATATTTCCATTATTTCACTGGTGGGATGGGTACTCAAGTCTATTTTTTTGTCAGTTTTTTCGCCTAGTTGTGATCTGTTCAGGTTATTTTGGTTGTTGATGAGGTGTGTTTGAATGCTCAGAAGGCTAATTTTTGTTGCTGCAGGAGGGGATCTTTCCTGAATGAGCTTTTGTTATTGGAATGGAATACTAAGGAACATGCTGTTCATGTAATTTCTCAGTATGCTGAAGCTGGACCTTTAGCACATAATGTGGTTGAAGTTCCTCATTCTTATGGATTTGCCTTTCTGTTCAGGGTTGGTGATGCTCTCTTAATGGATCTCAGGGATGCTCACAACCCTTGCTGTGTCCATAGAATAACCTTAAGTTTTTTACCTAGTCCAGTGGAGGAACATCCTTTTGTCGAAGAATCATGTAGAGTACATGATGCTGATGAAATGTTTAATGTAGCTGCCTCTGCATTACTGGAGCTAGGTGACTTGCTTAAAAATGACGATCCCATGAGTATAGATGGAGAATGTGACAATGTGAAGTTAATCTCGAACCACGTGTGCTCATGGAGCTGGGAACCAGGAAATGGAGAAAACCCACGAATGATTTTTTGTGTAGATACTGGAGAACTTTTTATGTTTGAAATTACTTTTGATTCTGATGGCCCAAGAGTTTATCTATCTGACTTTCTCTACAAAGTTCTTCCATGCAAAGCATTATTATGGGTTGAAGGCGGATTTTTGGCTGCACTTGTTGAGATGGGGGATGGGATGGTCTTGAAGTTGGAAGATGGAAGGCTAGATTACAGAAGTCCTATTCAAAATATCGCACCAATCTTAGATATGTCAGCCATGGATTACCATGATGAGAAACATGATCAAGTGTTTGCTTGCTGTGGGATGGCACCAGAAGGGTCTTTGAGGATTATTCGAAGTGGCATTATTCGAAGTGGCTTTAGTGTAGAAAAGCTTTTGAAGACTGCCCCAATTTATCAAGGCATAACGGGTACTTGGACGCTAAAGATGAAAGCGAGTGATTTGTATCATTCTTTGCTAGTGTTATCTTTTGTTGAACAAACAAGGGTGCTATCAGTTGGCTTAAGCTTTACAGATGTGACTGATACAGTCGGTTTCCAGCCTGATGTTTGTACCTTGGCATGTGGTCTTGTGGGTGATGGTTTGCTGGTCCAGATATACCAAAATGCAGTTAGGCTTTGTTTACCTAATGCTGCTTCCCAGTCTGAAGGTAATCCTTTATCGTCTCCAATTTGTACGTCTTGGTCTCCTGATAATATCAATATCAGTCTGGGGGCCGTTGGACATCATTTGATAGTTGTAGCTACTTCCAGTCCAAGCTTCTTGTTTATTCTCGGGGTCCGAGCTCTATCAGCGTGTCACTGGGAAGTATATGAAATGCAGCATGTGAGATTGCAGAATGAATTATCTTGTGTTTCTATTCCTCCGAAGCATTTTGAGCAAAAACCACTGGCTTTACGTGATAATATGATGGATAAGGGAGTTTTAGATATCCTTCCGGATGGGGTCGACATTGGTACTACCTTTGTTATTGGTACACACAAGCCTTCAGTGGAAGTTTTGTCTTTTCAACCAAATAAAGGTCTACAAGTTCTTGGTGTGGGGACCATTTCTTTAACAAACACTCTAGGAACTGCTATTAGTGGCTGTGTTCCTCAAGATGTAAGGCTTGTACTAGTTGATCGGCTTTACGTTCTTTTGGGATTGAGGAATGGAATGCTACTTCGATTTGAGTGGCCTGCTATCTCCACAATGTCCTCATTTGTAACCTCCAACCAGAGGCCTTGCAACAGTTCCTGTTTGGTGAACTTGGATGCTTCCTTATCTAAGACTAAAGCGTTTGATTTGTCTGATAAGGCCAGGGACAATCCTGTTCATCTACAATTAATTGCAATACGCCGCATTGGCATCACTCCTGCCTTCCTAATTCCATTGAGTGATTCCCTTGATGCGGATGTAATTGTTCTCAGTGATAGGCCTTGGTTACTGCAAACTGCCAGGCACAGCCTGTCATATACTTCTATTTCCTTTCAACCTTCAACACACGTAACTCCTGTTAGTTCTGTTGAATGCCCCAAAGGAATTCTATTTGTCGCAGAGAATAGTCTTCATTTGGTAAGTGTTGCATTCTGTTGTTTATATGCTTTGTGGATTTGTATCTGCACATTAGGAATACTTTTTAATTGATATGAATCTTGTCGTGCGTGATCACAGTGACGATAGAGATGTTATGATGTGTATACTTCTTTTTTGTTTGATTTTCTTAGACGGTCACTCTATTTGAGACTCTTTAGATCTATTATAATTTTCTCACTTTCAGTTCCTTATCTGTTTGTCGGAGCGTGGTTTTGATATCTCTACATGTAACAAGAAATTGACCAATGGTTTCTATAGTAGCAGTTCGGTCTGTTTCTAAATTTAATATCTAATTGATGATGCTTTAGTGTTTCTTTCTCAAACTTCTTCCCTTTTTCCTTTGGTTAATGGTATGTGAAAGAATGATTTTCTTTCCTGTCACTATAGGTGGAAATGGTGCACACAAAAAGGCTTAATGTGCAAAAGTTTCATCTTGGAGGCACCCTTCGGAAGGTTTTATATCACAGTGAAAGTAGGTTGTTGCTTGTTATGAGGACCGAACTAAGCAATGATTCGTCTTCTTCTGATATATGTTGTGTAGATCCGCTCAGTGGGTCAGTTTTATCATCTTTTAGACTTGATCCTGGGGAAACAGGAAAGTGCATGGATTTCGTGAGGGTTGGAAATGAACAGGTTTTGGTGATTGGAACTAGTCTGTCTGCTGGTCCAGCTATAATGCCTAGTGGCGAAGCTGAAAGGTAATCATCCACTATGCCTTAATGGGTCTTCTGCTCTAAAAAATTTGTCCTTCTCTTGCTGTTGTATGATTCTACTAGGTTTCGCCATTTTTACTATGAAAAGTCTCAGTGGCTTCATGCCCATATGTTAGTAGCTTATGGACTCAAAATCTGGCAAAAGTGATTTTGCAGCTTCCTGGTTCTGTGTTGCTTGTGAAGCTACACTTTATCTTATGGGGAATTGTAGCTTATGTATTTTGGATTCTTATTTGTGTCATTGTTCCGAATAAACCTTCCCAGAATTCTTATTCAAGTCCTCCCGCGTGAAAATAGTTCAAAATCTTGTTCTACAAAAATTTCTGTTATGTTCTGCATGCATCCTAACTGAATATATTTCTGGCAGTACTAAGGGTCGTTTGATTGTCCTCTACCTTGAACACACGCAAAACTCAGATAGTGCTTCTATGACATTTTGTTCAAAGGGTGGGTCATCTTCTCAACGAAATTCGCCTTTCCGTGAAATTGTTGGGTATGCTGCTGAGCAGCTATCAAGCAGTAGTCTTTGCAGTAGCCCAGATGATAATAGTATTGACGGGATTAAGCTTGATGAACCTGAATCATGGCATTTGAGGCTAGCTTATGCGATCGTATGGCCTGGAATGGTACTCGCTGTCTGCCCATACCTTGATCGTTATTTCTTGGCATCTGCTGGTAATGCTGTAAGTTGCACAGTGCTTTTGTGCTTTCTTCTAATGATGGTTCATCTTCTGATGGTGTATCCATGTCTTATGATGGTGTATCTTCCTCTTGTCTCAGTTTTATGTCTGTGGTTTTCCAAATGATAATTCTCAAAGGGTGAGAAGGTTGGCTGTAGGAAGGACACGCTTTATGATAATGACTTTGACTGCTCACTTTACTAGAATTGCTGTTGGTGATTGCCGCGATGGGATCCTTTTCTATACCTACCATGAGGTAATTAGGAATAGATGATTCTGTTTAGTGATGTAGTATTTTGTTTTGCATACCTTAGCCTTTCTTATTATATTTTGGAAGGATAAAATAGGGTTTAGGTCTCGTGTTGCGATAGTTGTTATCTACCTACTTAATCTGCTTTCTCATTTGCCAGGATGACAGGAAACTGGATCAACTTTATTGTGACCCTGTTCAGAGGTTGGTGGCTGATTGTATTCTTATGGATGTTGATACTGCTGTTGTGTCAGATCGTAAGGGGAGTATTGCTGTCTTGTCATGTTCAAATCAGTTGGAAGGTATTTAATTTTATTCGTTTGATGTACTTGTTTGTAATTGCATGCATTGTTTTGGTTGCAGATATGAAATGCCTTTGAAATACAGTGCCAATTTAAATATTCTGGGGAGTCTATAGGAAGTGATATCGTACTTTAGAAAATTGGTGACAATAGAAGGAATGCATTTTAACAAATTAATCCCAAGAAACATTTAATACCATGTGATGTTTTTCTCGACTTTCACTGGTTAGAGGAACTTATTTTCACAATGGAATCCTTCATACTTTTTACGGCCTGTTTGGTAGAGGGATTTAGTAGGGGGATATAAGAGAAGTCCGATATACAGATTTGGGTTGTGTATATCCGGCGTTTGTCTAAATTTGGTGCCCATATATAATTTGGCCTTGATTTCTATACCCCCTTGGAGGGGGTTTCCAAATCTTATCCGGCTTCCACTTTACCAAAAAACCCCTTGTCGCCCGACATGTTTGTCTGCCTTGATACTCCTCTCTCTCTCTCTCCCCAGAACTCTTCACGAAATATGATATCACCCTCTTCCTCCGCAAATCAAATCCAACCATGGAAACAGCCCCGCGAATTTCAGATTCTTTCCCTCTCCTTCTTCCCCTGTTCCACTCCATCTCTCTCAGTTCTCTGCCCGAGATTACCCTGTTTTCATACCAGTGAGTTCTTCTCTCATTTTCCTTCAATTATATCATCTTTCTCATTTAATTAATTACCCCTATTTGTTAATTACCCCTATTTGTTTTTACGTGTTACTTTCTTGGGTTTTTACCTAGTCTAACGATTTTAACTGTTGTAAACCGATGTCTGGAGTATTTCCTTACAGTGAGTGAAGCAATCCTATGAATCTAGTTTCGTGTCTGGTGGTGCTTATAACCTTTTATCCTTAATTCTGCTTTTCACTTTGTTTATTTATTTCGTGGAGACATTGGGAGAGAGATTCTGCTTGGTTTGAGATCGATTTGTTTGTTTGGTGGGGGGTGAAATATAAATTTTGCATCATTGTACATTATCCACCCCCTCATATCAACTACAAAACAAAGCAACTTTTAATCTCCCTTTCTTAGTTAGTGATCGTGTCGTTTCTGTATCAAAAATAATTTATAAAACTGAACAATTACTACTACTCTAACGAATAGTGGTAAATATTCCGAGTATCGTTCCTCAGGGATTAAAAGGCTAAGTTGCAAAATTTCAATTGATTTCTAAATTAATTCAATAAAAAAAAAGAGGTTTTGGTTTGATTTTCTAAAATTTATAAAAACTAAATTAAACTTAAGCAATTAAAAAGTGAAGAGAGTTTATGAGAGAAAAGTATAGGGTTTCGAATCCACTCTACACGTTGTAACAATTCCTATGCGACGATAAAGGTTAATTACTCGAATCAATCCGGATATCGCTTGGGTTCGCGGGCCCTTGCGGTATCACCAAAGAATTTTATGAATCACCAAATAGCATGGGGTATCGCCGCCTAGCACGAACCGTCTTACTAGTACGACCCGTCTCAATGGCACGGATCGTCTAATAGCACGGCGCGTCTTACAGAGTATAACCCATCTTACCCAGTTATCACAAACAATTAAGAACCGTTGTATGAACGTGCATAATGCGAGTTTGAGCTTCATCTACGCCCTAAAAGAGGAGCTTAGCCGGCCATTGTCAGAGGCCAGAACCTAGCTGTTGTCTGCTTCGAAGTGTCCTTTTCTTTTCTCTGATGCCGTGATATTATGTGTTTTTTTCCAAGGCTTACTGCCTTTTCCTTTTATAATAGCCATATGCTGCCGCACCATGTTTCCTACTCAAGTCGGTTGTCCAATTCCCCTTGTGCACACCATTCCATAGCCCTAGCCGATTATAACTTACGGCCCACTAATCACTTATTGATTAATGAAGGCAGCCCACCATTTACTGACCATCACCAATTCCTTTCCTTTTATATTGCAAAACCAATTGCCACCATCATTTATGGGCCCAATTAGGCGTGGAATAGCATGCAGGTTTTTGTCCTCCAATTTTGATCATTTGGGAGTTAAATTGGGTGCTTCTTTCTTTCAATATCCTTCCAAGATTGGGCCCATCACTTGAATTAATTTGATTGAGGGCTTTGATTTCCAAACAAATAAATCCAAATTTTGCGCTCTTTATATCAAAGCCTACAAAAATATGCAAACGAAGCATTATACTCCAATTAACAAAATAAATAAACTTAGCAAAGATAAATTAAGGGGCGCCAATGTGAACAATTATGCGCCTATCAGTTAGTCTTTATCCCCCTCTTGTTGTATTCCTTTCTCCCCTCCAAAACATATCCCGCTAGCAAACAAGCCATTAATGAACATAAAAGTCTGTCAGACTGTAACTATGGTTCCTTTTGCCGATTTCAGAGAACTAGTTTAGCCCCAGCCCCGACATTCATGCCAACTGAATGATCCTAGTCTGTTGGACATGTTCCACTCCATATTGACTCATTCATCACCAACTCTCAACAATCAGTTCCGACAACTGCCGCCTCCCACTGTCAATGATTGAGAGATCATCAACAATCCTTGCATTCATTTGAAGCACACAATCTTGGATATTAATGCTCACATCACTCATCACTGCAGCAATTAAAAAAGATTGCTGTAGTTGTCATGCAGACAAAATGAACAGTAAAAATCGATCTGTTAACATAGGTAAGAGATGAGCCTGTTGCAGGCAATTTAAACTCTTGTGGTGTGAGAAGGTATCAATAGCTTGATTGGTGTGAGGAGATGGAGGAGGACACGTGGCTAGAGTGAGGGAGGTCCAGTGAGGGACAAGTGCGTGCTTCAAATGGTGATTATAGCGTGGTTAGATTGGTGGGTGGAGGAAAGTTGAAGTATGCAGTTTGATAGGAGCCACCCATCTGGTACCTTCTGCTGTTATATTGATGTGTATAAATTTCAGTGGTAGAAGCAAAGAATGGATTTGCCACACATGGTTACTAATACCTGCACCAGCTAGGAAGAGCGCCTTAGTTCAAATTGATGAAAATAGGGGGGCAAAGAAATCAAAATCAAGGTGAAAACAGAATTTACACGGTTTAATTGTTATAATCAATCTTGATAGACAAAATGGCAAAACAGTTTGTAGTAAACCCAGATAGCTGGGAGTCTGGGACGCAAGTCTTTGTTGAATTGAGTGGTCAATGTTGAGTAAATCGATTGAAGTTCTTGCCTAGATGAACCCTTTTCCCTTGCTTGCCTTTTCATTTCTCCATCTCTCTCCTGCGCAAACGCGAGGTGGGGTTTGGGAAGAAATGAGAATGGAAGCTATGGGATTGGAGTGTCATTTTTAAGGGTTATTAACTATGCTGTTATGCAATTTATGAATGAATAACAAGCTCTTCCTAGCCAATCTGTTTTGGTTAAGTCAGTGTTCCTTTCTTGAAGTTAACAGGACTAGCAGGCTTTTTATGGTACTACATCATCTTTTGATTTCCTTTTGGGGTATTGACTCGCTTATTTAACGATTCTATGCATGCATATTTTTTGCGTACATAATTTACGGTAACGTCCTGCCGCAGATAATGCAAGTCCAGAACGCAACCTAACACGAAGTTGTTCATTCTATATGGGTGAGATAGCCGTGAGCATCAGGAAAGTAAGTTCTTACTCATTTTCTAGCTGTTTTACAGACTAAATTCATTTGGACTCTGGTGAGTTCATGTGTAAAGTTATAACAATTTTAAGTCAACGCCACAAACTGGCTGACTTTAGGATCGTGTGGTACGTGTGAACTGGCATTCAGAGTAAGAAGCATGCGAACATTATTCCGGTAAAATTATTCTAATAACATGAGAACATTATGAGCAAATTATTCAGGTAGAAAATATCACATACTTCATATCTTAATGAAACTATGATTCATATGACAACATTCTAAGTCATGCAGAACAATATTAGAACATTATATGCTATTGATGTATTGGTTATACAAGGTTTCAAAACATATACAAAATGCATGAGTTGCATTCTGAAGAATGTGAAACAAATGTTATTATGAGGAGATCCAACACATAGAACGCTTCGAATGGGTATAAGAAATTGTTTCAGGTTAAGATGCTTTTAGGACTGTCCGAGGAGAACTGGGGTCCAGCACGTGTGTTCGACTTGATACATATCCTGCGTGGAAGTGCATTTGCTTCTTAGAAGACACATATTGATATTTTAGTATATATTTATTTATGATATGGTAGTAAAGTATATAATCTGATTACTAGCTATATATTTCAACTTTAGACCGCAAGTAATGGAAGGTAGAGCTCCATATTATGTATATAAAGCGTTCTCCTATTTTTCACTCTCTCACAACATCACACTCAATTCTTTGCCATCATATTATTCACGAATAATTTGTTAGAAAATCGTCCATTGCATACCTTTGGTTAATCTTGCATACGTTTTGATTTTGTTTTGATACCCATTGGTGTGCGTAGTTCCAATTAGAAGATGCCGAGCTTTGCTAGTCTCGAGAATTTTTCACGTCTTATCCATGAAGTGTTGCTGATGTATCTGCAAATTGTCATTGAAGTGTTGGAAATTATTGCATCGCCCCCTGTTAGGCAGAATAAAAAAGTTGGTGGCTGTCATTGTAGAATTTTCTGTACTTCTTAGAGCTATGCAACAAAGACAGGTAATGGAAACCAATGGAAATAACTGTCAGGTGGTTCTATTTACCATAGGAGAGGGGTCATGATGTTGCAGTTAGGACAGCAGCCAGGTAACTTGATCAAGAAGTTGCCAGCTGAGAATTCAGAAAGAAAAGGATTTTAGTTCCATGTAAATATTCATGTTTTAAAGACCTCATGTGGCCATGATTTGCTGCAGGAAATGTGGATAATTTGGTTCATAAGTAGGAAGGAATTGTTTCTCAGAGAGTGGGTATTAGATACTCTTCCTGCAGCATATGATCACATGATTCGAGTCATTGATCTATTTTGAAGTTTCTAGGTTATTCTTGTTGTGTGCATTTCAATTATGTTGTTGGGTGGTGGTTTAAATTGAAGTTTTTAGTTTTCCATTCTTCATTGGGATGGTTTTCAGAGGACATATGCCCTTCGGGGGCAACACTGTGACTGGAAAAAGTTGATTATTTACACATCTTTATATAGTTATATATGTGTAACTGCTGTACTTGTATTGGGAGCATTGTTGAATTTTAATTTACACTGCTATTATTACAAGTTTCTGTCTTTATCTTGTGTGTAAGTGAACATGTCATTTTCTTTCCTTGTAGGGTTCATTTTCGTACAAACTACCAGCTGATGACATACTGAAGGGCTTTGATGTTGCTAATACAATTATGGACTTGTCTCATAATAGTATTATGGCCAGTACGCTATTAGGGAGCATAATAGTTTTCATTCCTATATCAAGGTATGTACTAAGGTTGATATTTTTTCTCTGATACTACTAGATGGATGGTCTAGGGGTATTTGTTGATCTGAAGGCTTGGAGTTGTGCGTGTGTGTAGTGTTTGCGTGCATGGCACTTGTCAATTTTTCTTTTTTTTTTTTGCTTTATATTTAGGCCACAAGCCTTCAACCTATGGTAGGCCTAGAACTTTCTAAGGAGTGGAAGTATTGGTCTTTTATTTGATATCTTAGTAGGAACGACAGCCAAATATATTGGCCGTAGCCTGTAACCTATCTTCTCCGTGAAGAGTCTACATAATTTGATTGTGGTGGTTTGATTTTTTTGGGTTATATATTAGATTTTGTACCTAAAGAAGAAACACACAAAACACATAAGCAACATGGCATTCCCCTGCAAAATGCTCACTGCAAGGCTGATATAGTGATGTACATGTGGTTGTGGGTGTGTGATTTTTCTGAGTATTTTAGATAACTTAGATTTTGTGCCAACAGAAGAAAGATGCAAAACATCGGAGCAACAGGGGCATACCCCTGGAGAATGCTCTCAACAAGCCAACAAGACTGCCACCAACCAAACCAAGCAAAACAATACATTTCTAACTTTGAAGACTCTAGCTGAAGTTTCCATAAATAACACAAGCCCTTGTTCTCCCAATTGTTTGTGATACCGTCCCAGTAGCTGACCGTGTCTCTGACTCTAGCTATAGCTACAGCATAGTGTTAGGCTCCTCACTCTCATCGTTGAAAATTCAGTTTTTCCTTTCTTTGTATATGGTATATAGAGCCTGGTAAAACCAACTTGCAAATGGCAGAAGGAAAATCACTCTTCTTCAAGTGTTGAATGACCAAGTTCAGATCTTGCTTCCTTTTGGTAGGTCTTCTAGAAATACCAAGCCTTTGTAGAACCGGTTGCCAGATAAATGCAGAATTGGGATAAGTAAACCACAAGTGACTGAGACTCCCGAGCAAATAAAGAAGTGATTGTGAGACTCATCATCTTCTTGCTGACACGGAACACATAGCATCCGTTGTCATCCCCCAATTGAAAAGTCTATCCTTGTTTGAGAGCCCATGCCAGCATGCCAACCGCATAATAAAGCCCACCTATGAAAACCTTGCTTCAACCAGGCTGTAAAAGCCGAAGGACCACCTTCTGTGAAGGTCTAATGGGTTGCCATGCATTTTTAACAGAGAAGAGGCCATTCATAGTACACACCATATCACACTGTCGCCTTACAAGGCCAAGTTTTTGAGTAACAAACATTTAGTCTGGAAATCACACATTTAGCTACCTTTCTGGGGTCAATAACCCAAACAAAGAGTTTGTAAGCCAAATTATAAAAGCTGAGTTACAAGAAGGATACATATGTTGACTTGGTTTGTGCTTTTATTTATTTATGGGGGCTTTGATAGATGTGCCAGCACAGAAAGTTATAATGGCTTTGATGGAGTGAAGGTTTGATACTGCAACTTAAACAACTCAAACAGATTTCAAAACATGCTCTGTGCCCTGCACCTCGGAGTGCCTTGGTTTTGCTTCGGGTGTTGAGGCGCCTTAGGTGCATCTTGTTTCTCATCAGTGTAGGCTCAAGTCACACACTCCAGCTTTGACTATAGGAATCATAACTCCTTTGAGATCTATAAAGTTCATTGATTATGAAACCAAAGATAAGACAGGAGTTTTTTTATCTTCCAATTTCCTGGATTGGAGTGCCTCTTTTCCCTCAAATTGGGGTATCTCTTTTCGTAGATGGCTTAACAGAAAATGGGGATGCTATCCATCCGAGTGAAATTCCTTATAGACTGTAGTATAAACCTTTGTCCCATCCTTTGAGAATCGAATTTGCCAATGCTCCACTCGACTGGGATGGCTAACGGGGATATGATTTGCTCTTTTTTTTTTTTTTTTTGGTGTATCGGAAATTTAACTATTAAAACAAGGAGACAAAGTTTGGAACAGATTTAACACAAACAAATACAACTACTCCTAAAACAGGAAAGGAAACTAGCTAATCCCTAAGGTGCCTTGTTCCCAAGGCATCCTCTCGCACGAAGTAACGAACTGATTGAGGAGACTCCTCAGTAACCACCAGATCTTCCAGCTGCTCGGCTCCCAATCTAGCCAAATGATCTGCACAGCTATTTGCTTCTCGAAAGATATGAGAGAGAGTTGAATAGGTTCCTCTTAAAAGAACGTTGGCATCTCGAATCAGGGCTTGGTGAGGATGTCCAATTGCATTCCCTTCATTCACCAACTTGACAGCCTCCATAGAATCTGACTCCACTTGCACATTTTGATAGCCTTTCTCATGCATTATGGTGAGACCTCTATAGATCCCCACCAGTTCCGTTTCCAGGCTTGAAGTACTCCTGATTTTCCTGTAATAGCCCAGCAGCCATTTGCCCATGTGGTCCCGAAATAACCCTCCAAATCCAGCCTTGTCATTGGTCAGGTACATGCATCATTGGTCAGGTACATGCATCCATCTGTGTTGAGTTTAACTCCAGCTGTAATGGGAGGACACCAACTAATTAGAACACTGTTACTGCTGCCAACGGTGAGAGTTGATTTGAATGCCTCGGAAATTTCAGTGGAATAGGCTATGATAGCCTTTCTCATGCATTATGGGGATATGATTTGCTGATTGACTAAGCAACATCAATCTCTAATGGTCAGGCACTGTTTCATTTGTTTACTGTGAGTCAATCATTGATAGAAGCCCTCTTGTGGTTCTCTATATTTCACTCTTTCTATTAATTCCATACCTGCTTAAGCGGCCATAATAGAAGCTAACTTATGGTTACGGTTCAGGAAGAACCCAAAGAAAAGCAGTTGGCTCTTCCTGCTTATGGTTCTGTGATGGCTAATCCATTAGATGGTTGGATGATCACAATTACCCACTTGGAAGCCTCGAGTGAAGCCCACCGGCCCAACAGTACTGGAGAAGTCTTTCCAATAAATGTGATATGGTAGTTCTTTCATTGAGTAATAGGAGTTTATTATACTTTGGAAGTCTTTTATTTTCGTTAGGATTGGTCATTTATAAATAAGAGATCTATTGCTGTTTAATGATTAAGGTTGAGACTTGAGAGTTTTGAGAATTAGGGTTGCAGCCCTTGCATGTTTGCTCTCTTCCTTCATTCCTTTTCACCATATATGTTCTCCATAGCTTTGGGTGTTATCCACAAGCTGTATGTCTTCATTTAATGGTGGTCTTCCTATATACAGATGGCGATTCTATAGATTGATGCTTCTTAGAGTGCATTTCAATATAACTTTTATTTTTTCTGTTGCTAAACATGGTTCTTGGTTTTGACAAAATGCTTGCTTTTTGTAGGGAAGAACATTCGCTTTTGGAAGCTTTGCAAGCTAGACTGGTTGTTCATCCACTGACTGCTCCTATCCTAGGAAATGATCACAACGAATTCCGCAGCCGCGAAAGTTCGGTAAGAAAAGTGGGAAATCACTTTCCCTTGATAGCCAAACCAAACCAACCAGAGCCTTATGTCCCAATCAATTGGGGTTGGCTACATGAATCCTGTTTTTCCATTGAGCTCTGTCTAGGGTGAACTCTTCACTTAGGTTTAGTAAGCCCAAGTCCTTTCGTATGACGGCATCCAAAGTCAATTTAGGTCTTCCTCTTCCCCTTGCCCTACTATCCGCTACTATCATATCACTCTTCTTGACTACTCCGTCTGGAGGTCTACAAAAGCTAGAAGGATGGATACAAGCTAAAAAATTGGACCTTGAGGCAGTGCCCATTGGGACTTTTAAAATGTATAGAGGTCATTTATATGCCGAAGGTGTCCGATTATGCATACATATGTTCTGTATCTAGCGAGCTAAAGTCAGGTTCATGAATCCTGGGAAGAAAGAACAACTCCATTAGTTTTTCTACAGAGACCATTCACCTCGAGTTTTTTTGTTTGTTTGGTAAATTGCAATCTTATTAAGCACAAACGAACCAAGAACAAAAGGCATATTTGCTACTATCTGAGTTCCGACATTGAGCAGCGGCTGTTTCTTTACGGGTTGTAGGTTAGGACCTTCTGTTAAATGTCGCACTCCAAAATGTTTGTTCATAGTGTTGAGACCACGTACTAAGATGGATTTGCATTTATATGGTGGACAAATTTCTGTTCACTAAAATCATGGGCTCATTGTTATTGGCACTTGTAGACGTAGGTGTTTTGTCTAGAATCAAGGAAACTTTGAGGAATGCAATTATGTAGAAGTATTATGGACTACATATTTCTTTTCTTGTTGACACCCTCTAAAGTTCTGGTTACATTGAATTTTGTAAGATTGCTACACTTGGACTTTGTTTTTTGCTTTGGCCCTTTTTTTCTTCTTGTTCTTTTGTTAGTCTCATTTTTCTTATGACTATGTGCATGTTTATATGATTGACAGGCTGGAGTACCCAAGATACTCGATGGGGATATGTTAGCTCAGTTTTTGGAGCTTACAAGTATGCAACAAGAGGCAGTGCTAGCATTACCACTCGGTTCACTGGATACAGTGATGTTGAGTTCAAAGCCGCCTTCTTCTACTGCACCAATTACTGTCAACCAGGTGGTTCGACTTCTTGAACGAGTTCATTATGCCCTGAATTGAGACTCCTCTTCCTGGTTTGCACTCTTGCTCCTTATTCTATTACCGGTTTTTTTGAAGAAATGGCACTCCGAGTCTTCAAGAGGAGGAAGTCTCTAAAAATATGAGACAGAGGGACACACCTTCGTTTCTCCCTGCTTTTGTAGAGTGAAGCAGCCCCAGCAAAAGATTGTCCAACCTGGTCCCTTACGTACAAACAGATGCGTGGTTGGAAGCCATCGGGCCTAAACCGTAGAGATTATCTTTCATAGGGCAAACAGCTAATTAAGAGAAGATATCTATAAAGCCCGGCCTGAGTTGCCTTCCTACGACACAAAATTGATGGAATCTCGAAGTTCTTGTTCCATATGTACAGAACTCCCATGAGTAGCACAAAACTGATTTGTGTTGTAGGTGCATT
Organism: Vaccinium vitis-idaea; assembly: GCA_963854785.1. Classification (NCBI taxonomy): domain Eukaryota; kingdom Viridiplantae; phylum Streptophyta; class Magnoliopsida; order Ericales; family Ericaceae; genus Vaccinium; species Vaccinium vitis-idaea. The sequence goes on from OY978220.1 coordinate 445,238, forward strand.
GGCTTTTTGGTGTTTCTTTATCCTTTAAAGCTCAAATGGACGCACAATTTTATAAGATTTTCCCATGCAAAGCAAATAATACATGTAACTTTTTTGGCAATGTATAATATATATGTGGCTTTTTAGAAGAGTTGAATCATGGGCTCCATCTGCTTGTCAAGAAATTAGTGCATGAATATTGTTCTTGTGAAGTTAAAAGGAAAACAAAATTTCTTTTCTACGTTCATTTGGTAAGAGATTTTATTGTGAGAAAAAGTTGAAAAATTGAAGTTAAATCCCATGTGAAAATAATGGAAAATTAAGATTCTCGCAAAATCTTCCTTTTTTAAATTACACTAATTCTAGTGGAAAAATTAGAGGTGATTTTTTCTACACCCTAGACAATGCATAAAAAGTTCAGACTTGCGATTTCTTTCCCAGTAATTGAATGTCTGCATGAGCCTGGCGATTATCTTACGGACAAGGAAGATTAAAAAAAAGAGAAGCATCTCTCTTTTATTTAGTGTGTAGTCTAGAGTAGATAATGATCCTTTCTCTCCCTCCAAGAATTGAGCTGACGAATCCTAAGGTTGAGAAACTGAACACCACGGCATGGGCGAGGAGAGCATCTGACGGGTTTGCTTCACGAAAGGTGACCACGCATTCGACCTGGGCAATCAATGAAAGGTGACCACGCATCGACCTGGGCAATCACAGGCTATAACGTAACATTACAATCTATGGAATTTTGTTTGATTCTATTCAGGAGGCCGGGTCATAGCAGGACGTAATGTGTCTTCAGCTAAAAAGCATGTGTACCTTGGGTTTGACCTAAATCCAACTGCAACCAGGATTCTTTCTCAAACCTATCTTATTCATCATATCCCTCACTCTATCTACTTCACGCCATTTGCCTTTGGAAGCATATATGTTGGAAAGAAGAATGTAGTTCCCGGGATTACTGGGCTCTAATCTGAACAATTGTTTCGCGGCAATCTCACCTAATGCCATGTTATTGTGAACTCTACAAAAACTCAGTAAAGCTCCCCAAACACAACCATCGGGCTCGAATGGCATTTTCTTGATCATAGAATAAGCCTCTTCTAGCTTCCCTGCGCGACCCAAAAGGCTCACCATGCAAGTATAATGTTCCACCCCTGCGTCAATTCCATGCTCTCTGAACATGCTGTTAAAGTAGCACTGCCCTTCTTCCGTTAATCCACTTTGGCTACAGGCGGATAATATACCCGTGAAACTAACCAAGTCGGGCTTCTGCCCAGTCCTCTGCATCAAATGAAAGATCTCAATAGCTTCCTTAGCTTTTCCATGCATTGCGTACCCACCCAATATTGCATTCCAGCTAACCAAATTTCTAGTAGGCATCCTGTCAAAACAATGACGAGACATTTTGATCCTTCCACATTTAGCGTACATGTCAATCAATGCACTGCCAACATATACATCACCAGAGATCCCACTTCTGATAGAAAAACCATGAGCTGCCTTCCCATGCATCAATGCTGCAGTGTTTCCACAAGCTGGTAATATGCAAGGGATAGTTACAGAATTTGGCTTCACCCCAGCAATCTGCATCTCTCTGAATAGGTCCAAAGCCTCCATGTCTTTGCCATTTTGAGAACAAGCAGCTATCACTGACGTCCAAGACACCACATTCAAGTCCATCCCTTTGTCCTTGAACTGCCTAAATACCATCAATGCCTTGTCCGCAAGGCTGTTTCTTGAAAGCCCACTAATCAGTGCACTGCAAGCGCCTATATCTAATTCGTCCATTTCATCAAACACTCGTGACATCTGTGAACTACACCTACACTTCCCATACATATCTATAAGGGCGCTAACGATGCATTTGTCCGATCCCCATCCCATCTTGATCACATAACTATGAATCTGATTACCCAAAATCAAATCCTCCAGATCCCCCACTGCAGGCAGAACACTTGATATACCAGTCCCGTTTGGCTTTAAACCTCGCGAATGCATCATTTGAAACATCAACGCTGATTCTGAATAACATCCACTCTGATTGAATCCCGCGATCAACCCATTACTAGATACTACGTTTGGTTCGATCCCTTTTCTCTCCATGTCCTCAAAGGCTTCTTTTGCCTCACTTACATGTCCTAGACGAGCATAACCCGAAACTAAAGCACTCCAAGAAACCACGTCTGGTTCAGACATTGCGTCGAGCAGTTTGCGGGCATCCTTTAATTGACTGCATTTAACATACATATGAACCAAAGATGATTGAATAAATGGATCTGAATGAAGCCCAGATACGGATGCAATGCCATGAACCTGTCGTCCGGCTTTGATATTGGATAGAGCAGTGCATGCCTTGACTACTGTGGGGAGAATAAAGGCATCTGGGACATGGCCTTGATATAGCATTCGTGAAAATAAACTGAGGACTTGTCCGAAATTATTGAGTTTTGAACAAGCATAGATGAGGGAGTGAATCGAGGAGGACGACGAGGTTTTTTGCATCGGCGAAATAGAGGTGATTGACGTAGAGTGAGAGGAGTTGAGTCCCGTGCAAGACCCTCCGCGGCCACTCTCAATATGCGCTTCTGCTGTAGCTCAAGTGCTCAACACAAAATCGACGTTATTTATTTCTGAATATGCTTTTTTAAAAACATCATAAGCAATAAACTTTCAACTCATTTTGCGAATAAAGTTGAAAAAGAAGAGACTTATCACAAGTAGTGATCCATTTGTCATGGAAAAAATTGTTAAGACTCTCCATTTTCAACCCCCCGCCAGATGTGCTTGGCAGTGAGATCCCTCCCATAAAGGATTTTGGGTTAGTCTTGACTTTATGGAAGAAATTTTTTTTCCCCTTCAATTCGGTCAAACACATGTCATCAACTCTAGGACTAATGAATTGGTAAAAAATTAGTACTTCCTCTTTCCCAAAATTTTAGTCCACTTTTACATTTTCGATTCTCTTCTTCTCAATTGTCTGTATCTTTCAATTTATAATACTCTCCCCGTTTTATTTTAATAGTCCGGTTCAGTCTCCAATACAATTTATAAATTGTTCTTATCTTTCAATATACTAGTAATGAATTTTATGAAAAATATGGATATTATATGATAGATCTCCGTAGGTCTATTATACAAAGTTTTTAAAATCTAATAATTTATAAATTGCATTGGAGACTGAAACGAACTATTAAAATGGAACGGAGACAGTATTTTTAAAAATTTCAAAATATTTGTTTTAAAATACTGATTGAAATATATCAAATAAAATTCATATTGCATATATAAAGTCTTATATATATATATATATATATATATTGCAAGGTATAAATATTTTTTTCATCAAAGTTGAAATAGTAAACACGCACTAAAATATATAATTTTTTTTTTATCATCAAGTTAAAAATATCAGGACTAAAATTTTGGGACGGGAAAAAACTATTTTTTTCCTCCTATGTCAAGAATCGAAGATATAGGTGCGAAGCGTAATCCCAGAGCCAAAGATGTTCCAGTTAGTTCGTTATAGCCGTTGGAAATCCCCGCTCAAAAACCTGAAGAAATCTCAATCAAACCTACTTTTTCCCTTCTACATCTCAACCACCACCACCGTAGCTCGCGATGAGTCGAATCCGAGTAGACCTTCACCGCCTCCGATCCGAGTTTCGATCACTGAGTCAGCTGGTAGGGGTGTGTTCGCGACTCGGGCGATCGGTGCTGGTGAACTCATCCACATGGCCAAACCCATCGTCTCTCACCCCTCTCTCTCTACACCCACCAGTGTTTGCTATTTGTGCCTTAGAAGTCTCAGAAACAGAACCACATCTGAAGCTCAGGGTGTCTCGTTTTGCAGCCATGATTGTGAGGAACAATCTAAGGTACAATGGGTGCTTTTTACATCTAATTTAATTTTTATTGGGGTTACAACTTACGATCTTATTGATTGGGGTTTGATTTCAGAAGGATTACTGTATTAGAAATTGATGTATGCCTACCACATGTTTGACATTTGGGTTCTCAAGGAAATCGTGTTTGGCCTTTGGTTTTTGCGCAATTGAGGTTCATACGGCCTGGAACTTCATGGACGAATGGCAAGGTTTTGGTTGATCAAACCTGCTCATCCTAAGCCTTTTTTCGGGTAGTTCAAAATTTCATTGAAAGAACACCACAATACAAAGAAAAGTAGGACTTACGTTAGCAACCTGAAGTCATAAAACACAGTATCCATTCCGTTGCCGTAGGCAACTGACGCAGGATGTCTAGAAAGAACAACAGTAAAGAACATAACCTTCAGATCGGCACCTAAGGAGGCCTAGAAATCCAAAGTGGGGAAGTAAAGCCATTCGCTATTATACTAAAGAAAATTCATATTATCCATTATTCGAAGCATGATGTGAGAGTCCTTTAAAGAAGGTCTTACAGATAAACATAAGAACAAGGATAGCCTGATAGAGTCTAATAAACAAGATAAATCTTGGTTAATAATCATGATTAATCCTGAATAACGAATATAAATCAATAGGATCATTATCTAATTCTTGTTGTTCTCCATCTGTGGTTAAGTGCGTTTTTGTTTTCTTTTGTTTCCGGTCATCAATCTTTTGGTTCAAATATTGGTTCTTAGAAAAAGAAATTTATTCACCCCATTTCTGTAGCTCCTTCCATTTGATTGTTTCATGCTTCAATCTGTATTTCCTATTTCCTTGGTAAATACAGTCCTCGAGTAAAAGATACTATCTCTTCCAACACCCACCAACTCACCAAAACCATATCGTTATATAGAGTAACAGAAGAAAGGTATTTCCTGTTCTGTGTTCCAGTTATGCAGTTCATATAATTTGGACAAGGTCTACTATTTTGCATGGTACTTCTACTTGCGTACACCTTACTCCGAACTTTTTTTCACGGGGCTATGTTGCACGCCCTGTATATGACCGAGTCATCATCCAGCCGGAATAGTATTTCTCTTATAGAAAGATGAAGTTCGCTCGATGAGACTTCTTTATGTACTTAGAGACTTCTTATATGCTTAGAGGCTTCTTTATATGCTTAGCATGCTTTCAAAATTAGGCTTTATCCTGTAGGATTTTATGCATTGACATGAAACCCTGGGATAATACCTTTGGCCTTATCCTTGATCTGTTTTCTTGATCAAAGCCTTATCCTTTACTGCGTAAGTCAGTTTACAATTTTTTTTCTATGGTACATATAAAGCATAACTTCAAACTAAAAATATGTTTTTATGGACGTATCCCACCGGTACCTGCCACTTTTAGGTTTTACCCTACCAACATTCCTATACCATACTGCTACCCGTACCTTTATCCATGCACATGCTTCATGTAATCAATAGTAAAATTGGATAAAATAAGTTTCTTTTAGTATCCATTTCACCTAATTTTCACTTTTACTTTTTCATGGTGTTAGGTGTTTCACGAAGTTGAGAAACAAGCTGATTGGTCAGCGTACAAGGAGTACTGCTGGTATGGAAGTTAGTCAAAACCTTAACTTCCTCATATTCATATTGTTGAGGATTTTGCATTGCATTAGTTTTGAAGCGTTTGGAATCGAAACAACATCTTTTAGGCCTCACACTAGATATTCTTGTAGATTGGATTTGAATAGAATCTCAATTTGTCCACTTTATCCATCGGCAGCTACATGAGTGAGCTCAGTTCAGTCGGCGTTCTGTGTTCTAAAACAAATATTCTCAACCCACTTTTTTGAGATTGAATGAGGACATTAATTTAATTTCCCTATCAAGTGTTCATGGGATATTGCCTTGTGTTAACTACCGGCTCAGAGTTTTCTTTGCCAAATTCTATTGCTATAGACATGGAACTAAATTCCAGTTTTAAAATCGTACTCCAAAAGTTATGCCATTAACTCTTAAGAAGAAGCTGTAACTTTCTGCCGTGGTTTTTTTCCCTTCGGAGAATAGTGCATAGTACTACCTGGAAAATGATGCATTTGTGTATGATGACTCTTCTGCTTCTCTGTTTTGTTGGAAGAGTTATGGCCAATTACTAGCAGCTTTAGAAGTTGTGGTTCTTGTAATACATAAATAAGATTTTTTTGATTCATGCTTTTCTTAGTAATATCGTTCCATTATCATCCTGAACTCTTGTAGTGCTAGTTTTGCATATATGATTTGCTAGTTTTCTTATGTACCTTTCCTGTGGTGGGCAACCAAGCTTTCATTCATCAAAGGAGCAGAATCTTGGGAATTAAATCCACTTCCCTCCTAGGGCTATGGAGCAATTGGCCAGTCCTTGCCGAAGTTTGTGAATCTGTTATTATTTTGCCCTACCTCTTATTCTGAATCGAGCATCAGATTCAGTATCTCTTATTACTTTGAGCTACACCTTCCACACTTGATCACCTTAATATTTCTGATTACTTTGAACTACACTAGCTCTAATTACTTTGTTCTGCACCGTACCCTGATCACCTTCAACAACTCTAATTTTGCCATAAGCTAAGTCCTATCTCACTGAAACTGAACTGTAATGGCTTGAACTTGCATCAGTTGGTCTATTAAGTGAATACCAGATCAGAGATCTTAGTCAAACATGTTTTCCGTTGCTCTGATGATCGGGCTAGTGATATATATGGGAACAGTTTTTGGCAGTTTCATTGTCAGAGATCTGAGATGCAATGATATGCCTTTGTGCTGCTGGATAAGTTCTACAAAACCAATAAAGATCTTATTCTATCTCTCCCAAACATCTCTTTCTATAGCACTCAGGGTTTGAAGTATCCACTCCTTGCCAAGAGGTTGGCTTGTATGGTTATGTCCGGTGAAGCTAATGCAGATAGTCTTGACATACTTCAACCTGCTATTTTGTCTCCTGAGATGATCTTACAGGTATGAGTCGTAAAATAATGATATCTGATTGTATAAGCTTGATGAACTATGAATATTGGTTTGTCTGCACATCTTCCCTTTGTTGTTCCTATGAACATTCAAAATGATAATTGCCAGATGGAAAAGGAGTTTACGCTTCTAAGGAGTGCCTTTGAAGAAGCATATATTAAAGATGAACAGATGGCATGTATCCTTTTTGTGTTTTGAAGGTTCATACTTTTTTTTTTTTTTGGAGTGATTTCTTATTCGCCTTCTCTATGCCTGGAATTCTTGAGTTTGAAACATCCGTTATCTTTGACTTGATAGTTCTCACCAAGCAATGGTACATTGGTGTGCTAGCGAGAATTCGAATTAATGCATTTCGCATAGAATTGGCTGGAGGGTTGTATGATTATGAAGATCTTCTTTCATCGGCGGCAGCATTGGTAGAGGCTGAAGCTGCTGTTGGAAATGCTGTTTATATGCTTCCATCGTTCTATAATCATGATTGTGGTAAGCTTTTCTCGTTCTCCTCATGCACAGAGTGTATCCCATTTGTAAGGGCCGAAGGTATTAGTTTATGTATCACCTTATCACAGAGCATACTTTGTTGGGGAGTTCTTGTGGAGTTTCAGTGTGCTTTTCTAGTTTGATGGGACTTGGGAGTCAGTCACCAAAATGTATAATTATGTTGTCTATTGGATGCCTTATTAGTTATTACAAAGATAAAGTAAGTGAAATAGATTCATTTCCAGACTTCCAGTTAAATCCAGACCAGATTAATGAAGGAGAGTGATCGATGAAAAGTTATCTCCAACTCCAAAGTACAATTCTATGGGTTTTTTTTTTTCCAAACAAAGATGGGTTTTAGTGTGCCACTTTTTGAGAACACGGTATGCAGGATTAGGCCTTTGTAGGTCATTTGGATTGTGTACAAATGTTATTATAAGTTGCCAAAGACATTTTGGTTGGGTCCTATTCTTGCATCAAATCGTCCTGCATTGATCTGGGTCCAACCCGAAGTTGATTCAGGAAGAGAGTCAGCCTTGGTTTATGCGAAAGGCTGTTTTTGGTTTTCATTTAACTAGTAGAGAACAGTACGTTGGAGCAGAAACACTACATTCTGAAATGAAAAGATTGATTTAATCAGTGATTCTAATGTTGGTTTTATATGTGTTGTTTGCCCTTTCCTAATAACCGAAGATTTCTGGCAATTGGTAATACATAGAATAGGATTGAATATCAGAGGTCTGCGCTGATTCCAGAGGTCCTGGGTTCAATCTTGTGATTGTGTTTGTTTCTTGTTAGTTGCTGTGGAATGCCGGTAGTGCTCGTTATCTACGTAACCAGCTTTTTATTCTTCTTACAGATCCAAATGCGCACATTGTTTGGATAGAAAATTCAGATGCAAGAGTGAAGGCTCTCCGCGATATTGAAGCAGGTTTATTTCATGTGGCTTCTTTTATTCTGTTTCGGATATCATGGGCTTATTTTCTTAGTACCATCTTAAACTAAGTAGTCTTAAGTAAATTTTTTCCCCTTACAATATAAGCAGTAACAACACTCGTATTCCCAAAAGTCATAAAGCTGCATCATTATCCTGTTCATGGAGCATGAATATATAATTCTTCACCTATAGTTCATCAACTTTTCTCCTTTTCTATCGAACATGATGGTTGTTTCATTTCCTTCCTCGTAGCTTCTTTATTGCATTGAACAGGTGTTTGTACAACTCTTTTAGGGCCAGTCCATATGGGCCTTCATCCCACCTTTAATCTAGCTTCCAACTAATAGACAGCGGGATTGGTCCCCCCGGGACTACTCGAGGTGTGCGTAAGCTGCCACGGACATCCCAAGTCAACCACAAATTACCACTTACTCAATCATATTATGGTAGTAAAAATTTGAGGAATTGAGTTGTGGGTTAACATTGAGACGAGGCAGGTATTTCTGTGCTTGGATGAGACACTTAGTTTTGCCATGAAACGAGATCAAACATTTCTTTCTTGATAAGTTGCTCGAGGAATATTTACTACCCAGAGTCATTTCCATTGTTATTGAGCAAATGCCTTACTTGAGGACTATATAAGACAATGTAGCAACTCTTACACGAGGGGTTCTGAAAAGTACAGGATTAAATTCCTTTTGCCTGTGAACAAAAAAAGTGTGTTTTAGTCCAAGTATTCAACTTCGTTAATCTTCTACTCAAATGCCTTACTTGAATGTAGTTATGGAGCGGTGCGAACTTTTTTGTTCTTTTGAAGGTATACCAGTCATAAAATCTAGTATTTTCTTTCATGAACATAATTACGGAAATAATGTCATATTTTTTACTTTCTCACGGGACATCAAATCTCTAGTGGATCTTTCCGTTGGATTCAATAAAGTATAGATCTCTCGACAGGTATCATGCACTAGTGCTGACACAATCGTTTGGTAATGCAGGGGAAGAACTGCGGATCTGCTATATTGATGCTAGTATGGACCATGATGCTCGCCAAACTCTCCTTTCTGAAGGGTTTGGATTTAAATGCCGTTGCCTTAGGTGTTTGTCGGGTGATTGAAGAGCTATATCATCATTATAATCTGCACGGGGTCGAAAGCTTCCTTGTCTCTGTCAGACTACTCTCGACTCTTGTACAAGGTGGAATTAGGCATCTGAAATTAACGTTGTCTTGAGAATATCCATTTGTGTTGAAGGTTGAGCACTTGAGCTAGTTAGAAGACAAGATTTTGTTGTCAAAACCGAACTTTCTTCTCGCAAGATTCTCCAAACCTGGATTGAATCTGTATTCAGTCAGGGGTTTGATCGGTCAAGTTAGACCTAGAATTGAATAACAAATTTGCACTGTTTGAATCTGACTTTCGATAGAGTAATTACTCATCCGTTGAACTACCACCCCACAAAATATGAGATACACATTTCCATTGGATACGCGACTATAGTAGTCTCCTCATTATTGCTCCGATGATATGATATATCTGCTTATTAATAGTCCGACCAATCTCGTGCTGCGACCTTGATCACTTGCAAAATTCAACTCCAGTAGGCCAAGCTTGTTTTAATATTTATTTATTTCTTTATTTTATTTTTTTCGCTTAGGGCTGATTGGACATATTTGATAACCTAATTGGCTGTTACTTGATTCTACTTGGAGCTCTATGGTTTCTGCTGAAAATTGTGACACAGCTAGAGCAGTCCATTTCGTTTAGTAAGATTTTTGCTACGCAAAGCGTGGACATAATTTTAGAGTCAAAATGTGGGCTTCGTAATAGAAAAACACTGCACATTATTATATTGAGGCTTAAATTGGCTGGGAGGAAAGTCTCATACGTCAACACGTATTCGTGTCTCTGTCTTTTGTTATGTCCATATCCGTATCCACTAGATGGGGTAAAAAGGATGCGTATCTCAAAGGTAATTTTTCCGTATTGACTACATCGTAAATTTACAAAAGGCCATTAGTGGAAACCACTTCGATTATTGCCCTTAGTCAAGACAAAAAAATTAGTGGATTGAAAGCTCCCCCTAGATATATCTTATGATCCATGATGCGATACATGACACGTATTAGTATGAAGTTAGTACAAGTAAATTAGTTGAACGACAAAATTTAGCATCATCAAAGTTCTCTTTAATATCTGCAATAAAATTTTGTATATCGTACTGTATGACTATTTACACTTCTCAACAAATCTTACCTTATTTGATACGTCACTCAGTACAATAATTAAAATTAAAATTTTACTAGTTACTACAGGTCGAGATGAAAGCTTTCCGAAAATTTACCAATTTATGGATAAAAAGATTTCCTATACAGGTTGTGTGGCTATTTAATTGACAAAATTCAGAGTCCCTAGGGTTAAAATTGCAACTCATTGTAATAGTCATAATACTAAGCAATTAAATTTTTTATTCTTATATTCATACCAAGTCGTAACTGCTGAGGAGTGAAATATTAAATAAAAATGAAACCTAGTACTATCTGATCTCCTAGCTAGATTTTCCGAGGAAGATATTGCCTTTGGACTCGATCAAATTAATTCAAATTTCAAAGCCTCTCAATTGCAAATCCTGAATGACAATAGCCAAAAGTCTATTTGATTGATTTTATGGTTTAATGGTGTAACGCCCCGAATTTCGGAAGCATTATTTTTAAATATTTATTAAAATAAAAGTTCCATTTAATTAAAACGAGTTTCACTTATTACACAACGGAAATAACATAAGTATTTTACTTCGGTTACAAACATAAACCGTACTTTATTGGAAATTTAAATTACATTATTCCAACATAAAAATAAGGAGACTCTAGGCTTCTAAAGATTCAGATCCTGATTCCGGTTCTCCTCCTGTATCTGATCATCATTCTGACCCTCTTGCCGATAGATAAATTCCCCGCCGTCTTCCTCGATACCTGGCGTGATATGCCAGGGCAAAAATAGCACCATGAGTGATAAATCACCCAGTAGCTAACTCTTATGCCCACTAACCCTTACATTATATAGTTAAGCATAGAACAAATATATGATTGAAAAGCAGTACAGAAATGGAAAGCAAGTATCTGATTTCATTATCTAGCCTTTAACTTATGTTTCATCTATGTTCTCAACCGAGAGAACATCCTCCCAATTTAACCACCAAAATTATGACTGTCTGTGACTGAACTCCCTCCTTGTTGCCGTAACCCGGGGCATCGATAAACGGTCTAAGTTATTTACTTAGGAAGGTTCATTGACCCTTGCAAGGACGAATCCCCCAGGGACTAACCGTACCACTGGACCCACGAGGAACTAACTGTAACCTCGGGAGTATATAGTCCATAACCTGGATCTATAATACAACATCATCTTTAACTACCTTATTCATAAGGAGGAATCACGCAACGTCATAACTCAGGGTTTCGATCCATAACAATATCACCGTCAATCTCTTACTCCCAAATTAGGACAATCTCGGGATAATCTCCCATCTCGGTCTCGGGATAACCTCCCATCACACATCAATTAAAACTTTCCAATTTCCTTTACTTAACAACGTCTAGGTGAATCTCTAAAATCGCAATCCAACCCGGGAACCTAATTGTCCATTCTAACATTCACAATAATAATAGCTGAATAGCAGAGCAAAGTGATAATGATAAATGTAAGAGAAAGCAATTCACATAAAATATTCAAATTTTATCCTTATGACTTTTGAGTATGTCAAACTTAGCATGTAAGTTAATTTAGTCAATTCTTTTATAAACCGAAAAACACAGATTATGCACACTTTAGTATTTAGCCAACTACACGACTCAAATGTATTCGGATTGTTATAAAACTATACCACAGAGTTATTTAGAAAGTTTGGATCAACTTGTCTCAAGAACATATTTCCAAATTCTAATTTTAAGCTCACGCAAATTACTCTTGAACATAAGCTGTCAGGTTTTGACTCGAGATGGAAATTGAATTATTTAGGAACTCAAAAGATGAAATTAAAAGCTATAAAAATTGGTACACGTTCTAAACATCACACTTGACTTCCAGTAGGAGCAGAATTGAAAAATGAAATGTTTAAGGGTTCCAATAAATTGATAAAACTTCGACAAGATAACTATGTAAGACATATTTCGGTTTTCACAAAACGGTTCTCAAAACCATATCAAAACATCTCCAAATTTCATGAAACTTAACAGATTTATAAATTAGGAAGTTATGAACAATAGTTGTAGAGAACACTTTTACTAAAAATGAGATTAAGTTAGATAAACACGCCTTCTAATTTTTCCCGTCCAGATTCGCCATTGCTTACTAAAATCGATTTTTCTGGAGTTCTATAAATCCGATTAAAGCGATTCCAGAAACGTTTTAAAGATAATAAGTATATCTACAATTTGACATAAGATTCAACACAATCGGAGGTACATAGTATTTTATAACATTTTCCCAAGTAGACTGATCTGTTTGACATCAAGACAGATTAATACACTTGAGTTTATTAACTTATTTTTATGGATCGTAGACATATCTCGCACATCAATCGAGCATTAAAAACAGGCCTATATTACGCATAATATATGTAGGGAGAGTCAACAATGGTTTGCCTAGTTTGTTAGGATAGTTGGCTAGAGAGCAACACGTATGAGCAGATGCACCACGCACACAGTACTCACTCATGCACTCGCACCTCTAAACGCGTAGGAAATTTACGAGAGCGTTAATATAAGAATACAATGTCCTAATTATATGAAATAAAATTTTATGAATAAAAAGATTATTTAAAAATCCGGATCATTACAAATGGGTTAGTTCTGGTTTAAAAAAAATGAGAACCAGATATTCTAGTTCGGTCATTGGTTCCATAATCGGAAACCGTGGTTCAAAACGAACCAGACCGTTTACCTACAGATATATACTTGAAAACTATTTTAGTAGATGCAATGCCAATAAAGAGTATGTAAGATACATCCCACTACCCTTCAAAATCTTTTGTTTCCCACAAAGATCTTCCAATGTTCCACTCCTCCAAAACTCTTTCACCTACATTTTAATAGTTGTTTTATTTATTTTGTGGGCTAGATCTATTTTGTGGACAAATTCAGTTTTCAAAATTTGCCAAGCTTTTGCAATTATTTTAGCTATTTTAGAACTAGTTGTATCTTATTCATGTTTTTTGGCAATCTTTGGATGCTAACATGGTTTAGAGCTGGAAACTGAACCAAACCGGACTAGTCTAATGGTTTGGTTTTGGTTTGTTCCATATGTGTAATGGTCTAGTTACGGTTCTCAATTCTTTGGAACCGTTATATGTGGTTCGGTTCTTAGAGTTCTATAGAACCGGTCCAATCCAGACCATGTACACCCGCCTGCGCTTGGTAGTATATCTTTTACATGTATCCCCTCATATATTTATGTCAAGTTTTTTTTGGCTATTGTCATTCAAGAATCTTAATCGAGAGCATCTCCTATTAATGTCTACATCTCATTTTAGAGATCGGATGTGGCATAATAATGTGAGATTTTATAACTTATCCCCTCTCTTCTTTTTTTTTTTTCTTTTTGTACTTTTTGGACTCGTTCTAACTTTTAATACTATTGCGTGTCATGGATCGCACCATATATGGATATAAGATACAAGGGTGAGTTTCCACTCAATTTTTTGTCGTGGCTAATGGCAATAACTTTCGTATGCTTAATTTTTTAAATTTCTTCTCACCCAATTATAGATCTCAATTAACACTTTCATTTGGAGCGAAAAAAATCAAAAAGTTACGAACATGTATACTTTATCGAAATTGCAAGTCTTTTCGTAATGAATTAACTTTTTGAAGGGAAGTATATACGTATCCATTGGATAATTTACACTTCCTATATCCCTTGAGGACTCGTTTGTCTGGCGGATATAAGGTTTTGGATAGATAAAAGTTGACAGTAGTAGAAATTACTTGGTTATCCTTTGTTAAGGCCTAATTTTTCATTTTTAGCACCAATTGCTAAAAGTTAATTTTCTCTCACATACTTTTTTTGCTAAAAACAAGTAGCTAAAATCATATCGGTGCTTTAGCAAACATGAAACTCTCTCTAAATCATTGAGTTGAGAATACCAAAAAGGTTTAAGGGGTTATTTGGTCTTTTTTCCAGTAGGATTAGCTTACCGCCTTACCCTATAGTGAGGGCGGTGTTAACTAAGACCCCTCCATGGGAATAAACTCTCCCCAATCCCTTCCCCTTCTTCTCCTACTACCGAACAACCTTCTTCCTCTCTCCTTTTTTCCCCTAACAAACGGGCCTTAAACTAGTTGAAACATGTTTTTACGGTCCCGCTACTTTAAAAACAACCTGCTTTACAATCAAGTCCAATACATAGACTTTGCTATAATATAGAAGGTTTATATCACTGTCTGCTTCTACTACGAAAATGAATGGCAAAATTGACTTGTTATCAGACAAATTATGGAGAGAAAATCTCGACCCTCCTTGTCAGTTGAAAAAATAATAGAGAAAGAAGGTGAAATATCCGACAAAATCCAATAGCAGAGATAGTGAAACATGCAGCTTGTGTAGTCCCATTATTTTTTATTTTCATCCATCAAACTCTGAGAGTTTCTAATTGCTAGTTTGCTCGTTAACGAAATCCTAACCTAGTTCATGGATGTCCAACTATGTCAAGAAGACGTGTATTTTAAGAGCAAATATTATGGATTGGATTTGATTAAAAATATCCAAATGGTTTAGGGATGAAATCGAATGATTTAAGAGGTTGGGGATGATATAAACAAATTTCGTATAGTTTAAGGGATAAAAGTGAAAATGCATTTACCTTGTACTTTTGGTTTTGCAAAATAAAAATAAAAGACACCATATGTAATATATTTCTCACCTCATCTATTTTTTATTGAATAATCAAAATATGTTGAGAAAAATATTTCTCACCTCATTTATTTTTTATTAAATAATCAAAATATGTTGAGAAAACTAAGATATTCGTCATATTCCATATCATTAATAGATTAGGAAATTCAACAAGAAACCCCTTTGTTAAAGGTCTTAAGATTATATATTTTCAATTGAATATTAAAGTGATTGAGTGCATTAAAACTTGCAGATAGAGTATTTATTCTTGGGCACACTGATAAGATCAATTACGTAAAAAAATACCTACTGTTGTGGATGCTCTAAAGGGTTGCAATATATTTGTAATATGCAATAAAAAATAAATTTCAATTTCATCAACATATTTTGTTCACCAATAAAAGATACTAATTGACATACCGAATATATCATGTATGTGTAAAATTTTAGAAATAGTCCACCTAGTGTGCATGAAATTTCAATTAGTTCATCTATGGGACAAAATGACAATTTTACCCTGGAATTCCGATTGTTTCATTGACGCTATGAGCAAGAACGAAATTGAGACGGAATGTATACTACATGGTCAAAATTGACACAATAAGGAGTTTACGACGCATTTCATCAGTTGTAATTGAGTTTTTCGTTTGTAGTAAAACATATTCGTCCATTTATTTCTATTGATTTTACTAGTAACATTCTTGGGGATTTCGGCACTGGGTTTTTGCAGAAATACCATCATGTATCATTGGATGTTTTTTTCTCCGGATTGTCTTGTGTTGTTTCGGTGCCTTTCTACACTGCCTTTCTTCCCTTGCTCTTCTGGGTAATGCCCTCGCTTTAATTGTGGTCATAATTGTTCAATCCTTTGACAGCATTTTGTGATTTTATCCTCCTTTTTCTTTTTTTTTTTTGGCAAATTTTTGTAGAGTGGACATAGTAAATTGGCCAGACAAATGACCCTACTGATGGCATTTTGTGATTATTTAGGGAACTCTGTAAAGGTACTTTCGTTCTACATTTGGATTTTCCAATTGTTGTGGAATCGACAACAAAGCATCACTCTGAATGGTGTTTATGTGTGAAAACAAGACGCAGTATCAGCTTCTAGACCCAGTTGTCCCCCTGTTAGGAGAGTGACTGCAACCAAAGATGAGAAAGAGAATGCAGAGGAATATGGAAGCCTTCTTCTCATATTCTCAACACAGTTTGCTTATCTGGGTATTGCAATTTCTTCCTGCATCTTCATTTTGTGTTCTTCATTCGGGGATTTGGGTGAGGCCAACTATATGGAACTGAATGGTGGCAGTGCCAGCCCATTAGTTTTGGAGGTCTGAAACGGACTCATTATATGAACCCACCATGTATTTTGCATAATAAAAATTTGCAATACATATCTTCATAAAAAACCATTACAAAATATTTATCATTGCACAAATTTAAACATATAGTCATCCAAAAATAAACAACCATTACAATTTATAGGAGACCTACATGTTTGGAGGCCTCTTTTTGTTTACATCTTTTTGGGCTCAAAGCGGTGGCTTTGTTGGCTTATGCCATGGACGCATTTTTCAGAAGAATTATCTTATACAGTAGAATAAGCGCATTAGTCTTTAAAATACGTGCATACTGTGTAAGCTTCATTAAATGAACTTCTTGTAGGCTAACATGCTAATAAATAATCCCTCATTGCTTGGGTATGGAATGAGCGATCATTTAATATATTGTTGGGAACTCTCCACCTAATAGCTTAAGCTTTTGAGTTTGATACAAAGTTTCTACATGGTATTAGAGTGGGCCAATTTCACCAAAATTTTTAAAAATTTCACGATCTCCACCTCATGATGACAATAAAAATGATGTATGGTGGTAGACCTAGAAAGAGGCTACATGTGACAGATCTCAAACGCGGCTGGTTGCACATTAGGGGGATGTTGAGGAATACAATGCCACATTGCTTGGGTATGGAATGCGTGATCATTTACTATACTATTAGGACCTCTCGACCTCATAACTCATGCTTTTGGGTTGAATATATAGTTTGTACAATACCAATGAATTCCCGAGGATTAATTTTCTAGACTGTGCATGAACTACTTGTCTTAATATCTTTAGTTCTTAGTAATTGACTATTGACAGTCATCAATTTTGGGTTTTTATTTTTTCGGTTGATGCACAACTCTTCCTTGCATAAAATCCCTTTCGCTTGTGATGCAGTTACCTTTTCCACTATGTCGTAACGTACACACAAAGTACCAATATCTCCATGCAGTTTGCGGGATTCGCCATGGTTTGCCTGTTTGTTGGCCTCATTGGCTTGGGTAACTTATGATTCTCCCTTGTTTATGGCTTATTTTCCAACTCTTTTTTCAGTTTTTCTCTGTGAAAGTTGAAACTGCAATGTGGTTCTCTTGTTAGGAAGAATATACCTTGGGATGCATAGTTTGGTTGGCATCATCAGTGGTCTTGCTTTTGGATTAGCGATTCTGGCGAACTGTTCAAGGATATATTGACAATTTTGTTGTTCGGGGCAAAATGGTAGGTGTAGTTCTTTTCAGTATGCACATTTCCAGATTTTGATTCTGAAATTGTGAAATTGTCAGTAGTCACAAACATGTTTCCACAAAGATTACTCCTTGATTTTGAAAGGAAAATGGGGTCCCCTTTGGAACAGGGAACTATTTAAAGAGACAATATTCTATAGCAGGCAAAACAATGTAGTTCTTAAAAAGTAAACAAAGAGAACTATGCAGAATTGGACACGTTTTAAAAGGAAAAGTAAGTAGTAGACTTGGAGTTGACGAGGACCAGCTCTCGCAAGGATGGAGAGTATTACTTGCAGAAATGATTAACCTTTTTTTGTGTCCTTAGATAGTTTGAGAAAGCTAAAAAAAAAATGTAACTAATTGAAGAGTAGGTATCTACACAGAGGAAGAGAATATAACTGCTTTGACTCTTTATGTGAAATGTTTGAAAATCAAAGTGGCTCAAATTAAATCGAAGCAAGATGTTGAATGTGCTGGTGTAAACTTGGGAGCATTGCGTGCTTTCTTTATTTTTGACCATGCACACTTTGTTGTTGTGCCAGTGACATTGTTTTGGGCTGCTCTTAGCTTCCTGGTGCTATTTGCCTACAACAATGATACATGTACAACAAAAGTCTCCAACACACTTACATAGTGTGTGGAGCCCACACACACTTGAGTGTCAAGTGTGTGTGGGCTCCACACACTTTGTGAGTATGTTGGAGACTTGTTGGAGCTAGTTGTTGTACACTTATCATTTTTTATTTGCCTACCCAACACCTGAGGTTCCAACTCCTAGCTTTGAGTATCACGCAACCTTTAGTGGTGTTAGTTACCTTGGGCATTGTAAGTGCAACGTTTTCTATTTATCCTGTTTATATTACTAAATATATAGTACCTATTTCCATGTGATCAGCATTTTCTTTTCTTTCACTTGACATTATTATTTGTAGGAAAAGATAATTTAAGATTTTCTTCCTTTCTATACCTTTAGTTGGATAAGAAGAATGAAATTTGTCCTACCTATTACCTCTCCCAATCCCACTGTAAAGCAGGAGTCTTGTGTGCTTGTTAATTTTCTGTATTTGTAAAGTGACCTCAACCATGTGCTTTCTCCTAGACCGGCCCAGAGTTGCGGTGTGCTATCAAGACATTCTCCTTGACCCAAGCTCACCAACCTTAAATAGTTGACAGCTTAGATTACGAAATAAATTCCTGATTGGCCTTTTTTTTTTCCTGTGTGGAGAGATTAACTAGGCCATTTTGGGCTGGAAATGATGCAACAGGGACATAATGTGGAACTTCCCAACGTTTTGCAGTATCTAATTGCAGTTTGACCAATTTATTTTGCAAAATAGTGTGCTAAAAATAGGTAAAAAAAGAGGTCAGTTGCGGCATTCGGGTAGCTTGTTAGTGTTATTCCTAATTTAATATTTTTCTTTGGAGAGATATAAGGGAGTTTGTTTTTACCTATTGATTTAGTGTCCTATTCTTACTCCAACATATTATACCACTATCCTAATTTTCCTATAACTGTTGCAATATAATAGGAGTGATTTGTTGCATAACAATTTATGACTTGTATTCTTTTACTTATAAATAGACGCGGTCTTCCAAAGAAACAACACCAGTGCTTCCTAAATGGATACATCAGTGATATCTCTCTCTCTCTCTCTTGATATAAAACAAGGGCCACTTAGCCAAAAATTCAAAACATTTGACATTTTTAAAGGGAAGGACAATGAACTTTTGAAATCGAACATAAAAACAAAAAACATTTGACATTTTTAAATGGAAGGACAAGGAACTTTTGCAATCGAACATAAAGACAAAAAAAAAATAGTAAAATGTTACTAATTTTTAAAAGTTCTAATTTCGAACATAAAATTAAAAAAATCACCACCCAATCTCCGGCCGACCACTTCCGGCGACCAAAAAAATTAGTGAGATGTCACTAATTTTTAAAAATTATAATTTTGAACATAAAATTAGAAAAATCACCACTCAACCTCTGGCCGACCACTTCCGGTGACCAAAAAAATTAGTGAGATGTTACTAATTTTTAAAAATTCTAATTTAGAACATATAATTCAAAAAAATCATCACCCCACATCCGGCCGATCACCACCCCACCTTTGGCCAACCACTTCCGGAGACCAAAAAAATTAGTAAGATGCCACTAATTTTTAAAATTTTTAATTTCGAACATAAAATTCAGAAAAATCACCACCCAATCTCCGGTTGGCCACCACCCCACCTCTTGGCCGACCACTTCTGGCAACTAAAAAAATTAGTGAGATGTCACTAATTTTAAAAAATTCTATTTCAAACATATAATTCAAAAAAATCATCACTCCACATCCGGCTGACCACCACCCCACCTCTGGTCGTCCATTTCCGGTGACCAAAAAAATTAGTGAGATGTCACTAATTTTTAAACTCTAATTTTGAACATAAAATTCAGAAAAATCACCACCCAACCTCTGGCCAACCACCTCCCCACCTCTTGGCCGACTAGCCGACGACTTCTGCCAACCAAAAAAATTAGTGAGATCTCACTAATTTTTAAAAATTCTAATTTCGAACATAAAATTTAAAAAAATCACCACCCCACATCCGGCGGACCACCACCCCACCTCTTGGCCGACCATTTTGACAACCAAAAAAAATTAGTGAGATGTCACTAATTTTTAAAAATTCTATTCTCGAACATATAATTCAAAAAAATCACCATCCCCCATCCGGCCGACCACCACCCCACCTCCCGCGACCCAAAGCATTAGTAACATCTCACTAATTTTTAAAACTTGTAATTTCGTATAGGAAATTAAAAAAAAAAAAAACTCCTACCTCTGACCACCACCCCACCTCTGACATTTCGGCGACCCAAAAAGTTAGTGACATTTCACTAATTTTTAAAAGTTTTAATTTTGTACAAAAACTTTAAAAAATGACGAATTAGTTAACTCTTGAAACTAGTGACAACTCACTAAACTTCATAAAACTTGAATACGATTTATACGCTTTAATTTGTCAATAGTACTTTTTTTGCATAATATGCATATATTATGATCCTTAACTTAGGGAAATGATTTTCAGACCCCCTATTTTGATAACTACACCCCCTTTCTTATCCTATAGCAAAAAATTTCACACATAAAAGTTTCATTACATGACAAGAAAGAGGGTGCATTTATCAAAATATGGGGTGTGAAAATCACTTGTCTTAATTCAACCCAATTCAGTCTTCTAATTCTTGATGGTCAAAGCCAAGATAAAATAACCAAAGAGGGACCGAGTGGTGGTTGAACCCGGACAACCACCCTATACAAATTTCAAATTATCTTCATAAGTGGAATAGAGTTTTTGTTTTTTTGTTTTTAATTTAACAACTATGTAAGTTTGTCCATCCAATGTATTTTAGTTTAAAACCTAATACCGGTCATTCCAAGTTTCGTTAAAAATTTATTGTACATAATAAAAGAACGTCGCCTGCAATTTTAGATTACGACTTTTATGGTGATAGCACGATAGGTTTTATATTTTGCGTTTAAAATAGTTACAGATGCACAATATACATTTACGTAATTATATACTACTATCATAGTTTTATAATTGCATGTATCGGTTGATCAAAAAGTATAGTACACGTACATGATAACCCTTTTGATCGTATTTTGCAATTTATAATGACATAATTAATAGGGCCACTTATTGTGTCTTCGTGTTTGATTGCAAATGTTCCTTGTCTTTATGTTTGATTGCAAATGTTCCTTGTCATTTCCTTTAAATAGACAAAATATTGTGTATTTATGACTAATTATTCCATAAAACAATTGCACAAGTTGTTCTCCATATTTTTCACTACTGTTACTTTTTGTAGCAGACATACAACCACCATATTTTATTTCTTATATATTTGATATAGCATTTTATTCGGATTTCGAGTATCGGGAAACAATTTGGTTCGTGAGTTTAATTCGCTGCACAGAAGAAAACTCGAAGGTCGTTGTATCCGGGGGAAGGAGCGTCATTCAATCCCGTGCAGAAGGGGGTGTATTTTTCCTAAGGAGAGCGCTATTCGCGTGTCTCGACCACCCCACAGACTTTTCTAATCATTTCTCTATTTATCTAATTTCATTAATTTGTTTGATGCATATAATTTAGAATTATTATTCTATCTGAAATTCCTATTTTATATAATTTCTCCAACAGTTATCTCCGGTGTAGCTACTGCTGAAAGTCTTTGACGTCTTTCAACCTGCTATTTTATCTCCTAAGATGATCTTACAGGTATGAGTTGTAAAATTACATAATATCTAAGACGAACATGATGAACTATGGAAATTGATTTCTCTTCACATTTTCCCTTTGTTGTTCCCATGATAGAGTAGTATTTTTCAGATGGAAAAGGACATTATTTTGACAACGCTGCTTGACCATTATTTGGCTTCTTTTTTTTTGTTTTTTTTTGTTTTCTAGTATACAGATACAATACAATTGAAGCAGTCTATTTCGTAACAGAATTCTATTGCTACACAAGCTCGGTCGTAATTTTGAAAGTAAGCAAGTTCTTTTCTTAAGAAACAGCAACATCTTTAGAATACTACGGTGGGCTACCAAAAAAAAAAAAAAATTTAAAACTTTTTTTAATCACCAAAAAAAGGCATCTGGCAAGCATACATGTCATGTCATGAATATTTTCCCAGATCTCTGTTTGTGTCAATGGTTTTTTTGGGCCAGCTAAAATCCAGCCATGTGCTGCCACCAAAATTAATTCTCATCCCAATTTAATTTTCCCATCCGCAAAACAATAATCTAAAAATAATTAATTTTTTCGAAAAAATTCTAACATTTTGCCACTAGTTACTAAATATATTCTTTTAATAATCAATTTTTTTCAGAATATTTCTTAATAAAAATATATTTTTGTAAAATTTTTCATTTTGAATGGAAGAACTAAATACTACTATATCATAAATTTAATTTTTATGTTATTTTTTATATTTTAAAACTACAATTTATCAAATCAATTGATGCATGGAGAATGATTTATGATAGAATACTATAAAAATTAAATTTTTAATAGATACTGAATGTAGTGAGAACTCACTTGTAAAAAATAAGGCTGGAATAACTGATCCAAAAAAAAAAAAAAAAAAAAGGGAAAGAAAACGGAGAAAAACTCGAAAAACCTCCACCACCATTTCTGTGTACCTACCTACCGATGTCCAGGTCCACCAAAACTTTTCAATTCGTTTACTTTTCTTGGTCTGGGTCTGGCAAAATGTTCATGTTCTTGGTGATCCCTTTTTGAAAAGGTTGAACGAAGTGCGAGAAGAGAGAGAGAGAGAGAGAGAGAGAGAGAGAGAGAGAGAGAGAGAGAGAGAGAGAGAGAGAGAGGTATGGGGAGCATACCCGGATGGCAAGTGGGTTTCTTGTGTGGAATCGGTTTATGGATTGTTATTTCTTCAATTCTCAATTTGACTCAGAAGCTTAGATCCTTGATCCAACCCTGGGTTTCTCGCCAAGTAATATCTGGCACTCCTGTTATCCTGCGGATCCAGGTTTGACTAATTCGATATTGATATGTTTTTGTATCGATTTATTCGTGTACATTTACATAGGTTAGAAATCACAGGACGCATTTCATCAATTGTTATTGAATTTTGTGTTTGTGTTCTTCCTTTTATTTTTATTGATTATATCTGACATTTTGGGGGATCTTGGGCGACTGGGTTTTTGCAGAAATATCATCATGAATCATTGGATGCTTTTTTCTCCGGATTATCTTGTGTCGTGTCGGTGCCTTTCTACACTGCCTTTCTTCCCTTGCTCTTCTGGGTATGCCCTCTGTTTAATTGTAGGCATAATTGTTCGTGTGGCTTGTTACTTTCAAAATTTTAACAGCAGTTTAGTATTATTTTGCAATTTTGTATTTTTTTGTAGAGTGGACACGGTAAATTGGCCAGGCAGATGACCCTGCTGATGGCATTTTGTGATTATTTAGGGAATACTGTCAAGGTATTTTCGATCTACGTCTGGAATTTCCAATTTTTCTAGATTTTTTTGTTTGTTTTTGTTTTGATGATCAAAATTGTTCTACATGAAGCTTAACACTGAATGGTGTTTTTGTGATAAATAGGATGCAGTATCAGCTCCAAGACCCAATTGTCCACCTGTTAGGAGAGTGACTGCTACGGAAGATGAGAGAGAGAATGCAATGGAATATGGAATGCCTTCTTCTCACACTCTCAACACAGTTTGCTTATCTGGGTATTGCGATTTCTTCCTGTTTCTTCATTCTGTGTTTCTCATTCGGGGTTTGGGGGAGGCTAGCTATATGGTACTGATTGGTGGTTTGGTTAAGGTGCATTTCAAGAAGAATTATTTCATGAACATGCTTTGTTTTTTTTTTTGCAAACTAGAATAAGTGCATTAGTCTCTAAATTAAGCACACAAGGTGTAAGCTTCATTAAAACTTCTTGTAGGCTTACTGTGTTTATGCCTTTATGGCAATGAACTCCCAAGGATTGATTTTGCTAGAGCATGGATGAACAACTTGGTTTTGTATCCTTAGTTGTTAGTATATGACTACTGATGGCCATCAGTTTTAGGGACTTTTTTTCCCCAGTTCTCGCACAGCTCTATTCCTTGCACTTTGTGATACCTTTCTTAGCATTCTAATATATTGGAAGGATAACTAAATGAATCCCCTTGGTTGTGATCCAGTTACCTTCTGCACTACGTCCTCACATATACACAAAGTACTGATGCCTCCTTGCTGCTTGCGGGATTCACCATGATGTGCCTATTTGTTGGCCTCATTGGCTTGGGTAACTTATGATTCTCCCTTGTGGTAGACTTCTTTTCTAACCCTTTTCTTTGTGAAAGTGTAAACTAGAATTTGGTTCTCTTGCTAGGAAGAATTTACCTTGGGATGCACAGTTTGATTGACATCATCGGTGGTCTTGCTTTTGGACTGGCGATTCTGGCTTTTTGGTTAAATATTCATGAATATGTCGACAATTTTGTTGTTTCAGGGCAAAATGGTATGTATACATCTTCTCAGTAAGAACAATCCAGATTTTGCGTCAGAAAATTTTGAAATGTTGGCACCAAATTTTCAACATCTGAAACATATTCAAAGCTGTTAACTGTTCTGGAGAAACCCAAAAGGGGCTTGACTTCTGAAAAATCTTGGTCATGGTGAGCCGGTGTCACCTGGCTTCTGACAATACTTCCAAGCAATGTTCTAAAACTTGCTAGTCGGTAGTCGGAGAAGGGGTGCCTGGGGCCGAGGCGCCGACTAGTCGGCCGCCTAGCGCCCCAGGCGGGGACTAGGCGCTGACTAGTCAGCTTCCTAATCTAGGCGTTGGACTATCGCCTAGGCGGGGACTAGTCGGCCGACTTTTAGAACACTGCCAGTGTTCTAAAAGAAGGTCTGGAAGGCCAGAGTACTCGCCAACTAAGCCGAGTTGCCCGACTAGGCGCCGAGTACTCGGCCCTGGAAGCTAGAAGGTCCCTGGTCGCCCTGGGAGCGACGAGCAAGTTTTAGAACCTTGAATTGACCCTGCATGTGAAATGTTTAAAAATCTAAGTGGCTCATAATCAAAGCAAGATGCTGCCAGCGCTGGTGGAACTTGGTATCATTCCGTGCTTTCTTTATTTCTTACTATGCACACTTTGTTTCTGTGGCAGTGACAACGTTTTGGGCAGCTCTTAGCTTTTTGCTTCTGTTTGCCTACCCGACTCCTGAGATTCCAACCCCAAGCTTTGAGTATCACACAGCCTTTAATGGTGTTGCATTGGGAATTGTAAGCACAACATTCTACTCTTTCTCCTGTTTAATTTCAATAGTAATACTTAGTTTCATGTTAGAATTTTCTTTTGTTTCACTTGACATTACTATTGGTAGGAAAAGAAAATGTAAGATTTTCTTCCTTTATACCTTCGGTTGGATAAGAAGAACGGGATTTATTGCTATACTTCACACAATTATCAGACCTCGTAACATGCGATCTTTTTAGAACTCATAGTCCAACTTTGATGATATAAAAGGTCAAAAATCTTGTGATACTAACCTAAGTTTTTTTTTCTTGATAAGTAACACTAACCTAAGGCTGTGAAGTCGTAGTTAAAGAGACATTCGTAAATTCGTGACTAGACAACATTTTTTACCTACTAATTTAGGTATCTGGTAGCACGGCAAGGTATCTTTGAACCATGAGGTTATGTCTTTCATGTGGATCAGGGAAAATCTCATCTGACATAAGTATTTCTTTCTCCATTTTTTACCTATTCGTTGCAGTTTGTTTCTAAATTTTGATCCAGGGCTAGAATCCATGGAAAAGAAGTCTGTTGGAAAGCTCCAACTTAAAAGGTCAAAATTAGATTGAGAATTTTGCTAGTATAAAAGGAGAACTTGAAGTAACTTTATTTGTACATTTGCCATTTTGTTAATTCAAGCTCTGGTGCCTGTTTGAGTTCCTTCAGTGTTGTAAAGATATCCGAAACCTTCAATTAAGTATATCAGGAAACAATATAGTTTGATGCAAGGTATTTGTCTGTGTAGCATCAAGATGTTCAATTCTGGGAAAAATAAAAAACAGTGGAGGGTAGGAAATAAGTTGGTTTGAAGGGAAGGAAAACCCAAAAGTAGAGGATGTCAGTTATAATTGTGATATAAATAGTAGTAATTACTTAGCTTTATTTTTTTTAATAATAGTCGTTCGCGACTGCACATTTTTATGAAGCAAAATGAATTTTTTCCAGGTAAGTGGCGTACAGCAAACTTATCATCAGTTTCACCATGAAAATGTTGCGCGCATCTTTACCCCTCAACTCACACTCCCTGCCTTTGTGGGTAGAATTCTAGTGGGAATCCCGACAATTCTACTCGTGAAGTTCTGTAGCAAGGCTCTCGCGAAATGGAGTCTGCCTATTGTTGCAAACACCTTTGGAATACCTATAAAATCAACCAGCTACATCCCAACACTAACTGCTTCTAATTCTGGTAAAAAGTCTGATGATGTTAAACAGTCTGATTATCTCCAAAAGCTGCAGGCATCATTTGATGTCGATACTGGTATTAGGCTTCTTCAGTATGCTGGTCTTGCTTGGTCTGTGGTAGATCTTGTTCCGTCTCTTTTCTCTCACCTTAGCTTGTGATGCATTGTAGCGCGCGCTCTCTCTCTCTCGGGACTTTGCTTGCCTCTGGCAGATATCAAAGGGGAATATGTTATGTGTTGATTTTGTAGGTATATAGTACTATTCTTTGCTGAAAAAAACCTATAGTAATTGTTCTGTAAGTAGATTCCGACTGAAATCAAGGGAAATTCTGTTTTAAAATTAGCGAGAAATGACGTTATATTGCTTGAGACGAGTAAATGAATTTGGGGGCCATTCGATATATCGGTTCTCATTCGTTAAGGGTATATATTGGAAACCAAGGAAGATAGATTAGTAGGGAACTGGAGATGCATTTTTATGAGGATTCTTAGTGTAAAAGGGTGTCAAATAACTGCATGAAGGCATAGATCAGTCTGAGAGATCAGGTGCAGAATAAGAAAGACAAAATGTATGCTACAGATTACGGTGTCTCATATTTAGGGAGTTGTTATTGCGATTCACAAAGTTAGTGACCCTCTCGCAGAGGCTGTATTTTTATTTTTTCTTGGGTGTTCAAGATGCCTAATGACGTCTCTCACTCATGGACAACATTCGTTATGCTCGTTTGATAATGACTTGTGAATTTTCTGTTCCCAATTCTTTTTGTTTTACGGCAACCGATTCCTATTATTGAAAACAAGTAAAACCACAAACAATGTGATCTCACCTCAAATTAAAAACGACCATTTTGTCCACCCAAAACGGAAAACTCCCTATCACTGAATCAAACATATAAACATCAACTGCTCTCTAAGAAGACCGAACGATTAATCTGGCCGACAGAGGCCTTCTGCAAGCAAATAAAGAACTAGGTCTATTCTTTTGAACATACGTTAAACTTTAAAACTGGCTCAATTGTACAAACGAAAACCGGAAATATGCGAAGGGCCATATGACACTGATGCAATTTCCATTTTCAGATCAGAGTGCAATGTGAGATGCACCGCAATATGCCAAAAATTATACACAAGATTGATCTGAAAAACAAGGGGGTGAGTGAAAGAATGGAAAACCTGATAATGTACAAAGGAAAAAATACAACCAAGTATTATCAACAACCGAAGTACGAAGCATCATGCCAATATCCTTGCAAAAGAGAGAGAACCTCAAGAGGCTTCGTTTTCAATTATTCTTTCTTAGAATCTACACCAAGGATACCTTCAATCACTTAACAAATGGATTGTAAACAAATGGTGCTTGATCCAAATCCGACGTACCTAAGTAACAAGGGGTACGAGTACGATACTTAATACACTCGAGGGGATGACCAACCTCAAGATGCTTAGCTCCCCGCCGCAATGCATGTTTAGCATCACTTAAGAACGACCACATTACATTAGAAGTCCTCTTAATTTGGTGAATTCCAGCCGTCTTGCATTATGTCTGATGCAGCTTGTTAAGAAAATGAAGCTCTTTGAGTGACTGATCTACGAGGTACTTTATACCATCAGCTGCTGTATGATACCACCACCACTCAACTCTTCTCAAAGCCCTCAATCATAATAGACAATATAAAGCCTGAGGAAAAAAAAAAACCCAAAATGCCACAAAAAGAGCAAATAAGAGGAGATACAGATTCTGATGGATCGAACTCAAAAAGATAAATCATGGAATTCCAAGCTAAATTCTCTATACATCCTAACAGGCTTTTCAGGTGGGAGACAACACCACCACTACCATCTTTTTTTTCCGACCTCCCATCCAAGGCCGAAACATCAATTCATAGGCAACGCCGCCGGGCTAATAAGTAAGGTACCTTTATTCTGTGGTACCAAATTCCTACCAACCGAGTGATAATATAATTGTTTCGGTATACATAATCATCTGTGTACTACTAATCAAATCCGAGCTGAGACTCAGACCAAAACATAAATATATAGTGCTCCTCTATTTACGTTTACAAGGTCGTATCTATTACCCTGTGATTACCAGGGCTTGGATTCAGCATTTTGACATATCACGGCATGGATACAGCATCTTGAGCACAAGAGTCGTTTTAAAAGCACAGCAGGAAGTTTTGCCCTGGATATTTTTGTCCCATTACATTCAAACTAAATACTATGTTTGTACCAACGGACAAACTATATTTATTTTGTCCCTGTATTGAGGAGTGAACACTATAGATTTATATCCTCATCAACTGATTATTAAAAGATGCAAAGAACATGGATTTCTCAAGAGTCAACAGCGACACAAAGCGAAATCACATTAGCAAACCTCTAGAAAATGACGCATACACTAACTTGACATTCAGCAAAGAAATCAATTTCTAGTTCTGGTTCACAGCTAATTAGCAAACTTCCTTACCTTAGAGCTGAAACACTTCTCCCTTCTTCAAGCAAGCCACGATTCTTCTCTTATCTCCCTTTTGTTTGTGTATGATAAGACACTAATCATCTTCATCAGAATCCTCTTCAACCTCTGGAGCTTCATCATTAGAGCAATCATCTGCAGTTTCAAACTCTTCTTCCTCAGACTCTTCTTGTTCTGTACCATCCACCTCATCATTAGCCAAATTTTCTAGCTGAGGTATCATATCCAAACCTCTATTCCTATAAACCAACCCAGTCCTCATTACATAATAAAACTTTTCCCTCAATCGAACAAGTGGATGCGGATCTACCAATCTACCCCGTCGGTAGCCTTCTTTAAGTGCCACTGTTGTCGTCTTACACTTCAATGAGAGGTAGAATATCCCCGGATACCTTGTAAAGATACGTGTAAACTTGTGAGGAAGATTCAACTCCTCTCTCAGGCTTCTCAAATAGTTCCTCTTAGTCTTCTTGTACATAGTCAAGCTCAAAAACTCGTGTAAAACCCCAACAACCCTTTTCTCCATAAGCTCGCTATTAGGATCGATTACACTAGAGTCCTCATATGGTGAAATGTATGGCAACTTCTGAAACTCCTCCATCCATGCCTTCACTTTGTTCTGAGCTCCATAACCCCTCGGGAAACTCATTGGGAAAGCCAATGCGGTTTGCCCCCTCTTAAATTGCCTATACTCACTACTAAAGCTACCCAATTCGCGGGTCTCTCTACTCTTTTGCAACTCAGAAACAGCAAACTCTTCGCACCATTGCTCTAATTTCAAAGACAATAGCCCATTCGATCCCTTAACAACCTGAAAATGATCAGGATACTTTTGAACTAGGGTTCTATCGAAATCATCAGGCAAACCAAGGTCCCATTTCAAAGGATGAATCGATTGAAGAGGTAGCATTTTGTTTTTGGTCATCATAAGAACCCTAGAAAGCCGTTGGACAGTATCGGCTTCATGGATCTGGTGAAGATTCTGCTCCTGATTGTGCAACGTAGTACCAAAGTTCGTGAGGCGAAAACAGGCTAAGCTGGGATACCTGCAAAAGCAAACCTGCTTGATCACTTTCACAGAGTATTTCAAACAAAATCACCACTTCCAACTGTCAAAATTTGATCACTACACAAATACAAAAACGTTTGGGCATCTCCAACACATACTCAAAATTTATTCTTCTTTTCAAAATGACCAAAACATAAATTAAGTTAAGAACAACCCCTTATCCACAAGCCCTCTCCACCACTCAAACGAGGCAAACCCAAATCACATTGAACATTACTCAATCAAATGCTTACTCATATTTTTCCAGGCCACTCTTTTGCTTTCAAATTCACCGCTGACAATGAAGCTTTTACTCAAATTTAAAGCTTGTATATGACTTTGCCTATTAAAGTGCATTTTTTTTTACTCACATTTTAATTAAATTTGATTAAAAATTTGACCAAATTTGGACTCAAGTAAAAGTTACAAAAATCTCTCCTCTCCTTATTAACCCAATTATTTACGCCAAATGAAGACCCTTTTCTTCCTCATATTTTTCGAGGCCAATTTGTGCCTCTCAAATTCTCCCACTGTGGCACTATAAAAGCATTATACCAGTTTTTTGCTTAAACATGGGCTTGTGCTTCATATTTATTGAATCTTTCAACATTTCTCGCAGCTCAAATTAAGACTAACCTGGGGTGAGGGAACTCTTCGAAGAGAGTAGGGTAACGGCGGATGAAACGGAGAGTGGGGACAGTTAAACCCAGAAGCTTTTGCCAATCGGACATAGATTTGGAGGTGATGAAGCCGGTGGAGGAGCGGGTGATGGCAGATTTGAGGAGGGAGGCGGCCTTGAGGTCGGTGTGGGTGTCGATAGTGTGGTCTAGGGTTCTGTTCTTGACCCATTTTAAACGGACTTTGACTAGGTTTCGACGTTGTTGATGATTGGAATAGTAGTTGATGGGGTTGTGTCCTCTTAGAATTGAGAGCAAGCCCATGGATTTCAACTTCATCATCTTCTGTGTTAGTATATACTCCATCTGGGTTTGCATTACGAATTAAAGGGAGGGAGAGAAAGGGATCGTGGGGAATAGCAGTGACAGATCGTCGTGGAGAGGAAGGAAGCACAAATGTTGGAAATTGAGAGAGACAGATCTTGGGGTTGGGGGGTTCTCACCACAAATGTCTGACGCTGCATATCCGACGCCATTT
This sequence comes from Vaccinium vitis-idaea, assembly GCA_963854785.1. Lineage (NCBI taxonomy): Eukaryota > Viridiplantae > Streptophyta > Magnoliopsida > Ericales > Ericaceae > Vaccinium > Vaccinium vitis-idaea. The sequence goes on from OY978220.1 coordinate 476,616, forward strand.
CAAGTAGCGCTACCTAGGTAATTAACGCCTTTCAATTTGCGATAACAAAGTAGTAAAAAAAAAAAAACAAACACGCACTCTATTTATTTTATACTTTTCGATATATTTACATATACTTTTGGATAGTGATTTTCATACATTTTTTTAGGGGTGCTTACGGTCTGGATTGGTCTGAATTGACATTAATCCAATCCTAATCCTCGAGTCACGGTTTTTTGAAAATAAAATCCGTGTCCGATCCAAAAGTCTCACGGTTCAATTCCAATTCGATCCGCGAGTCACAGATCGGTTTCGGATTTGTCCACAGATTTTCAATTTATTCTAAGAAAAAATCATTAACTCATTCGTAACTCAAACTCAACATTGAAACAAATAATGAAAGCTTATTAAACATTCCAACAAATTAATTGAACAAATCTAAACTTGAACATTGTGGAATCAAAATAGATAACCAAAAAACAAAACCCAAAATAGCTGTTTCACAGCTTATGAAATATCCATGGCAAATCAATCATCAAATGTTTGAGCGAATGGTTGCCAACTTGTTGGTTTACATAACAACTGATCCAGCTAAAAAAGAATCTCCTTCAACTCCTAACCTGATGTAATAATAGTTAAGTGATAAAGTACAAGAAATGCAAGGTAGTATAGTGGTAAAATTATAAAAGTGGTAAAATTATTTATCTATACATATATATTTATTTTTTAAATACATATATATTTATATATATATAGGGTAAACTTCTTATCCGGACTTTTTATTTCCGGACCTCATGATCCAAACATTTTTTTGACGATCCGATCCGTCCAATGTGTTCAGAAGGTGTTTTCAAGGGTCAACGTGAGAAATCTTCAAAAAAAAAATACCGGGAAGGGCTTGATCCAGGCAGTTTTCGCAAAAAATGTAAATATTTTTTGCGAAAACTGCTTGGATCAAGCCCTTCCTGGTATTTTTTTTTGAAGATTTCCCGCGTGGATCCTTGAAAACACCTTCTGAACACATTGGACGGATCGGATTTTCCAAAAATAATTTGCAACACAAAAAAAAACTATTTTTTTCTTATTTCCGGGAGGTGTGGATTAGAAGTTTTCCTTATATATATAATATAAATCTCACGGTCCGGATCGGTTAATCCAGGGTTTCAAAATCAAAATCCGTGTCCGGACCGCGAGTCACGGTTTTTTATTTTTTGAATTCGTGTCCAGACCATTAATCTACGATTAAAATTCAAAACGTGCAGATGGGTTCGGTCCTGACCGGATTCACGGTTCACCGGTTTTTTTTAGAAGCCCTACTTTTTTTGTATGAGTACCCATTTATTTTGTCTTTTAATGAAAATTTTACACATGAAATTTTCCTAAAAGACAAAAAAGGGTATACTTATCAAAAAGGTGTGAAAATCATTTTCCAATATTTTTATGCACTTTTTAGTTTTTACACGTTTCAATGAACTTTTTAAATCTTAACATAAGCCTACTGAACTTTCTTAATTTTAAGCATTTTTTCCTTTTCGTTATCCATCAGAATTTGAAAATTGATATTCGCGCTCCAAGCTACAGTTATTTGCCAAAACTACCCTTTTGCAAGTTCCATAATTTATTTCAGGCACTCCAAAAAAAACTTTACTCTTCTTCTCTGCCTCCTTTAACAGAAGAAGAAAAAAGGAGGAAGACGAGAAAGAAGGGAAGACGGCAACGACGAAAGAAGGGAAGCAACAATAGCGTCAACACCTCTTCTCCAACCCTATTTCAAGCCTGTTATTATTATTATTGTTATTATTATTGTTGTTGATGCCTTTGTTCTTAGTTCATCCGAAGTAGTAGTGATTAGATCTCGAAAACATATACCTCTGTGTTAAGACGAACTTAAAAACAACAGGCACGATTGCCGCCCGACCACTGGAGAAGGCTCACACGCTTAAGATCTGGCCTTAAGTATCTTCCAACAAACAGACCACTAAACAGAGTCCAGAGAAAATCAAATTCTACTGTTTTTCCTCAGGTCGGACCAACCGATTCAAAATTGACCGAAAAAACCCAGAAACGAGAACTACCTTTCCTTTTCAGATTCTTGTTGGTCACTAAAAAATGTGAGATCCAAGCACAGCCCCGTGTAGCCCTGTCCAAGAGGATCCCAATGCACCCTTCCCGGTCACCGCCCGACCGCCGGAGCAGCCACACGCGGCCTCAATTTGGTCACGTCAGATCCACTCGCTAGGACAGTAGCTGCTTTTCGGGGAAGTTTTCTCCCGCTTTGTCTTGGTTTTAATGGGTTGCCACGAAAAAGATCTATTATTTCTTGCGTATGAGATTAAAATTTGTTTGAAGAGTTAGTGCATACCTAAGATAAGAATTGGAGATTTTCAATCTAGCATAGATGTTTTGGATGCAATCTGGCATAGATGCATTGGGTTTCAGATTTTCATTTGGCTTTAGTTCATTTTTCCATTTGGAGTGCCTCGGTAAATGAGCTAATTTAGGGGTGGAGTGCCTCCAGTAATTTTTCTCTCTTAAAAAGGATAGTTTTGTAACTTCATTAAATTTTGGAGTGCTTACATCATCAAAAAAGGGAATCCCAAAATTAGCTCCCCAGAATTTTCAGACAAAAGTTTGAGATTTCAAGTATTCCATAATCAACTGGCTCAGAAAAGTTAAAACAAGTACTTCAATAGATGAAGTAATAATAAGCTCTCTATTTCACTACACTGGCTGTATTTAGGCTAAGTCATATACTCGCATGCATGATCGCAAGTGTAAAAATGTTTTCTGATATCATTCCAAATTATAAATTCGCGAGAGTGGAGATTAACAACACGAGCGCACATAAGAATTGAGATGTGAATGGGTTCTTATTATGTAGTAACTTAGGTTTAGACACGAAATAGATCGACATATACATGCACAAAATGAAGGTGGAACAACCTTAGCACATAATCCTTCAATATGCTATGCGCTCTTGCTCTCAATCATTGTGCTCCCACTCTCAATCCTTGTGCTATGCTCGTGCTCTCAATTTACGATCTCTCAAATTGTAGTAGTTAGATATGTCAGACGCTTTAACACTCGCATAAGTGCTTTCAACCCCGCTAAAGCACGCGAATTATGTAACTTAAGGTGAGACTTCAGTTAGATTATTCGTGATCACATGTGATTTTTTACCGGTAAAAAAAAATCAAAATTAAAAAAAAATTGTTGAACGCATCCGAGCCATCCAAAACTCGATCCAACGGCCGAGGGGTGCACAGCACGGCTGTGCACAACACCTCCCCCGAGTCCCAGTGAGCATATGTTGAGAGAAGACGACATTATACATTTGCATTTGGAAGGAAGATGTCTATATCACCACCAAACTGGACTCAATATCAGTGAGCATATGTTGAGAGAAGACAACATTATACATTTGCATTTGGAAGGAAGATGTCTATATCACCACCAAACTGGACTCAATTATTTTGTCATGGCATAAATCAATTACCTGAATTTACCCATAGATTCTAACAACCTTGCCCTAACACCTCTAATATAGATCGATGTACCTATATACATACATGAATGAATGTGAACTTCCATTTAGTAGCCTGCCAATGGTCAGCTATCCATGTTAGTGGACCCAATTACAACAAAAGATAATTCCATGTGAATAACAGGTGCACTTTACAACCCAAACGGGTTGGCCCAGTAGTCTAAAACTCGAGGCTTACGGGTTTATTTCATTTTAAGATCTCGGATTTGAAACTTCCTATGTGCTATCAACTTATTTGAAGTCAGTCCATATAGAGTTTTGCTATGACTTTAAATGGGTCCTAGTTGGTCTCACATGATTAGTCACCTGGTTATTGAAAAAACGTGACACTTTACTCATTGAGATAGTGAATAATATTGATGGCATATATATGAGATGCTACTCCTATAAGTAATAAGATCATACCAAATTTGATCAAGCATAGTGACATTTTGGTTTAGTAATACAATCTCCTTGTAATTATGACATCAGCATCCATTAGGAAAGCGACACGTGTCCTTAACGGCCGAAGAGCTAGAGCCACAAACCTTTAGGTTAAGCCAAAAAACAGGTGTGTTAATTTGTAAGCAAACCATTCTTAGTAGTGTCCGAAAACTATGAAATTGGCGTGTGGTCACCATCAAACCATCATCAACCAAGTAAACTTTTCTGTTTAAAAAAGCCAGCCAAAAACAAGACTTTGGTTTCAACTGAAAAAAAATTTACTCCAAAAATGCAGAACAAGAAATTCTTTCCACCAGAGGTTTTCTAATTCTCATTTTTTCATTTTTTATGCAACGAAAAAGTACTCGAGGTCTCACATGTTTCGTGCACTGTGTATATAAAGCAAGAATAACAATGTTACGTAGAAAATTTTGGTGCGCAGATCTGTATACAGATGTGTCCAAAATTGCCCAATGTTCGTGGGCTTCTTCATATTTTGTAGGACTCACATGTGTCGGTTAGTTCCGGACCCATTTGTCTCCGAGCCTAGAAATCTGTGGGTTGATATTTCCTTATAAAACAAACCCCTCCTCTGTGACTTCCTCCCTTGTCTATAACCTCTGTTTTCACATGCTTAAGAGTTTGTGGTTGATTTGTAGGGAGGTTTTTGTAGGCTACAATTCATTGATGGGTTCGTTTAAAATAACTATATACATTCCTTGTTTGTTTTGCTTTTTTAAAATTTTGAGTAGTCATTTATTGATTCTATTTGGTTTTGTTTCAGTAGATTGAAGGAGGCAGCATTATCTTCTTCTTTAGGGGCTGTGGATTTGGCAGAGAAAAAGTGTTTCTGTTTTTCTGTATTTGAATTGGGTCTGGAAAATGGATTTGAAATCTCCATTATTGGGAGATGAAGCTCCAAAAATTTACCGGAAACGGAATTCGGTTGCTTCAATCAAAAGTGATTTCTTCTCTAAACTGCCGGAAAAGGTTCGGACAGGCATTGATCCTGAGGTCCCCTTCCAAATTGACCTTTCAAAAACCACTGGCTTAATTGAAGGTAATTAATTAACCCTCGCAATCTCTCCATCTTCTCTTTTATTCCTTCTGAAATTGTTGAATAATACATTGCAAACCTCCTATATTCTATTAATTATTCCTTGTGGAACCGGTCCATAGGGATAATTGGGTAAAACTCCAGTTTTAATTGGGCTCCCGCTGGTAGATGGTAGAAATATTTCGCCAAGTATTTATCGTAATGTGCTTAAGCTATCTGGTCACGCTGAGTTATCCGAAAGAAAAATTGTATCTGTAGAGTTTCTTTTATGATTATTCTGGCTCTCATCACATCCTCTGAAAGATGGGCCTGAAATCCCTTTTTCTTAGTGTTTAAAGTTTTCCCATGCACATTTTATAGACTTGATGTGCTTGTTTCAGGGGAGAAAGAATACTATGAGAGGCAAATAGCCACCCTGATATCATTCGAAGAAGTTGACGCTATAGATTCATCTCATGTCATTGATGAAGAGCAAGATAGAGAAGAACAAATCCAGCATGAAAGAGCAATGAACATTTCTAATGTGGCAAATGTCTTCTTACTTGTATTTAAGGTCGTCTATGTTTCCCTCTCTCCAAAATCTTCAAATTTTGCACAAAATTGTCGATGTGGATGGATTTTCGGCAGTTTTCCTTCTAATTCAAAACGTCTCAAATGGGTTGATTTGATCTCTCTATCTTCTCAGTATTTTCTTGCCTTCCAATCATGAATTGTCGTATTTCTTAGCGGGTGACTAAACAATGTTTGTTTAATGGCAAAATCTAAAGTCAGCTCACTAAGAACACTCTTTGATCGGTAAGAGTGTATTTTAACCGATAAAAGTGTGCATTCTTTGACCGGTAAGAATACACTCTAAAGAGTGTTCTTAGTGACAGCTCAATGGGCTGACACTAGAAAGATCCTTGTTTAATTGGGATTGTATAACAAAAAAAAAAATTTGCTTCTAAGTTGCTTCTTGGCATAAGTAGCGCTAGTGTATTAGTGAGTTTAGATTACTACAAGTGATGTCGATGTTAACTCCCATCAGCTCGATGACTCAAAACCTCCAGCATTGTAGGTGACCTACTTCGCCAAAAAGCCTAGTCGTATTCTTTCTTGTACTTAGAACATCTAAAACACGTGATCAGAACCCTATTAATCTACGAAAATTGTTCAGTTTTTTTTTTTTATTTATTTTTATAGTTTGTTGTAATCCAAACAAGACTTCTCATGATTTTGGTGCAGCCAACTGAAAGAAATGTTCATATGATTGCAGATATATGCTACAGTAAGAAGTGGATCATTGGCCATTGCAGCATCAACACTAGACTCTCTGCTTGATCTTATGGCTGGTGGAATTCTTTGGTTCACTCACTTGTCAATGAAAAACATAAACATCTATAAGTACCCTATAGGCAAATTGAGAGTCCAACCTGTTGGTATTATCATCTTTGCTGCTGTCATGGCTACTCTAGGTACTTCTTGTGCAAATTTATCTCCATTTTATTGTTCCTTAACCTCTGTATATTGATCCATTTCTCTCATGTATTTGTGCAGGATTTCAAGTGTTGATTCAGGCTGTAGAACAACTGATCCAAGACAAGCCATCAGAGAAAATGAATTCAGGGCAATTGATTTGGTTGTATGCAATTATGCTAACAGCAACCGGAGTAAAACTTGTACTGTGGCTTTATTGCAGAAGCTCTGGCAACAAAATCGTTCGTGCCTACGCCAAGGTTGATTAACTTGTGCAAACATTATTAGCAGTGTCTCGAGTTTAGAATCAAATTTGCTTGCAGTGTTTGTGCTTGAAATCTTTTGTCATTTATGTAACAATTTTGTTGACAGGATCATTACTTCGACGTGGTAACCAATGTGGTTGGATTGGTTGCTGCTGTTCTCGGTGACAAGTTCTATTGGTGGATTGATCCAGTTGGTGCTATTATTCTTGCAGTTTATACAATCGCAAATTGGTCTGGAACTGTGCTAGAAAATGCAGGTATACTTCAAAAGACAAATCTCAGCACAAGCTTGAATTCAATTGATCAATTTTTACTGCTGTTAACTTTTTCCTTGTTATTTTGAAGTGTCCCTGGTTGGGCAATCAGCTCCCCCAGAAGTTCTGCAGAAACTAACCTATTTGGTCCTAAGGCACCATCCTCAAATCAAACGGGTGGACACTGTCCGCGCTTACACCTTTGGTGTTCTCTACTTCGTTGAGGTCAGCTGCTTAAAATGATCCAAGTTTATATGCTCCTTGTTCTTCCTCGTATGTTATTTTTTCACCCTCGATTCACAGGAATTTGAATGTAACAACGTTCGATGCATTATTGATGTTACAGAGCTCGGAATACCTTATTTATAATGCTTTTGAACACTTTGTATACTTCAACATATCAACATTATGGAAGGCAGCAAGAACCTGGTTCCAAACACGTGTTTGAGAGTCAGTCATGCGTTCTCTAGCACACAAATTTTTCGTGACAAATGTTTCGAAAAAGAAATCTTATAAGAGCATGACATGAAACATCAAAACAGAAAACTCACCACCATTAATTTGCGGGAAAACCTCGTTTGATCAGAAAACAGTGTCTAGTCAACAGAGGTTTTTTTTTTTTTATCCTTTAAAAAACAAAGGGTTCTTGTTTCTTAAATTTCATGTGTCACTGTTGTAATGCATCACAGCCTCACGATCGATCCTTGAGAAGTGAGTTTTGGGATTTTTAACCACACGTTAGGAACGCACTGGGGACAAGAGAAGAGAAGATCTCTGAACATCTTTTCTAAAGGAAATCCTGAATACGAACAATTGGGAGCCTCGATTAAATGGTCTACAACACCTCACTGTGCTCATATCTTATTAGCAAATATATTTAAGTTATGTTACAGTTTCAACTAATTTTAAAGCTAATCCTGTCCGCCGAACTCAACAACTCCATGCTAAATCTTCATTAGTAGTAGTTGTTGATGGGGGGTTTTGTATGAAAACAGGTTGACATAGAGTTGCCGGAAGATCTGCCGCTGATAGAAGCACACGCGATCGGAGAGTCGTTACAGATAAAGATAGAAGAACTCCCGGAAGTAGAGAGGGCATTTGTTCACCTTGATTACGAGTGTGACCACAAGCCAGAGCACTCTGTTCTCAGCAGACTCCCCAACACCCAGCCTTAATGAAAACGAAACAAAACAAAACGGGTTTTCAACTCTTTTTTTTGTTTTTGGTACTAAACACATAATTTGTCTTTGGTGTATTTTAAATTGGCGGATCCAAGATATGACACCCATTGTTTCTAGGAATTCGATTGAAGTTTGTGAGTTGTATGCATACAAGGAGGATACTCTGAGAGTGAGGGAAAAGTATGTTAGTAGTTTGAAATGGATATGCTTGGATTCACACTGCACACAAACCATTCATCATATCAGGCTCATGATTTATGACACCCCGCGGAGGAAAAATAATTTTTCTAGTGTTCATGCAAAAAATCAGCTCAATTGGATATACATAAGTTGGATTTGAGGTTATTTTCTTGTTCTAGATTACGTTTTAAGAAGGGAAGGAAGGGAGGGACAGAAAGATGTGGGTACCGAAGATAGTGGTACCGAAAATGTACTTAGCGGACTGCGGGGTCCACTTTTGGGTTCCACACCAATAATCCGAACAGTTCAATAGTTTTAAAATAATTTTTTGACCCTCCTAGCAAAAATACAGCTAAATTGGATATGCGCTTCAAATTCTTCAATTCAAATAAAACGTCAAGTTTTGTTTAGAACTTGAGAAAAGAAATTGAAAGTAATGAAAAATAATTAAGAAAAAAATGAGAGAAAGTTAAAGAGAAATTAAGAGAAAAAGTTGCATTTGTTTCTGTAATTTTCCCTTCTCTTTTTTTTTTATTTTTTATAATCGTTTTCCCTTCTCCTTCATTACGAGCCAAATAAGAGAAGAGGAAGATAATAAAAATAAAAATAAAAATAAAGGAAAGAAACTTTTCAAAAATTCTCTCTTCTTCTCCACTTAATAGCCTATTTGGATGGTGAGAAATGATGAGATGCAAAAAGAAAACTCTTTCTCACCAAAGGGTAAGAAAGCAAAGCGAAGATGCCAATAAAAAAAATATATTTTGGTTCTTTTCTCTTCATTTCTCACCAAATTATTCAAATCAAATGAGTGATTTGGAAAGAAACAATAATCCTTCCTCGTCTCCCCAAATCAATAGTAATTCAAAAGGAGCCGTATTACAAATGGAGGGATTGAACTGATAAAATGTACAAGTATGAGGACCAATTTGATACACACTCTAGGGTTTTCTATGTAATTGTGCCAGTATATACTTCTGTATCTATCCCTATCTCTAAACGAACAAAAGCTCGCCGGCAACGATAAGCGCAGGTACCTCGCTCTCTCTCTCTCTCTCTGTGTGAAGAAAATTGTTTTTTCATGAGTAATTTAGATGATGCTTATCACATTTTGTTTGGGGTCCAGTAGAAAAACACACCTTCAGATATGTAAGAGCGTTAAACATTTGGGGCGCCCCTTCGTTATTACAGTAGCACTTTTTTGGGAGAACCTGAAGCAGTGGTAGCTTTCTAGGCTATTTCCCAGGGCCGGCCCTTTGATCTCTGCTGGGTCAAATACATTTCTCTTTGGGAAATTAGTTTCACACAATGGGAGTGTGGATAGTATAAAAGATGGGGTATGAAAAATCACTACCCTTTTCCTTATAAGCAGCAATGTTCCATGTACTCTCCTAAAGTTGTGGTAAAGTGCCCGTGCCTGATGCTCATGCTCAACGCCTCAACCCTTAGCTGCTACTGGGGTTTTGATCGTTTTTAGCTTTTGTATTTGTCTATGTCATTGAAGTCATTTCTCTTTATCTGGAGTAGTGTCCGTGGTTATTATTTTGGATCAGCTTAAGTTCTTTAAATAAAGTCTAGAACTTTTTTTGTATGGATAGTAACAGAAATAAGGGGGCTAGGGCGGCTATGATTTCAGTGATTCGAATTGCATTAAGTGCTGAAAAATCCCAAAAGGATTTCAGAGAAGTGAAGGCCAAAAGGGTAGGTAAAAACATTGGTTATGAAATTTCTGGCATATTTGAGGTTTGGAACTGGACTAAAATAATAACATCAAATTCCTTTGCTGACATGTTGGTTTTGAATCTCATATCTTCGGTAGTAGCTATCTTCATTTTTCTACTGCAGCTATTCAAGAGTCTAATTCATGTGTTATTGATGACAGCGACATCAAATTTAACAACGTGACATATGGACGATGAAATGATTTGTGGTGAATTGAAATGAAGTGCTAGTGGACCAGTTGACCGTTATTAATGATCAAGTAATTGTAAACCATCACAGTCACTCATCTTAGACCCAAGGATTCGTCTTTGGTTACACAAGATAAAGTTCCCCCAATGAATTCTGTTTTCTTACCATCCTCTCTTCTCCTCCATCCCCCAGCTCTCCATCAGTCTGCATTTTGTCTTCATTCTCTACCTCAATATAATTTATGTTTCAATAACCTTCAGCGTCTTTGTTCACATTCGTTATTGTCCCCAGTCGTTTCTTGTCATTCCTTACGCCATCGTCACTTGTCCACGGGTGCTACAGCTCCTTCAAATGAAGGAGAAGTCGCTGTATTTAATTTCGAAGATTTTCCAGAAAAAGATTGGTCGTTTCTTGAAACTGGGGATATAAATTCTGATGAGGAGCTCAAACGGAAGATCGATCTGATACTTTCAGCCGGGGAGATTGAAGAGGATTCGAAGGTTTTGGTTTCAATTGGTTCTGAAGGATTTGTGGACCAAATAGTGAATTCATCAACTTGCCAACAATTGCTGGTTGTCCATGAATCCTTGTTAGTATTATGTTGCATAAAGGAAAAGTATGATATGGTTAAATGCTGGCAGGGTGAATTGATTTATGTGCCAGAGGAATGGGCACCGTTTGATGTGGTGTTTCTTTATTTCTTGCCCGGTTTGCCCTTTGAACTCGACCAGGTTTTTGGATCACTCAGTAAACGCTGTTTGGCAGGTAATTTTGCAGTTGATTGTTCTTTTTATGGCTTTCAGTTAACATCTCCTTTTCTGATTTTTTACTTTTGAATTTGATCTGAGTAGTTTTGAAACGAAATCACTTGGTAGTATGCTATTTCAAACTCTTCTATTTTAGTTGAGTTGAATATAAATGACAGAGTCTAGCTATTGAGACTGAGCCGAAACAGGTCTACCCGAACCTTTGTCACTGGGTTGATAAGCCGAACCTGGCAAAAATGGATCGGAGTAGCGTGTCTTTTCTAGACTATACTTGTATATCACCCCCATTTCTTTTGAGCGCGCACCACGACACATACTTTACTTACTGCGGTAGCTAGAGAGACAAAAGTTGACTAATTTGGGGATCATTGAATCAGGTTCAAACTTGGGTTCTTATACCAAATGACCCCATCCTAATTGCAACCCTCAGACTGGGTTGGGATCTTGGATTTATTTGAACTGTGGGTGAGAAGAAAAGAGATACATGAAGCTATTTCTGTCTACTTTTTGATCTCTAGAAATCCCTCCAAGTATCCAAGATCCAAATACAGACTTAACATCTTTAAGATTGATTTCAGATTGCTTACTTTCATAGTCAAACATCGTTTAAATTGACATGATTTTATGTAAGATGATGTGTGCCGGAACGTTTTGTTTGGCATTCTGATATTTTCTTGACATAATTTCACTGGAGAAGCATAACTCAAATTGTTCATAACTTACTTCGTTGGTATGACAAGACCCAAATTGTTCATAACTTACTTCATTGGTATGACAAGAAGGATCTGACAATAGCTTATGTAGGTGCAAGAATTGTGATCAGTCATCCCCAAGGGAGGAAGGCTTTAGAACAACAAAGACGACAATTCCCTGATGCGGTAACCTCCGACTTGCCAGATAAGATGACATTGCAGAACGTTGCTGCTCACCATTCATTTGAGATGATCAAATTTGTAGATAAAACTGGCTTTTACCTTGCTGTTTTGAAATTTAGTGGTAATGACCAAGGGAAGTAGACCAACAAATCCGAAGATCAGTTACGTTGTGCTAGAAGAGTTGAAACTTGCTTGAAAATTTGTGTACTAGTTTTGTGATAGCAGTGGATGGAAACTAGATTTCTCTCAATGACTACTTGTTAGATCGTTTGTTTGGCATTCTTTCTTGTACATTTTTCAAAGCGTGGGTTAGATCTTTGGCACTGATGCATATTAGGTACTGGAGTATTTGGATTCTCCAAAGGGAAAATGTTAGCCAGTATTGTGAGGCATACGAAGCTATGATGTCATAGTACAAAAGGATACATGGTAACCAAGTGCACAAGATGTTTGGAAGGGCTGCAAACGAACAAAGCTGCTCGCTAGCAGCTTGTAGCTCGGCTCATGAAGGCTTGGCTCGGCTCGTTTAGTAATTGAGCCGAGCTCAAGCTCGAGTTTTAGGCTCATTTAGTAAACGAGCTCGGTAAAGCTCGGCTCGGCTTGCAAAAGCTTGGCTCGTTTAAGAAGGCTTCATTAAGTTAATTACCTTGGCTTGGCTCGGCTCGTTTAGTAATTGAGCCGAGCTCAAGCTCGAGTTTTAGGCTCGTTTAGTAAACGAGCTCAGTAAAGCTCGGCTCGGCTCGCAAAAGCTTGGCTCGTTTAAGAAGGCTTCATTAAGTTAATTACTTTGGCTTGACTCGGCTCGTTTAGTAATTGAGCTGAGCTCGAGCTCGAGTTTCTCGGTAAAGCTCGGCTTGGCTCGTTTAAGAACGTTCATTAATTACCTTGGCTCGGCTCAATAAGGGCTCGACTTGTTCGAAACGAGCCGAGCTCAAGCTCTACAAAGCTCGGCTCGGCTCGGCTCGTTTACACCTTTATAAGCTCTTGATAGTTGATGCTCCTGACCAATGCCAGGGCACAAAGAGGATGGATAGGGGGTTGCCTTGTCTGCCACCCAACTCCACCCATCTCGTAGTATCGCTGTTATTGGTTTAGAAGTACCATGTCGGGCCAAGTTAGTTTGACAGCAGTTCTGAAAATTATGTACAAGAGATGGTTTGGAAAGACAGATTGATATCACGACTCAGATCTTGTGCACATCGCAAGGGTGTTGGTAAAATAGCAGTCACCGTCGCAGGGAAGTAAGAAAAATTAGATTGTTCTCTTAGCACTTGAATCACCCAAAAGGGCCAAAACTAGTGCAGCTAACAAACGGGCTCTCAGGGAATACGATTTTCTGGACTTAAATATCAGGTTTTTCAATCGCGATAACAAAGGACATGCATCAGTATTCACTCTCGAGCTGAACTAAAATGGTTTCTCTTGCAGTGTGCAAGTAATACATGACTTATTTTCATCATAAAACGAAAAAGAGAGATGAACTCGAGATATATAGGAGTATTACGCCAACAACTCCTCAAAATTAAAAAGACTCACCTCATATAGAAAACCTTCAACGCTATGACAATCTCTCACCTTTCTTTCTCTACATAAGGGGAAAAAAAAATTTGAAATTTAATAAAATAAAACCAATCACCTGAGCCATAAAATATGCTCAAAATTCTCTCAAAGGAAGATTATTATGTTCTGAAATACTAATTAATCAAACATTCATTACTGAATCTAAGAAGAGGATCGGGACTGAAATCCCAAATGGCTACCGCACACCTCAAGAGCATATCAGAAGAACGAAAACCTTATTCGATTACTTGCTGCAAACAAGTTGTATTCTTCAATAGTATCCTTCTTATTGCAAGCAGAATCATCCTCCACATGATCTGCTGAAAATTTTGAAGAAAGATCGACAGCACTAATGCTGTCTTTAGAAGGCACAGGATCCGATTCATATTCGGTTGAAAAGGCTACAGGACCACCAAAATGGAAGAGAGAAAAACCTGGACTACCCTTGTGCAACTTGTCGGAGTTCCGATTTTGCTCTCTGCCTGGCAGAGAGGCTTCTTTTGGTTCACCAGATGACTCTTGCACCTCACATGGCTTTGAAATTTCGGTTTGACCCTTTGAGTTCATGCCATTGGCTTTAGCTGCTGGCTTGAAAAAGGGTGCTTGAGGGTTCAGCACAGTAGTAGTATTTTGCCGGGCAGCACACTGCATGAACGGGGAATTCCCGTTTAAACCATATCCGAAATGACCAGCATATACATAATGGTTGGGAGGTTGGAAGGGAACCAACCCATTAGCTGGAGCTGCTGGCCATGTAACTGGACTCTGATGGTAGAAAGCCATTGCCGAAGGAGCTTGAAACATTGGAAAGGGGTTGTGCATTGGTGGAAGCACGCGTGGATGTTGAGAACCAACATGGACATTCATTCTTCCATTCTCAGGATTTGGGGCAGTGTTCGACTGAAAATTAGTCGAAAAAGTACTTTTTGCAGGGTCAGTCGAGTGCCCAGCTGATGTCCCGCTTTTAAAAGCCTCTGTTTCCTTCACAATCTGTTTTCCCTCCATTTCAGCCTCTTGACACACAGGGAATTTATCTTGAATGCATACCGAATTTTCTCTTCCTTCTGAGGGTGGAGTGGAATCTTCCGAATCTGACGAGGATGAGGATTCTGAATTTCGGGAGTTTGAAGAGGATGTAATGCTGTCTCCTTCACTAAGGTCAGATGAACAGTTGTCAGAATTGGAATCTCTAGTTCCACTTAAGGCACTCCCATTATTACTGGTATCATCCAATTTTTTAGCGACTTTACTAAAAGAACCAGAACCAGATGACTTGAGATTACTAGATTCACTACCTTTTACCCCGAAAGTAACTTCAGTGTCTGAGTTACTCCGAGGATACTTCCTCTGTGATTCCATCGGTTCCCAGACTTTCTTAACATAATGGGAATCTCTACTAAATGAATTATTTCCATTAACATTCCTGCTTTTGGATCTCCCACAATTCTCCCGTGCGTAGTCTGTTTGATTGTACTTGTTACCACGATAATATGGCTTAGAGACATCTGACATAGATTCTGGCTTACTCACGGATTTGGTCTCCTGACCTAATCTGGTCGTAGAAGCATGTGCCTTGACTCTGTAATCATTGTTTTGGTTACAGCTGCAAGCATGGAAGTCACATCTGTCACTCATCCGGTAGTTGTTGGCACTATGAAACCTCTCACCAAACTTGGGCCCTCCATTCCTAACAGTCAACTTTGTTGAATTACTTCTCGAATGTTTATTCATCCCATTGACACTATTTGAAGTGATGTCCCAATTATCACCATGATATCGAGGCTCGAACTTACTAACCATACCCCTGCTTTCTGCAACAACTGCACATCGTCGTTCATCTGACCATTTCAATTTCGGATCCAACTGAAATTCTTTATGAAACTTCAGCTTTTGAATAGATACTTTTGAGTGATCATTTGCAAATGAACTCCCATCTCGCGCATTGAAAAAGTCACCATCAGAACAGTTACCGGAGTGGTTTTCCATCTCTGAAAAGATCGATTCCTTCAATAGCTCCTCATCAGTTTTTGATGGACAATCACCTGTTTCGCAAATCAAGTCCTCATTGATGTCATTTGGCTGTTCATCAACACGTGGGGACAACTCATTCAAAACATCAGAAACAACAGAACTCTGGGGTGATCCAGAGGATTTAGTCTCCCCATCCTTCTCTTTGACCCTCAATCTCTCCTTCCTTCGGAGCTTTTTCTCTCTTTCTTTTGCTCTTCTTCGCTCCTTGCGTTCTTCTTCTTCACGCTTTTCCTTTTCTTCTTCTTCAAGGAGTTTCATCTGCAGAAACATGCCAATTGGCTAGTCAGAGACTCAGAATTACTCCAAGACATATTAGGAGTAAACTCTCCTACCTCGTACTGGTATTGCATGATTATTCGCAAAAAATGCAACGGCTATTACCTGTTTTTCTAACGTGATAATTTCTTTGAATGCAACGTGAACACGTTCTTCCAGCAGTTTTAGTGAAAGACAAACAAAAATGCTGTGAGCATTTTGACGAGCAGTTCCTTCTCTGAAAGCCTTTTCAACCTGGATAGTTACCAAAAGTGCTGTGAGCATTTTGACGAGCAGAATCCACACAACATTCATCATCTGTCAGTTGCGTTTACATAGCTGTGCTTTGCCACCCAATCATAGATAGTTACAAAAAGTACTATCTCGTATTATAGCTTACATTGTCAAGAAAAACAAAAAGAAGTAATATAGCCAAAGTCTATCTCGTAATACTACTCTTTAAAGACACTAGGTTCGATAACAATCCAGATCACTAAAACAATAAATCTACTAGTGTTTAATTTTTAGTAGAAAGTCCCAATTGATAAACGTGGTTCTCTGGACTTTTCTCTATCTCTACTCTCAAAGGCAATCTTCCTGAATTCCTTTCTACAAAATGGAAATAAGTTACGCATACTGGAAAAGCTACTACTGGTTTTCAGGTAAGAAATATGAGCAGCACTGACAAAATTTGTCTTAACCCAACAAACTTTCAGCTCTGAGCATTTTGGGGTCTGTTAGATTGGTCTCCCCGTCCTGATATTTTCTTTCAACCCATGCAAGAACATGTGTCACCTTGCACGCACTTGTGAAGGCAATTCTGGCTAACTACTTCCATATACACATGCACAGAATTATTGTTCAATTATACGGACACACTGTCGTCACAACTCAAATCTAGGTCTTTATACATTAGTAAACTAGCTGAAAGACAGGAAACCGAAGAACTAAACAAAGCTGGTGGCCGCGTGTGAATTCTTTCAAGGCAAGGTGCGGCCTGATTCGACATTGTTGTTTACTCTGATCGGGTCAAGGTGGTTTTCGTTTGCGTAGCCCTTTTCTTAGTTACCCTCCAGAGTGGTTCTGCCTCTATTAAAATAAAATAAAA
The DNA here is from genome assembly GCA_963854785.1 of Vaccinium vitis-idaea. Classification (NCBI taxonomy): domain Eukaryota; kingdom Viridiplantae; phylum Streptophyta; class Magnoliopsida; order Ericales; family Ericaceae; genus Vaccinium; species Vaccinium vitis-idaea. The sequence goes on from OY978220.1 coordinate 493,459, forward strand.
AAAGTAGTCCATGGCAACTAAGATAAAGGCATGACCGAGAGATCGATTCCATGGGTGGAGGTGGGAAGAAGCAATAAAGCACAGTGCAACGAGATAAGTAATTCTTACTAAGGACGGACAACTGCTGCTAAAAAAAAGAAGGATGGTGGGTGGATTTTAGGTAGAAGAAAAGAATGAAAAAGCCCACAAAATTCCCATGAAAGGAATGGAAGAAGGAAGATTGGCACGGGGCACAGGAATCAAACTAAAACAAGATCAATGACTAAACAAAGGAGGAAATTTGTTAGGAAATAAAACATGCCTGTTCCTTGAAAATAACAGTTGCAGCATCTAACAGAAATTCTCGAGCAAGTTCAGGACTCTTCGCATGTTTCTGGGGGCGGGAGCATTCTCCATCCAGCTCATTTCCATCCTTGTCCATGGTGTCATCATCCTGAAGGCAAATAGAACTTATGAAAAAGAGTAAAAATTGAAAATATAGTCTCCGTACATAATCTCGTATGAGAAAAATATGCAAGCATCTCAAAACTTAATTACCTCTTCTTCCTCGGCCTCTTCAGCATGCTCAAAGAACCTTCTAATGCTTTCCCCTCTAGTCATCGTAACAAAACCATCACCAACTACAAGCCTGCAGTGTACGCATTGTTGACCTTTTAACGCATGAGCTTTCACAGAAACCTCACTGCAGCGGCCATCCGTATTGCAAGCCCTTAGGGTGATGTAACATGCATTCAAACCACCAAGGTCAAGACCACTCTTTTGAACTCTTCCCCTCATGCCAATATTTTCGAACTCCAGAATGTCGCATTTTCCTTCTCCAGTTCCAACAGCCCATTCAAGGTGATGGTAGGTTCCAACATTGTCCTTTAAGGTTTCGTGCCAATCAGCTTGAACCATGTCATGAGACACCTGGGAAATTAAAGAACTCAATTGCATCAAACTGCAACATCTTGATAGCATTATGAGACAAAGCTCCTTAACATTTAACTGACTCATCAAAACAACCAGAGTTAATGGCTCTGGTTCAATCAATTCAAAAGAAAATAAGGCCTTTTGTCAATATTAAATAATAGAGTATGTAATTATACTGTCCAAACATACCTCATATTGGAAGGCTGTATCTGCTACACAAAACCAACTGGTGCAGCGAGGTTCTCTCCGCATGCGCTTTAGCTCCTTTAGTTCCTTGAACTCACGGATGACATTCCTCCTGCAATCTCTACAAAACCTCTTGCTATCAAACCTGCGACATGAGCATTAAATTTCAAGAACAAAAAATCAGGTTTCGAATCAAGATAAAAAAAGCATATGACAAGGATGAAGGGATCTTTACAGGAAACAAGCAGCAGGTAACCTATAGGCCAATCATGACATCAAAACCAGATGGACAAGGATAAAAGGATTCTTAAAAGGCATAAGAAATGGGTAGAACGTGACCTGTAGACCACTCCTGAATGTAAAAACACGATAATAGCTTCACAAAGGAGGGACAAAAATATGAATAATGTGTCTTTGTTTGCTAATTTTATAACCATTTGAGTACAAAAACAATTCGAACTTGAAGAACAAAAGGTCTTTTGTATTAAGATAAAGTTTAGGGATACAATTTTGTAAATTAAAACCTTATAAGTCTATCTCAACTCCTCATCTATTTCTATTACGTAACTAAAGCAGCATAATTGGTTGAGCTCATGGCATCCATCACTCTTCCAGCACCTTTTCTTCAGTTGTCTTTCTGAGATTGAGCTTCTATCGGCTTCCTCTAGCTCCCTTTTTCCTCTGCTCTCGCTTTTCTCTTCATCAGCCTATCAACCATCATTAGACAATGGTGACACCACAATCAACCTCACCTACTCCTCTCCCTCTTTCTGTCACTCCTTTTCTCAACCTCTCTCTTGCTGGTGCTTCATATCCTCTCATGTGTTCTCCCTTGCTCCATTTGTCAGCCTCTCTATTTCAATCCGTGGATGCATCATTTTATGTCAATCTTTTTTGCCTTGAAAACTCAGCCGGTGAGAACGATGAAGTGGCAGACCTAAGTAGGAGCATTGGTGGTGTGGATCATAACTCTAGGCCAGTGACGAGCATTGTCTGCAGAGATGGTGGAAGCAGGGTAGTCGAGAGACCATCAAATGGCTGGTAGTTGTGCCACACCTCAACCTCAGCTTCTCTCTCAGCTTTCGCTCTATATAGGACCTTTATATCCCTCCTCACCAATTCACTTCGTTGCACCCTACTTATGTTCCCTTAGCCCACCAAAAAATACAATTCAATGTGAAATCAGAAAGCCATGGTTTAGTACAAAACTATAATAATAGCTTTTGTTTTACGAAATTTCCCCTTTTGATTTTTAAAAAATTTCCCAGACCACTAGTACTCCGTGAAGATAGGTACATCTTAAAATTAGCACCTTTGTCTTTCTTATCATCATGCCAAAGTTACCTTTGTACACAAGTCAATGTGAAATCTCACTGCTATGAATGTGAAATCTCACTTCCAAACACGTTCATTGTTTCCTTTGTAAAGGTGTTCCATAAAGAGTATTAACTCACATGGTTAGAGAAGCAACACACGGTCGGGAAATTTGACTTTGCCAGGATCATAAAATTAATAAATTTGTCCAACAATTGTACAATATGAATGATCATCTAAAGCTTCCAATAGTTTAATTAACATATGGTTCTGCACGAAGCGAAACATTATGGCAAGCAAAAGTTTGATTCAGAAGGAGAAGAAAAGGAAAAAATTGGAACAAAAAAATCATTTGATTGGTCGATCCTCAAAAAAAGAAATAAGTAAATGAAAATCTCAATGGGAGCGGGCTCCCGTCAAGCTCCTGAGGTGGGAGCGGCACCACTTTAAGAGCTCCCTACAACTAAGCTCAGGCCGGTCACGTGCCATATCCATATATCTTACATCTCCATTTAACTCTACTAGCATCAAAATATACAACAAGCAGGAAAAGGAAGCATAAAGAAAAAAGGAAAACGAGGGGATAAAGAAAGCTATGTGCTCACCTGTACATGAGCCTTTCTATAAAATCCTCTTCCTTCATCCTTAGAAGAGATTGCCGAGTTTCTTCTCCAAGTGCGGACCAAAAATCCACCAACGTATCAACAGATAGTCTGGCAGTGTGCAAAGCACAGGTTTCCCTTGTTCCATGCCCTCTGCCATACCCTGCCATTCCTTGACTTATCCAGCCTCGACCTCCTCCACCACAGGCATCAGGATATAGCAACGCTCTCTCACGTTCCCTCGCCCGTGCAGTGTCAAATACCTGACCCAAATGGAAAGTGAGCTATGAACAAATGGAAACAGCAGAAAGACTGAGAATATGTGGAAGTAGAAATGTATCCCAAAGTAAGGTGAGGAGGGTGCAATATACATTTTGAAGCCCCTTTAGTGATTTGGAATACAGATAGCAGTCCAAAAGGGTCAGAGTCCCATCCCTAGTTGTGGTCAAACCTCCCCAAGGGTGTACCGATGGATCTTGGACTTCATCTTGGCAAGCTGTAGTCATACCCAAATCACTATCAGTTTGATTTTCCAAGGTTCCTTGTTTGTTGCAAGGAAAGAGCCCACTTGTTCTCTCCTGCTGCAAAGACTTTCCGTACATGACAATCTGCAAAAAACCTTCCAGCAGTAATCCATTGCATCTCGAGCAGTACACATTCTTACGAGCTTGCTCAAAGAGCGTTTGTTTGTCGACCCTCAGGAGCTCTTGCCGTGCTTGTGGTGACAGCTCACTCCAGAACTACGTTACAAGTGACAGCACATTGTCAATGACTAACCGCATGTTACACTTTATTAAATGAGCGGCAAGAACAGCACAGTTATTCCCAACCATGTCATAAAAACGGGATTCAGTTGATAGTTTCGTCGTCATCTTGATATGCGTTAAATAACAGAGCGACTATCAGAATCATCTGATTACTACTTACCATTGTCGAAAAAGACTAAAGAGTGACGACATAATTAACACGTAACCCCACTTTTGTTGTCTTAAGGTGGCACGCAGCAGCAAGAAGGCTAACACACAAGCGAAGTTTACACTCACGTAAGCTTAACATTTTCAGTAGATGTTTTCTTTGGTTCACTAGTTTTTCAGATAACATTTTCAGTTACACGGGTGTTTGTTAAGAGGCTTATTAGTGAAAAACCAAAAGCCAAAAAGCATCAAAATAGAGCTTTTGAAATCAGTTCTTAAAGTTATTTTTTGGTCCTAAATGCAGAAGCTGTGCCAAACCGAGAGGGAAAAATCCAAAAATTGTTACTCCAACATCCTTTATTATGTGTCCAACCTCATAAGTTCAACTTTTTATGGAGATGGCACTACACTTAAAAAATTGTAACTTTCTATAATTGCACTTTATGGAGACATTCGCATTACACCTTACACCTTTTATGGCATTCTTTGAAATCTACTCGGGAAAAATGCAAAATGTACCAACTTTTACCCACGAACGCTTCCATGGACAATTCTTAAGGGACATCCAAAAATAGAATACTGGACCATAAAAATGGGACCGAAGTAGCATTTAAGCCGCAACAAACACCCATTAACATACAGGTTGCGATATCAAAAGCAAATGTAGATGCAAAAACTGGATCTGATTAATCACACATTCAAAAACCAATCATAACAAGCCTATCAAGACACGCTCGCACCAAATCACAAAGTAAAATACCAAAACTGAATTGCATACAATATAAGATCCAGAATTAACTCAGAACTATTCAATCACAATTAACCCCAACTAAATGACAAAACAGTGGCAATTCACCCAAACAAATACAGTAACAACTAACAAACATGTAGATACACATAAATTCAGTACATGTATACCTTCTGGAGCTGATTGTAGCTAACAACATCGCGATGTTTTGACCAGAATCCATTGGCAGCCGAAATCGATCCGTTCGAACAAGGTAACGAGTTAAGCGACGAGGCCGCACCATTACAAAATTGACGATAATAATTTCCCTGCGCTAATCCTGGCATCTTCATACTCTCATCGATTCATTCAATAATCTTTCCATTTCTAACCTACCTATCAATAATACGGATCGAAAATCGATCAAGTTTTACAGTCTCTGCACATATCCTGTATATATGAATGCATGATTTGTATAATCGTATATCGATCCAATGCTAATTAGATCGAAAAAAAGTGAGAATTAATCGATCTAATTAGATTGATCGTTTGGCAAGCCTGATTGGATTGTAAACTGAGGACTTACGATGAATATGGATTTCGTAAGATGGAAGAGGATAGAGAATTTAGAGACAGGTAAGGGTATCAACAGAGGCGACGTAGGGGTTTTCGCTGATATGATTTGGTGTTTGTGTGTGTAGAGAGAGAGAGAGAGAGAGAGAGGCAGAAGAAGCTTAAAAACACCACCTAGCGTTGGCGCACGAGGTTAAAAGCAGGAGTTACTGTTATGCCACATTTATAGCCTTCCCAAAATGTACACAACTTGTATGACATGCAAAAATGGAATTGCGGGGCTATGCTATCCTTGGTTGGCAGGCCCTGCCAAACACCAATTCAAATCATTCAAAATATTTTTTGAATGGTTCATATTTAAAATAAAAATTTTAAATGAAAAGAGTCTTTTCTTATGTAAAATTGTCTAACTTTTAGTTCGGACCATTAAATGTCATGATGGACAACACTAGATGGGGACATCAAGGTCCCTGGGTTCATAAAAGTGATAGGATTACTAAATTACAACACCTCCCGCATGATGGTGGAACCGACATGTAAACCCTATATGCAGGTCTCATCCTCATGTGAGTGGTATTGTAAAAATGTTGTACATGTATCATTGTTGACATGACATGTTTATTTCACATTTAAGACTTGGCTTCACTACATTTGCATTTCAAAGTTCACATCGACAATTATTTTTCTAGATACAAATTTCATCGGAAAAAGACGTTTTCGAACTGGACGGCTCAGTGCAATCCAAATTTCAAACTGCAGGAAGATTATTTCATTGGAGTGTATGTTTTGTCGATTGTATACGGTTCTTGTTAATTACTCTTTTTTGTGCCATTTTATTTGTCCATTATTCTTTTTGTCTTTTTTTGTGTTTATTGCTTATATTTTTCAATTTATAATGCACCAAATAAAATGAGACGAAGGGAGTAAGAATAAAAAAGTTAGTGTCATTTGTTCAGAAAGTATATTAATAAACTCTGGAAAATCGATTTTTATACATTATGGCGTTTGTTTTATAATAGTCGCTAACAAACCAATGATTTAAATATACATAACTGAGATTGTACATAGAAGTAGAAACCCCGTGTTATTCCGAAAATAAAATATTCTCTTAATCTAAATATATTAAATATAGACCGGTCATCCCATTTTGTTAACCTACTAAGATGCAAGTCGGGTTGTGGAAACTTTATATCCATCTCAAAACCAATTGGCAATGAGTGGAGAGGTCCCAGCATATATTAAGTGATCACCCATTCCACTCCTAGGCAATGTGGGACAATATTTCTTAACATCCCTCTCACGTGCAGCCGCATTTGAGGTCTGTCACGTGTGGCCACTTTTTGGGTCCTATCGTCGTGCAGCCTTTTTGCTGGTCTGTCTTCGTGGGTGTGGGATTGCAATTTTTTTTTATTTTAAATGTGGAGTGGAATAGGCCCCGCTCTGATACCATGTGAAAACTTTATATCCATCTCAAAACCAATTGGCAATGAGTGGAGAGGTCCCAGCATATATTAAGTGATCACTCATTCCACTCCTAGGCAATGTGGGACAATATTTCTTAACATCCCCCCTCACGTGCAGCCGCATTTGAGGTCTGTCACGTGTGGCCACTTTTTGGGTCCTATCGTCGTGCAGCATTTTTGCTGGTCTGTCTTCGTGGGTGTGGGATTGCAATTTTTTTTTTTTAAAATGTGGAGTGGAATAGGCCCCGCTCTGATACCATGTGGAAACTTTATATCCATCTCAAAACCAATTGGCAATGAGTGGAGAGGTCCCAGCATATATTAAGTGATCACCCATTCCACTCCTAGGCAATGTGGGACAATATTTCTTAACATAAATTACTTAGGCGGTTTCAGTATCCCTTGATAAGTAAGAAAAAAGGGATTACGAAAATAATGACCAAAAAAAGCATTGCTCTTATATGAACGTGGCCCTAAATTTGGAATAGAGCTTAAATTGCAAAGTGTTGTGTAGTGTGGTCGTGATGTTGTCATATTTGCTTCCATACAAAAATAGTGTTGTCATTGTGTTGGGATATGACAAATAGCGAGCAAGCAAAATTGATTTAAATGTAGATATTGTATGTTTATAGACACATGGACGTGAGTTAGATGATGAATGGTCTTTTCTGCCCTCCAAAGAGTTGAAATTGCCACATACCTTGAATTCTAGATGGATCTCTAGTTAGAAATTTTATAGTGGCTGAGCTGGAATTTGAATTTGGAGACGGCACTCAAATGATCAATATACTGTTACCATCCCAAAGATAATGTCCAATCCGTCAAACTTATTCGAATGAATTCAAATTCAAAAATTAAAAGAACTCATTCTCCATGCTTGTCCAATCTGTCAAACTTATTAAGAGTTTAATGAATAAATGATTTGGAATCCTATTCCGGCTAATACATACTGGATTTACCTAAAATTGGTACCCAACCCTTCTAATTTCGTTCCCGTTCAAATATTCTTGGGGTGGGCTTCAGACACTTGTACCCATTCTCTATGCTTGTTCTATGTACCAAGCCAAAAATACCCCCAAATCAAGGCCGACCCTGAGATTTTCGGGGTCTTACGCGGTTTTTGGCATTGGAACCTCTAAAAATTGTGTATATATACTAGTTATTTGATACTATAACGTTTGGAAATGCTTTGTGGTGCAGGCAATCGTGCATAGCAATGAATTACACCTAAGACTTTGAGGAGGGTTCGATACTCACTATCGGGCTGTAAGTTAGTAATTTTTTTGTATAGGTTCGAAATTCATTGGCGTAAAAAATAAAGATGGAAAGATTCAAACACGCGGGACCTGATGGATATAACACAAAGAGCTTACTGCTATACCACAATGGCCTCATCTACTAAGTAATTTCCCTAAATAACATTTCATATATTTTAGAATTTAGGGCCTTATTATTGGGCAAAAAAATTAGGAGCCCCAAACGGTGGCCTAGTGGACTTATGCCCAAGGCTGGCCCTGCCCAAAATGCCTATAGGTCCACTGATTCACCTTAGGTCTTTAACAAAAACTCCTCACTTTAGCGTCTAATTAACCCTCCGTGTGTCACTTCACTAATTAATAAATCGAAACCGCAATGTATACCCAATTCAAAATTAATAAGAGTGGGCAGCATAAATTAAATATTTTTAAAGACAATGATGGGTATAAAGTGAGTTTTAGAGATCTTTTATTTAGTTTTTCATCAATATTTTTGTGATTAATCATTGATATCCATGAGAAGACTTTTAAAAATATAAAATTATGAATTCAAGTTGAAAAAAAGTTCATATGACACGACACTAAATACTCTAAAAGATAATTGTCTCGATTTTCTTCATTTTTAATGAACTTTTTTTCGCATGTGAATGATTAAGCTAATTAAATACCAACAAAAAATACGTAATGGAAAAGCACGGCTTAATTAGTCATCGGGGTGGGTAAACTTTTCTATACTTTTCAGCCAATGCCCGACATTTGGGATCTCTCTCTCTCTCTCTCTTCTCAACTCCCCATGGATAACTTTAGTATCCGCCACTATACCGGGCTTTTTTTTTTCAAAAAATAAAGTTAGGGTTGGCTACGTTTGGACCAAGGGTTAAAATGAGTTGGACTACACATAAAAAATGAGGTGAACTAAAATTTATTGGACTAAAATTATATGTATAATGTCTTTTTTTCCTTTTTCTACACATCACTTGGGCTAGCTATAGCCCACCTTAGAGCATCCTCATCAGGGAGGCAAATCCCCCTGATGGGTAATTTGTTGAGCCAAAACCAACAAAGACCCCCACATCAGCCTCAACAAATGCATGTACAATTTGCAAAAGTCAAAACTTTGCTACAGTGACTCAATACTCCTAGCAAGTCACTGTTCACAAGCAACTGAATTTTTAATAAATCTGCCCCCACATTCCGTACTAGGTAAGTGGAAACAGGAGAAATGGAATGAGTATTGGAAGGGAGAGAGGATTTAGAAATGAGTATTTTATAGGCTAAAGTGGAATAGTAACGTTTGGATAGAGAGTCTGATTTTATAAATTTTTTGATAAGTGACTTACTAATTTATAAAAGGTATTTTTGAGGTTAAATTTGGTGTTTTGTTTGTTGAGGCTGATAAGGATGCCCTTACCCCACTGAAAGTTCCGCCCTGTACTAAGAGGTGATGTTCGTGCCGAATGGACCACCCCAGGAAGGAGAGAGGGAGAGAGAGAGCTTCCAATCTAATCCAGTTACAAGTCTGATAGCGATGAAGATGACAGAGGCTCTCTCGTAATGGGTTAAACTTAAAAGAAGCATGTTGACAGGCCCGAGGAATCGCACCGTGATGACAATGGCTGCGGCGGTGTAGCTGTGTAAGGCGAAGAGACGGTGATGACTGAGTGATTATTTAGTGGAGTGGTGTTGAGTGATTAATTATTCTATGCTCATATATATACCGCGCGCGTACAAGTCTCTTTTCAACCACACAGTTAAATACATGCATTTTTAAGAGTTCACGTAAAACACCACTTAGCACTGTAATTTTTTGTGAGATACTACCCCTTAAGAAAATTGTCTGATCCGTAACATGAGAAGAAAACAATGTTCCTTTGTCATAAAAATTCAAACTTTTTGTTGTTGGTTATTAAATATCAACAGATTCTTTTACTTAATTAGAAATAAGGGTGAAACTAAAACCGGTCAAATCGAAAAACTGGGCCAAAAAATTGGTTTGGTTTGATTTTGTCCAAGTATAAGTCCGGTTCGGTTTTTAATTTTTCAAAAAATTCTAAACCAGCTTGGTTTCGCTTTTATTGACGTAAAAACCATTAACACTGAAGCGAACCATTATATCTATATATGAAGATATATTATATATACATATTTAGACAGGGTAAAAAAAAAAAAAAAAAAGATGAACTGCTTACCTTTACTACACATATTTGAGCTATAATTATTGTTGGGTCATACTATATTGTGCTATAATGATTGCATGGGCTATTGTACATGTCTACGAGGGAGTTTTAATTCAAGTTTTTGAATCTCTTGGCTCGATAATTAAAAAAAAAAAAAGGAAGAAGAAATGTGGTGATCCTGACCAATTAATATTTTCGATCCAAACCGATAAAACTGACAAGCCGGTAGAGCCGAATAACACTGAACCAAACCTAACCGAATATCAAACAGTTTGGTTTCAGTTTACATACTTGGAAACTGAAATGTTCATTTCGATATGGGAAAATGCCAAAAATCGGACCAAACGTATCCTAACTGATTACACCTAATTAGAAAATTTTAACATTTTCAAGTAATTTTAAAACCGATCCCATTTTACGGACATGAACAAATTTTTTATGGGTTTTAAGAAATGTTTGAGGGCCAGACGATCGATGCTCCAGACCATTCTAATAGTTTTTAGTGCGAGAGCCTACCAAGAGGTTCTCTTTGTTATACTTTTGAAAACCGGTTGATTTGGCCTAGGGAATTGAAAATCTTGTAGTGCAAGGGTGCACTATAGGGATGTAATACACAATTTGAGAAATCTATCTAAAGGTACTTTTAATAGTTCAAATTTTGCTAAAAGTATCTTACATATGTATAAGATACTTGTATGACGTTATTTGATATCTAGATCATTGATTATAGAGTAAAATGGCTCGGATGTGCACTCCACCCTTATAATGCATGATGCACATCAAGGTTTTGAATCACGTAATGTACCTGATTTTTTCTATTTTTCTATTTTGAATCACGTAATCACGTAATGCATGATGCATATACACTGAGTTTTCATAGAACCTCTAGCTAGCAATGCCATGATTTTTTCAATTTTTTTCGATACGATAGAATGTTAGTATGTTTTTTCTTAATGTTTGTTTGTTTTTTCTTAATAACAAAGATGTATGGGTTAGCTTATACACACGTCTATTAATTGTAGGGTCCAATCTCACCACCCACTTGTAGAGAGCACAATTAAAACAGGAGTAAAACTCCATAGTGAACTAGCATTAACAGAGTAGATAGCACTTGAGAAATTTTGAATCTGAAATCTTGGGAGCCAACTCCTAAATTCCATATCTTGATTGCCAGGCCAATCCTTTAGGGTAATAGAATGGGAGAACATTCTTTAAACCGGCGGTGTAAACTAAGGTTTTCTCCAAATCTATTACATTGTACCATGTGTCCAAACAGTGGTCCCAAAAGATAGAACATGGACACATGACACAATGCAATTTAGTTGGAGGAAACTTTGGTTTACACCGCCGGTGTAAATAATGTTTTCTCTAATAGAATATTACTAGCATGTTAGTAGAGTTCTACGAGAGTCAATACCGTTCCATCGACTTGAACTTGAGGTCTGCACCTAAGTGTCTCCTCAAAACCATTTGAGCTACAGCTCTCGATCAGCAATGCCATGTTCAGAAAGAATGTTATTAGCAAAGAATATCTGAAGTATACTTGGCCAAAAGTATTCACTTATCAGAGTATCCTACTATATGTTAGTGTTGAAGTCGTTAATTGAATATTAAACCTCTACAGTCATGAAATAAACGAGTCTTCACCTACATAGCATTAAGGATAACTGGACCCAGAAATTAAGTGCTTGGAGTAAATTGAATTAATACATTTTCATCAATGTGAACAAAATATACGATTAAGGACCTCTCTTTTTTTCAAAAACGAAAGTAATTAAGGAGCAACCCCACATGTAACTTGTGAAACAAATGGACAGGTAGGTGCTTCACTTCATCCACTTAATTCAGTTATAGTAGTAAAAAGACTTCAATAACCTTACGTATAACCATAAATATAGTAGGACTATAATTTTTGGTTTATTGGCTATTTTCTTTTTGTATTATATTTTTCCAATCTTCAAATGTAGCTTTATACAAACAAATATTAAGTAATTTGGATTTAAAAAAATCATGTATGTATTGCTAGATGTTTTCATCGATTCATATCAGTATCTACAGATCCTTACAGGTATTTCAGTACACCAACATTAAAGTACTAGGACAAACCGGGCGACTATTTAATTGGAAAACGATAAAAGTTGCAGTAAATCAGACAACCCGTATGTTTGGAAAAAGATTAAAGTGTGTAAAACAGAAGACTCGTAAAATTGGAAAACTATTAAAATACTAAGACAAACCAGATACAGGGACCGAGTCTTTTTTGCTTTATTCTTCGGTAGAAGGGTATGTGCATAGAAAAGTGAAGAGAAAAAAATTTCTCTTTAAAGCTAATGTGTGGTTCAGATTAAAATCTAATATAGTAAGGCCATACCTAGAATAAATCACAACCGCATGTTGATTTTTGTCGTAAATATTTATGTGTACTTTTCTGTGTACCCATCACTGTTATCTTCTTATGGGACAAGGGTATTCTAGGTAATGGACTAATTACGTTACTACATTAACATAAATAATGCATTTAATAGAAAAATCTGTGTACCTATATATCATTGTTATCTATCCTTACGTTGTATGGGCTGTTCCGGTTAATCTCGGGCGAGATGGCGTAACTCTGATCCCGTCGGATAACATCGACTAGCGATCGACTGGTTTCCAGCTCGGCGTCGCTGCTTCTAGAAGCCTTCTTCGTTTGTATAATTAACCGAAATAGGATCAGTCCAATTGTGGCGTACGGCTGTTTTTTCTCGTGAACTTCCTACGAGTACAAGGTTGTGTTTGGTTTGGGTTTTGAGTTTTGGTTTTTGTAATGATTAGAGGGAGAAATAGGGATAATAATTAAAAAAAATAGGTGTTAATGATTGGAGAGAGATAGAGAGAAAAATAAAAATAAAATTTAAAAATAGGAGTAATAATTGAATAATAATTGAGAAAATCGGTTCAAGAAAACCAAAACGAACAAGGCCCAAGTTCCCAAAGTCCTTACTTATATTAAGCTAATCTTTTTCTTTTTCTTTTTCTTTTTCTTTTTCAATCAATAAGGGACTAGATGGGGTCTCACAATCTACACCCGTGCATTGTATTTTTTTCAAACGATAGAATGTTAATATGTTTTTCAATCTTTTTCATTTTCATTTTCAATCAATAAGTAATCCTTCTAAAACACTAGGGCCTTGTACTAATTACCGTTAATGAAAAATCAGGGTTCTAAAAATCCGTAAAAACCCTAACAATATGAATGTGAATCACTAATTAATACTACCAGTAGAAAATTAAGCAAACAGTCAAATCTCACAACATAGAGATACACGTGGAGAACCCTAAATGGGTAAAAAACCATGGGAATGAATCAAAATCACTTTTTTTCATTGTGCAGTTACAGATATTACCTATCCAAACGATGTAAATTCTCACAATGTTAAGTATCACCTGCCGAGTCACACGTACACCGCACTCAATGATTTTGATTGCCAGCGCCTTGAAACGCACAAGCCTTCCAATCGTTTGCCTTTCCAACTCCACGAAAGGGCTTAACTCCAAGATTAATGGTGTTAATTAGAAAACCCTTCGAAGATGATCTAGCCCAAAGTATCGATGAGCTTGGTACCCAAAACCAAGCTCTCCAAAGTGATTTGAGATATGAGGCTATCCTTTTAAAACCCTAATGAGCAGTTATATATAGGCTTCATAAAGTTGCTTGATCAACTTCTAAAAGTGCTCAAGCACTTGCCATGCAATGAGGCTATCCAATAAGGTTGCTGGAGGAGATTTTTAACATGTCGCTCAAGCACTTGATCGGAAATTACACCGAACTTATATCATAATGAGACATTGCACTACATCAAATCATAGACCACTAAAAAACAATTACGTACACATTAATTTCCTTCCACACCTAAACAGACTCTCTAAAAGAAAAAATTACAACTCGATGTAAATGTGTATTTTATCAAACGGAATTGCCAATACAAAGAGACTCCGAAATTTGGTCCTTATAGTTTACTACTCGTGGCCGCTACCTCTCATGGCTTCTCTTTTTCTTCTTCTTCTTGTAAATTTCGTTTTCAAATTTGTACTACTTCCTATACTTATCTTGTAATTCAGGGAAGTATTTCGATGCTTACTATACTTGCATATATACCGAGTTTCATAGAACCTCTAGCTAGCAATGCCATGATTTTTTCTATTTCTTTTCCAAACGATAGAATGTTAGTATATTTTTTCTTACTAATAACAAAGATGTCTGGGCCAGCTTATATACACGTCGATTAATTGTGGGGTCTAATCTCACCGTCCACTTGCAGAAAGTACAATTAAAATCATAGTAAAACTCCATAGTGAAGTGACATTAAAAGAATTGATAGCATTTGAGAAGTTTCGAATATGAAACCTTGGGAGTAAACCCTTAAATTCCATATCTTGACTGCCAGGCCAATCCCTTACGGTTTAATAGAATATTACTAGCATGTTAGTAGAGTACGTACCACATCAAAGCAATATCGTCCATCAACTTGAACTTGAGGTCCGCACCTAAGTGTCTACTCAAAACCATTTAAGCTACAGCTCTCGCTCTCACTCTCGCGCGCTCTCGATGATCAGCAATGCCATGTTGAGAAAGAATGTTTATTAGCAAATTATATCTGAAGTATCATATATTAGAGTATCCTATATGTTAGTGTTGAAGTCGTTAATTGATTATTAAACCTCTGTATTAATGAAATAAACGAGTCTTCACGAAATAAACGAGTCTTCACCTAGCATTAACGATAACTGGACCCACAATTCATCAATGTGAACAAAATTAATTAATTAAGGAACTTTTACGCAACGGCCCCACATGAAACTTACCTAACAAATGGACAGGTAGGCGCTTCACTACATCCACTTAATTCAGTTATAGTAAAAAGACTTCAATAACCTTATGTATAACCATAAATATAGTATGACTATAATTTTTCGTTTATTGGCTATTTTCTGTTTGTATTATATTTTTGCAATCTTCAAATGTAGCTTCATACAAACAAATATTAAGTACTAATTTGGATTATAAAAAAAAAATCATGTATTTATTGCTAGATGTTTTCATCGATTTATATCAGTATCTGCTTCGCCGATACTCATAATTATTTCAGTACACCAACATTAAAGTACTAGGACAAACCAGGTGACCGTTTAATTGGAAAACGATAAAAGTGTAGTAAACCAGACAATCCGTATGTTTGGAAAAAGATTAAAGTGTAGAAAAACAAAAGACTCGTACAATTGAAAAACGATAAAAGTGCAATAAACCAGACAACCCGTATGTTTGGAAAAAGATTAAAGTGTGGTAAAACAGAAGACTGGTACAATTGGAAAACGATTAAAATACTAAGACAAACCAGATACGGGGACCCAATCTTTTATTTCTTTATTCTTCGGTAGAAGGGTATGTGCTCAGAAAAGTGCGGAGGAAAAAATTGCACTTAAAAGCTAATGTGTGGTTTAGATTAAAATCTAATATAGTAAGGCCATACCTAGAATAAATCACAATCGCACGTTGATTTTTGTCGTGAATATTTATGTGTATTTTTTTGTGTACCTATCATTGTTATCTTCTTATGGGACAAGGGTATTCTAGGTAATAGACTAATTAAGTTACTGCATTAACATAAATACATGCATTTAATAGAAAAATCTGTTCTAAGCCACAAAAGTTAATGTGCCACATCACCAGCCACAAAGCTAATTTGTCTCTCTCTCTCCACCTTATGTGTATAAATAGTCTAGTTGATAACTAGCCATTTTATCTTCTCTTTTTTATAATCATTCTTACTCCCATCATGGAGAAAGAAGCCTCTTCTCTGCAAACTACAACTTCTCCTTTGCCCAATTCAACCCAATGGGAGTATCATTGTAATTTCTGCGACGGTACCTTCGACTCGGGTCGAGCCTTGGGTGGACACCAGAATGCCCACCGGTTTGAACCGAGGGAAAGCAAACGGACCCATCATGTGCGGGTTCCAAGGCAAGACCGCCCTCCGATTGTTCCACATGAGAGTTTGTGGCCCACACCTCTTCCCAATTTCATGAGGCCACCAAGCCTTACAAATTGCTCTTACTGTCAGGGTCACCCCACGGCATTGCAGGGGGGTTTGCCTCCCCGTGTGGCGGATCACCGCCAGTATGAGTGGGACATGATGGTGGCCAGGGCTGGACAAGGAATGCAACCAGTGGGTTCAAGGGTTGGACCAGATCTCCATGTTATGAGTGCTAATGGTCATGTTGAAGAAGTGGATTTGGAGTTGAAGCTTTAGTTTTGCACAATTCTACAGACACAAAAACCAGCCATAAAAAGCTGCATGGATGACTAGAATTCGGAAGTTGGATTGAAAGGCCAACTTCCATAAAATCCTTGTCATCCATGTATTTTCCGTAGTTGGATTCTGTGTCTGTAGCCCTCCACCCCTCTCGTCATCTGTTCGTGTCTTTTCTTTCGTCTTTTTAAAATAATTTGCAAACTAAACTTTTATGCAAAAAAACTCATGACTGGACGATGATAATTATTCAATTATGCATCGCGAAGGGGGGAGATTTCGTTTGAAATGCAGAAGCCAAAAGAATTTTTGCATAGAACAGATGTTTGTAACGTACCTATTTTTTCTATCAGAATTTTTTCTGGTGAGGAAAAAAGGTTAGCTATCGAGTCGTCTTTGGTGTAGGGTTTAAGTAAGGTCAAGTTATGCGTATTTTGTTTTTGTGGAGTGGTTTGTTTTAGCTCCTTCAACAAATGTAGAAGAAGCATATTTTAATATGTTTCCTTTACTTTTGTTTTTGTGGAGTGGTTTCTTTTCTTTTTCTCTTTCTTTGGTGGTGGAGGTTCATTTCATATAATGAATTAATTATGTTGTTGTGTCTTGTTAATGGCCTTTAGTATTTCGCTTGTGTTATTATAAGTGTTAATTAATTATTTTGTATTCAATGAGTAATGTGTTTGATTTTCTTGTTGGTTTTGTTTTCCGTTGGTTGGAGAAACATAGTGCTAGATCTCTTTTTTTCTCTTCAAAAAAATGTACTATGTGTTTCTCCAACCAATGAAAAAAAAAACACACTAGAAAATAAAAAAGAGGAATCAAACATGAGTAATGAGAATAATATGAAAACATCGGTCAAATCTCAACATATGCAAAACGTGAAGAACAAATAAGTAAATCAAAAGGAAGGGAAAAAAAGACAGAGATATTTATTTGGATTAGTTGTAAGTCTGAGTACATCCACCTTGCACGTCAGTTTTGACTATATATCGTATGAAGAAAGAGTGTACAGATTACATTAGCAACGTATAGCAATCGAAATACCACATTGTCTAGGTTTCAGTGACGCTCCCCTCGAGCTCCCACTATGGGCACTGTCATAGTGGGAACGGAGGATTTGATTCCAGGCAAATCGGGCTACACAACAAACAAATTCAGAATGCTAATATAAGACACACTAGTTCGATGTGGAGGCTGTGTTTGTCATTAATTGTTTTCATGACCCGAAAGAGCAAGGGCCATGGGATATCTAAGCTTTGATAGAAGACATCAAGCACTGGGCAACATCAAGGAAATGGGAATTCGATCGTGTGGTGCGGTAGGAAGAAGAATATGGCTGCTCACTTGTTGGCAACGAATTGTCTCAGTAGGAAAATTTTGTTTCATACGGGTTCCGCCCAGCTTAATTAGCTTCTATTGTTGCTAGGGATTCTATTTTGTAGTTGTTTTGTTTCGGTTGTATTTATGCTCATGTCAAAAAAAAAAAAAAAAGACATGAATTAACTTATGGACGGTTTCTACACAATAATATTGGGGAAGTGATATTGGCACTTCCTTTTTTTTCTATTGGCACTCCCTTTTTGTCTTTACTAGATAAAATTACCCTTGCACTTTTTTAATAGAGACAAAAAAAAAATGAAGTGCCAATATCAGTTCTCTATTATTGGGTACAAATTGCAACAAATGTTAACGCGGTCAATGGGTTGTTGATCCCGTCCGTTTTTTTTTTTTTGTGTGTGCGTGCGCATGGTTATGCCTATCTTGTATGGTTTCAATTCAATTTTTCGAGAAGCCAGGACACGATAGTTATATGTGGAGGAATCATAGGGTCAAATTTTAAGAGACTTAATTAATTTTTTTTTCCCTTCCAATACATTATAAAATGCATAATCTCGCTTTCTAGTACTGCAACATCCGATAAGTTAAATGTATCCTATTGTTTAGTGATTTTGTTACATGATTAATAAGGCAAACTAAGTCTAAGTTCGTATTTTTTTCCGTTAAAAGCTCATTGGAGATCTATTATATAGAGAAACCAAGCTTGAATACATTTTTAAAACTCATTAAATTTTTTAAACCAAGCTTGAACAAGTTACTATTCAGTTCTTTCAACTTATAATAATGCGTAAAAAATCAAGTTACCCGAGATCAATTTAATTAAACATCATTTGAAAGAATAGTACCTGACCGCAAGGTTCGAATACGTGGCCCAAATTGTGATCTTGTGTGGACGCAAGGTTACAGTTTGTGGCTTCAACGTTCAGGTACGTGGCCTCAAGGTCGATTATGGTCAGTGAACTGGTTCTCGCCGGAACACTGATTTTGCGTTCTAAGGTCCATCCGTAATATTACAAAACACTATAAGGGACTCGGGGAATGATTTGGGTAGCATAAATCTCTACCTCTCTGTGACACCCCAAAGTCCCACATCGCCTACATATGTAATTGTAAGAATAAGGGTTGGCCCAACAATTACTATTAATTTGAGGTTAATCTTTTGAGTCACGTGTTTAGGTTAAAAGTTAGCAAGTTTTTTTTTTTGATCAATAGTTAACAGGTTAGCTGGGGCGGATCGTTACACTCTCCCTCCTGAAGATTAAGTGACAAGAGAGCAAGTCGGTGGAGAAAATGGAGCTAGATGGCAGCGGTTATGGATTTACGGCGAGGGAAGTGGGTGTTGCTCCTGCTTGTTCTCTTCTCACAAAATGGCAACTCTCTCTCTCTCTCTCTCTCTCTCATACTACGAAAAATAAGTTTTTTTTCTTTTTTGGTCATCCGTCATTTCTAATCATTACATGGGGGAGGGTGGTTGATAGTATTAATATAAGTTTTGGGGATAATAGTTTTGTATTTGTATAGAGTTGCGTAATTTTTTGTCTTCAGTCAATTTTTAAATATTTTAACAAACTTTTTTACTTTTTTATTAGAGACACACAATATACATCCAAAAAGTAAAATAAATAAATAAATTGATTAGAAGTCACTAAAGACAAAAAAAAAACACAGATAACGAAACACTAAGGACTTTTAGAGATAACTAAACTAAACCACAAACTAAACAATGTCAGGAATAGTAAAATGTGCAATCTCTACTCAAAAGGTGTTGGTCAGATGTATGTGGTAGACAGGGCCGGCCCTGGGGCATAGGCGACCAGGCGGTCGCTTAGGGCCCCCGGTTTTTGGTCCAAGAATAGGGCCCCCAAATAAAGGAAAATATTAAATATAATGTATATCAAGCATTGTAATAGACAGCGATTGTAGCGTGGTGGAAACCTTTTTGTGCCTTAAGCCGCAGGTCGTGAGTTCAATCCTTGCTTGCTGTGATTTTTTTTTGAAGTTTTACAAAAATTTACTTCAAAATGAAGTTGTTGAGGTTCGAAATCGTGACCTTCAGCAAGGAAGCTTGTTATCTTACCGTTGAACTACAAGGTATACTTGCAAGTTTTTGAACAAAAATTATATATATAGTGAAATTAAAGGCCCCATTTTAAAACCCCGCTTAGGGCCCTAAAAAACTTAGGGTCGGGCCTGGTGGTAGATGCAGGAATGACATCAGAGCCGTCCTAGCAAGACAGTGGGTTTGATGAATGTCCAAGCACTAAATCTTTGTGAGCCTATAAAAAGAAAGTTTGAAAATCTCTTATCTCAAGTTGCCTAACAACAATATATCAGCAAAGACGCATTCATTCTTCAGTCTTGTTGACATCTATATAAACCATTTTACAGGAGAAGTGCCAAGATCTCTATATGAGGGGGACTAGAGCCTTAGCATGAGGTAGAGAAATGTTGGACAACAGATCTTCAGGGAAAACTGGCCATGAAACTCAAGACCAGTGCAAGAGTTTCTTTCCTTCGAGACGCCATCCACACGCAAATTAATAGCACAATTTGCTATAGATTTGGATATTTTTGCGAAGTGGCGATAATGTTTATTAGCTGTGAGAAAATGTACAAGTCAAACACAAAAACGTAGTCGTCCCTGTTAATTTTGAACATTTCATAAGTGGTAACATTTTCTGATTTTATATTCCAAGGAATTTTCCATTTCTAACCATATTGAGTTTCTTTATGTGAAGTGTGTATCAGCCCAAATGAAGATTCAACAATCAACAATATCCTTGAGACACAATTCACGAGTTCACTCACAAATCACAATGGAAATCCAAACCATTGTTTCATCTTTTCTCAAAAAGCAAGACAGCCGAAAAAACACAGAACAACACACGACTCATCTCACAGCAAATTACATTTGGATTAGGGAAACTGTTATAAACACCATAACGTGGGCAGAGGTAGCGAAAGATTTGCTCCTTGATGTTACAAGAAACAAGGAAAAGAACCTACATTTGTACAACACTAGTTGAAAGAATCAAACCAAGAAAAATAAAAACCCTCCCAACACACAATTCATCTCACCCTTCGCATGACACAACCAACACAAATCTCCCCGTCCAATCCGAACCAAACCTAGTGAAATCCCTTCGTCAATGCTAGTTCGTTCCAAATACCAGAACAATCAACTTTCAAAACTATCAAAGTTTGAAGCATCATTTTCGGATCCATGCGACTTCTTTAGCTTTGCAACTAGGACCCACATATTCGCTAGCTCGTTTTCAAGATAAGCTTCTCTATGTTTGGATTCCTCTACCTTTCTTTGCAGCTCAGCTTCTCTAGAATCCTTTTCCGCCAGAGCAACTTCATACGAATGCTCTCTCTCCCGGCTTAAAGCTAGTTCCCTCTTGAATTCCAAGGGTACACCGCCTTGGTCCTGCCGCCTTACCGGAGGAACATCTCTCCGGCCATTCTTAAGGGTGGAGCTGTTTCTTCGCAGGGTGGAGGAATTCTTTTGTGCTGCCAGTTCAGTAGATAGTCTCTCGTTGTGGTTCATGAGGTTGGCAACTTCCTCTGACAAGGCCTTGAGCTCAACCGCAGCAGCTGAGGCTAATCCTTTTGCATATGTACTGTCTTCTGCTAGTTTCTGGTTCCGAAGTTCTAGCTGCTCTTTAGACTCTGTTAGCTCAGCAACTCTCCTTTTGAGTTCTTCAATTTCGGTTGACTGATTAAAAGGGGGGAAAGAAACAAGAAGAGTGAAAATGAGAAAAGAATATTGCATCACTTCATTTGTAACTGATTGTAACTATGATGACATCTTATTCGATTGGATGAACAAATAAAGATCTCTAAAACAAAATGTACCATTACTGCAGTTACTGATGATGACATCTTACTCAATTGCATAACTTTCCTTTAACAAACCTGAGATTGTAGAAGCATCCCTTTATTTGAGTCTATCAAATGTTCTCCTTGAACACTTTTTGCTTCTAAGGAACGTTGTGAATGTCCAGATATCGGGCTGAAAGTTGTCAGCTCCAATGCATCAGAGAGCTGTTGTTTTAAGGAGGCAACCGTTTCTTGCAATCCTTCACACTCATGGATCTGATGGAAATGAACGTTTTCTCACTAAATCTCACATAGTAAACTAATGAAAAGAAAAGAGGAAGTTCTACAGACAGAGAGCAAGTCATGTACCTTGTGGTTGATCTGCTCTTGAATTACTCGATTATCTGCCGTCTTAACCTGGAAAAAAAGTAAAAAGGAAGCACTGCTTCTCAGATAAAACCATAGACATTGTAGGATGACTAATGATAGATACTGAGAGAAAGGCTACTTCATTCCTGCCTTATTCTTTATAAAGGTCTATTGAAATTCTTAGGATCGCGTCTATTGTTCACTCCAAGTTCCATAAAAATTAGTAACATGAATCAAACAGATGATTCAGTTAAATTAAAGAGCATTTAACCAACATTGAATAACATTACTCAAACAAGTTCTGCAGACATGCGGATTTATGGTTCTAAGTTCCAACAAGTCTTCCACATTTTTTATGACAAGTCTACCATGTAATATGCACCATCACTATAGAATGTCCGTGAAATCACTAAATGATTCCATGATTTAGCAATAAATGGAAAAGAAAGCAAACAAATGAAATGATTTTGTTCCAACTCAATTTCCAAATATGTCCATAAATGCAAGAATATTATTTCCAAGTCACAATGATCGAGATATCATCACCTCAAGCTCGAAAGACTTCTCATTCAGTTGTTCCATTAATTCAGCTACAGTCTGCAAGTAAAAAATGAATTCGGTGAACAAGTGTACTATACAGCAGCATGGAGCAATAGTTCTGGTATTTGTTAATAAGTAAAAGCAAGTCACCTATGCAAACTCACCTGTGATGCTTCCACGTTATCCATTTTGTCGTGAGAAGAAAGAACAGAATCATCAATTCGCTTTTCCAACAGAGCTATTTGCTCATTCTTCCTTCTGATTTCATCATTCAACTTTCTTATTTCGGCCTTAAATAGAAAGGAACAAAAGTTGAGTTTGTAAGGCATATCAAGATCAGTGTTAAATACGAAAAAGATTTGAGTTATTACATGTATATGTTCCTTCTTAGGGTTTCTAGCAGCCTCCCCAGACAATCGCTTTAGAGCACTTGAATGAAGTGCTACCTCTCCAGACAAAATCTTTTGCTGCTCTCTCAGAAGATCAATTTGATCAACCGTCTTTATGCTTGTCTGACAAGTGACACCAAATAAGACATGAGCTCTAATATTGCAAACTATTCAGAACCATCATCAGAGACGGAGCTAGGATTTATAGAGAGAGGAGGCCGAAACTTAGAACCTGAAATTCCATATATTCTCATGGTAGTTGAATTTTTTAGTTTTCCTTGCGTAGTTTAAAGTTCAAGCATGAAATCTAATGACTAATATCTTACAAAAAAATATATAGAACCACTTTTTATTCATACTTGCCAAAATACATATGCACATAAAAGAAAACAATAGTTTTCCACCACGTATCCACTTTTTATTTCATTTTTTTGAAGTCTGGAGGAGCCGATATAGTAAATTTTGAATATTCAATGTTCATATTACATTATATAGAGGGTGATTCCAGCAAGTTTGGGGTGGCCCGGGCCTCCCCACCCTTACTCTTCCCTCCGTCCATGCATCCATCATGGAAGAAGTCTCTAACAGAGTGGAAAGAAAATCAAAAGTGAACAAGAATAGTTGACCACAAAATTTATACTGCTATAAATCCCAAATGCAAGTGCCTTCTTTGAAGAACCAGAAACGGGAGAAAGGAAAAGGTGATCTTTCTTCTCCACCTTAAGTTAATCTAACCCCTAATATTTAGGGTAGCTACATGCACCAGGATATACTTTTTGAGGCACTTGTGCATATCTTAGCACCCAAGTTGAATAGTTCTGCAGTAGACTGACATACCTTTTCTTTTACCATTTTAATATTTGTTTCCATACATTCAATGTGCCTTCATCTATTTTTAATTCCTTATTTTGTCACTAATCGTGTCAATGATATTGTACCGACAAACCTACAGGAACAGAAGCCAGGGGTACAGAAATAGTACCAACGGCTTACGGGGCCTACTTTTGGGTCTCACACTAATGATCAGAACCGTTCATTAATTTTAAAATAAGGCTCTAGTAGTCTTGCCTAATATCAGCTCAATTAGATATACACAAGTGGTTGATCCATTATTCCCAAGTTTCACTCAGAATTCTGAATGAAAAATCACTACACAAAGCTAAGCAGACAACAGATACATGTACTTCAGTTGTACATAGTTTATTTTTTCCCTTTTTGAACATCAGATGTTGATAGTTCAAGCAGTGAAAATAGACATAATGCATACCAAAGGGGACTCCTGTCCCAAGAAGCTATCATCAGGATATTCTCTATCCTGTCTGGCCTCTAATAAGAGATCAGCAGTGCTTTCTGCAAGAAGAGAGTGAGAAAGTCTGGATTCAATTTGCAAATTAAGACTTTCTGCTCGAGGGGTTGAAGTTGTACTGATAGACTTGACTCCGCTTGATCGATCACTGTTGCTTGCCAAACTCCCCAAGTTACTATCTCGTTTCTGGTAAAGCAGAAGAATTAATTGGAGACTGATAAGGGGGAAAAAATTGTAGAACAATATGCAAATAATAAATTAGGCATCCGCTACTTCAAGTATTTGACAAGAGAAAAGAAGGATAATACTAGTATACTAGCATGCACTGCACTTAAATGCCCTTAGAACCAGACAGAAAACTAAACACCAAGTGGAGTGACGTATGGATACAAATCAAGTATTCCTACATCTGGAATATAATAAACTTCACTCATGGGACTACATTTTAATATCACATCCTTTTCTGCCCCATTTCATGGGACTTCTTTTTTTGCCAAGTGGATGCTAGAGATTTAAAATTTCAGGAAGCAATCTATTCAGCTTATAATAACAGATTAAATGAAGGGGCCGTCAAATTATGAAAAAAAACTTCAAGGACAAAGTCAATAACTGGAAGTCCGAACCCATGTGGGACAATCTCTTCCATATCCATTGGTGAATTATATACGGTCTGAATACATTACCAAGATTTCTGATGAATAACTAGATAAGAAAACATTCATATTCAAATACCCGTGAAAACCAGTTTAGCAACCCATGCTTCCGGGACTTTTTCTCCTCCTTCGATGTATCATCTGTAGTTTCAGAATTCGCATCGGGTGAGACATACAAGTCAATGTTTTCATCATCTAAGATCAAGTCTTTCCTTCTGTGTGGGAGGTATGCAAGCTGCAAGCTCAACATAAGAAACAAAAAAAAAAGGTACAAATAAGAGAATGGATTAAGAGAGGAATGTCAGGTCCAGCAATCAGAAAGCCAATCGCGACATTCACGTTTGTTTAGAGCATCGTATATTTGAAGTGGACAGAATGGAGTGTTACTCAATCATAATACCTCTTCTTCTCCGAAGGAATGCCTTCTTCTAGTACCAGGGCGGTTAGAAAATCTGGAAGATTGGGAGGTTTTTGTTGAGACCAAGATTAACTTTGTCAGCCGTTGTATTCTGCCTAACAATGCAGCTTTTGCTTCTTCTTCCTGTTCCAGTCTTGATTGCAGCTTGACTTGACCATCTTCTAGCTTTAGACATGAAAGGAAACAAACAAGGGAGGGTCAACTCATGCATGTCAATTGTTCAACCAAGAGGAAAGAAGCATGCAGTAGTGTACAGAGTACAGTCTACTTATGCATGACTGATTTTAATCACGAAACAGAATTGATAAAAGCAAACATAAATAATATAGGCTGGCTGAAAATCAATGATCTACCTAAACTAATAAAGAAGCTGGGCTGTCAGAATGGTTTTGTCAAGAGGATTTACACCATGATTCTTCATATATTTAACCACCAGTTCGCACGCAAAAAAAAAAAAATCGCGAAATCTAGATTTTCCAGTTTAGTGTTATGCCAGGGAATGGCAAAACTAGAAGGTTAAGATTAAAGCATCTTCCTATGTAAAAGATTTAGATTAAAATTGACAATAAAGGAGTAAGGACACCACATTTTGCGAGGACAAGATTAAAGATCCTTCTATTGCGCCATTTTATTAGAAGGCTGCCCCAGATGGACAGAATAAGTGTAAACGGGAAATAAATAAGGGCTAATCCCATCCAACAAATTGGAGTGAACTACCACCTCATGCAAAAGAAACTATAGCAGAGAAGCAGCATTTTCCCACTAGTGATGACTAGAGATCTGCAATGACTAATTAATTATATTATTTCCATTTAGGCAAGAATATAATTCAGTCTTTCACTCCTCCATCTAGATCCTAGACTTGTGGAAAGTTAAAGGTGCCTTTCCTAAGAATATAATTCAGGCGGCACAATGTAGTGGAGTTGTCGAGGACCCTTCCAGGAAAGAGATGTGATCCGTGGTTCTCCAGTCCTACTCATAGCCGTGGTTAAGTCATCCATTTTGCTCCTATATAAAGTGCCACTAGGCTGCTTCACAAAGGTGCGCTTCGCTCGGCCAGAGCCAATAGGAGCCTCAAAGGAGATTACGACGTCTAGGAGATTATTTTCCCGCTTTTTTGTTAGCTCGATGTTCTCAAAGGCCACCTCAAGCTTTACTGTCGCAAGAGACTCGTTAAAAAATAATAATAATAATAATCAAAGCTGAAGCTTATTACTCCGTAGACATACAAGATGATATATCAACATCAGAAATAGTTGAGTACCTAAGAACAGTACCTGTCAAAGGGACATGGAAACAGAAACCACTAAATTTTCGTTCGATATCTTTTTTCAAAAGGTAAAATTTTCCTTCAATATCAAACATAAAAACTAGAGAAGCATACAGAAAAAGGCCCCAAATTTGGAAGATTAAAACAAAAGGAGTACAAATTATCAAGAGATGGATTCATGCAACTTTAGGAGTCAAAATTAGTCAACTAAGGATTTTGGGAGTGTACTTGAATTGACAACAGGAGTAATGGAAGAATCGAAGAATACTACATTACGATCTCTATTATTTATTCATTTCCAGAGGATTGAACTTTAGTACTTGAGTCTCTTTCCAACGGAAATGCGATCATGTGGCAAGGTGTCCCCAAAAGAACAGTGCCTCAAGATTTTGTACTAGTAGGTGGCTGAAATTTCTCAGGAGTATTGAAGTCCATAAAACCCTTTCTATTCATCACCAAGCCTTTTGGCATTACGAAAATCTAGATTAATGTCGTATCCTTCTGTCAAATTTCTAGCATGATATAGTGGCCCTATTGAAGTAGTGTACCTATTAGAAACTTTTGAAAAATGCCTACACAAGTCAAGATCAATATTGAATGAATCCAGTCTGACCAAACATGTTATGATCAACATGATATCGGGACACGTATGTTGGGATGCTAAGATCAACAGTGCAGACTGCAGACAAAACAGCATGGAGATCAATCAAATGACACTTCCTATTTGCAATAGAAAATAAGAAAAAGACATTTGTTGCCTGTCTTAATATCGTTTACATCAGAGGAATGAATTAAAAGTAAAAAATTATGAATCCTATATGTAACTAAAAACGTTAATTACCACAAAGTAATGCACAGGGTCCTCATAGTTCCACACATTTCTTGGTAAAGAAGCCAATTTTTTTCCACATGCGCAATTATGCCAGCAAGATTCAAACATGCAACATATTACATACTTT
Organism: Vaccinium vitis-idaea; assembly: GCA_963854785.1. Classification (NCBI taxonomy): domain Eukaryota; kingdom Viridiplantae; phylum Streptophyta; class Magnoliopsida; order Ericales; family Ericaceae; genus Vaccinium; species Vaccinium vitis-idaea. Next base: position 520,934 of record OY978220.1, read on the forward strand.
TTTTCTATCACAGAGCTGCTCCATATTCTGCAGATGCATCAAAGAGTCTGGGTGTTGCAAGAACTGATTCTAGAACCCTCTATGATTGAAAGTGTCCGCAAATCCTCATCACTTACTTCTAATAATGAACTATAATGGACTCAACTATAGTTGTGTGGCTTTTCTTCTGTAGGGAAACCTCCAAACAGTGGGCCAAAATAAAAAGAACTGTGGATTGCCACGAATGGCCATCACACATCAAAATTGCAGTGCAAAAAAAGGTGTGGATTTACATTATGCAACCATGAAGCTGTAGTAAATCACCTAGTCTGTGGATGCCAGGATGTTTCTTTTGTTTAAGTTGCCCCAAATTCAGGGATGTGAAAAGGATCATGCTATACTTGTAGAACTTTATGCAGTCCCATGAGAGCTTGTGCATTGGGACTACATATTCAATAAGATATTCTCACCCCAAAGTACAAGATAAAAATAATATTGAACTGACAAACCGAGGAAGAGCCAGAAATCCAACTATAATACAGTTGTACCTTTTGTCTAAGGATCACAATATCATCTCCTCCAGCATCTTTCAATTGAGGGAGGGTAACAATGCCTCTCTTTAACTGTTCCAACTCTTCCTTCAAGGAGCGAATCTCATTTTGGTATTTCTTTATGAGAGATTTCTCATCAATTATCTGTGTAGTCAATGTCTTAGTTTCAACAACTGTAGAAAGAGCACTTCAAGCAATACAGACAACTCACAAGCAAGTACCTTGTTTTGGGCTGCTTGGATTTCAATATGCTTTGCACGGTGGGCAAACTTCAAAGTGTTATGCGTCTCTTCTGTGCTGCTTGATGACGGGGTAACAGTGCATATGAGCTGTCATTTAAAAACAGATTGAAACTCCTAAAACAAAGTCTTGATCACTAAAAATGCCTCATAAAAATAAATGCACATTCTATACATTACACAGGTAACATCTATTTAATGTACCAATACATGTTATGTCATACACGATGCACAAGGCCAGACTTTGGAAGGGGTTATAGCAGGATGGCAGCCCTACCCGCTACCCCCACTTTTATCTGAGGAGGCTTATTGTCGTGAGTCGTCCTCTCTACATGTGATATACATTTGAATATGTACATACAGATGGAATATACACAGCGAGATAAGTTGAGAGAAAATAGATCACGATGGTTACAATGAACTGATGAAGACCAGTAGATGTGCAGTAATGAAATGTGGTAGGGTTACTTTCAGGGGAGGAGAAGACCATAATTTACATGAATGCAATTTTTAAAATGGATACATTATCAATTTTAGCTAACCATGAACCAATTGATTAGGATACAAAGGCTTGGTTTGGTTAGGTATGTCCACATATGTGTTTGTATATACGTTTATACATACTGAGAGAGAGAGAGAGAGAGAGAGCTCTTACTGATACACGTCCATGACCACTTAATGAAGATTGCAATAGCCTAGTCAATTTAGAGTCCCTATAAGGTACATGAGCAGCCCTCCCATCCGTTAATTTTGATATTACCTGTGACAGTATCAGTCCACTGAGTCCAGTCCACAGAATAATAGCAAATGGAGAAACCATTAGAAATCACATAGTTCTGCCTCAGCAAAGGCATTCAATGTCATAGAAGTTACAAGTCAACCATCATCATGTAAAGAAAAAAGGAGAGTCGTAGACTACACGTTGGGCGAGATAATCAGTAGTAACCATTCATGTAAAAGATTGTCAAACATAATGGAAATAGACCGAGCTACATTTAAAGTTGAAACACATCATTTAACACGGACCGCTGAATACAACACCACAATATAGTTTCAATTTCTTAGTCTCACAGTTGATGAAATGAAGTCTTATACATTGATGGTAGTTACTTTTTCATCGAAAATTCAATTCTTTGAGACAAGACAGTTTAACTTTTGAAATGACTTGAATAAAAATCAAGGGAAAAAATGATATTCTGATGCCCCAGGTGGCAAATAGTAGACCAAAAATGGTCATCATTCTAAACAGCAGATAAAAAATAGTTGTTGTTGCTAGACAAATTAAAACATGCACAATTGGCATATACAGGATCCAAGCAAAAGTATACACGTGTCTTCTGAATCATATATGACAATTCATAGAGAAGGTGAAAGACATTGCTATTGAACTTCTTGACTTAGAAAACCAGGCTAATTTTAGTAAGCAAGTAAACTACCCAGACATTTTCTATTGTTAAGTCACCAATTGTCTACGAAACTTAAGCTATTAGGAAAGGGTCCAAAATTGCATATTAAGCCCTCCAACAACTTCCCTCGTGTGCGCGTGGAGATGCAAATTTCCATATTTAGGGAGTAGCAAAATGCTATTAGAAAACGAATGCAAGCGGAGAAAGTTGACCACAATACCACCAGCCGGAGCTCAGATACCATGTTAAGTCTCAAATGATTCCAAAAGGTTGCCCTTAGAGCATGGGCCCAACAGACTATTCCAAGTTCTCAAACAGCTGTTACAACCTTAATCATGAAACATAGAGAAAACACAACAGATCCCAGTCTTTCCTAGCTAGCTTTAGGCTTCCCAACCTCAAACTTTTTTTAGCTCAATGACACAAATAAAATTTCTAAGAAACAGGAAAAGTACAAAGGGGTAAGGAACTCCACCAAAAAGAAAATAGGATGAACTCGATGAAGGAAAAAACATGGATATCAGACCTAAGTTGCACGAAGCGGGGGCAGGAGCGGAGGTACCTAGAAGCTCCCGAGGTTGGGAGCGCCGATGTATATTTTTTTTTTATATTATAGTTAACTTAAATTATAGTAATTTTTTTTTTCACCAGTTAGCTTAGTTTCTCCCAACTACTACCAAAATCCATTTATTGTGTTTCTTCTTCTTCTTCTTCTTTTTTCATTTGTTTCTCTCTTATTCAGTTTAAGAAAAAAAAAAATACTATCAAACACCATTAAAAAAAGTTGGGCTGCTTTTTTCATGGTTCCCGATGTAACACATACCCATAAAGAGGAGGAAAAATTAGGTGGAAAATGAAAGAGTCTTTTTTCCAACTTTACAGATGTACAAAAGAGAAGCTAAAAAAAGAGTAAGTACGCTATTTCCATCTGGCCCTACACGTGTAGATGAGATGCAACATCTCATATGGTACAGCAGCTACAGCCTATCATAAAACATCACATACGGATACAGCGCTACAGCCTACAATATCCCCCTCTGTCTTTCTCTTCTCTTTCACGAGAATCACAACCCAGCACCACAGTAAATCAGAGATGAAGCCGACGACTGCAATCGGAACAAAAAACAGTCCAATCGGAGACGTGAACGGCGACAGAGACGTTTATTGAAGGGATCCGATGACTGTGATTGGATGGAATCGACGACGGCGACCGGAAATAAACCGTAAGCTCCCATCTTCCTTTGGAGCGCGATCCCGTGTCATGGGGAACGCGCTCCCATCGCATTTCCGAGTAAGAAACGCCGAATCGCGTTTCTCGGGGAGGAGCGCCTTCAATATAGGCGTTTCCTGCAACTAAGTTAGAGACGTAATGCATACCCCTAATGAAACAAACTGTCAAAAGATTGTAATAACTCAATTTACGGCCATCTTGAGTTCACAATAGCAAAACATAGGGAGTAAAAACTAGCTCGTCTTTCTATGCATAACACTTGTTTCCCTCTCATAGAAATATCACACCGATGATAGTCTTGCATGCAATAAGAAAGGTTAGTTAGATGGAATGAACAATAAATTGACAACACAAATAAGACATCGGTAGACCAAACTATTATACTGATAAAATAAAGACACAATTGAGGCCTCACGGTTCCAAGAGTTAGCAGGCTTTTATTGATATAGGATCCTTCTTTTCGGCGCACACCAGTAGTTTCAGCCTTAGAGCTTTCAGAACCTGCCAGATCGATAAGATTCTGCACACATAGGAAAACATAAGAGAGATCAATTTCACAAAACAATGTTAGCATCTTAGAAAAGCCTTAAAAACATTATTAGGACCCAAACTAAACAAATAGCCTACAGCAGTAGGCAGAGTGGATAAAAAAAATTCCAAGAATTAAAAGCCTCTGAAATATACCAGTTGCGACAAGTTTACAGCCCCACCTTCACAATTATCACCACACGGGCTACTCTCTATTGTCTGTCAACAAAGTAACGGGGTTTATCAGAAGGGGAAAAAACAAAAAGAGGACAAACAGCTACTAGCATTTGACAGTAGATAATAAATATCAAATGAATATCTTCTTAGTGGCCAAGATGGTGTGGAACCCAATTCGACCCAAGCCAAATGTCCCCAAGTCCTCCTTATTTCAACTTTCAACATTGGAAAACTTGCATAGATGGATGCTACGAGTGTGCCCAATTTCATGAAGTAATATTGTACTCTCTTTTTTCTATAATTTTGTTGCCAATAAAAAAAATTTACTTAACTTCCTAAAGAAATATGATAACTGGAATGCACTTACTATTTACAATGAACGGGACATGCATTGGACAATGCACTTTTAACCACAAGTTAGACATCATTCAAATTGGGCCAAGACTCTGAGAACTTCAGCCAAACTAAGTGATCGAGATGAGTAAGTTCAAAATGAAGGTGCGAACAAATTTGGAAAAAAGAGCCAAACAATATTCATGAAGAGGTAACTATATGCATAAAGCCCACATATAAAAGCCATCTAATCTGAAAACAGTAATTTAACTTCAAAATAACCAAATTAAAGTAAATGAATTGCGATGACTAATAAAAAATACCAGACTCAGAGCCCTAACGTTAAGGTTGAAATGAAGCTCACGAATATACAGTTCCATACCAGTGTAAATATCGTATGGCTTCTGCTACTGAGTAAATTAAAATTTGTGGAACCAACATGTCTGTGCTCTGTTGTCAGCAAAAAAAATATATCATGAACTCTGAAACTAAATTTAAGCAAGAGCAACAAATTACATATATGGAAGAATCACACCCATAAGAACTGAAAATATTAGAAAAGTGAAGGAAATCAAACATTAGTTATTATGGGACGACCATTCACATACGCATAATTTTACAGAGTGACTAAGAGTTCTTTATTTTATCCAACAAGAAATCAACCATCTTGAATCTGATAACTTTCTTCCCCTTCAGGAAGAAGACAAGTGTTTTCCTTTTTGTTCTTTCCTTTTATTTCAGGATCACAAGTTCGAGACTTACATGGGGAATTAGTTCATTAAATAAATGGTCAGGTAGAGTTGACCTGTCACGTGCAGGAAGAAGTGAAGGTAACACAAGATGCACATGGGCAGAGATGAGATGAAGTCAGGATGGGCTTCTGGTCATCTTCGCCAGCAGGAAAACAAATGACTAGTACAGTTTGAGGTGGTTAGAACTGAACACTGATTTATTAAGTACTGACTCAAATAGGGCAAAATAGTGAAAAAGAATACATGGGACTAGCACAATTTGCAGAGACACTTAAGCGGCTAACATTAAAAAGACTTGGGTTGAACTTTAACCAAGGTTCCTTTCAAAATTCACACTTGAATCACTACTTAATGCACCAAAAAGTGATATTTTCCATCCGTCCTTGTAGTCAAGGCTTCAATCGGAGAACAATTCAATCGAGCTGGACTGGAGGTCATGCATTATCCCTTCCAACCATGGAGTCATATAATTTAGTCACTCAAAATGACTCAATTCCCCCCTCCTTTTAGGAACGCATTCGCTCTAGTCTAAGATAGCTATTGGGTCTACTTTAGCTATGTTCTTGTCTACTTGTCCCACTATTGAGGTCATATTTCAAATGGTCGTAGGAAACCAAAATGTGTTGACCAATCCTTTGCATGTCCACCAAATCATGGGTCTTACACCACCGTAACAACACAAACCGACATTGGGGGTTGGTGCAAGACCCATGATTGGATTAAGGTGATTCTGGCCACAAAGAGGTACAGCAATCTTCCAACTAACCTATCGTTCATCCCTTCAAAAAATCTGGGGTATGTAGGATTGTCCCCAAGGCCAGTAAAAATATGATATATATAACCGATTGGCTTTGCAGTGGCATGACTTATTCCCAGTTACACTAAAAAAAAAAAAGGCACGCTTCCACATAGGTGAAGGAAAAGACATACACAACAGAAACAGCAGAAAATGTTTACCTTCTCCCGCTGCAATTAGGGAAAGGGCATGTGCAGGAGATAGTACAACTTCCTCCTTTATTCCTTCGACAAAAGTACCCTACAGCCAATTAACATGCAACAAAGCATACTCAGTATAGCGAAGAACCTCCCACATGTGTACGTTCCAAACTTCTATCACGTTGTTAAGTGAGACTGTGTCTTTTTTAACTTTAATGCCAAGAAAGCAAGTACACTTATAGCAAGAGAACGATAACATGTCTGCATAGTATACAATCAACAAGACCCAATCCCGTCCAAAATATATGATTCCCTGAATTTTAGCTCAATTTGGTGAATCCAAATTTGATCTTAGTGTCTTTTCAGTTCTTGACTTCTGAGAAAGGAATAATCCAATGTGAAGAATGACATACTACGTCCGAAAATGATTGTTATCCACCTTGGAAATTATAAATGAGTAAAGAGCTACGAAACATGGTCACGCGTAACATACTGGGTACCAGTACTTTCCATGGTACTTCTATATAGGTACATGGTACACGAAACATTTTTCATAATTTTTCTTGCTAGATTTTTCCATAACCAAGAAGGTACCCCAATAGATACTCAAGCCATACCTCATCCAGAGAAATTTATATAGACGTGAAAATAACTTAAAAAGACTTTTTCTATGATTAGCACGTATGTAAAATTGACATTTTGGTCTATAGTTTCTTTAGTGAAATTACATTATTAGCAGGCTTCTACTTCAAGTTTGGCGGTAAACTATGGTTTTTATGTTGGATTCTTAATCACCCAAGTCATCAATTATATATGTTAAGCATCCAACACAAAACCAACTGGCAATTAGTGGAGAGGCCGTCTAGACTCATATACTTCTTTTGGAGGTTATAATAAATCAATGTGGGACAAGCTCTAACACTCCCTCGTACGTGCGACCCCTAACCCGCAAGTGGAAAGGTAAGCAATAGATCCATAACATAAGGATCACAACTAAAAACGAAACAAGGTGTGCAAAAGGCACAAACAACAGGGAAATCAATCAAGAGATCCTGTCTTAAAGCCTTTGAAAGTGTAGCTCTTATACCATGTTAAAGCATCCAACTAAAACCAATTGGCAACGAGTGAAGAGGCCGCCCAGGCCCATATACTAGCTTTGGAGGTTATAATAAACCAATATTGGACAAGCTCTAACAATACCCTTTATTTTTATTCCTCTAAATTGTACGAATGTTTGTTACAAGTTATAACCATACCCAAGCCGTACTCATACCCTACTTTTACGTATATCGTATCAGTACCTCTACTCATTAGTCATATCAGCACACACGTGCTTCATAGGTTGAGGAAAATGCTAATAATGATAATAACCAGTATTTTTTTATCAATATTGCAAATAACAAAATAATTGACACTTTGACACATGTTGTGTCTTCGAAAGTTGCTTGTAGTTCTTAACAGAAAAGATGTACAACTATGACAATCAGAGGATAGAGAGAACAGGGCAAGCAGTATGTGGCATTCATGTTTACATGGAGGATAAGCATCAAAGAACAAAGAAAGTGGACATAATATTATAGGCACGCACCTGTGCATCCTCTCTGATTCTTAGATTTTGCCCTGCTGGATTCAACAAGTCATTAACAACCTGAAGTGACAGAAAAACCTTTAATGATAGTGTTGTCAAGGAAAGAAATACTAACTTGTCCTTAACTAGTCTATGAAATGACTGAAAACTAAATTCCAATAGCCTTAGAAGCAGGAAAAATAGCCAAGATGGATATCTAGTGAGCATCGTATCATTGGACAACTTTGACAGTAATAGTTGAGGAAATAAATTAAAGAAAGAACAAAATAAAGATAGCACAAAGCGCGATCTATTTAAGAAGGAATATAAAGTGAAGGATTACTCTTACCACAGGAAAGAGGTCATAACCAATTCATATTGCTCGTCAATCTAATTTATACGAACAAAAACTTACCTCTATGGTTTGTATAACATAAGTTAACATTCTACATATAGCAAAGAAGACCGAAGAATTTTAAGAAGCGGAGGAGTTATGGTCCTAGGCCCACCCTTAGCTTTGTCCCCGATTCTTATACACAGTGAATTAAAGCAATAATGCTTCAAAGTTGTTAAAACTTTTTTAACAGAGAAGAACTTGTATCTTGGAAACAGGGAATTACAAAGTAATACAAGATAAATTAATGTAGTCGCTAACCAATTACCATAAGGTTTCTAGGAACTACAAGAATATCTAGTGGAATTGATGGAAACTATGGCTTGTGGATCGACCACTGGGTTTATACTTTGTAGTGATTCTAAGAAATTTGATGGAAAACTCTCATCTCATTAGATGATATACTCTCTTGAACTGCATCAGCTACATTTTGGTCATACTGTTGAAGTGGTGATATTCTTTCAAGATCATCCCACTTCTATTGAACTACTTTTAGAGCCCAAGAAGATTATTTAAGTTGGTTCTACCAGACTAACAGAAAAAATAGATAACAACAGCAGACACTTCACGTTTTTCAGAATTCAGTTTATACATTATGACCTACAAATCACAGCATCAGCCACTCTAGAAACTAGAAATGAAGAGCTACAACAACGTTATTCAACAAAAGCCTGGCATATCCTTACAAGACCTCTATCTCAAGAATCAGAAGCTCACCTCATTATAGATTTCCAGATATGAGACACGAAGGAGAAACTCTCGGCTCGGAGTCTGGCCCATAGGTAATGTCAAGTTAGAACTTTTACTTCCAAAATTTCACTATTATACTTCATAAAAGTCACACTCGAATAGTCAAATATAACATGCAAAAGTACCTCTTGAATGATACTGAAAGCATCCTTGACAGCCAGTGGAATAATGCCAGGAGACCGCTGATCACCCTGCCATTAGTACAACAAAACTAACAGCATGAGGCTTTAAACTAGCGATGTGTTGTCTAAGCAGAACGCAAAGCACGCTAAGTTTAAAGGACTTAAGATGACAAATTAAATCATGCCCCATGGAGTTTTGAATGTACGCGTAGTGTCAGAAATAAAAACTCAGAAATCAGGATTAACAAAGCTGAACAATGTTTCGCCAGGTTACAATTCAAATGAGCACAAATTGACACTGAATGAAAAACCATAACGTTTCTTAAGCATACACTCTCGATGGCAATAGAAATAATGGTCGGCTTCCTGACAAATTATCAATTACTACATATTATGAGATAAATAATGGTTATGAGATAAATAATGGTTTTCTGAAGGCCCAGGTTTGGTTTGTTCACCAAACTATTAGGAAATGAGGAACAAAACCTACAACTACCAAAGAATCATCGATATCTTCTCGGACCATAAAGTGATAAAAAATCCATTCGACATTTCGACCATATAGCAGATAGAAAGCCAGAACATCAGGTAAGCACATTTCAGTTGTCCAGTCTAAGTCCTTTTACTCCAATTGACATTTAGCAGCTGCAACAGATTTGCAGTGGACAAGCACATTATTTCCATCTATATTTATGGTGACCTTAAATGTTCTTTGCAGACAATGCTCCAGGCACAGAGGAAGGGAATATGACCAACAGTGGCTATGTACATTGTCATCGTGTTTTACACAAGAAAACAAAACTTCTTTGCTTTTGTCAACATCCTAGGGTATTTCCTTGTGATAGGTTCTTTTTCATCTCTGTTCGTCAACATTCTGAGCGCCTCATAGCCTTTGCACCACATGTTTTGCTTCTCTTCATATACACTAATCATTTTGGCACATAATTTCTTGGGGGAGATGGTGGAGGCTGACCATAGGAATTGGAAATGAATAATGAAGTATTGAGTCCACAGAGATGGAAACAAAACAAATTCATATAAATGTACTAGTCATAGACACATAATATATTTATAGCAAGACTGACAAGATTAGGTTGGTAGGAAAGTGCAGATTGACATCAAAGAAATTTTGGCAACTGATTAGACTTTAAATCAATTATTAGAGCCCGTCCAAATCGGCCATTTAGCGCCAGACCTAGTATATGAGCCTGGGCAGCCTCTCTACTTATAGGTGATTGGTTTCAAGTTGGATGATTTAACGTGGTATCTATCATCGTGTCCTCCTCTTTGGCATTGTTTGTGCCTTAAGTGGACCTTATTTGCTGTGATCCCTATGTTATGGATCCTCTATTAGTCTATTTACCTTTCCACTTGCGAGTCAACAGTCACATGTGCAAGAGAGTGTTATAGCTTGTTCCCCATTAGCCAATTATCACCTCCAAAAACTAGTATATGAGCCGAGGCAGCATATTCATTCATAGGCAACAGGTTTTGAGATGCATACTTCAAATAATCAAGTAAGGTAGGCAGAGGTCAAAGCATTTGGAGTTAGCTCCACATTCTCTTCATATCACGGGCTTCTCCTTAGTCTAGGATGCACCGCGAACTGTATCCCAAGACATATACCAGGGGAATAAAGAGATCAAAGCATTTTATGAGCCAGAAATTAAAAGGAGTACAAAGCCCAAAGAGACGCCACAACATTGCATCTGCTAAGAAATTAGGACATTGCGCCTTCTTAGAAATGCCTGACATGGCTTCTTAGAAGTGCTTGTGCTTGTTTTAATCTTAAAACAGCAAGAATAATATTTTTATACAAAACATGAAGTGCCATGCCACATGGAGAAACACATAACTGTCACCTGTCACCACTATGGTAAGATTCATTTCAGAATACCAAGACAGCAATATTAAAAATTAAAGAAACCTCCCTTACATGCATAGTGTGAGTCTTCCCACTGCTTGTCACTCCATATGCAAAAATTGTGCCTGTTCTTAAAATAAAACAAATAGGAATTCAACCGTAGACAACGAAAACACCAAGAGTATTAACAACAATAAACAAATATCAATTTTGATTAACAAGAAAGATAATCAAAGAGAGACAAAGAAAAATTTCTTTAAACTTTGAGGCCACAATAACCTATGTAAATTTAGCCAATGGAACGGGTGTCCACATGCAAGGCCACCTTCTTGTTCCCAAAAGATACTTACAGCAAAGAAAGAAAAAGGGGAAGCTACCTGTCACGTTTGAGGGGTGGACTACAATACCCAAAATACAACAATGCAACAGACATATTTATATTCTCTAAGAAAAGAAAATGGTCCCTCCACTCCAACCAAAATCTCCAATCAAGATCAGCCAAACAATCTATGTAAGAACATTTCTTCTCTTCTTCCCAACCCTTCTGGCCCTGCTTCTCAATTATGAATCAGGACATGTAACAGTGCTGAATCCTCAATACCCACCAAAGATGGAAAAAACCATCTCCCTAATCTCTTACCACCGGAAAAGGGCTTCAACGACGAGTGTGTATCGTCTTATTTTCCAACACCTTAATATAGTTATCAAGCTTTAACGTTGTATCAAAGAATCTCACATATCCTAAGGGAGTAATAAAGGCAAGTGACACGATACACACTCTTCATAACTAAAGATAGAAATTGGAGAATGAAAACCTATTAAGATCCACATTAGTACCAATCTGGATAGGAAGGATAATGCAAGACAGAACTATTAAATCATGTGATTGCACCCATTGTTTGATGGTTTCTTGTGAACACAAGTAACCAATATCATCAAATTTTAAAAGTATCCATATTTATTTTTGGCAAGTAAAAATGACTTGCTAATCAAAAGATGTATTCCCCCTGAGTAAAAGTTGATAACCAGCAATAGAATGTACTAAGTATCTGCAGATATGCCAGAGAATACTACCATTAATGCCTTCCATAGCGCCGCTGACAACATGTTGTGCAGCAATGTCGTAGACATGACGTGTGGTGGTTGTCGGGCCAAACACTCGATCTGGAAGCATTAAAATGAAAAAAATAAAAATAAAATGCTAATCAAGTTATTCACATGCATTAGTTAAATTGACCTAAAAACAGCTAGAAAACTCTGGGAAATTTGTAGGTGGACAAACAATGAGAGAAACAAACTGAATGCACATTGGATGAGCACAGGGGAGAAAAAGGACAGTTTCTGTCAAGCAAAAATTTGAAAAAGTATCAGGATACAAAAAGTTGTCCCCTACCTATTCAAATCCTAAAACCCTTTCAAGTATCGCTTCAAACAGATTGAGCAACTGAAGCTCGGGTTGAGCTTGGATAGCTAAGTGACTGTATGTTTATCCCTCAATTCCACACTTTTTTTTTTTTTTTGATAAGTTCAGTTCCACACCAATATGAACATTAAAACCAAATTAAAGAAGGGAACTTGTAGCCTACTGAAGTATAAAAGAAGGAAACTTGTAGCCTTGAGTCCTCATATTTGGTTGCCCATTACACTTTCTTCCCCTACTTAAAGCTGTAACCTCCACTTTTCCAAATATAAAGTAATGCTCCAACCAACAAAAACTGCATTGTCTTGCCAATATGGCTTCTAAACAGGGATGGAGGGAAAACAGACTTAACTTGAAGCACCAATATCAAAGTTGTGGCTGCTTCAATATTAATCCCGAAAGGCTTCTAATTCTCCCACTTGTTTCTAATTCTCCCACTTGTGCCACATCCAATTTTAATACACAGGCAGACCACGAAATGACAGGTTTTGAACTTTTGCTTGGTGTTACCCAGCCATAATGTGATGTCCTTCAAATGCCTATAACGGAGCCCGAGCCATCTTTAAACCCAGCTTTATCTCGAAAATACATGCAGGATCATCGGTAGAGCCATCATAAACGTTCTTGTATAAAATCTAGGAGGGACTCTAGTAACTTGTTATCTTTCTCACTCACTCAATCTTTCACCAAACAGATCAGAGCGGAAATACTTTTCTTGAAGTCTTCTGATATGTGTACACGCTCAAGGCTGTTCAAAAAAAAAAAAAGAGGAGCAAAATCCTCACTCTTCAAAACTAGTGGTCCCACTTCTTTATAGAATTTTTGTAGGTAAAATAAAATGAAAAATTATTTGTTTGCTCTTTAAACCGGTAAATACTTGCAACTCATGTCTTGACAGTTGAGAGCTATGTGTTGCTACTCGCCCACAAAACAAAACAAAACAAAAAAACACTGTGTTGCTTGAAGCCTTGAACCTATTGATATAGAAATCGACAATATGAAGATAGTAGCCTCAATATAGACCCGTACAATACATTCACCTTAATCAAATAAACAATTTGATGACCCAAACAAACAAATTGACACCTACAGGAAACCTCTACTAAAACTGGAAGAAGTATTCAACTTCAACATTTGTTGTTCATCCATAGATTATTATTAACCATATCAACAATAATCAAAACCAAAACCAAACCATAAGAATTACGTTAGCATACCGTATGCATACGCTATTGTCGGATTATGCTCATTCCGGACAATTGTTTCCCCATCCGCATACCACGCAATCTCCTCCCCTTGCCTAATTTCTCTCGGACTGCTCCAAGCAACAAAAATTCAATCAAATTAAACCGAAAATCAAAATGCCGATAATTAATTATATATACCTAAAAAGAGAGAAGGAAAAAGAAAAAAAAGGACCTGAGGGGGCGAAACCGGACAGTAACAGTGACGTTCTCTTTCGATCTCTCAGACTCCACAGGAAGGCTCTCAGAATAGAAGTATTGTGGCTTAGTTATAGACGCCGGTGAACACATTCCGTCCAGTGAAGCCTCCTGAAAATGCTTGGACGACGACGTCGTAGAGGTCGACGGCGAATTCACTCCTCTGGAGCTCGTTTTCTTCTGTTTCGATCCGTGTCTCGACGCCATTGCAGCCAATTACACAAATGCCGAACAATTTACACAAAAATCAGCTGATTAATGTAATCCGATGGAACGAGTACGTAAAAGGAATCAGGTGGAGGGGTAAACAAATGTAGAAATATGTAAAGATGGGAATATTTTTTCTTCAGAGGCGAGGGATCTGAGGAGAGACAGAATGGATGAAGGAGGAGGACATACTCATAATGTTTAGGGTTTTAGAGGTCTTTTAGGTAAGGCTTTATGAGCGTGCCTTGGAAGCGATGCCCTTTCCCGGAAGGCAAAATCGCACTTTCATCAACGCTTTACCCATACCTATTAGAGAGAGAGAGAGAGAGAGAGAGAGAGAAAAAAGTAGCGAGTGCACCAACATTGGGCAAACTAGACTGGGGCCGGCGGGGCCGATTCACAATCCTTGTAAAGTCATCTCATACTACTACTACCATAGAACTTGCATAAGTAATTCTCGTTATACTTGTAATCATTGTACTTACTAATAAAATATTTCACCCACGCCTTCTGTCTCTATTTAAGTGTCTCCCGGGAAGAAAAAGATATTAAATTTTGGCTAAGGGGGAATTCTTGAATGGATTATTTGATTTTATCATCATCTTTTACGAATGAATAAAAGGTAGGTTGATTTTATCAACCATTTTTTAAATACATAGTGGTCCACAACTATTTTATCACACTAGATTTTATCTATTGGGAAAACAAGGTGATTTTATCACCCCTCCATAAAACACCAACTAAAATTAAATTTCACATTTTATCTCATAAAATTCATTCAATAACTCCCCCTAAAAATAAAGTGCTTCTATCAATAGTTTTCTTAATTTTTTCAACAGAATTAAAAAAAATTATGCACGGAAATACTTAATGTTTCTTACCACAAATTGCACGTGTTTTCATAAAGGAAAATTAAAAAGGAACGGGGAGGGAGATTACTATTATTCATGTAAGTATATGGTGGATCATGTTAGTATGGTAAATTTATTATGGTGGATCATGTTAGTATGGTAAAATTATCACAACTAATGTATAATGAAAACTTTTTAATTTTTTTGCATAATAACTTTATGTACTTTTTTTAAATTTGTCATATCCATGTTTTTTTTATGATTTTTATACATTTGTTATTTTAAATGTTGAATACGCATTAAAATCTAAATAAAGAGTTTACGAGTGAGAAGATTAGAGAAAATATTGAAAAATAAATTAAAAGATTGAAAGATTAGGAGAGAGAAACAGTAGTCGTGATTTTATTTTTTTTTCAAGAATAAGATCGAAAGATATCCTCTTAAAACAACTACGAGTATACAAGTATTTCCTAGAAACCTCTAGAGCATAGGAATAAGAATTAAGAACTGCATTATTATGAGTAATTTGGAATGATTATCCTATCCCTTTTTAAACTTCAAATAATTGCATTCGATCTAGTAAAGAATTATGTTATTTCATATTATATTACAAACTCTCTTGTTCTTTTTTCATAAATAAATGTTAGTACTAGGGTATTTTAGTCGTCTACTACTTCTTCTTGTATTTGACCATTGTAATTTCATTAGAGAATGTAACTATAACTACATCGTAAATTCAACAATTATGAAATATTGAAATATAAGGCATATACTATGTCGTAATCAAAATTCAGATTTTGCCCCCCATACCTTTGGGCAATTATCCTCCCCACACACGGGGTGAAAGAGAAAGGGAGGAATTTTTCAACGCTAAAGATAACTTTTGGAGAGAGTGGAGTAAAAAACAATACTAGAGGGAGTGAAAAGAGACTGGCGTAGCTCGGCGGTGACTTCATTTTAGTTACCCAAAAATAAGATATTCTAGTATATTAGAGGGAGTGAGAAGTGGTGGGATTTGGTGTTACAGTAATTAATTGTGTAACCAATTATGTTTGGTTTTTCCTAATTTGAGGGCAGACAGAATCACAGGACTCTCGCGTGTGGCAAGGTGTGTGTAGAGGACAAAAATGTACTACTCCGTAAATGACAACAAAAATTGTGGGGCTTTTTTTTTCAATTCCGAGACAAATGCACACTTATCTATTCATGGAAAATTATTCATTGGTATTAGCAAACAAAACCAAAGAATAAAAATCACTAATGTTCCCTATAATGTTTCTTTGTTAGCTTACGTGTGTCCAAACAAGTTTATGCATAGCTCAACTAATTCTCGAAGGTTCATAGCCGTCAACTAGCGGGAACTCAATTGCCCTTGTATGAATTGGCTCTAAAAGAGTGCACCACAAAAACTCATCCCATAAAATTATAAGTTCGAAAGTACAATTTTAATGCTAACTTTTCAAATATATGATAAAATTGATTGATAAAATAGTATAGAATTTTACACTGTTTCAGCGCCTAGAATTTGATATAAACTTTGTCATTAGAGAAATGAGCTATATTATAGAATCCGGAACCGGAGTCCCTGTAGTGCCTTTGGGCAATACACAGTACAGTCCCTAAGATGAGCCGTTGGTTCAATAATCAATGATTCAAATTATTTTACAGGGGTAGCAATACACATTATAGTGAGATAAGCCGTTGGTTCAGTAATCAATGATTCAAATTATTTTACATGGGTAGAACATTTGAAAATTGGACCATAAAAACCATTTTTTGACAACTTAAATTAAAAGCTACATAATGTAATGCTTTTGGAGCAGTAAATGACCCTTTCATAGAATCCACTCTTTGCAAGTTTTCGATCAATTTTGTAGGCAAATTTTGAGCACAGAAGACGAGGCTATAGGCATAGCCTTTATACTTCTTTATGTAATTTTCGTGACATTTGTTATTATGCTTAATATATCTTCTTCCACTTTTGTACTCAAACGTTTTATTTTTATTTTTTATTTTATAAGATCATAAACTTTTGTACTCAAACTGCCCTTTTTATTCCTTCAACTCTTCCACGCAAAATTTCTTTTCTCTTGGTGATATTATCTTTCTTTTATTTTTCTATCTAAACACAACCAAATGTCCTTACAAAATACTTATTTAAATTGTAAAGTCAATCCTACCTTGATAATAGAAGCTATATTATCTTATAAGATTGGTTTTTATATTACCAGTCTTTTATAACAAAATGTTTGCACCAGCCTGTGCACTTTAATTAATTTCGAAATTTTGAAATTAATAATCGGGCAAACTCTTCAATGACCCCAAAGTTTGAATGTTGGACCTTCTTAGAATTCGAATATACAATCTCGTAGAAAAAAAAAAGCAATTATTACTTTTTCATGGGACTTGAGCAAAACCCCTTTGCTTTACATTATTAGTTGCAGAACATGTTACGATTATTCATTGTCCATTGAGCTAACTTATTAAACTTCATTTATTAATTCATCACCCAAACTCAACCTAGCTAACGATAGCACAACCTCATCATCGATGTTGCAGTTAGGGCTGCAAACGAACCGAGCTACTCGCGAGCAACTCGTGGCTCGGCTCGTTAAGGTTCGGCTCGATAAGTAAACGAGCCGAGCTCGAGCTTGATTTTCAGACTCGTTTAGTTAACGAGTTTGTTAAAGCTCGGCTCGGCTCGCAAAAGCTCGGCTTGATTACATAGGCTCGGCTCGTTTAAGGAGGCTCGTTAAGTAAATTACCCTGACTCGGCTCGATAAGGGCTCGGCTCTTCTATGACCGAGCCGAGCTTGAGCTCAATTTTTCGGCTCGTTTATTTAATGAGCCGAGCTCGAACACTACAAAGCTCGGCTTGGCTCGTTTGCACCCCTAGTTGCAGTATCTTTTACTACGTAAGCCTATCCATCATATCATGATTTGGTTAACTTCACTGGCAATCTAATTACATATGGGAGTAAGATAATTAGTAATAAGCAACTTACGCAATATTGCCTTATCAAGGGATAATCCCACTTTTGGTACCAATTTATTCCATTGAAATAGACAAAAAAATGGCTACTTCCAATACAATTTAACTAAACATGCAAGAGAAGTTCATTGATAAAAAATATTACAACCTCCCGACTAAAAAATTGAAAAAGGCAAAAGGCATATAAGAAAGACAAATAACACAACCAAATCAAAGACGATATATCCAACGCAAAAATGATCTTGGCAGTTAGATGTTAGGAAACCGCAAGTAAGATGTTCGTTGAGCAGCTGTACGATAGTCCTCCGCTCTTGCATGCATAAGGTCTAGGGAGCGGGGGCCCTGTAGTGAGCTTGGTTCTGCCATCTGATCGGTGATTGACGGCCCGGATCATCTTACACTTTAAATAAACATTTTACATATAATTTAAGTCTCATTTATCCGGACCGTTGATCGTCGCAGACAGCCAAGTCTGGCTCACTATATCCTGTAGTGAGCCGACCCCATTCCCGTAAGGTCTAATCCATTGAGGATTAACTGCAAAGATCCAATAGCATTACTCGGGGAAGATGTAAACTAGACAAACTCATAGTATCTAATTGCACGGGGAAGATGTTTTCGGTGTGCCTTGGGCCTTTTTCTCCTCATGTTCTAATAGTTGCACGGAGTGGTGTCTTGACTTGACACAAGTATCTGAGATGATATAACGCATACTGTTTCTTTAGACCGTATTTAACAAGTGGAGTAATATGATAGGAAGGTTGTTTAATTTGTTGAAAGCTTAGCCATATTTGTGACTTTTTCTATAGCAGTTGGTAAAAAGTTTGAATCATTGACTCTCTCTCTCTCTAGAAGAAGTGCTACCCGCATGCATGATTGCGCCCAACAGTGGCGCCACTTGAGTACTACAGTAATTACTTTGGGTAAAAAACCAAAAAGTGGTTTTTTTAAAAACTATTTTGTCCTTATTCAAAAAAAAATTACATTCGTTAGTTTTGCATCAAAATTTTGTGGTTTCTAGATTCCTCTCAACGAGACGAATCTAACAAGTATAAATTTATGATCAAAACTCAAATTTTTTTTAATAGAGCCAAAATAGTTAGATTATTGGCCAATAATCCAAGTATTTTGTCTTTATTCAAAAAAATATTTGGTTTGACCATAAATTTATATTTGTTAGATTCGTCTTGTCGAGAGGAATTCAGAAACCACAAAATCTTGACGCAAAACTAACAAATGCAAAAAAAATTGAATAAGGACAAAACTGATTTTTTACCCAAAGGAGGCCGGACGGATATCAAAGTCATCTCTCAACAAATTCTATTGATCGATGTTAAAGCCCACCACTATTGTTTAAAAGCTTCTCATTTTTTAGAAGGTGGAGATATATTTGATTATACTGGTCAACCTGTCACTCTATTTAAACTATGTTTGGTGAGTAATTAGTACTATAAGCTAAATTATTCGGTGGTGGTTTTCAATACTTTTAGCTTCTTGGTGGCCCATTGATAAAACTATGTCGATCCTTTGTGGATAAACAAATCTACACACCTCATATATCAGTTATTTGGTTTTGCAATCTGCTGATCGGAGCCGGTTTCATGCCTCCACCGACGGACTCGTTCTCTGCCCGTGAGAGTCCCAATCTCAGAGTCCCATGAGATTGGGACTCTCACGGTAACTCCTCCATCACGGCTCTACACAAACGCCGCAGCGTCTATTCGAGGTTTCAAGTGGCTGTGGAGGGGCGTCTGATCGGTTGTTCTCCGGGAAGCAACAGAGGCTTGTTCTCCGGGTTTCGGCGACAGTGGCGGGCTGGTGGCAGCAAACCGTCTCTTCTCAGGTGGCCGTGGAGGTTTGGCGGCAGAGGTAGCTTGATGGCGGGGTGTTGTTTTGGGTTTTATTGGTTCGGCTTGACCCATTTTATCTAGGCATTGTTAGGCCCTTTGGTGTTTCTTTTGAGTTGAATGTATTTTCTGGGTATTTTTAGACCCATAGGGTTGTTGGGTTTCGGCTTTTTAGGTGGGATTTGTCTCAAAGGGTGTCGTCGATTGGTTTCTTGTCAATCGTTAGTTTGGGTCTTGGATTGGGAAGATGATTGCTCCTTGAGCATGGTGTTGTTTCATTGCTCCTACTAGTCTTGTAACAATTTCAAGATTAATGAAACTTTTTTGCCGTTCAAAAAAAAAGTTATTTAGTTTTGCAATAAACTAACAATGATTTGTAAACAATTGATTTCTTTTATTTGTGGCTTATGGCAAGTGAGAGACAAGTTGTAAGCATCTTGCCCTCATTTTTGTTTGGTTCCTTTAGTGGAGATCGGCACTACTGTGCTGATTTAACCAACGGTTCCCAACTAAAAAGTAAAAGGATACGAATATAAGAGACGAACACGATAGAAGATCATTTCATAAAATCATACTACTAAATCAGGATACGTTCTCTTCGTGGAAATGACGAATAAAATATTTAATTTTAGATTATAGAGGTATCTTGTGAAATAATATAAAAGATAAAAACATCATTTTTATCAAATGAAGCTAAGACCCACAAAAAGTATTACCATTGTTAATACACAATCCAAAATTACTGCACAAGCTTTCACGAACTAACCATCAATTGCAATTTTGGACTGTGGACTAAGTTTTAAACATCACATTTTAATATCTTAATGTGTCCCTCAAGTACCTTTTACTTGTCCTACAGGGTCCACAACATGTCCTATTAAAACACATATAATAAAAAATTTCAGACACGGTGTTAGATGTGTTTGAAAGTGTCGTGTCGTCTCCATATCTAACACGTGTTAGACATGGATACATGAGACCGGTAGACGTGTCCGTGCGTCTTTGGTTCCCAATGGTTAGACTACAATGGAAGGTGTAATAAATACTCCGTAGCTTTGATTATTTTAGTTATAGAGATGCTAATTCACATAACAGTATTAAGTTATGCGATTTATCATCATTTGTTAGCAATCATGAGAAACAAGATGGTTTACTTGCCACCTAGTTCCACAGGGTCCATTGAGAGTACTTTGGTATAAATTGATGAATATAGTTGGTGAGAATACTCCAATTACAAGAAAACAACAAAGGTTCAATGATATATTTGGGCTATTATTCCAATTAGTAGAAACATAATTTCAGTACTATTATATTTGAGTAAGTATACAAACTGGGTTTTGGACAAAAGTGCCTAGTTTAGTGGGTGAGAAGTACGTCAAGTGATGATAATTTGAAAGACTAAAAGTACAATAAAAATGCACCTACATAGCCACACTTCCTAAAAGATCATTGTGTCGATGTAGTATACTAATATTTTGGAATCGGGGACCATGTAGTGCACAATTAGACCAAGCAAGAGTATTTTCTGAACGGTCCGGATTTAAAATCCTACAGCTTGCATCACTCCATAACATTAACGACGGTTAGCAGGGTGTTATATTTGCGGTGGTTAGCGGGGTGTTAGGAGTCCTACGGCTAATGCTTTTGAGACAATTTGCAATGTAATACTGCTTGCATCATTGCATTTCAAAAGCCGAGCTACCAGACGTTGAATTGTTGTTGAATGTTGTTAAATAAAACAAAATTTTATTTCATTTCTTGGATAAAAAAAATTTGACATGGCTCGTTCAACTACATAGGGAAAAAAAAAAGAGCATAATCATTATTTGGGTCGACAAATAGCGGAAAAAGAACAAAGACTTCCGAAATCGACTGTTGGGTACAAAAATCAATTGAATGTATTGAATTGCTAAACATACTTCTGACAACCTTCAACAAGGAAAAGCTCAGAAAGAAAGCGAACATGGAATAAAGATAACAAAAGAGAGCACAAACAGAAAGCTTACTAAGATTGCTCAAGGTATAATGCAAGGGTTACTTCTTGTGTGAAGACATGTTTGTGATACCCGGCAAGGTATCTACGTAAATTACCGGGTGGGAGAACAATAGAAAAAAGAAAACACCGCGGTGCATGACTAGTAAGGAATAACGACTTGACGTAGAAATAGTCATTTAAGCATTCATAATTCTCATCAAGGACCTTTCAACATCTCGAGAATAACAAACCACCACCAGAAGAAATATAACCAGTGCAGGGAAAGAGCAAACACACTTGAAACTAGCAGAAGAGTTCTTGGTTGCTGACAGGAGAGCATATTAACCGGATGTTGGGGATTGGTCATGTATTCACCTTTATCACCCCATCTGCAAAATAGAAGACAAAAACTAAAAGTCAGCTGGGTTTGAGATCCAACTATCCTGCCTGTTTTCTTCCAAAAACAAGAAAGCAACATCTTCAAATGCTTATAGGGAGACAAATAACAAGTATTCTCTAATGCACCTTAATGCAAACTAGGTTTAACATCCAATTTTGGGTTGAACAACCACCAGAAGAGCTGCTACTTTAACTTCCAAAAAGAAGGAAAACAATAATCCCAACACCCAGGGAGGCAGAATGCAAAGGTACCTTCCTTGTATGGGGAACATCATATCTCCAAACCCCTGAGTAACAAAAAACACAAAATGGAATGACAAATAATTCTACGAAAGGAGAACATTTCCCAAAAGAAGGTATCGCATTTTCACCTTCTGGTGCATAACATTCTTCAAAATGACATAATATTTTCAGTCACTTAAATTGCAGCATCTACATTGTAAGATTCACCTCAAAATTGTGGACCATTCACCACAAGAAGGCGTAACATATAATTGTTTAAACATGCAACAATGCAGGGGTACTACAGATTTTCTACAAATAACATGTATGGCACAAAACCCATACCCCTTATTGCAAATTCGGTTTAACTTCCAACAAGCAGAGCTATTACATTTACTTCCAAAAACAAGAAAACAAAATGTTTCAACCAATGGGATCCTATCACAACTACTCCAGTCAAGCCCTTAGCCATCGCCTTGGCATCACCCGCGGTCCTACCACCCACTCCCCCCCTGGGGGGCATCTCAAATTTGGTGCTTCAACCTTACATTTACATCCCGTCTTCTAGTCTCAAGACAGAGACTTCAAGATGGAGTAGCAATCATAGTTGTAAATGGGGCACCTAGGCCCGATGCGTAAAGGGTCACCACTGGTGCCTGGGAGTACTCAGGTCAGGCCAGGATACTTCAATAACAAGAGATCTAAGAGCCTAAGGCACACGCCTTTCAGAAAGGTGCCAGGCGTAACAGCCTGGTGCGCCATTAGCCCTCAAAGGTAAAAAACATAACTCCATAAATCATACAGCGTAGGCATCCCACAAACTCTGTTGATCAGTCCCTCCGACCAGTGGACAGCTATCGACATCTTCCTCAAGGTCGATTCCTCTCAAGATAGTCCTAGACGTCTCTCTAAAAGCTGAATAGAAAATCAATCTATTTACTTCAAAGGTATTATAATCTTATTCTTCTTCTTATTTTCTTCTTCTCATTTTGTTTCTCCAAGATTCTTGCTCACACAAGAAAAAGCCAATTTTTTGTGCCATTACAGTCTAGAAAAAGCCGAATTCCCTATCAGTCTCTTCACAGGCTATTATTCATTTTGAAAAAACCATTAAAGTCTAAGTCTATTGTTGGTGAATCATAAGTCTATTTTCTAAAAAACCAAGCAAGCAAATGCGCAGAGGAAAAGTTTCCCAAAGCCAAAAAAAAAGCGAGAGAGAGGCAAGGATAGCTTGCGAAGAAAAACAATCTAATGAACGAGGAGAGAGGGATGGAAAAGGTTAACATTCTATTAGAACAGGGAAGACAACAGACCCAACACTCACTGCTTCCGCTGGATCAGAAGCTGGTGCTTCGCTGTGATGCTTTTACAGTGTTCATGTTGTCCTTTGTTCTTGCTGCTGCTATCCTGCATTCCTGCTTGTTTTTTGGTTGTAGTTCCGTTCCCATCCTTAAAAAGGTATTCTCTAGTGTCCTCTACTTTGTTTCAGGTGGAAAACTAGCCATTCAAATAGACCAGAATATGAGACACAACACAATGTAGGAGAATGTGAATTCCAAAACACACAAACAAAGGAGAAACTACAAGGGAAATGAACGAAAAACCAATCTTAAGTTCGTGGAGTAGTTAGTTATATTATACTTACACTGCAAGACAGTCCCTAATCATGGAGCCCTGGACATAGTAGTTAGAGCAAGAAAGAGGACAGGCCACAAAGTTAACTTGGCCGTCACAGTCTACCTCCCGAGACATCTTGATTATGGTGCAATAAACACGCATGCGGTAAGGTACATCACATGTATCATCTGATTCCCAAAGGGCAGCCAATTTTCCGCTTCCCAGTGAGAACAAATATGTGATTGGACATATGATTTCAGTCCAGGGGCGATTTTGGCTCTCATCATAATTGGATCCTAAAACCACTTTCTTAGGTTGGTTGTTAGGCTTGGAGAGATCCAGGCCAAACATAACCTCGGGATGGGCATGGTCTAGATAGTATAGGATCCCGTATACGAATGTGGTTGTGTAAGGATGAGTACCGATGCAATTATGGTAAATGCTCCATGAGTCAGTATCTACGTCATACGAAATAAGTGAACGAGAAGAAAGCATAACAATCCGCTTCTTGCCACCGTCAAGGTCGAGAACTGCATGCCCCTCCACTATACCAGGCAGATGTATACCTTTTAAACTGGTTGAATCACGCAACACATGCCAAAAACCACCTTCTACACCACCGTTGTCGTCGGATTTGATATAAACCTCGGGCTTCAATGATGATTTACGAGACCCCATGACGTATAGGTTTCCGTCGACGGCGATGCCACGCGTATAGGACCTCAGATAATTCATTGAACATCGTAACTTTTTCCACCCCTCTTTGGGACGAAGGGTGTCGATCCAATAAACGTCGGACAAACCCTCAGGACAATGTCTGTCGGAGTCGTTTGGATCTCCACCGCCGATTGAATAAATGATGGAGCCCACTGCTGCGCAACCAGAATAAAGTCCAAACATGGGGGCTTCTTCAATGAAGACGGGACTCAGGGTTATGTCGTCAGCTGGTGGATCTGTCTTGAGTAAGAACCAGCTGTAACGATCTGGACCGTATTTTGTGCGAAGGTTTATGGAAGGACTGTATTTTGTGCGAAGGTATATGGAAGGATCTCGATCGGATGATGGGCTAAGGTATATGGACCGATCTCAATCGTACACTCCCTTGTGTGAAACGGTGGGGGTTCTCTTGCTGCTGCTAATGGTGGCCGTTGCAAAACCATTTGGTGATTCCGGATGTGTTATTCTAAATATTTTACTGCAGGGTTGTTTGATAACCAAAATTCAGCATTTAAATTGAATAGATTAAGTAATACTGTAAGTGATTAAATAGGTTGGATAATTACATTTTATATTATTTAAAAGATTTAAGTGTCTTAAAATTTAGGCTAAAAAATTAAGTAATTTTGAGCTATTAAATTTATAAGTTTTGCATCCAATCACTTCCTCCTCCACCACTCTCCACACAACCGCCATTATCATTGTAATCACCACTACCACCATCTCAGGAACTCCACCATATATTGAGACGCGATTAATACTAGGGCTACACAAAAAAATCTAGTCATCCGCGAATCCGGTCGGGACCAAACTGATCTGTGTTTTTCGGATTTTAACCGTGAATTAATGATTCAGACACGGATTCAAAAATTTAAAAATCATGACTCGTGGTTCAGACACAGATTTTGAATTTGAAACCCTGGATTAACGTTCATTATAGGCCAGATCCAATCAGGTATAAATAGGGGTCAATTGTTGAAAGGTCCATTATAGACATTTGGTAAAGCATCAGGTCCACTCTACAATTTCATAAGGCATGCAGTCCACACGCGCGTTCAAAAGACAAAAATACCCCTTGATATGAAACCAAAGAGCAAAACGTCACTCTTCTCTCTCCCTGATCTTGAAAGCTTTAAGTTTTTTCTCTCCTCTCTCTCTCTCTCTCTCTCTCTCTCTCTCTCTCTCTCTCTCTCTCTCTCTCTCTCTCTCTCTCTCTCTCTCTCCATACCGTACCACGTCCTCAGCCACAGCCCCTTACGCCGCCGCCTTACCTTCTCCACCTCACACAGCTTCTGCGTCTTCTCGCCACCGACGCCTCGCCATCTCCGCCCTGCCTTCCCGAAGAGGAGGTGGTGAACTAGCTCCTTTTGGTTGATCCAGAGGCTTGTATTTGGGTTATTCTAGCAACGGGCTCCCCGGCTTGCGGCTCTTCTTTTACTATATTTAATGTTTTTTTCTTACTTTGTTAGTTTATAATATTGGCCAGAAGTTCAGTATCTTTGGCAAACCTTGTTGCTATGATGATTAGGAGGTTAATAAGGGTGTAATTTGAGGTCCAACATGGTAATTTTCAACTTGGCTTTTTGCACAATGTTGTTGGTGCTAAGGGGATGCAACCTTGGAAGGAAGGCTCTCCGATTGTTTGGGATCAACTTGTTATAGCAAGCTCAGTACGTGGCAAGCCAAATGTCCAGCCATTCCTAAAAAAATGGCTGGATTTGCCCAAAAAAAAAAGCTCCTCACCAATGGCCAGCCATCTAGTCGTAGCCCATGTGTTCGACGAATGCCTAGGCGAAATAGAAAAGCTGCTCCTTGATATTTTAACCTGTCTATCAACAGATTCACAATTATTTGTAAAATTACTTGCTCGTGAAATGATGACAGCATGTTATTGGATGCCTCTTTCTTTGAGTTTGTAAATAATCAGGTGGGAGCTATTTGTTTATCCTCTCCTTTTTTGTTGATCTTGGTTTAAGATGTTGTGAAGCTTTCAAGATTTTTCATCCATAAACCAGGTAGCTTACGAATTGTCATTGTGCTGTGTAGCGTGATGGTTACTTAAATGTTTAACTTAATTAGAAGGATTGACTCTAACATTGAGTGTTCTAATTGAAAAAATGGGAGAGGATGAGAGGGTGAAGCATTTGCGTTCTGCCAAGCTTCAGGCCCTTTCCTCTATGGTGATGTGCCTTCGTTGTCATACTTTGCTTGTTGATTGATATCTCTATCTTTCCATGTTAGTCAACACAATATATGGCGATAATATAATATGGTATCCAAAAATATTTCGATATAGACAACTAATGAGAATTGTATACTGTAAAATGTTCTTCTTCATACAACATAGGAACTTATCTATTCTTATTAATACTATAAGTTTGTCTCAAAAATTGAACAAATTAACTTATCTCTTTTTATTTGCATAATAGATAAACTTATTTGTTCTTATTTATATTGTAAATCAGTTGCAAATTTCAACAGATGAACTTATCTCTTTTTATTTGCACAATAGATGAACTTACATGTTCCTATTTTTAATAACTCTTATTTACTTTTGATAGCATACATAGGGATTTTAATATTGAATTTAAGTGCTCTATTATTATGGATTCCAAATAAGTTAGTAGGATTGATTTGAAACGTTTACCAAACCAAACTGAGCCTTAAGTCCCAATCAATTGGGATCAATTGATTTGATACCTTTCATGTCAGTAATTGGAGTTACATAATGATGTAGTAAATATAGGTCTTCTTCCTGGAATCCATAGTTCAGTGTAGTTACACAAGCAACCTACAACGAGTCTACTTTTTATTGTTGAACTTGAACAACGAATCCCTTAAGTTTGACATCTACATTATCCAAGCGGAGCCTAAAGTATTGACAGGCTGATATATTTTGCTTCCATTTACCTGAGTTTCAAAGCTCCGTAACAGATTCTTGAACCCTCGAAAAAAGTCGCATTGCAACTCCTGGAGTCAGGTCGTCAAAATATCCAAACAAGGAAGTTGGGCCTGGATATGTTAAGGCAGCTCTCCCTACACCATGACTATGTTTTGTTGCTAGTTCAGCCACCAAGGACGAGGTACAGGGGATGGGTATGCGGGACAAGGTATTGAGGATGTGGGATCGAGCAGCAGCAGTCAGCAGCCTAGCACCACTAGTCAGCGGCCTAGCACCAACAGTCAGCCTCGCAACAGTAGGCGGGCAGGGGACAGGTGGCGTGGGTCGTTTGTAAACTGTCTAAGAGGACACACAAGCGAGAAACCCCTACCCAGGGTAAGGATGAGTCATTAACTGCCTCAATTGCATACCAACTAGACGGTACGAGATTTTGCCATTATCATCGGGGGGAGTCTACCATGGGTTCAAACTCGAATTTCTGCATCAGTGTGTTAAAGTTTGAGTTACCTGTTGAAGCGGTTTCCCTCTACACTTCGCTCAAAGTGCTGAGAAATCATAAAGGTGGAAGTGACAGGATAGTTGAGCCATATTTCGTGGACAACTGTAATCTAGCTATCGAAAGTATAGAGTGCGATTTGTTGGAATAGCTTAAGGGGGAGTATGAGATTTTCATGAAGGGAAAGGGGAAGGAACCCAAGGAAAATAAACGCAAGAAAGCTAAGGAAATTGATGCTGCCGAGGAGGAAGATAAAGCAGTGGAAAATGCAGCTGGATGGTGGGACTTCATCGGAAAGCAGTTAATTAAAATCTTCAGGTAATTCTTATGTTTTTTTTTCCCCGCACATGTATCTTTGTTGTTAGGCACATGTATCTTTGCCCACCTAATTTTTGTTCGTGTATGCTAATAGGAACTTGATCGAGGCACCGAGGCATACCTTCAAGCACGGTTATGTGAGTGATGGATTGCGGGATTCTCACTCCATTATCCTCGAAGCTGGAGAAATCAAGGCCACCAAATTGACTTCGAAGGGTTTGCTTTATTCTATTTTTTGATGTTGACTTCCTTTATTATAATTTGAATAACCTCTAAATGTACTCTTTTGGAATGCAGTCGTGAAGTGTAATTCTGAAAATTCATTGAGAAAAAACATTGACGAGCTGCGGGAGATGTTGGTTGCCGCCATCTTGTGGCCGCACAAGAAAAGGTCGGTAGTGTATCAAGCTGAGGAGGCTGAGCTTCTTGAGAAACAAAATGTGTCATATGACATTCGAGCATTCCTTAAACTTTTGACTACGGTAAACAAAATTGTGCTTACCTACCGTTTACCGTAGTCAAAAGTTTAAGGAATGCTGGAATGTCATATGGCACATTCTGTTTCTCAAGAAGCTCAGCCTCCTCAGCTTGATACACTACCGACCTTTTCTTGTGCGGCCACAAGATGGCGGCAACCAACATCTCCTGCAGCTCGTCAATGTTTTTTCTCAATGAATTTTCAGAATTACACTTCACGACTGCATTCCAAAAGAGTACATTTAGAGGTTATTCAAATTATAATAAAGGAAGTCAACATCAAAAAATAGAATAAAGCAAACCCTTCGAAGTCAATTTGGTGGCCTTGATTTCTCCAGCTTCGAGGATAATGGAGTGAGAATCCCGCAATTCATCACTCACATCACCGTGCTTGAAGATATGCCTTAGTGCCTTTATCAAGTCCCTATTAGCATACACGAACAAAAATTTGGCGGGCAAAGATACACGTGCCTAATAGCAAAAGAAACATGTGCGGGAAAAAAAATAAAAATAAGAATTACCTGAAAATTTTAATTAACCGCTTTCCGATGAAGTCCCACCATCCAGCTGCATTTTCCATTGCTTTATCTTCCTCCTCGGCAGCATCAATTTCCTCAGCTTTCTTGCCTTTATTTTCCCCGGGTTCCTTCTCCTTTCCCTTCATGAAAATCTCATACTCCCCCTTAAGCCATTCCAATAAATCACACTCTACCCTTTCGATAGCTAGATTACACTTGTCCACGAAATATGGCTCAACTATCCTATTACTTCCACCTCTATGATTTCTCAGCACTTTGAGCGAAGTGTAGAGGGAAGCCGCTTCAACAGGTAACTCAAACTATAACACACTGATGCAAAAATCCGAGTTTGAACCCATGGTAGAGTCTCCCCTGATGATAATGGCAAAATCTCGTACCATCTAGTTGGTACGCAATTGAGGCAGTTAATGACTCACCCTCACCCTGGGTAGGGGTTTCGCTTGTGTGTCCTCTTAGACAGTTTACAAACGACCCACGCCACATGTCCCCTGCCCGCCTACTGCTGCTAAGCCGACTACTGCTAGGCTAACTACTCCTAGCGCTAGACTGACTGCGGGTGCTAGGCCGCTAACTGGTGGTGTGCTGTTTACAACTCCATTACAAACATAAAGAAGGTAATATCTTCTATGTTGCTTCGGTCAGACACCGATTCCTCGTTTCGTCAACCTTTGGATTTGATTTGGAAACAACTACTGCCTGCCGCGCTTCATGCTGCAAGACGAGCCTTTGTATTGTTTGATACTTTTTGCTTTAGCTGGAGTGATCTTCACGCATTTCCCATGGAACCACTTCTCACAGATGTCGCAGCCGATCCAAAACTCATCGGCATTATAGTTCCCACCACAGCTCCCACAGAGGGTTGCTTTTCACAAGTCCATCACTTTATCTCTACACAAAAAGGGATCTATGAGTATCAGCAGCGCAACCATGAGTCTATTCAAAAGAAATGAAACCTAAGTTTGAAATATTTATCTCAGTAACCAAAAATAGCAGCACCACAACAATCCCAATACAAGTATTGAAATGGGCAGGGATTGAAACCCTAATTTCTTGGGCAGGAATCTGATACCCAAGAAATTTTTTCATAAATAGACCAAAGAACAACTAACTACACTTAGACATGAGCATTTCAGATTAAGAAACAAAAACTCAATTCAAACTCAGATTTATGAAACCAGTGGAAGATCGGTAAGCTGAGAACCCATGCAAATTAACTTCAACTTACATTCTTCGATATACAGCCTACAAACAACACAAAATGTCTCTCAATCAAAACTAGTCAGCACTTTGAAACCCTACTTTGACGATCTCGATCTATAAAAAGCTAGGGTTCGACAGAGAAATCGAAGCCGAGAGAGAGAGAGAAACCTGGCCGTGCGTCGTCTGCTTCTCCAGAATCGATCGACTTCTTCTTCTTCGTTCGTTCTTCTCCTTCGATCGCTCAGTTCTCTCTCTCTCTCTCTCTCTCTCTCTCTCTGTTCTGGAACGCGTATAATGAAAGGTCTGGAACGCGTATAATGAAAGGGAAGGGTCAAACCGGGTCATTAACCGTTTAGTCATGAACCGGGTCGATTTTGACCCGCGTTTTTTTTTGTGTTAAATCTGAGCCGTTGGATTTTTTTTTGTGGGGACAGGGGCGCATGGGAGGCCTCCATAAAGGGACCCTTATGAGAAGGTTATACTATATGTGTGTATATATATAAACAGTCCACTTCCAGTTAGAGCTCCCGAATTTTTAAAAAATCCGGACCTCCACTTTCCGGATAGAATTTCGACAATCCAAACAGTTCAATGTGTTTAAAAGGTGTTTTTAAGAGTCCTCGCGAGAAATCAGCAAAAAAAAAAAAATACCGGGAAGGGCTTTATCCGAACAGTTTTATATAAAAACGAACATATACAGTTTTTATGAAAATTGCTCGGATCAAGCCCTTCCCTTTTTTTTTTGCTGATTTCTCGCGGGGACTTTTAAAAACACCTTTTAAACACACTGGACGGTTCGGATCGTCGAAATTCGATCAGGATCTATGAGGTGTAGATTTTTTAAAAATACGGGATCTTGGACTGGAAGTAAATTGTATAGAGAGATAGAGAGGGAGAGAGAGTTTCCTGTGAGGGCTCTCTCACAAAAAAAATGCGGGAAAACAGTTGTGGGTCGTTGAATCCTATGCCCTTCACGCGATCCAACGGCTCACAACTGTTTTCCAGCACTTTTTTTTGTGAGGGAGCCCTCATAGGAAACTTCTTGTATATGTATATATATACCCAATGCTTTTCCTCCGGACTCCCGAATTGAAGCCTTGGGGGTGTTTTTTTTGTGTTGCAAATTGTTTTGGGAAAATTCGAGCCGTCGAATGTGTTCAAAAGGTGTTTTTCAAGGTCCACGCGGGAAATCTTCAAAAAAAAAAAATACCAGGAAGGACTTGATCCAAGCAGTTTTTCGCAAAAACTGTAAATACTTGGATCAAGCCCTTTCCGGTATTTTTTTTTTAAGATTTCTCCTGTAGACCCTTGAAATCACCTTCTGAACACATTGGACGGATCGGATCGTCAAAAAAAATGCTTGGATCACTGAGGTCCGGATTCCCGGTATATATATAGTCCGAGAGTCCCGATCTAGTCCGGGAGTCCCGGATCCGGGACTCCACCTTCCCGATATTTTTTTGACGATCCGAACCGTCCAATGTGTTCAAAAGGTGTTTTCCAAGGCCCACGCGGGAAATCTTCAAAAAAAAACACCGGGAAGGGCTTGATCCAAGCGGTTTTCGCAAAACTGTAAATATGCAATTTTTGCGAAAAACTGTTTGGATCAAGCCCTTCCCGGTATTTTTTTTCAAAGATTTCCCGCGTGGGCCTTGGAAAACACCTTTTGAACACATTGGACGGCTCGGATCGTCAAAAAAATATCGGAAAAAGCATGAAAACGCTTCAATCCAGGAAATCCGGGATCCTTGATAGGATAATTCATGATATATATATATATATCAATCAAGTGAGTCCATTATAAAGGCGACACCATGCAAGATTGTGAACAACCCTCACCTCTTGACGAGTGGCATTAATTACATAGACAAAAGCAAAAGAAGACGCAACATTTAAAAAGCAGTCAAAAGATACGACACGTCCCTCCAACATCCCTATTCTCTCTCTCTCTCTCCCCTAGGGTTAGGATTTCTGATTTTCTCCCAACCTAGCGTATTAGTAGGCGGGCTAGATTTCATGTACTACCTCTCATCTATTGACAGTTCTCTTTTGAACCCCACGAATTTGAAAAGGGAATAAATAGACCCTCTTGTCTATGAATGTTACTCAATTAGAACCCTTCCTCATTTATCAATGCTACTCAATTAGAACCTTTCCCTTACAAAACCGTATGGTGATTTCAGATGTATTATTCTGTATTTTACGATAGGGTTGTTTGATAACCAAAATTCAGCATTTAAATTGAATGTATTAAGTAATACTGGAAGTGATTAAATATGCATAATTACATTTTACATTACTTAAAAGATTAAGCGTCTCTTAAAATGTAGGCTAAAGAATTGAGTAATTATGAGCTACTGTATTAAATTTATAAGTTTTGCATTCAACCACTTCCTCTTTCACCACCACTCTCCACACAACCGCCACTATCATTGTCATCACCACCACCACCGCTCTATCACCATCTCCACTACCACCATTCTATCACTACCACCACCACTCATACTATAAAATTATAAATATCATCACTACTTTGTCACTATCATCACTACCACCACCACCATCACTACCATTGTCATTGTCTTTACCATCACCATTCGACCACTATATAAACACTCTTCCGCCGCCTCTGCTTGCGACCTTGGATTGTATCGTAGATGGTGTCGCCCCAAGCGTAGGGCTAGGTATCGCATAGCATAATAACCGGTAAGACCGGGTTGAATCCACAGAGACCAAATGCACCCGGCGTGAGAGTTGTCTTGCAAGTGTAGGTTTTTAGCCTTAAAGCGGCAAACTTGGCTTTTGGAGTTTGTTTGGTGGAATTCTCTCAACTTCGAGAACGACTCGGAAGATTAAAAATGACAAATTAAACTAAGGCAAAGTCTAGGGGTATTTAACGACCATGACTTGGGCTAATCCATCCCCTCTTGATAACCGGCTCGGGGCATCGTTAAATGCCCCCGAACGGAAGATTTAGATTTTAAAACCATTTACAAGAAAATGTGTTTACCAAAGATTAGAGGTTTTCGGTACATTTTGCAAACGGATGGGTTGACATTGCCCAAAGCATCACACGTGCCAAGTATGCTTGCTCTTGGCTACGTGTGATCAAAGAGATTAACAAACCCACTCTTTGGTACATAAAAGTGCAACCCCAAATATTTGATAGACAAGCAATGTATGCCTTAACATGAGATGGATGGATTAATCCCAAGTCATGGAGTGCTAATCACCCCATGACTAAGCCTACTTAAACTACTCACAAACCATAACAAGAAATAAAATTAGAACGTTGAAGGAGATGCAAAACATGATTAATAAACTTAAAAACTAATTTTAAGTGAAGAACCTAAGTTGGCCTACAACATTAACACTAGAGAAATCACAAACAACACTTAGAAATTAAAGTTTTCAATGGAAATAGCAAGAACAACATGAAAATACGAAACATGAAGAAAATACAAATAAACAGTAGATTTGTAAAGATTAAGAGTACACTTACAACATTAATGAAGATGAAAACCTTGGATCAAAGAGAAACTACCCTAAAAACTAGAGAGAAGGTGGAACTAAACTAAGAACAAAACTAATGGAGGAAGAAGGTGAGGGGAGAGAGAGGGAGAGGGAAATATATACAAACACCTTCCATCTCTCTCAAAATATCCTAATAATGCTTTTAATAGAAACTTTCCATAAGTAGAAAGTACAAAAAGTGCTCAAAAAGTGGTTGGCAGGTGTTTTTGGACCGGTCCACTTTAATCCGGATCGGTCCAGAATCGTCTGGGAAAACTTTGGACAAATCTGGATCGATCCACTTTAATCCGGATCGGTCCGGAATCGTCTAGAAGATTTTGGGAAAATCTGGATCGGTCCAGAATAATCCGGATCGGTCCGGAATCGTCTGGAAGATTTTGGGAAAATCTGGATCGGTCCAGAATAATCCGAATCGGTCCGGAATCGTCTGGAAGATTTTGGGAAAATCTGGATCGGTCCAGAATAATCCGCATCGGTCCGGAATCGTCTGGAAGATTTTGACTTCTTTGATCACTCCCATTGGATTGCATGCTTCCGGACTTCCTCCGAAGTACTTAAATGAGTTGTGCGACCCTCGGGGAAGGTGTTCCTTGGTCACTTGAGTGCTTGTTCACTCCCGGACTCCACCGGGAGTTTTGTGTGAGCGTGAAGCGCGGCTTCAAGCCCCCGGCTACTTGGGACGTTTCGGCTTGCCGGGCCTTAGCCAAATCATCGTTTCTTGGCTCTCGAGGCCCGGTGTTGGCGTGCCATGGGGCACGTGGCCCTTGGTAACGCTGCTTGGATCTCAATGCGCACAAAACGCGCTCATTTCGCGTGTTTAACCTGTAACTTAACAAAAACACAACTACGAGCATATCAACCAAATAAAGCATGAAATCGCATGTGTGCGTGGAACAAATGAGCGAGATAAGCCCGGATATCTACAATAGTAGGGGCTTATCAGCCTCCAATACGACTATTTCACCACCACCCCTCCCACCATTTCCTCCACCACCACCACCACCACCATGATGCCTCTCCGACTACCGCCTCCTCCTCCTCCACCACCTCTACACAACCACCGCCACCATTCCACAACTCTATCGTCGACCCACCACAATCACCACTCCATCGCTGTCACAAATACATATTAGTAAATGACAACTCTATTCTCCAGCCATCTTACAAAAATTTATATATATGAAATTATTTTCACAACTATACTTTTTTTTTTCTTTTCATTTAATTGATTTGATTTATATATTCGGACTTGTATATATGAATGCCAAAGTATGTTGAGTGCCAAAACGAGGGTACTTCATACACGTAACATAAGTAGGCAAATGAAGGGTTTCAATAACAAGTTGAGCCGAGAGCCCTTAAACTGAGGCAACTTTACTCTATTTCAAATCAACATAAAAGGAAAACCAAGTATGGCAGTGGGTAATATGGGACAGGGCTTCCCTATCATAATGCTACCCCATCAAGGATTCTTTCACATCATTCTCCACAGATCTACAGCGTTGCTCCATCACTGGGCGAAAACATATCATCAAATCCCAGCCCGGTTCTAATCAATCCTTAAAGTATATGGCTTTCACAAAGAAAATGGACTGCGAGGTGGCATTAGAAGCAAAATCAGAATGTTTTTATGGACAATGACAGTAACAAACAATCAAATAAAAAATTAAAATACGCAATATTGCCTTTACAGAAATATCTTCCACAACAAGATTTGTGACAAATACAGTTTATAACTACTTTTTTTTTTTTATAATCGGCAAAACAGTTTACAACTTCACATACCAAGAGACGAGAGTACTTTCCAGCGTGAGATACTTTCCACCAAAAGCACAAAATATAAAGAAAATTAACAAGACAGAATTTCCATTGAAAGTTCAACAATGAGAAGTATTCCAAGCCTAATATTGTTCCGGAACCAAAAAACGATAACTTTATTTGGCCAGATTTCCGTTCAAATATTTTCTACTATAGTGTCTGAAAACCTTAATGGTGCCAAGCATTTCAGGAACAAAGACTTGAAATCCGACATGTAACAAACAGCAGCTGACGTAGGTACAACAGAAGGAACACCTCAAACAGCAATGGAAGAATTCATCTCAGCAAGAACACGGCAGTATGAGTTGTGATCTGACGTGCTTTTAAACCCAGGAAGAAAATCGGAAAAGAATCTCAAAACTGCAGCTAGATGTTGCGAGTCATTAGAAGCATAAGCTGCTTCAAGAAACATTGAAGGCCGGACTGTGTTAACCTGAAAATCACCCTCTATTCAAGTTAAACATCCTACAAAAGGCTGACCAACCATAAAAACAACCAAAACTAGAAGTCTACAAAATCTCACCTAAATTGGCCTACTTAACTGTTTGATGAACATAATAGCTCCACTTCATAATTCTGAAATACTGAAAAATTGGAATTGCAAGTCCTCTTCATTTGATTTAAAAAAATATACATGCCTTGCATCAGAGTAATTATCATACTCCCTCCGTGTCTTCATTTTTTGGGTCCCTTTTGGGAGTTCAAACTTTTTAAGGGGACGAGCATTAAATGCATATCTCGTTATAAAATTAGCTTCGATTTTCCCTGTTTCCCATACTTCTCAATTTTAAGGTACTTTTAAATTTTAATCATTAATGAGGTTGGTCTTTGGAAATTTAAACACTTTTTCGCTTGAGTTTTTGAATGGGGACTAATATTTTTGGATATCCCAATATTGGAAAAGAACTAATATCAAGGGATGGAGGAAGTATGTTTTTCCCCTTCCCAAGATAATTATCTTCTGTTTTTTACCGTATATAACAAAGCGGACTCCCATTTAATTCCAACAGGGAGCAAGGTTCTATACAACATAAGAAACTAACAGCTCGTTTGCGGACGGATAATGTTTTAGGGGATAAAGAAGAAAAGGGATAAAAGGTGGATATACTATAAGGGGGAATTAATTAAGAATGAGGGATTAACTAAGAATGTTTGGTAGTTGAAATGGATGGATAAGAGTGGATGGATAAAGAAATACTGTGAGAGTTCACTTCTATAGTCCTTGTGAGGAGAATATAAAAATGGTTCAGAGTGCGCCGATAATTACGCCCACCCACCAGGATAAGCTAATGATGGGAAGTGGGGTGGGTTTCCCAAGATCCCTGCAGAGGTCTTAGTCTGGGTAGTGGGTACAAAATGCGGAATTAAACATTGGATAAGATTGGACCCCGATAAGCTTATCCCCAACGCCCTTATCCCCTTCCGACCGAAGGACCATAATAGGTTAGTTACTAAGCATCGACATGGAAGAATGAAGACGATAAACCCAAACTCAGTTTTCCAAAACATGATTCTTCCTTCTCCCGTAGGAGTGGTATAGGACGACTTACCTTATTCTTCCGTGCATAGCGTAAAGCTTCAAGATAGTACCCATCCTGAACTAGCAACAAAACATAGTCATGGTGCAGGGAGAGCTGCCTTAACATATCCAGGCCCAACTTCCTTGTTTGGATATTCTGACGACCTGACTCCAGGAGTTGCAATGCGACTTCTTTCGAGGGTTCAAGAATCTGTTACGGAGCAGAAGGAGCTTTGAAACTCAGTTAAATGGAAGCAAAATGTATCAGCCTGTCAATACTTCAGGCTCCGCTTGGATAATGTAGATATCAAACTTATGGGATTCGTTGTTCAAGTTTAACAATAAAAAACAGGACAAGTTGTAGGTTGATTGTGTAACTACAGTGAACTACGGATTCCAGGAAGAAGACCTATATTTTCGGGATCATTTGTGTAACTCCAATTACTGACATGAAAGGTATCAAATCAATTTCTAGCCAATCCCAATTGATTGGGACTTAAGGCTCAGTTTGGTTTGGTAAAGATATCAAATCAATCCTACTAACTTATTTGAAATCCATAATAAAGAGCACTTAAATTCAATATTAAAATCCCTATGTATGCTATCAAAAGTAAATAAGAGTTAATCTCATCACAAGATGATATAAAATCCCTTTGTTTCGAATCCATGGTTATGCAGATCGACTTTACAGTAACAAGCATATAAAGTTCATGAAGATTAGGTATGGGAAAACCTTGTTTATCACGAACAGCCCCAATTCTGCATATCTCTCATTGCGGGCGAGCAGTTGTATGGTCAACACATAGAGATTTGGATTCACTTTGATCTTCTCCGAATTAGCACTGCAAAAAACAGAATGAAGGAAGAAAAAGTTCAAGTGACCCGAGCAACAAAAACTGATTATCTAGTCTTAATGTGACAAGTGATGACAACTTGGGTTACAACAGCTTTTGTAGCAGATTCCAGACATGAGACCTTTATCTTTATTGCACTAACCAATGTTACATGGATTCGGCTATGTCGGTACAGGAATAAGTACAAGTGAAAGGAACATCTAATTCTCATGTCAAGGACACGAGGACACTGCAAAATATTCATATTTCTTCACATATTTCATTTACTTCAAC
Source organism: Vaccinium vitis-idaea (assembly GCA_963854785.1). Taxonomy (NCBI): domain Eukaryota; kingdom Viridiplantae; phylum Streptophyta; class Magnoliopsida; order Ericales; family Ericaceae; genus Vaccinium; species Vaccinium vitis-idaea. The sequence continues at coordinate 559,382 of OY978220.1, forward strand.
AAATATTGTGTTTCCAAAAAGTGTAAAAGGCTGTATCACAGCATGTTATGAGAATTTTGCACATAGTTCTGCAGTAAACTTGACTGCTATGTATGTTTCCTACGTGAATGTGCAACTAAAAAATGACAGACAAATATCCGGCATCATAACCCAGTGTTAAGTGTCCCAAATGGGTACTTTACACATCAAAAAGTGAATATAACAAAGGCACTAACAAAAAAGGCCAGTGGAGCATACCTGCGGAGGAACTCAACAATGATTGCAACTAAGTAAGAAGAGTCTCCTCCAATCTCCTCCTCCACAGGAGCGAATACAAAACTGTACATTTCGTCTGGAGAAATTGCTGCAGAAGTAACCTGAGACTCCTGATGGTTGCTAACATTAGCATTCGACGGGTTGTAACCTGATCCAATAAGTTGAGATTGTAAAGGTGATTGATGGACTCTCTTACTATGGCTTTCAGCACCCATTGGCATTTCACTCTCCACTTTACCACCCAAAGAATGCAGATCACCTGAACTGTTTTTCTGCGGTTCAATGGTTGCATTATCCTCCGAATCTGACCCTGAGAAAGTGGAAGATCTAGTGATAGAATCATTATGCACTCCACCAGCAGATTCATGTACAGATTTTCCACGGGAATCTACTCTACTGGAAGAATCATTGGTAACAGGACTGGGCCTATTAACTTGTGGAATACCAGAAGTTGAATTCTTCTCTGCTTTCATACCCTTGAAATGACTTCCCGTTTTGAGTGAATAGGAGTAAGAGATCACTAATATATCTATTGCCCTAGCAACCATGGGCACTGGTCTTCGTTCTAGAATATTAGTGCGAGCTATTGCCAAGCATAATTGTTTAGCCTGAAAAAGCAAAAAGTCATATAGCATAAATTTCGTGTAAATCAGATCAACAGGATGCATGACTGCATGGTATTGGCTGCTTTCACAATCGCTGCATTCCATTGATTTGACATTCTTTCAAAACTATGTTAGAAAACCATGGAACACCAATACAATTTTGGCATACCAGTTTTCTATAATGTAAAGAAGGGATTGTGATGAAGGCATACAAGTACAACAAAGGAATATCGCTACCTTATAAGCCTCCAACTTACGTCGCTGCAAGAATTCTAGAACTGATGTCACTTCTGAGCTACTGGTAGAAATAGCCTGCAGAGGAAAGATATTCACTTCAAGAATTAAAGATTATACACGAAAGAGATGCCAAAAAGTACTTGCCTCTAGATCCAGATGGATCTTCCACAAAAATCCATTAGCAGCATCACAGACAAGATCAGGAACAAGAAAAGTCCAGCCATCACCATAGATGACTGCTTCACTATCACTTAAATCTTTTCCCTTTGAAGTCTCTGCTTCCCTAGTATTTGATTGTGAGGATGCAGTAATGGACCGTGGATAACCTCTAAACAAGAGCGGAAGTGGAGCAGATATAGGTGCTCGGGAATCTGAAAATATGTCGTACAATATGACAACTTTCGCATCCACTTCGTGAACAAGCAAAACATTATCAACTACACTCACAGCAATCTTGCTTGAATAAATTGGTAATGAACCCTGAAAATGAAAAATAAAGACCACCGTTAAGCTATTTGGGAATGACTCCTTAAAAGTGAGACTGAAGAGCAGCAATTTGGGAAGGATACAAAAACATATTCCAAAGCCGCAATTTGGGAAGGATACCAAAACATTCCAAAGGTATTTATGTATGCGATAGTAAAATGTTTGTACCCCCAACAAACAAAATTTCCGCCAGTTTCCATTGACCTCAAGTTTCCACCACAATAACTTTGAAGCAAAAATCCCACAAACTTGGGAACCCTTTGAAACACAAGAAAACAATTTGAGTATTTTATATTAGTGATCAGTGTAGGGAATGAGTATCCACTATCCAATTCCAATTAGACAGCAAATGACATTGTCTAGACATAGAATGTCTTTACTTATTCTTTTGATCAAATGATAAGATCAAACCCCTAAATGCACCCCTTCCTTACAGTCTCAGGTTACTATTCTACTTACAGCTTTTGCATAGCTTCCAGAGTTTACCGCTACACTCCAAGTTTAAATAGAGCATTATAGCACTTTTACATAGGGCTGGAAGGAGATAGAATCTTGAAGTGGGCCCAAGTAGTTGGGAATAAGGATTTAGATGTTTTGAAGCATATAAGTTAATAACCATTTTTTGGTTACTAACAAAAAAATAAAATAAAATGCCAAGACGATGAGCATATCTAGTCAATGGTCCTGGAAAAAAGTATAGGAGAGCTTCAGCAACAATGTCTCTATATCTAAAGGACAAATCTTGCTAAGGGCTGACCCTAAGTGATAGGAACTGGAGTATAATAGTTATGAGGGACTGAAGTGTATTTAATGATAAATTAGAAGGGTTTACTGTAATGAAGGGAAAGAACCTTAGTTTGTTAATTCTGTTATGAGGTAGGTAGTTAGGGCGTTAAACAGAAGGATTAATGCTATGTAAGCCAGAGAGGAGGAGACGTTAGGTACGCATTTTGTATATCCTATTAGTAAACTGATTCCAGTGATTCTGGAATCTTCCCCCGTATTCTTCATTTTCAATCGAGTTCCATTTGAGCTATGTTTTTCTTATCTCGCATATCCCAATCCCAAAAAGACTAGGATACAATTTACGAGTGTCCTAGGACTGTTTGTATCTGACATGCCTCTTTTTCAGGTCCGCTCACGCTGCTTAGGTTATAGATATGTTTTTGTGATATAATGTACTCCTGTGACAAAAATAAAGTGTGAAAGCAAAAGTCCTAGTATCTATTTTAAAGGCTCTATTCCAAATTGTTTCAATTTTGAAAATCAGTCCCAAGTTATTAACTTGAAAATTGCTAAGGGGATCTGAGTTTCTATTCGGAGACATGTTTGCCAAGTGCTGGGTGGTTCTACTTCTTTTCCTTTGCAGCACTTGGTTCTACTTCTTTTCCTTTTTGCCTTTTCTTTTTGTTCTTCTGGCAGATTCAAGTGGAACAGTTAAAAGACGGATTATTTTCCAGTAATATTCTTGAATCACGAGCTCGTTGAAATGGTAATGCACATCCCTTTCATATAAATGCAACTAACACACACGAGCTCCAAAGGTTCCTCTCACCATTAGATCAACTTTACATGAGCAGAACTTAATGAACAACAAGTTAGAGGAGCCACAAACAAGAGTTTACCTGTTGCACAACAGCATCACGGTAAAACCTATGCGAGTGGAGTAGCATTGCAACTCTATCAACTTGAAAACAATATATTCTACCATAACTGTGATTGCACAGAAGAAGTTAAAATCATATTTGGATTAAACTTTGACTCTATTAAAAAAATGAACTCGGGAGCTGGGGTGAACAATGGGGGAAAAATCCTAAACCTTACATGGTGACAATATGAACATCTTCAGCAGCTAGGACTGGCTTACTGTTAGCCTCTGATTTAGCCATTGCCATCTCAAACCTTGGCAAGCGAATAATCCCTGCAGCTGAAAGCTAAAGAATACAGAAACACTGTCAAACTAACAGAAGAAACAAGCTTTAGGATCTGAAAATCAGACTAACATAATAACCAAAGGATTCACACCTTCCCACACAAATTTTTAATAAACCATAAAACCCAAATCTGTTCCAGGAAATTAGTAATTGGCCATGTTTGCTTCAGCGACTGAAGTTTCAAACGCTGTTGACACAGTCCAAGATGCTCAAACCTCATAACAACCCATATGCATTTGCATATAACAAATCAGACTATAAATTCAAGATAAATATCAGCACATTATGTCGGTTGGCATTTTCTTCACGGAAAAAAAATCTAAAAAACAATCGAAGATTTCTCGACAAGATTTGTAGCATATACTGACTGCTGATCTGAACACTTTAATTTCCAAAAATGCAAAGAAAATTCCTAAGCTTAAAGTTGTATTCTCGAGTATAAGCTGGATATGCCCAGAAATTGGAAGGATATCATCCGTTAACATTACTAATGCTCCTAGGCAACCATGAGGAGACAAAAAAAAATTTGCGCACCTGAATCCCAAATTTATAATGTCAATAAGATCAAACAAAGCTTAAATAAGAACAGACTTAAGCACGTTAACACTTTCAGAAAAGCAAGGCTGCACCTGATATCCAATGAAACTCTTGCATTGCATTCCCGAAGCAAGAAGAAGCAAGCGACTTTCATGTGTGTAGACATACCAGCTTACGTTAAATTTCTTTGTCTCAACCAAATGCAGTGATTTCAAATCAGAGTCGAGAGAGAACAAATCAAGACCACTGCAGTGAAAAACAAGTACAGTAGCAAAATAAATAAATAAAGGGAACAACTTCGAACAAATCAAACAAGAAGACTTCAAAGACAAATATAGGGAACAACTTCGAACTTCGAAGGGGTACACAAAAAAATACAAGCCACATTGTGAAGTTAGTCCTATGGTTTCATACTGTGCCAAAGTTTGTCATAACCCCTAAGGTTTCATACCGTACCAACTGCCCCCCTGCCCCGTGGATAATAGGGCCTAGGGACCCTAAGGTTTTGCGGAGAGGGTGACTTTGACTTGAACCTATGCTATAGCTCAGGGAGCAGATAACATTTGTCAATGATCCACATCACAATCATGAATAGAGGATTTCTACATAACACACAAGAATACTTGCATGAAGCGGGATCGGAGGCAGGGAGCGTGGACACAAAAAAGTCAACTCAGTTAACCATTATCAGCATCTATAATAATTTATTTATCAGGTCAAACTTCATTTAGACACCCTGAGGTATAGTCTATGTGCGGATCATTCATCTGGTCTTCATTTACGAGCACATACATCCCTGTTTTGTGGCTTATATGCGCCACTAACACTGTTAAAAGAAATAATATGTAATGGCCTCTTTAACCTAATCAAAGTGATTTTTAACAAGCTCTGATAATTCACTAAATTTAAATAATATTTCCTCAATTTTTTAGCTTGATTCTACTCTAGATTCACATTGTAGTAGACACAAAACTGACATAGTCTACAGATGAGTACACACATACATAAACATCCATATAAATCCGAACATTGTAGTGGACAATCTGCACGAGTAAACCACAGGGAGTCTAACTGAAGTTTTCCCTCTATTACATGCATAAAAATACTATAAGAAGTACTTTATTTTGCCTAAATTCAGATATAGACATTTTCTACTGCACATGATCTTTTGTATACATAAGAAATAAGGTGTCTTTGAAAAAGATAAATGAACTTGAGTTCTTTTATCTAGTACATACTTTCCTTTGCTTTGTTGCTTTAGGATTCCTGTATTTGAGTGATGGAGCAAGATTCTTGTTTTAAACCACAGATTTTCTCGTGCTTTGTTGCTTTACCAGTTAAAACAAAAACGTACTTCTTAAAGGTGAATCAAGGCTTGAGAGAGACTTGGGAAATGATTTTCGCATAGAAACACCAATCTTGCAAGAGCTACATGATTGCACTCTTCTATCCCACTATCTAAGTTTCAGTGTATGTTGTTTGGGAAGACCAAAGGTGAATACCATTCCATTTAAGTCGTTTCAAATTGTAAGGGAACTCCAAAATCATTATGTCATAGTTTATGTTGTGAGAGAAATAAGGGAGGTGGGAAAATGTTTTTCTGCCAATGTAAAAGTTACAAGTTGACAGCCACTCTCCTATACACAACTTAGAATGTCCATCTAACATCCCAGAGGGAATTCAATGTTAAACTTATCAAGAGAGTAATGTCTATTTGTACTTTCACTGCAGAATGAGAACTGTGGGAGACAACCGGTAATTTGGAAGACTGTCCTTAAGATAGTTGAAGCACACTAACTGCCAACAACAGGGAGCACAAATAAAATGACCAGGTATCTGACATGGAACACATAAACAATTGAGCAGCGGCAGGAGTTATATTTTGAAAACCATATCAACCTATGAAGCACCGACACACTAAGTGGTTGCTATATCCGTGTCGGACACACCAGGGACACATGGGGGCACATGGTGTGTCCATTTATTTAAATAAAATTTAACAAGGGACACGTCTAGGACACGCTGGGGCACGCATGTCTCAAGTGACAGATTAGTAAAGCCACTTCTTTGGCTGAAATATATTTCAAAGAGCAGTGACCTACTCGACTTCGTTCCATCGTTGGATAATTATGAGATGGTGGACTCCAGATGCAATCTAAGTGGAGGGTTGGAATCTCTTTCCTAGTGCATTTGCTGTTGGATTGCTATACTGCTACCTGAGTAGCTAGTAGGCAGCTCTGCTACAGCATTATTATAGGCTCTAGATGGTAGTTAGTTCAGTCTAAAGCATAAATAAATGAGATTCGTTGAAGTATAGGAGAAATTTCTTAATCTACATACCTGGTCTTTACAAATACAACATCACAAGTAGGGCAATCAGTCCAAAAGAACCCCAGAATGCTCTCGGAATCAGACCTGTACTTCTGACTAAAAGTATTCCCAGTTTCCCTAATCCAAAATTGAATCTCATGGTTTGATCGTTGGATTGCTAAAACTTTTGCATCTAAGGAAAATCGGACAGAAAGAACTGGTCCTTCATTTACTGAATCCGAGTTGGGAGCAACAAGAGGAGAGAAGGGGGAAGTTTTCCATGAAAAGACCTGGAAAAACAAGAGAACATGATTTAGTTCAAACAAGAACAAGATAAACTCACATATTGAGAACTAAGTGTAAAAAACATTGCTAAGTTAACATGGGACATTGAAAGGTCATTCACCTGATCTGATGTAGGTGAGACTAGTAACTTATTTCCATCATCATAAAATAAACCTCTCGCTCCCCGAATATTACATGTTAAAGGTGGATATTGAATATAAACATGAGATAGAGCACCAGATCCACTAAAACCAGAATTCGACTGAGAACTTGATGCTTTCCGAGACATGTTTCTTAGCTCCTTGCCTTTGACACTTGAAACAAGAATTGGCAGAGTAAAGAAGACGGATGATAGATAAGCCCAACCAAAGCTTATGAGCAAAATCCTGCTAAGGGAAGAATTTGACCAAAGAAAAAGAAAAATGATCTCAGTCAAACAGTAGGAAATAAGTTAGAACCAAAAGGACTTCCTTCTGAACTAATTTTGGTCGATTCTTTTTCAGCTTTCATGCCAACCTTTTCCGCAACTAGATTCACTGGTGATGCTTGCAGAATACTTAACCATTCCAATAAAGACCATAGCCTTAAACTTTTCTTCTGAGCTATAAAGCAAAAAGAAAAAAGAAAGGTATCATTGAAGGTACTTGCATAAATTCGTTTACATAGAGTAGCAAGATATTAATTTTCCTTCGCACACTATCCTACTTTCCCGATCCACTACTGTATAATACCGTATTCTGCATGCAATTCCTTAAAGCGAGGAATTCTTTCAAACACATATCACGCTCAACTTGCGGAACCTTCGCTGCTACACAACTCCCATAGTCTTTGGCCTGCACAGACACAACTGTCATTACAACGCACAAACCAGTTCTTTATCAGCAACTCCAGGTGAACGTCTTCAGTTAGCACCGAAAATCCCAGAGAAGCCACATAGAGAAAACTAAAACATAGCCCTGCACTGCAATTTACTACATGTCTATAGCTACTTTTGATCGAATTCTCTGTTCAATTATAGGTCCAATGGACACTCTCTGAGTACTGTCAGAAATCCAACAATCAACTGATTGACGTCTTCCAACAGACACCCCCAACTCAGAACATTTTTCTGCTTTTACTCAGACACCAATCAACTGATTGTCAGAAATCCGTCCTGATTTGTTAGTCCATTTTGCGAGTTTGAGCCACTTTTCAAATGATTATATCTTATAATTTATACTCCCCCCTGTCCCTTTTTTAGTGTCAGCATTTCCATTTTGGGCTGTCCCTTAATAAGCGCGTGTTGAAAAGTTAATGAGTAAAAGTTTGTACAATTATCATTTTGCCCTTTCAAAAGTTAGTGGGAAAAGAGTTAACGGGTAAAAGTGGAGGATAATTTTGGAAAGTGGAGGTAAAGTTGATTTGAAAGGTGTAATGGTGATGTTTCTTTAATAAGTTGGATTTACGAAGCAACACAATTAAAAAGGGATGGAGGGATTTATGTTATATGTAATTTTAAAAATATTGTCTTATAGAACTAATCGAGATTTATCAAACAAGATCCATATTGGACATATATTTACTTACCAATTTAAAGACATCACTAATTTTTTATCTGGTTGCATTAGAACGAGGGACAAACAAATCCGGACGGATGGGGTATAAAATTACAATTAGTAATATTATCATAGGGGGAAAATGAAAAAACCAAAAGCTCTGCCCTGCCTCTCCAAGGGATGGAAGGGCAGAGGCCTTTGCCACCAGACTATCAAGTGGTCAAACCAAATGTGGTCCCATAAACAAATCATGACATCCTAAACAGACTTTAAATTTTCAAGTCCGCAATGATCAACTTTATGAAGATTCCATTGGATTACAGAAGCTCGTAGCATTGGTTTGGCCCAACTTGAAATAAGACACTGGGCATTCCTGCCGGCTACTGAACTCACCACGAATACTGAAAGTAAATTCATTTTCTAACATATGAAATTGAAAGTCAAATATGGAACAGTCACTACGATTGAATGGAAAAAAAAATTGCCATAAGAGACTGACGAACTTGTAGATGCAAGGTTTGGCAAAGTTCAAATGAGATCTCCAAGATAATCGTAGACTTGTTCAAACAAAACGAAGTGCAGAATGGAGTGCTAAAATGTGTGTGCGAGTTTGTGAATTCAGACATGAGAATGTGTAAAAACCTGGAAGCAACAATGCACTTTCTATGGTAAAGATACCATTTGAAGCTACTAAGCACTCAATGACAAAGCCGCAGGTGTAAAACATGCAATGCAAGAGCATGTAAATGCTTGCACAACAACTCTATATACATTTCCATCAAGCATAGAAGAACACAGATAGCCAAGGCAAACTTATAACTTTATTTAAACATTCGCATTCTGCCTATGTTGGGTGCATATCCAAGTGCACCACTATAAGACAAAGTTTAGCATTCATTTCGTATCCACATTGCATAAATCCATCAATATTGCAGGAAAAACGGAAAGAGAAAGAGAAAGAGATTCTATGCTAGGTATGTTCTCCTGTTTCCATTAACAAGCTTATGGGTCAAGAACAAGACAAGTGCTCTACCCAAGTATTCAAAATGTTCAAATCCTCAAAAGAATCAGGTCACTAATCACCAAATTGCAAGAAAACAAACCTGGGCTGCACAATTCACTAAAATGCGTCTGAGCATGGAAGTAGTGTTTTTTTCGGTCATATTCACACATCTGGAAAAGAGGACAATAAAATAAATAGGAAATACTCGTTACTGCAGTGTTCTAGTACATCAGTATTAATGCGAACCAAAATAATAGTGTCTACATAGGTTTCATGCTTGCACAAGCGCCACTAGTAGCAACTTACAAGTACTTTCAGCAGAATTGCATGGCTTAAGAAGATGCTAAATCAGAACTTTAAAATATTACAAATTTGAAATATACAATGGCCAAATTCACATTTATCAATAGCTACCAAAAGTTATAAACCCCAGTTTAACCACAAAAATCAACTCATCTATGCATGGACCATAGTTTTTTTTTCCCGGTAACTAAACCGTTTATTAGACAGCTCAAAATCGAGGAGAACCTCAAGAGTTACAAAACACTTAGGCATAAGCCTTTACACAATAAAAATAACCCAAAATATCTAGAAAACAACTAGAATACACATGGAGGAATATACCAATTTTGGCAAAGCAAAGAAGACAAAGAAGTAAGCTTAATATCCTGCGTTGAGAAGCCTTGGTCCTGACTTTAGCAAGGATCATAGTAGTTAATAACATACAATAACTGATACGTATTCTATGTTTTGTTACGTCTCCTTCGAAAAACGATATGTATTCCACCTCGTATCCATTTTCTATAGAAACCCTAGGCGTATACTACGATATAAGTATCCTGATTCGGTACATACCCCATGATTATTTGAAAGAAATCAAACCTCAATGTTGGGCTTAAATAAAAGAAAGAACCATACTTTGATTGTGTTTCGGCTCTTCTTTTTTTTCATAGCCAAGGTAGCAGGAAACCTCAAAATGATAGATCCTAGTTGAGAGGCTTGAAATTTTGCATCTTAAAAACTTCTTTCTTTTGATAAAAGCAAAGTTTGTTGATGTTATTAGGGATAACTACTTTTAATTGTATATTAATTACGGTTAACGTATCTTATACGAGATACATATCCCGCTACGATTAGATTTGAAAACACGGCCATGGATAGAGCAGATGATACAGATTGATTCTCATTCGAGATCCGATTACATCCATCAGGATTGTGATTGACAAAATAATGTTACATCTTTAAATTGACCATTTTAGGTATTTAGGCTCTATTATTAGTCAAGATGGAGAGATTGCAGATGATGTGACTCACAAGATCCAAGTGGGGTGACTCAAGTGGAGAAGCGCTACTGGTGTACTGTGTGACAAGAGGGTACCCACAAAATTGAAAGGAAAATTTTATTGAACTGTCATAAGACCAGCGATGCTTTATGGGACAGGATGCTGGCCTATTAAGAAACAACAGGTGAACAAGATAAGTGTAGCGGAAATGAGAATTTTGAGGTGGATGTGTGGTAAGACTAGACGAGATAGGATTAGAAATGAAACAGTTTGCGAGATGGTAGGTGTAGCACCTATAGAGGAGAAGTTAAGGGAAAATAGGCTAAGGTGGTTTGGGCATGTCTACCATAGACCAGCGGATGTAGTAGTTAAGTGAGTGGATAGGATAACTTTGGATAGAAATGCACAAGGGAAGGGAAGACCGAAATTGACATTAGATGCGGTAGTACGCAAAGATTTGAGCATACTAGGTTTAAGCGATGAAGCAACACTTGACAAAGCTCAATGGAGAAAAAAGATTCATGTAGCCGACCCCATTGATTGGGACATAAGGTTCGGTTTGGATTGGTTTGGTTTGGTTTGGTTAGGTTTAAATTGATGTACTGGTGTTCTAGACGGCTAGACGCACCTAACACAATGCGTGGGTACCATTCCAGCTGCGAAGTTTGAGCAAGCTCAACAAAGTAAACCATTAGACAACTACATCATTCACTTCTATAAAAAGATACACGTACAACACAAAATGTACTTTACCCGTGAATGTTATAAACAAGAGTGTTCCTTTTACCATAGAATCAAAATTCATGTATGTTATAAACAAGATAGTTCCTTTCACCATAGAATCAAAATTATGTTCCACTTCTGCATTATTACACCCGTAGTAATTCTAATCTATTTTCTCAAAGCATCTTATATTCCCAGCTGGCAATAGTCTTACAAAATTGCAGGATTATCAATTCCAGGAACAGCAAGATGAAATTCCGAACAAAAAATGAAACTGTAATCAACACTCACTCCACCAAATTAAAACAGGAATAGAAATCGATAATCAAGACTTGTCAAACCCTAAGCTGAGATTCACCGTCTCAATTCTCACACTCAACCGACAATTTCGACAGAGAAAGTAAAGAGAAAAGAAAATTATCATAAGAAAGTACCTTGAGAATTCTCCATGTTACTTGTAATCTGACACCGTGACTTTCAAATGTTGCGATTTCCTGAAAAACTATCACCAAATTGCACTCAAATATACATATTCCCGTGCACCGTGCAGTATATGCGATTGCGAAGAATGTGGATGTTCATACTGGGCCAGAATAGATGGCCTTAGCCGGCCTTTTAATTGTAGGGCTTCTTATAAGCCGGCCCCTTTCTGTACATTTTCTCCCATCCCAGCCCACTCCACGTCAAATCCATCCTGTATAAACCCCATTTTAAGTTAACAACCGAAAATACCCTTGCTCAACAATCACTTTGCAACCTTTCCTCCCTTCTCCCTCCTCCTTCCTAACCCTGACCCTAATGCAACACCACATCCACCGCCCATCACCACCACCACATCTACCGTCGCCACCCAACACCACCACATCAACCGTTATCCTCTCTCCTTCGTCCGTTCAACTAAGTGTTGAACCGATCCTGAATCAAAACAGAGCCGCCGCCGGCGCAGAGCTGTCGGAGGCAAAGTACGTAAAATGAATTGGTTCTGTTCGTGAGCAACAAAGGGTCTTTTGAAGATGAAAAGTTATTCTACCGTCCCGGTGGCAGTGGTGGTGGTGGTGGTTTTACCAAGCTGCATACCAAGACCTCGTGGAGGAGCAGTAGCAGATGAAGGTGCACGACCTAATGAAGCAACTACAACCGGTCAAAACACAAACCGAGTTGATATCACCCAAAGTCATAACCCAGAATGTAATAGCTTAGGTTAATTAATAGCAACCAATATAGTTCCTAAAGTAAAGGGCACATAAAAATATGCAAAGGAATATAGACACTGATCTCAGATGTCTAATGCATAGACACTGACTTATAGATACAAAGTACGTAAAATGAATTAGTCTCTTAATGCTCTTTGGATTTTGTTTATTTTTTTTTATAGTAATTGTGTTGAAACCTGAATTTATTTGCACATTTAATTTAACTGTTGTTATGCAAACATGGATAGAACTCGATGGTACATCTCTTTAATCTTCTTCTTCTGTTGTTTATTTTTGTGTGAATTCTGTAAGATTGGGTGTGAATTCTGCAATTAAGGGTGTGAATTGTTGGGAGTGTGAATTGTTCGGGGGTGTGAATTGTTTGAAGGTTTGTCAAAAAAAAAAAAAAATTTGTTCGAAGGGTTTTGTTTGATAAATTTGGTCAAGTAGATTCTTAAAATATAAATTTTATAATAAAACGGATGTATGATAAAATATATAAAATTTTAAAGGTTTTTTTTTGAACAAAATATGTCCACATCAGCATGTTTCAACATCAACAACATGTGTATATGTTATCCAGTCAAGGGGCAAGGGCAAAATAGTAAAAACATCTTTAAAATGGGCTTCGAAGGGAGGCTGATACAAAAGAGGGGTTGCAAGGGAGCCAACACAAAAAATAGGGCCGGCTTGTAATTTCCCCTTAATTGTATTGATGGGTCAATCCGATTTGATGGGCCCATGGCTTGAGGTTGGTCCAATGCCGGCCTTTTAATTGTATTGATGGGCCCATGGCAAGGGATAACTAGTGTTGATCTTGGTCCTATTTAAACATGAAAGACTGTTGCTGCTCGGCCAATCGTAAGCCCACACACTTTAATCTAGCATGAGCCCAGAAAGACATCCTTAAATTTTTATTGTTATTTTTTAAATATCTTCTATTTTTCTTGTTTTGAAATAAAGTACAAAACCTCAATAACTAAATTTTTGTTTGGCCAAATCGGGTTTGGCTAATTGCTAGAAAGAGGAGGTGAGAGCATTGCAAGCGCAAGCACAAGCCTCTACTTTGGTTCTCCTCAAAGACGAAAGTGTTTTTTTTTTTTGGGTGCAAAGGCAGTGAGGTCTCCACGTGAATAACCTGCTTTTGTGTTAGCAAGAGAATCAATCACACACACAATAATAGAATACAAAAACAACAAAGAAATTGACACAAGATTTTATGTGGTTCCCCAAAACCGAGTACTTCCACGAGAGCGAGAGTGAGTCGGTCGCTTTGCTTCCCTCACTCTGCTCTGCTCCGCTCCGCTTCGCATATGACCTTTACTAGAACTTCTTGGTACCTCTTCATATGAGCCACAAGTTCCAACATTTTGACATGATTGAATTAGTCAAGCTGCATTTAAGCTTACCCAAACACCGTTTACCGCTTATAAAAACAAAACTGGCCAATAGATTGATGAGATATTGAAATGCATGTGACAGCTTTTTGCTATAGCATTTTTTTGTGCTCCAGTCATATTTCATTACTCCAGCTTGATTGAGGAATTGGAAGGAATTCTCAAGTTCTGACAATCCATATTTTCTTTTTGGTTACTTTCAATACAAACGACAGGGATAAATTTCCTTCTCAACCAACTACAGTTTTCCTATTTTTGCAGCCACATTTTCACACTCTCTTTTACTAGTTAATATTAATATAAACAGAGTGTTTCGTTCCTTTTCTTTTGCTTTTTTTTTTTGTGTGGATTTGACGGTTAGGGGTGTCCGGACCAACTTACGTGCACCTCAACTAATCTCCTCATTGGTCCGGTCAAAGATAGGTCATCCACTTATGGACTAAATTATTTACAAGAAATTACTTTCTTGCGGCCTAATTCCAATAATCGAACCTAATTAATTGTACATGTGGGGAGCAAACCCACCCACTAACCAACCAGATGTAACTCTTGGCCTAAAACACCTGTGGTACAGATACATACCACATGAATGTTAAGTAATTAAGGGGAGGAAATAAAATTATTTTTGTAGGTTACTGTAACTAGTTCTGATAAGAAAAGGTTACTATAAGTAGTTACTCCATATTTGTGTACTTGACTACATTGTCAACTTATGCCACATGAGTTTCCTTTTAATTGCCTATCCTCTAATTATTGCAAGAAAAAGACAAGAATTTTATGTGTGGAGGAAGCAGTGCAAACGAAGATTAACAAACAAGGAAACAGACAGGTACATATATGAGCTGCTATAAGTACTTGTTTTGGGACCAGTGCTTGATGTTGCCAAAGAGTTACCAAAGGTGATTGAGGTGCTGGCTGCGACCCCACGTGCATGTGGGGGATACAAAAGCAAGTACTAGAAATTTATGTGAATGCAAAATTTCAATACTAACCTACATGTGCGCCATGTGTTTCATGGCTCTAGGAGGTCGAATGTAATGGCCAAAATTTTCTTTTTTCTTATAGCTAAGTATTAGGGTTAACTTATGCAAATCTCGATTAATTAATCTTAGGTGACCAAGTCCACTGTCTACTAGCAGGGGCCCTAGTTAAAATTAAAGCAAAATTCTATATGGGCTAGTCTCAAATGAGTTGATAGCAGAGAGAGGTTTCAAACCTAAGACCTTAGAAAGAAACATACCCCTAATAGCTCCTTTGGATGTGGGGTTTTCGGGAGAAAAGAAAAGAAACCAAGGAAAAAGGATTTCTCACCCATGTTTGGATGGCACAGTAGGAGATAGAGGGTGAGAGAAGGAGGGGGAAGGTGAGAGAGAAGAGAACCCCTTAAAACCCCTATTTTGTTTCTCACCATTTTTGGTGAGATTCAGTGAGAAAGAGAGTTGCAGGAGTTCCATGTTCGATTTTACACCTGCTACGCAGCTCCCTTCGCTGCCGCCACACCACCATTTCATGTCCTTTACCCACCATCACCGCTGCAATCGGTGCAGGTACGGTGGTAGCAGCATGGCGGTGTTCGGAAGAAGAAACTATCGATTCAGATCGATAGAAGGAGCCGTGCTCGACTATAGATTCAAATTGATAGAAGCTGTCGATTGATAAAATGTTGCTAGGGTTTGACGATTCTTTGCGAGGAAGAAGAAGAGATCGATCGAGTGCATTTGATGCTCTTTCTCTCTCTCTATCTCTCTCGATCGATCGATACATGCTGCGAGGAAGAAAAAGAAGAGGCTGTCGATCAGGACCTTACACCAGGGTATTTTGGTAAAATTAAGTATTGGCATGAGAGAAATGATTCTCTCCTGCTTTGTCTATCCAAATGAGATGGTGAGGAACCACAATATTTTCTTTTCCTTTTCCTTTCTCATCATTAAGTGAAACCATACTATTTTATTTCCTTTTCTCACCTCTGTAAGTGGCAAGCCTTGACCACTAGGCCAATTCCTTGGGTTAAGAATAATGGCAGAACTTGCTGAGTCAAATGGTATGTTTCACGGTTAGCGGAGATTTATCTTTCGTAGATTAATTGAGGAGCGCATGAACTGATTCAGACATAGCAAGATATCGAGGAAAAAAGAGAGGATAATTTTATTTATTTATTTTTTATAGATTTCGTTAGTGTTATTTTTTTTATTGTGAGTCCAACGAATTACTACTTTACGTGCCAATTTTGGCAAATACAATTAGTAATTCATGATCTTTTGAATTTTAATTCAGACAATTAATGAATGTTTATCATGGTATGAACTATGAAGGAGTCCCAAATGTAGGGATGGCAATTTCCCCAAACCAGATGGATACCCACCCCACCCCCGGTTATTTGGAGGCGGATATTATTTGATTTTTCATCCAATAGGAACGGGTATGGTAGAACTTAAAGAATCCCCGGTTAAAAATGGAGCGGGTATGATTTTGTGATACCCGTCTCCGAATACCCGTACCCGCCCCGTTTCAAATTGTATACATATTTTTATGAATGTATGTATATATGCGGGCATATAGTAATATATGTATGTGTGTATATATAAGTATGCATATTAGTATAATTTATGTATATTGTTCCAAATTAAAACTATATATGGTTAAGTGTTAAAAAAAGTTTAATGATGGTAGTTCAAATTGTATATAATCTTGGTAGACTATTATTTCTTTGCAACTTTTTATTCTATTTTGTTTTAAATGGTTGTTTTTGTTAGTATAGAACACATAAATTAGATCTTATCCTCTCTTTTTTTTTTTTTTTTTCAACTAGTTTGGATATGGATTTACCCGAATATACCCAATCCCCAATGGGAGGCGGGTATGGTGGATTGTCCACTATCCCTTTTGGGTATGGAGGTGGGGATGGGGAAGAACTTCCTAATTGGGGATCGGGGGTAGAATAGGGTCCCTCGATCCATACCCTACCCGTTGCCATCCCTACCCAAATGCACACTAGCCATAATTCACTAAGGGAGCGCAACTATTTAAGTTTGGTAGGGATCTAAGCCAATTTTCTAAATTTTAAGGATCAACTGTATAACAATAAATATATAAACTGTGTAGTAATGTTTGAGGATTTTTAAGTCAGCAACCAAGTGGTCCAACTATGTACCAGGATTTTTACTTGCATGACTTATTTTTTGTATGACTAAATAGTAAGTGGGCAATCAAACTAGGGGTTGGCTTTGACAACCCAAACACCGAGACCGGCACTGTCAATGCCTTAACAGATTGTTAAGTACCAATTCATCAAAAAACTTAATCTATTAGGAAGAGTTCTGACTTTATTATTCATATCTTTACCAACGCTCCCTCATTCGGACTCGGGGGAGGTGCTGTGCACAGCCGTGCTGTGCACGGTGTTGTGCACCCCTTGGCTGTTGGATCGAGTTTTGGATGGCTCGGATGTTAATCCTGCACGAATCAAACAAATGATTGATTGAGATTCAGTACTAAATTAGTCCCAGGACAAATAATCCCGGACTATTAATCCCACCTATTTTAGTCCGCGAATCAAACGAGGCCTAAGACTATTAAAAAACCTATATCTAAAAGATAAAATATAATCAATTAGAAACAATAAGCAAAATAAGGCATATAATTTTTGGCAAAGAAAACCTAATAATTGAATTAGAAATCGAATCATCACCTCTACTCTTTTTTACTCAATAATGGAAATCAATACCTCTCCACACTATACACAGAAGATGAAGAAAATATATATAGCTTTAAATAAACTTGAAGAAGTCATACTTGAAATAGCTTATAGACTTTAGCGGAACAATGTATAATCATATAAACTTGAAGGAGTTCTTTGGAATTAGAAAAAATCAGGTTGAAACAAATCAAGAACCTTAAGGATGAAATTGAAACATTTGAAAATGTAAGGACCAAATTGAAACAGAAATTTAGCTATAAGGACGAAATTGGAACATTTAAAAATATAAGGACCAAATTGAAATTAGACTATAATTTAGGAACTACACTAGTATATAAGTCTATTTTGAATCATTAAGTTTAATAGTGAGGTTTGAACACAAAATTTATTGACTGTTCTTGATATCATATTAATTGTTAATCTCCAACTTATTTACAAGTTAATCATATATTAGAGGGGTGGAAAACTTTAATATTTACTAATATTTTGTACATTATAGAAATCAAACAAATCTTATTTATGGAGGTAAAGTGCAACTGATAACGTTTCGAGTCCGGTACTTCAATTTAAAACCATGCTGATGACACCGATTCACACATTTTTAATTTAGCAAATTAAATCAAAATTTTATACGAACTTAATTTTTGTGATGGGATATTTGAATCATTCTCTTACTCCCCGTTTCAATCATGGGCTTGCTACCACATATAGAAGCCATATTTGACAGACGAAAAGATACATTTATGGTCAAGGGTTTTTCAAATCTTGGGAAAATCTTGTGACATCGATACTTCACCGACTTGTGCTACGGAAAATTAAATGGCTAATCAATTATTGAACCATGTCTACACTACAAACTATTATGAGGGATCAGACCACCGTAAGTCTGTTAACTGTAAAATTTCTCTCCAATTTTTAGGGGGTGTTTGGGAGCTTCATTTTCAGCTTTTCATTTTCAACTTTTTGGTTTTTTGGATTTTTGGATTATGATCAGAATGTATTTTGAATCTGGTAGGAGTGTTTGGGAGAAATGTGCAGAATTCATTTTGCAATAGGAGTAGTGTTTGGGAGAATGATGATGAAAATGAATTATGGATGGGTTGTTTACCATTTTGTCCTTGTTTCTTTAGTATGGTATTATAACTGTGTATGAATATCATTTTTAGAAATATTTTTTGAAGTTATATTGGAAAATATTTTTAGCAATTAAAAAGGTAGAAGTATTTTTTTTTTTGTTTTGGTTGAAAATTATTTTTTGCTCGTATTTATTTATTTATTTATTTATTTATAAAAGTAATTGAACCAAACCCATTTGAGTGGACAGCCTAGAACTGATCCACTTGAGATTTTTATTAACAAAATTTCGGGGAAAAAAAAAAGAAACTTACAAATCTTCTCTCTCTCTTCTCACCATGAATACCCAAAACCCATCTCCTTCCTCTTCTCTGCAACATCCGCAAAACACAAACCTCTCCATGTCTCTCTCAATCAAACTCCAAAACCTTGAATCCCTTGACCAATCTAAACCAAAATCACATAAAAAAACTCCATTTCAAGCCCTAATCTACCCACTCCGCCTCTAAATCCGAAAACCTTAACCCACACCCAAACCTTGTTTTTCTCTCACATTTCACCAAAAAACCTTGATCTAAAACCCTAAACTGCTCAAATCTAACTTAAAACCCAAACCCAAACTCGGTTTTCACCACCCATGGCTCGAGTAATTCAACAATTTCGGCCCACAAAACAGTAAAGGGGAAGAATGAGAGGGGAAGAAGGTATGTCAGGAAAGCGGAAGACAGGGGTAGAATGGGAGTGTTTTTTTTAGGAAAAAACCAGAATGAGAAGTAGAAGTGAAAAGCTCCTCCGGAGCTCTTTTTACGTTTTGGCCTGGATAGCGAAAATCTGAGAATCTGTTTTGAGGGAATGAGTTATGGTTGATGTTGCCCAAACACTTGGAATCTGAAAACGAGAATGCAAAAACGTGAAAAACTAGCGGCCAAACACCCCCTTACTCTCTTTTATTTCGATTTTGTTGAATGGAACAGTAATTAAAATTCCAGCATTCACAAGTCCAGATAGAGCCAAAAATCCAAAACATTTGACATTTTTAAAGGGAAGGAGAAGGAACTTTTGCAATCGAACATAAAAACAAAAAACATTTGACATTTTTAAAAAGAAGGACAAAAAACTTTTCCAATCGAGCATAAAGACAAAGAAAAATTAATGAAATGTCACTAATTTTAAAGAGCTCTAATTTTGTACAAAAAATTCAAAAAAATCACCACCCTATCTCCAACCGACTACCACCCACCTCTAGCCGACCACTTCCGGTGATAAAAAAAATTTAGTGAATTGTCACTAATTTTTAAAAACTCAAATTTCGTAAATAAAATTAAAAAAAAGCACCACACCCATCTCTGGCCGACCACTTTTGGTGACCAAAAAAATTAGTCAAATATAACTAATTTTTAAAAACTCAAATTTTGTAAATTAAATTAAAAAAAAATCACCACGCCACCTCCGGCCGACCACCACCCCCTATTTTTGGCGACCAAAAAAATTAGTGAAATGTTACTAATTTTTAAAAATTCAAAATTTGAATATCAAATTCAAAAAAATCACCACCCTACCTCCGGCCAACCACCACCCCACCTCAAGCCCACCACTTCCGGTGACCCAAAAACTTAGTGAAATGTCACTAATTAAAAAAAACTCAAATTTCGTAAATAAAATTCAAAAAAATCACCACCCCACCTTCGGCTGACCACCACCCCACCTCTGGGTGACCACTTTCGGCCACCCAAAAAATTAGTGAAATGTCACTAATTTTTAAAGACTCAAATTTCGTAAATTAAATTTAAAAAAATCACCACCCCACCTCCGGCCGACCACCACCCTACCTCTGGCCGACCATTTCTGGCGACCAAAAAAATTAGTGAAATGTCACTAATTTTAAAAATTCTAATTTTGAACATAAAATCATCACCCCCACCTCCGGCCGACCACCACCCCACCCCTGGCCAACCACTTCCAGCGATCAAAAAAATTAGTGAAATGTCACTATGTTTTAAAAATTCGAAATTCGAATATAAAATTCAAAAAAATCACCAGCCCACCTCCGACCAACCACCACCCCACCTCAAACCCACCACTTCCGGCGACCTAAAAAATTAGTGAAATGTCGCTATTTTTTTAAAAGTTTAATTTCGAACATAAAATTCAAAAAATCAGTGTTTTTGCATGTTCAATGTGGGGGGAGAGAGAGAGAAATGATTTCTACATTGAGATGAACCTCCATTGCCCACCCTGAAATCTCCCTCCCTCAATCTCATGCACAGTCATGCGTAAACGGTTCTAATAATTTGTTTCCCCAATTTGTTCCTGCAACCCTCTATCTACCATTTTCTCTCTATTAAGTTATACCCACTTCTGCTCTCCCTCTGCCACTCCAACAAATTAATTTCTCACTAATTTCATCTTTACATACTCCATTTTCTTATCTGTTATGCAAATCATTTCTTCTTAATTCATCTATGACCATCGAGAGTTTCGTTAGATTTGAAGGGATAGATCAGCAGTCTACACCTATTTGGCCGTCTTTATGACAGTTGGGCTCCATACATATATATATATTTTGAGTGTGTGGACGACCAGAGGGCAGGAAAGGGTGAGAGAGACGGTAATATAACATGGAGAGAGAGAAAAGGATTAGCTCGAGGCAACCACCTTATTGTATTATAATTAAAAACAAATGTCATTATGTTTGATTGCAAAAGTATATTGTCCTTCCCTTCAAATAGACAAAATATTGTGTATTTATGACTAATTATTCCTTTGTTAAAATACATGATTGATCCGTTCTCATATACATTACTCAACCGTTACGAGTGCTTTCGACACTTAAAATTTTTTCCCCAGATAACAATATTGTTTGAACATTCATGACTACGACAATTGATTCCCATTATGTGCCGTTTGATATTCTCGATAGTCGATACTATTACACCTCGACCCTTACTATTATTTAAAACCTTGATATATAATCTAAGATGAAGAATATATATATATAACTGTGTTCACTTCACATTTCCAAAAAAAAATTCAGAAAGATTCTTTCCCCATCTCTCATTTTTCTAATCATTAATCATATTTCTCTCTCTACTCATACCCCTCTCTCTAATCATTATTTTCATTTATCTCTCTATCTCTTTCTAATTATTACCTCTCTATAATTATTACTTTTTTCAAAAACTCATCCAAATACTATCTCAAAAATTAATATTTGTCAAAATATTATTCTCAAAATTATCAACCAAACAAACAAAGTGAGCCCTCATGATACTTAATGCAACCTCTGAAAAAGATGTACGTGGGGTACTGTAGTGGTCCATAGAGGCGTAAGTTCCAGACAACAATGATCAAACACAACAAGTTCTTAAAGAGTTCAAAGTGGCATCCTTATATTGACAGTTAAAAGGATTGTCATAAGTTTTTTTTTTCCCTTGTCATGTGCTTTTCTTTTGGGACAACAAATTAAGTGGTGGGCTCTCAAATTCTCATCACCACTTAGCATTCACTGGTTTTCCTTGCATCCACATTCTCATCTGCTTAGAAAATATCTACTACTCCAAACATTAAAGTGCTATATATAGAAGTCACATGTGATGAAAGGATCAAGAGGAATGTCTCAAAACCTTAACTTTCTTTTTATATATTAAGGGCCCATTTGTTTAACAAGCAGACTTATTAAAATAAAAGATATGTAATCACATAGAATATGAAATCTCGTCGAGTTAAAAGTGATGCGATTAGCCTAAAGGAGTTGACAAAGTGGTCTTACTTTGAGACTTATAGGAGTTTGCTCCCACCTAAGGTCTCAGGTTCGAGTCCCTTTGTCAGCAAACTCTTGGGACCACTGGGAGTTATGCCCGGTCGTTACCTCCAGGCCCCGGGTGCGCGCAAGCTGGCCCGAACATTCGGTTATCAGAAAAAAAAATAGTGATGAGATTAATATACCACCCAACCCTATGGTATTGTATATTTCATAGTTTGTTGGATTATATATTCAACGGATACTGTATACGATACAGTAAAATTAAAAAGTATCAGATTGGTGGTCACTTCGTATATTTAACATAACTTTTCGTTGCTCCAGTTGTGATGTTCATGCCAAATTATTTTAGGAGGTCTCTCATTGTAAATGTTAAAAGTTTATTGTTTCCCACAGGAGAACGTGAACGACATGATTTTCAAAAAATAAAGAAGTTCAAATTTTGTTGCATATTCCTTAACTATTGAATAAACAACAATAATCCAAATTATGCTGTGATCCTCATTACCCTTTCCAACAGTAACAGATACTGTACAAGTCTCAATTTCATCAGAAAAATATACGGTACAACTTTAATGATTTTCAATTTTGGGGACGAAAGTGGTTCCCACGAGATTAAATGCATCCAATTTCGGTTTTGTTAATCAAAGGTAGGCTAGTGATTAAGACCTGAGACTCAATTTGTTCCCTCTTAAGATTTCAGATTCTAAACTCTCAAGGGCTATCAACTCTTTTTACGGAATTTTATTCTGACTTTAACTATAGGCTCTTTGTAGGTGAACGATGGGACTGAGCCTCTAAATTCAGTTGAGGTGCGCGCAAGCGTGGCCTGAATATCTAAGTTACCGAAATTTTCTGTTCATGAAAACAAGTATGTACTATGATGATCAAAGCTGTACATCTTATTAAATATAGAGCACATCTAACAAGCTGGTGAAGAGGATATGAAAACGCTAGATCCCAACCCATTTCGTCCACAAACATGTGACTTGCCAAAAAAGTATGAATTAAGATCCCAAGACAGGCGTTTACCAGTGGCAATGTCATTCTCAAGCCACCTATGAGAGTGAGAGATACTCATTTTAGATACTGTTTAAAGAGAATTACACTGTACTGATCCTTAACTAGTGATGCAAATTAAGAGGACCAGACAAAAAAATAATTTATTTGGATAAAAAGATAGTATATAGAATCCATAGGATATGAGTGGGATATAAACTCCATTGTATTATAGAAATGGTGGAGAGAAAAGAAATTGGGCGTTTGTCTTGGTTGGTTCGGTGACATGAATTTCTTATTTCATCCTTATGCAACACACACGAGGACAAAAATGGGAGGGCTAAATAGTCTCATCCACTAGTTCTTGATAGAGGGAATATAGAATATTCTGCGATATAAGTTTTATCGAAATATGTAGTCCCATCCATAATGCCGAATGCTTGACTTTTTGAGCCAACGACATGCATTACATATTCAAAGAGAGCTAGATTTTTGTTTCCAACGTAACTATTAAGCACTTATTTAGTTGAAATCACAAAATGTGGACTAATTAGATCCACTTTGGGTGTGGACCATCGTGTGGCTCACACCAAACCTAGTCTAGAGTGTCTGGACCACACAAGTCTATACATTTTGACCCAAAATTCTGAATAAATAACATCCAAGTTGTTTGCAATACCACTAGCATGTGTTTTGCTAACTCAATTCATGAAGCTACATATCCTATAATAATTAATAAGCAAAAGAAAAAAATGCACTCATGAACCTTTAAATAAAGAACCCGACAGTAAAACAGTGGAGGGTTGAATAAGGATGAGATTGGCCGAACAATTGGATGGGCCCGTGTCATTACGGATCGACGGGCCAAATCATGAATAGTAGAGTTAGCCTAGCGGATTATACTAGGTCATGGTTGAGTAGTTGGTGCCCCTTGGATGCCAGGTTAGCTCTACTTTGCCACGTGTAGGGGATGTAACACTCGGTACGTCATGCATTACATCTTGAGAAAGATCTAGAATTGAAAATGTAATGATAGCGTGCACATAAATATTGAGGCTGTTATGAGGTTACGAGCAGGGCATGAGGTACTTGGAGGCCGAACGATCCATCCTAGTTAATTTTCATAGTTACCAACTGCTAAATATATATAGATGTATAAAAAGGTAAAAGGTTATATACATACATGGTTTAATTTGTAGTAAAATTCAATGGTAATGACTAGTGGGCAATACAACCAAATAAGCAACTCTGGATAGGTCAAAGCACAGAGTACTATGAGTTGTTGCCAAAGCAAATGGCAAATGGAAATCAACAAGTAGCAAAGAAAAAAGTTCACATCAGATCTCATTTTCTACTTTAAGAGGGAACAAGTTGCAGTTGATTGAACTCAGAAAAAAACATAATGGTCCCCTCACAACCTCTGTGACTAGGACTTTAATGGCCAAAAAGAGGGATTGCATGAATGAATTGGGGTTTGTTTTTGATAGGTTTAGAGATATGTGGGTTTTAAGGGCATTTTGGTTGTGGCCCACTTATGAGATGGTCCAATCCATTAATGGTTATATGGTCTTGGTACTACATTTACATTAAAAACCAAAACATAGAAAAGAGTACTACCCATCTCTACTATGAATCTATCCAGAGAGTGAGAGAGCTAGAGAGAGAGAGAGAGAGATGATAGGGACTAGTCTTTGGAATGGCAAAAGAAAGGCAGAAGCATGAAGTTGTGAGGAGTTGGTGGTAGGAATAATTGCAAAAATGGGCCAAGGCTACATGAATAAAGCATACTGTTTTTGCATAGAGACTAAAGAAAGGGGTTAAATTCCATAGAGACCCCCTCATCTATGCCTCTTTTCCATGGAGACCCCCTAACATTTAAAAAGGTCTAGACAGACCCTCTCATCTATGCGAGACACCAAAAACCCCTTACTCCATTAATTGAATGACAAAAATGACTATAATACTCCTTAAAAATCAGCCACAGTCAAGCCCCCTCTCTCTTTTTTATTTATTATTTATTTTTTAATGCTGGAACCTGACTCTCTCTCTCTCTCTCTCTCTTTATGTGTATATATATCTACATCCCTCTCCAACTATCTCCACCTCCAGAATTTCGATGAGAGAAAGTAAAAGTATCTACGGGTTGACGATGCCATTTCGGTACGATGCTGTTAGCTACTCCCAGAATTTCGACGAGGGGTGCCACAAGGAAGAATCGATCAACCGGTGTAGTAATATTCCCCAGGTGCTTGAGTTATCAATTAATCTATTCAAAACATGAACTAATCAGTTATCAATTTCATAGTCGACTACTGGGTCATATCAATTACGATTGAGTCCTGCTCAAAACAAATCAGATCGCTAGTTTCAGGTTTAGAAAATGTTTTTGCAAAAATTTTCCCAAAAATTTTCCCTTCTTTTAGTATCTAAACAGAACCACAATACGATTCCTTGGTGACTGGGTGGTTTAGCCATGGAGAGGCAAGTTTGCGTTTTGGACTTTTAATTTTTTTTCCCACAGAGAGATGGTTGTAGAAGGACATTTTCATCTAAAAAAAATTGCAAATCTCTCACCTTCTAACGGTAATGTAGTAAAAGAGGTCACAATGGATAACGGTAATAGATGAGGGGGTCTATCTGGAAGATTTTAAACATTAGAGGGTCTTTGTAGAAGAGAGACATAGATGAGGGGGTTTTCGTGAAATTTAACCAAAAAAATATACTGTACATGTAAAATTGAATTCCTACGTCAGATAATACTTGCACAAAAATAAATCTGCTGATACGTCTAATATGAATAGATGTACAAAGACGTCATCTAAACAATTTCAATTTCATGGATCAATTGGAACGGCTTATTTACCTTTTTAGCCCCCAAAGTATTCGCGAAATGTCAATTTGGTCCCCAATATTCAAATCGTGTCTATCGAGTCCCCAATGTTCACAATGTGTGTCTAAATGGTCCTTGTGTCTAATTATGTCCGTCTTCTCCGTCAAATGTAGGGGTAATTTCGAACTTTCACCCCCACAACTTATCTTCAACCTCTAAACCCTTAGCTTCAACCCCCACACTTCACGGCCGCCGCCCTAAAACACCACTCCAGCACCATCACAACTCCATCCATCGCCTCCTCTAAACACTTCACGGCCAGAATCCGTCCACCGGTGGTCGTATGAGATTTTTTTGGGGTCAGTGGATTTACAGCCGTAGTACTTGGTTTTTTCGGTGTCAGTGGAAGTGGAGAGGCCGACGAGGAAGGGGCCGGGTTTGCTGCGGTAGAATTTCTCGACTTCTTTGATCCATTTGGTGGCAGTGTCGTGGCAAAGGGTGGCGATGGTGAGGATGCGGTGGGTGCCGACGTGGACGCTGTAGCATTCTTGGCTGTATTTGGGCTCTAGGTTTTCGAGCTTCTGTGCTGTGAGATCCATTGCGCAGAGAGAGAGAGAGAGAGAGAGAGAGAGAGAGAGAGAGAGAGAGAGAGAGAGAGAGGATTATATTTACCTTAGCAATGGTGTGAAGTAGTTGAACACATTGAGGACCACTTTGCACGAACCCCTACAACAGATATAAAGAACCAACAACAACTACTGCTACCACACCAGGGCTGGGCTGGTCCTAATTAAAGATAGGTAGAGAGGAGAGAGAGAGACCCACCAACAAAGTTAAGTGGTCATTTCATTCTCACAAGTTTAATTTAATTGCAAACTCTATAATTGACTTTTGCATATTAATTTAGACAATTAACACTTGCAAATGATGCCTATTAGAGATTTATAACGAGGAATATGAAAGTTCTCAAGACTGAAAAGCTAAGCACTTTTAAAATATGTTGCTTTGTTCACTTCGCATTTTCAAAAAAATTTCCGAAAAGATTCTTTCCCTATCTCTCATCTCTCTAATCATTAATCATATTTCTCTCTCTACTCATACCTCTTTATCCAATCATTATTCTCATTTTTCTCTCTATCTCTCAAATTATTACACATCTCTCTAATTATTACTCCCCCCGTCCCATTTTAAATGCTCCCTACGTATATCCGTGTCATTTTCAAACGTCTATATCTTTTTATTGGTAAGGTTTCGAAAGTTTTTAAAAATTTTGTCTAATAGAACTAATTGAGATCTATCAAATAAGATCCATATTGCATATAAAATACATTATAGAATGAAAACTATAAGAGTTTTAAAAAAATACGCATAACCGTAGGGAGCATTTAAATTGGGACGGAGGGAGTAATTTTTCCAAAAACTCATCCAAACACTATCTTAAAAATATTTTTCCAAATATTCTTCTCAAAACTCTCAACCAAACACAGCGTAGGTCTTTTTTGCTTTAAAGACTATACTACTAATTAATTACCACAAAGGAACGAACACAATATTATTTTGTGTACAAATATTGTCTACACTATGATCGTATGTCTATCTATTAAATTGTTTTTTTTTATTATAGGCATATCTATATTGTTATTCACCAACTCATTTAGAAACTTAAGTTTTTAGAGAAAGAGAGGTAACTGAAGAAACTAAGAACCTGTTGAGTAAGTAAACCCTAACTATCAAAGAGTAATCACGATAGAGAGAAAATCAAGATAGAAGAAGAGATGATATGTAACTGCATTTCTCATTACTTTCTTTTTTTGATTACAGATGAAGCCTAGAATGACTATTTATAGTCCATTACAACTACTCTTAACCGACTTACAGTATAAGCACGTGTATAATACAAAATGACCTTAATGACCTTGCTAATGACTCTTACTAATACAACCCTGCAAACTCATGGGAGTAGGAATTACCATGAGTTTGGAGCGTAGAAACAAAAACTTATCAACAGACAATGGTTTAGTAAAAATATTAGCGATTTGATCTGATGTACCAATATGATGAACCACAATTTCTTTGTTCAAGACTTTTTCTCTGATAAAGTGGTAATCAATCTCCACATGCTTTGTCCGAGCGTGAAAAATAGGATTTGCTGCCAAGGCTATAGCGGACTTATTGTCACATCAGATGTGATGAGGTAAAGAACAAGGAACAAACAAGTCTTGAAGTAGCTGCTGTACCCAAGTAACATCTGTAGCTGTTTGAGCAAGAGCTCTATATTCAGCCTCCGTAGAGGAACGCGCAACGGTATGTTGTTTCTTCGCACACCAGGACACCAAGTTAGGTCCTAGAAATAAGCAAAATCCAGTGGTTGATCTGCGATCTAAATGATCCCCAGCCCAATCGTCATCTGAGTATGCAGTAAGAGTCAATGGTCCAGGGAAAAATAGAGCCCTTGATGTATGCTCCCTTTAATGTACCTAAGGATCCTTTTAACAGCCGCAAAATGACTATGCTTGGGTGAATGCATATGCTGACAAGCAACATTTACAACAAAGGAAATCTCTGGTCGAGTCAAGGTTAAGTATTGAAGAGACCCAACAACTGTTCTATACCAAGAAGGATCAAGAAAATCAGATTCTGAATGTAACTGAGCAGGTTTCATTGAAGAAGGAGAAGGGCTAGGCTTGCCTTCTGCCATTCCTGCCTTGACAAGTAAACCACTTGCATACTTGGCTTGTGACAACAAGATACCAGACTCATGATTCAACACCTCTATACCCAGGAAATAACTAAGGATTCCAAGATCCTTCATAACAAATTTAGAACCCATTTTTGCAACTAATTCTGATATAAAGACAGAGTAACTACCAGTAACCAATATATCATCCACATAAACCAATACAAGGACTATATGCTGTGCAAATTTAAGAATGAATAACGAACTATCAGATTTACTGTTGCAAAATCCTTGCTGAAGTAAGAAACCTGAGAAGGTAGAAAACCAAGCTCCAGAAGCTTGTTTCAAGCCATACAAGGCTTTGTTCAACTTGCATACATAGTTAGGATACTGAGGATGTTTGTAACCTAGAGGCTGTTTCATATAAACATCCTCTTCAATATGCCCACGTAAGAAAGCATTTGACACATCAAACTGTCTTATGGACCACTGAAAATGCACAACCAAACTCAATACAATTCTGATAGTGGGCTGTTTGATAACATGACTAAAGGTCTCTATATAGTCCATTCCCTCAGCTTGTTGGTTCCCATTTGCTACCAACCTAGCTTTGTATCGAGCTACACTACCATCAGAATTTCGTTTGATCTTGAAAATCCATTGGCAACCAATCACATTACCCTGAGAAGGAGAGGGTACAAGAGTCCAGGTGTTTTGCTTAACAAGAGCTGCATACTCTTCTGCCATGGCTTGTCGCCATACAGAATACTTAATAGCCTCTGAAAAATGTGTGGGTTCAGCATCTGGTTGGGATAAGATAGACAATGCAAAAGGAACTTTGGGTTTAGAAATGCCATGTTTAGACCTTGTGATCATAGGATGTGTATTGAGGGAAGAAGAAACAGGTTGAGAAACAAAAGGAGATATAGGAGTAGTAGAGGCAGGAACAATATCATCAATAGGAGCAGAAACATGAGTAGTAGAAACTGGATCAGCAGATGCAAGAACATTATTAGCAATAGGTGCAGAGACATGAGATTGAAGGATACATGAAGTCTGATCAAGAGAAAACTCATTCCCAACCAAAGAGACATCAGAATCATCAAAAGATAGCATATGAGAGATAGGAATTTGGATATCATCAAAGGAAGTTAGGGGAACATGAAAAGAAGTAGTAGAAGTAGAAGAAGAAGAAGAAATTGCAGAACTAAGCAAATGTTTGTAAGGAAATTCTGTCTCGATGAATTTAACATGTCTGGAAACAAATACTTTATTAGACACTGGATCGAAACATTTATAACCTTTCGTAGCTGGACAATACCCCAAGAAAACACAAGGTGTTGATTTAGGGTCTAGTTTATGGGCTCTATATGGCTTTAGCCAAGGAAAACAGGAACATCCAAAAGGCTTTAAAAAGGTATAGTCTGGAGTGGAATGAAACAAAAGAGTATACGGTATCTGAAATTTCAAAGCAGAATGTGGTAGACGATTAGCAAGATACACAGCTGTTGTTAAAGCTTCTAGCCAAAATGTAGTAGGCAATTCAGCTTGTAGAAGAAGAGCAATGGTAGTCTCTATAAGATGTCTATGTTTTCTTTCTACAACACCATTTTGCTCTGGTGTATGAGGACAAGAAGTTTGATGTATGACACCAGTGGAAAGAAACAAATTCAGAAGAAAATTGTTGACAAATTCACCCCCATTGTCACTTCTTACATGCTTAATATTGACATGAAATTGAGTAAGAACATAAGCTTTGAAATGAGCTATAGTGTGCTTAACTTCTGACTTATAATGTAATGGAAACAACCAGGAAAATCTTGAGAAATCATCAATAACCAAAAGGTAATATCTGAATCCTCTATGAGAAGGAACATGAGATGGTCCCCAAACATCCATATGAACAAGTTCAAAAGGAAATGAACTAGTAGTTTCAAACAAGGAAAAGGGTAGTTTGTGACTCTTGGCCATGTTGCAGCATTTACAGTTTACATTCAGAGAACTAGAAACAGGTAAACTATGCTGTTTTATTAGAGCAGAAAACAGAGAAAAACTAGGATGCCCTAGCTTATTATGCCACAAAGTAGCTGAGGATGACGTGCTAAGAAGAGCAGTGGAAGACAAACCAGAAGAGGACACTTTAGATGAGTTCAGAATGGGATATAGGCCCTGATGACATGGCCCCTGATACAGAATTTGACGTGTGTCCTTGTCCTGTATGACAAGACCAGTGGCATCAAAGGTAAGAAGACATCTATTATCTTTAGCAAATTGGTAGACAGAGATAAGATTATGTGTAATGTGTGGAGAATGAAGAATATGAGACAACAGAAAATTCTTAGAAGGAGTAGGTAACAGACCTCTGCCTGTGTGAGAAACTGGAAGATTGGTGCCATTCCCAACCATGATACCTTCAGACTGAGAGGTAGATTGAGCAAGATCCAAATTCTGCAGATCATTGGTAATGTGTTGAGTAACCCCACTATCAAAATACCACTGAGGAGCTGTAGAAGGATTGGTAGTGCTAAACTGCTGTGAAGAATTATGAGAACCAACTGCAGAGGCATTCAACTATGAAAAAGGATACTAACTCTGTAACTGTCCAGAGTTCATAAATGGTACAGTATAGGCTTCTGTGAAATGAGCCTGAGCTTGAGGAAAGGAACCCCCACTATTACCAGAAGATGAAGCCCCTGTATTTCCATATCCAAAAGCATTTGTAGAAACCATTGGCTGCTAAATTGCTGGTTGAAAACCCCTGAATCCATTACCATTTGTTCCAGACAGCAGCATTGGAAT
Source organism: Vaccinium vitis-idaea (assembly GCA_963854785.1). Taxonomy (NCBI): domain Eukaryota; kingdom Viridiplantae; phylum Streptophyta; class Magnoliopsida; order Ericales; family Ericaceae; genus Vaccinium; species Vaccinium vitis-idaea. The sequence goes on from OY978220.1 coordinate 591,001, forward strand.
GCCTTGAGAACACACAGATGGTTGAACAAACTGATTTGACCAAGGAGATGACATCCATGGTGGTACACCAAAGAATGGTGCAGGTGGAAAATTTGGCTGAAAATTAGTTGGATTCTGAGGCTGAAAAGTTGGATTCTGAAAAGTTGGATTCTGAAATGAAGTTCTGTCATAGCATGTCTCAGTAGCATGATTATTTCTCCCACAAATAGTGCATGGATCTCTGAAATATCTAGATCCTTTATATCCTCTTCCTCTTTCTCTATTGTAATTTCTATTAGACTGAGAGTAATGCTGTTGTTGTGGAAGAAATGCCTGTTGTGACTGAGATCCTCCATCATGAGACTATATTACAGAATATTGAAATGACTGTGGTCCATTAAACTGAGATGGTGCATACATAGAGTTGTTCATTTGAGATTGAGAAATCAACTGAGATTGATTACCAGAAACACTCTGAACACCATGACCAGAAGGATTTCCATGAGTAGCAACTAAAACAGTTGATATATCAGATTCCATAGCAGATTCTTGGATCAATTGCAGATCTTCACTATGCAGCATGGTCACTACCTCATCAAAGCTAATATCTCCACCTCTTGTTCTTACAGCAGTCTTAAAGCTATTAAAAGCTTTAGGTAAACCTCGTAGAAGATGAAAAATCAAATCCTCATCACTCATTGGACTTCCTGCAGCTTCTAGTTTTTAAGCATATTCTTTGACAGTATCAACATAAGCCTCCACTGTTGTGAGTTTTGTTACACTATACAGTTTACACTTCAAATCTTGAACATGATTTTTAGACACAGAATTATAACGATGCGACAATGATTCCCATACTTGATGAACATGACGTAACCCTAACACGTATGGTAGAGTTGTTTGTGACAACGTAGCAGTTAAACACGCAAGGAGCTGTGTATCAATCAGGTTCCAGAGTTGAAATGCAGGATTAGGGCTTGTAACACCTTTAGTACTTCTAATTGTAGCAGATGGACATATAGCAGTTCCATCCAAGTAATCATAATATCCATTCGCTATTGTGACATTCTCAACTTGAACTCGCCACAAGAGGTAATTAGATCCATCTAATTTTATGTTGACCAGTGAATTGAAGTTTGAAACCAGAAAGGCTAGAGAAGAAGGTAAAGTTACCAAGTTAGATGAATTTGTAGTCGTCATCTTCAATGTTCTTCGACTCGCTGAATCTTGAATTCAAATCGAACCAAGAAAGATGAATTCGTGAACAAACTATCTTCAATTTAACGAAATTGATTGTTGCGGAAACGATTTTCAATTGGATCGAGTGGACGCTTGTCTCTCTCGCTCTGATACCATGAAGAAACTAAGAACCTGTTGAGTAAGTAAACCCTAACTATCAAAGAGTAATCACGACAGAGAGAAAATCAAGATAGAAGAAGAGATGATATGTAACTGCATTTCTCATTACTTTCTTTTTTTGATTACAGATGAAGCCTAGAATGACTATTTATAGTCAATTACAACTACTCTTAACCGACTTACAGTATAAGCACGCGTATAATACAAAATGACCTTAATGACCTTTCTAATGACTCTTACTAATAGTAACTTTATTGTTTATATCGTCAATAGCCTCCTCATGTGTATTCAGTCTCTCTTTCATAAGCGGGTTAAACATGTGTAAATTTTACTCATTAGGTAGGCGGTGAGGCTTGAACCCATGATCTATTACTATATTACTATATTAAATTGTTAACCACCAATTTATCTAAAAATTTAAGCTGTTAGAAAGAAGGATAACTTTATTTTTCATATCTTCAACAATATCATGTTGGACGACTCTATCCATTTAGAAAGATTTGGTTTTTACAGGTCAAGCTGCATAACCTTGTTATCCCGCCCGCCCACATAAAGTTTAATTTAATTGCAAACTCTATACTAGATATTTTTTCGGTTATAAATAAACTGATTAATTACCACAAAGAACACATGATTTATGTTGCCTAAACTGCAATCGTATATGTGTGTATATATATATATACACAATAAACTTCTAATAAGTGACCCTTATTTAAGTTTTCATGCGGACCTAGGGGTATTTTCGACTTTTCAGACCAAATTTCGACGATCCGAACCGCTCAATGTTTTTAAAGGCCCCCGCGAGGAATCATCAAAAAAAGTAACCGGGAATGGCTTGATCCAAACAGTTTTCGATAAAAGTTATAAAATTATATTTGTATCATTTTTATCAAAAACTATTTGGATGAAGCCCTTCCCGGTTACTTTTTTTGATGATTCCTCGCGGGGCCCTTAAAAACACGTTTTAAAAACATTGAGCGTCTTCTAAATTTGCTCTGGAAAGTCGAAAATACCCCTAGGTCCGTATGGAAACTTAAATAAGAGTCCCTTATTAGAAGGGGTCCTATATATATATATAGGTCACGGTTCACATCCACACCCTCCCGGAAATAAGAAAAGCATGACTTTTTTTGTGTTGCAATTTTTTTTTGGAAAATCCGATCCGTCCAATGTGTTCAGAAGGTGTTTTCAAGGGTCCTCGCAGAAAATCTTCAAAAAAATATACCGGGAAGGGCTTGATCCAAGCAGTTTTCGCAAAAAATGTAAAATAACACATTGGACGGATCGGATCGTCAAAAAAAATTTTGGATTAAAAGTCCGGAAATTAAAAGTCTGGATTAGAACAAAACCCTACATATATATGTCTTACCCATTTATTTTAGAAAGATTGCTATTTGGTTAAGCTAGATTACCCATGTCATCGTGCCAGACCAAGTGTTTTGAGAAAATCAACAATCCCATGAGACCTTCTATTTTTTTGGGTAAGTCAAGTCAAAATGATAAATAATGTATCGGACAAGACCTTCATGCGTGCCCCCAACACAACTCTGATCCCATTTTAAGACTCTGTACTTAATAGTCTCTTGCATTAATATATAGTATCACTTTTGGAACAATTCTTCAGTAGCATGGCGATAATGGATGGAAGTGACGTATATAACGAAGATAATACAAGTTGTAATTATGACATAAAGGAGGTGCTAGCTAGCTGCTTAATATTCAAAAGATGCCTATCAGTACTCAATAGAGTTCGTTTTCATTGTAAATTAATGGAGACGCGGATGTTAGACCATACACACATCACCTTCTTTTCACATTCTCCCACCTGGTAATCAATTTTATCCGGCCATTTTCAAGAAAAAAGTTCTTTTGCCGTTTAAGCACACTACTTTATTATAATACTAAATCCGGACATAATTATATTAAAAAAAACCGTTCGATACATGTAAACCCATGTCGATTGAACGATCGGGAACACGGGTATTTTAAAGTTGCACACCTAGATTTGCTTTTAATCTCGAAGAATATTCACCACCAGTTATTTTCAACATATCCTCTTGATTGTACGATAATTTTATTTGTATAAATCTTTCACTTTGATTCTCCTCTCTTTCCCTCTCCTTTGGTGGTGCACTTCTTCCACCTTCCCTCCCCTATCCATTTAAAACCACCTCTCACTCCTCATGGAAAACCTAGAGAGAGAAACACACGACTTCATGAACGTCGAGTCCTTCTCTCAGCTCCCCTTCATCCGCCCCACGCCCGCCAAAGAAAAACCCGGCATCCGCCTCTTCGGCAAAGAATTCTGCACCGGCGCCACCGCAGACGAGTCCTTTTCAGGCGACACCACCACCACTGCCGAGCCGAAAGAAACCGACCACGGCGGAGGAGATAGTACCCGAAAGTTCGAGTGCCACTACTGCTGCAGGAACTTCCCCACATCCCAAGCCCTAGGAGGCCACCAAAACGCCCACAAGAGGGAACGGCAGCATGCCAAGCGGGCCCACCTCCACTCCACCGCCGCCGCAGCCATGTTCCACGGAGGTTACCGCCTTGGCTCCTCTGCCCCGGTGCCGCCGCCTATCATGACTAGCTACCCCCACCAGTACTCGTGGAATGCGAGTAGTATCAACAGCAGCAGCAGCAGCATTTACGATACTACCCCTAGGTTTTATGGAAGCAGTTATGGTTCTTCTCCGTCATATTCTCATTATCATCATCAGCAGCAGCAGCAGCCCATAAATGGAAGCCCAATGGGGTCGTTATGGCGGAATATCCCGGCCGTTCAAAGTTCCGGTGCTTTTAATCGTGACCGTTCGTTAGTGCAACGTCCGTTGCCGTTGTTTTCTAACGATGAGATGCCGTCGCAGAGGATAATTAGTAGCTCTAGTTCTCAAAGCGTGCAAGATAATGTGAGTTTGGATCTTCATTTGTAGGACATATTTTGTAGTATTATATTTTTTGAGAATTAGCCGAGTTTTTATTTTTTTCATTCTCGTGATTTTATAAATGTCCACAGGCACAGAGTAAAACAAAAACGTATATAACGCCAGAAAAAATTAAGGAAAAAAAAAAACTATGAAGAAGGAATTATAGGAGTATGTGACAAATTGGGGGTTGTATTATTGCAGAAATCTTAGGCAGAAAAATCACCAGAATGATGTGATATTAGCACGCCACATGGGTTCAGCTCGAACGAAAAATAATTTTCGGTTTTCTTGTAAGAGTACTCTATCATTTCCAAAAAAAAAAATTTAATGTAACGTATTAGTTTAGAATTGCGACTTCGGCCAAATCATTCTGGTTGAATGTAATTTGTACAATTTTTGGCATAATAGTATGCTCCTTAATTACCTAAAACATTTTGAGATATCTAATTTTTACATATGTACGCTAGTACATGTGAAATGCTTTTAATTACGTACACACATGAATGGACGGTGTGCTTTTATAGCAAGAAGAATTCAGAAGGTAATTAAGATACTGTAAAACTTCTCCACAATTTCTCCTTTTTTCTGAGTCTTGGGTGGCATTTTGTCGGTATGTCATTGGTCCATTTAATCTTTGTATCTTGGAAAAAAATTTGTTCACCCTCACCAAAAAAGGGTGAACAAAACCCTCACCCTGATTAGTTGAAATGGTGTTGGGTCTACAAAAATAGTGTGAATCCCACCAAATTTTTTTTCTCTTGTATCTCTCTTCCTCCAAACATCCTACTCGCGTTATTTAGGAATATGTCAAAATGGGCAATAACGAGAATGCCGTTTGGTCTACGTCTACGGTCTACCTATGTGGGTTTTAGAGTCTATAGACAGATGGGATGGGAACTGGGTTTCCATTCAACCTTACAGGAGAGAGAAAATTTGATTGGTTCTCCTCTCAAATAATTTTTTTCAAAACATTTCGTCATCGTTTCGTCTTTAATAATTTATTTAATTAATTTTTTACATTTTAGATGTATATTGCGTACTTCTATTCAAAAAATTATTATATTCTTGAATTGTTAAATCAGAACTCATCATAAGTAATAATAAGAAACAATTTAAACATTACTTGGCAATTAGGGGCATAAGGAAAATTTTAGTTGTGTTTAATTTTCACTTTTGAGCTATTAATTCTTTTATTGGGATGAAAATTTTCCTTTGGGTTCAACTCTCACTTTCGCACTATTAATTCTTTTGGTCGGGTGAAATTTTGAGTTTGGGTTCAACTTTCACATAACGCTATTAATTCTTGGAGTGCACTGAATTTTTAGTTTGGGTTCATCTTCCACATTCGCGCTATTAATTTTTTTTTTATTACCGGCAAATAGAGATATATTAATAACTCGACAACGGGAACACAAGGGAGAAAAACTCAAAGCATCACACTAGCATGATGATAAGTCACGAGGCAAGTGCTAGCCCAAGTAGAAATGAACAAATATATCCATTCAACAAAGCGTCGAATGAAAATAAATATAAAAGGTGTTACAACCAACATGAATATCACTCAAACACAAAGCCCCAAAATAATACTACCAAGCACTTAATAAGAGCAAATGACTTGTCTTTACTGTACAAGATTTTGCCCTAACTTTAAGTGGACTCTTCACTGTTAGTGAACAGTACGATTGGTCTTCCAAATTAATCAATTCATTAATGACAGATATAATAGATATTTGTGCATATCTTGATGTGTAACTTGTATGAATGATTTGGGGTGGAAACTCTCTTGTCATGAGTCACAAGGCTGATAGAAAAGAATTTGGCATACTTAGGGCCACTAATCCAAAAGAACCACGTATCACCAATTAATAGAAAGGAGAAATCAATATCAGTCACACCAAACCAAATTCAATCAATTTGAATCATAGAATAGAAAAGGAGAAATAGTCACACCATGAATCTACTCAGTCTGATTTCTATAACACGGTTCACATGTTTTGGGCCACTGGTCACGATCATCGACATCAATTCCAGTCCATATCATTTAGCAGGATGGTCAGAATTTCAAATGGTCACACTTCATCATCTCTGGGGTGTTTTTCATGTTTGTGAAGGTCTAAGGGAGAGATTATTCTTTTCTTTTTTCTTTTTTTTTTTCTTTTCAATTGTCAAGAGTGTTTGAAATATTTTGCCTCATTAATCCCTCGATTACATGCAGTCTCTCCGTCCCACATGTACCGAGTAATTACTGGGCCTAAGCCCGGGGGTTGCCTCAAAGGGGAGTGAACTATGGAATTTCACTATAAGTCCACCTCTTGAGATTCGATCTTTAGACCGTCCGGTTGAAAATTCGATGTTTAGGCCCAAAGGAGTTGGTAAGGAGAATTGAACCCGAGACCTTAATAGGATAAATCCCTAAGTCTTAGGCCTATACTCGGGACATTAATACCCCTCTATTAGCAGTGGGACCTACGTACACATTTATTTGAAGGAAAGTGCATTACTACTGGATCACAAAATAATTTTTCAGTCTAAGGATAAAGAGTGCATATGCACATAACCATTTTAGATACATGATTCCTTTTACTAGATCGACTTGGTAATTTTTTTTTGAATTTGTTCAAATCTGAGCTCTACATAGCACATCTTTACCATTGATAAAATGATTTTGTAGTAGCAGCTACTACAAAATAAGCGTATCCAAAGCAAGAAATCCCGGTTTACAGCAGCTTCAAATTGATTTTTTACTGCACTTTTCTTCTTCTTCGTGTTGTGTATACGAAGCAAGCTAGAAATCTATGAGATTTGGGAGTACAAAGTGCTATCATTGAGCTGCCAGTCAATTTGCTTAGTGAACTTCTCTTCTACACATTTTAGTGCCAAAGTTTTCATGGCCTTAAAATGGCAAAACCAAATTCTCAAACAAGATGATGTTTGGGTAGTGATTTGGACAGGCATCTTTTAGCTATATATTTCCTCCTCTTTTACCGTTTATGCCTGTCGTCCTCAGAGAGAGAGAGAGAGAGAGAGAGAGAGAGAGAGAGAGAGAGAGAGAGAGAGAGAGAGAGAGAGAGAGAGAGAGAGGGGTAAATTGAACAAAAAAAAAAAAAAAACGTTTACATGATTGTGAATCTGCACCATTTATTTATTTTTCTTGGATATTTTTGGCAAAACTTTTCCTGAACCTGCTACCCCTCTTTTGCAAATGAAGGAGAGAAGGCGATTTCGCCTAAAATCCAGAAATTAGTACAAAAACATGCACGTGCCCATCTTCCATTACAGTACATAAAAAAACATGCATGTGCCCATCTTCCATTATAGTACATCTGTAACTTGCGTACATGCATTATTCAAAAATTGCCCTTTACACAAGGCACAAGCACCACAGAGGACGGAGGAATTAAGGACCTCCAATAATATATACTCCCACGGTCCGAATTTGTTTGTCTATTCTTTTGCAAAACGATAAAGTTAATCGGCACCGATATTCATATGCCAAGATAATATGCGTCTCAAAAAATCTGATAACGATCATAATTCAGATAATAAACTTTAATAGCTATGCGTTGTTTGGATCCCACAACGTACCTCTAGCTCTCTCGATTACCATGTTGTTTTCTATATAACATCGCCAACAAACGTTTTGGGTTGTTTTAGTGAATGTGTGGCTTTAGTTTTTGTTGTGGTGTTTTGGTTCCTTGTCTTCCTTTGGATTTGGTTCTTGAATGGCACATGCTGATGTGTAACCTTTTTCAAAGTTCAATAAAACCTTTTGTCCCGATAAAAAAACAAGGGTACAAATAAGCCGAGCAAAAAAAAAAAAAAAAAACAGTTCAATTTACGAAATAAAGTGTAGGTAAGCGCACAATTAGAAAATGAGTTTTAAATGAGTGTTGGTTGCGTACAATGACTCCAAATCTCTCTTGGTGTATTGTAGTGATCCCAAGTTCCTCCATTGTAAAAATTATTTAGTAATTTTGGAGCACGACCACGTTATATCCTTACATCTTTCCCCATCACGAATTCATATGGGGCTCAAGACTAACTCTATGGACCTGCCAAGAATTTGTGGTAGAAAATAGTGTTCGGACACTACGTGCTGGTGCCCAAGACCACCAAATAATTACTCCATGTCACAAAGTGAGGTAGTTAATCGAGAACCTAGAAATAAAAAAACCATGGTGGCTTGCCACTTTTTCGACAATTTTGGACCAAAATGCCCATTCTATGGATGTTAGGTGTGTCAAGTGGAGGATGTTTAATTCAATAATTTTGCAATATTTTGCAGGTTACTGTATTGCCCTTATTAGACTTTTGGTGTTTTCTGTTTGAGTCATGTGGCTATGTGTGTGTTTTGTCCAAATATAAATGGACATTTTTAGAAAAAACACAATGTGAAGTGCATGTGAGCACAATTAATGTGTTCATCTCTCTCTCTCCCAAATTGGGTATCAACTAATTAAGTCAAAAATAGAGAAAAAAAAATGACATTTACTCTTTTTTTTTTAATTGATTGTCTAAATAGCTCTTTTTTGCCTCATGTAAACCTTTAAAAGTATTTTTTTATAAAAAAATCAAATGCCTTTTTTACGAAGCCTTATTTATCTAAAAACAAAAACAATAATAATGACACTAATAGAATTGCTGCTTGAAAAAATACTGTGAAAATTCTTCTCTTAATTCAAATACCCAACCTCCACAAAGTAGGTGTTAATAAAAATATATATATACTCTAGTTGGTTTCACAATTTTTGGCTATAGCAAATCCCAATTGATTGAGACTTAAAGCTCGATTTGTCTAAATGTTTGCCTCTTTTTGTTTAAAAAAAATTTGTATGAACGTCACACTTTAACTTATTTCAACCAGAGTGAGGAAGATTAATTCTAACTCTTGGAAATGTTAGTCAAATAGAGGTATGTCTAACAAATTGAACAGTTAATGTCCGGTTATAAGGTTACATAAATTTATTTCTTACAAGATAAAAGGAAGCTGAGATTATGTTTTCTGATGGCAGTCATATTTTTGAAACATGATGCTCTAACATAGTACGTAGTATATCTTTACATTAGGAATGTACACGTGGAGTTCTTCTTGAAGTAAAATATGTGCACGCATGTACTTCTTTAAGATAATAATGTTCTGATGGGACACTTAACGATATTTAATCAAGCTAATTTTTGAAGACACTCGTAGTATTCGACGAGCTCTACGCGGTGAATGTCTCCGATCGTTGGAACGACACCGGCACTGGCTCCCGCATAGCATGCTGCATAGCACACAGCTGTGTAGCACCCACCTCAGCTCCCAAAACACCTAATGTATGTATGACGTTGGAATAGGACTAGTTAGGTGGCCAAGGGGTCCCTGTAGTGCACAAAATGCACTACACGGTGCAGTGCGCACCATCCGGCCGTCCATTTCGACAATGGACGGCTCGGATTTAATCTAAACAATCGACGGTCGGATTCAATTCATTGCTTGGATTAAATCCGAGCCGTCCATTATCAAAATGGATGGTCAGATGGTGCACTATACGGTGCAGTGCATTTTGTGCACTGCACCATCCCCCAGCCTAGTTAGGTGAGCAGTGAGGTGAACTCTTAACTGAAGGGTATTCAAAAGTGCAAACATGGATAGTAAAAAGCATTGACGTCGCTTTGGGACAAGACTGGCATATGGTACTTTTGAGTTTTCAGAACATATGGTGATGTAAGAGACTAAGAGTAACAGAGTACCTCATTGGTAACTTTTTCATGAGAATGGTTACTATAAAAACAAAAACAAGAAACTTAAGTGGGAGTATGAGATTGGGGGGCATTCCCATGTATTCCTATAGACAAGACAACCCCTGTTTGTGAAGAGTCTTGCTAATCTCCATTAATTAGACGAAGGGTAGTATAAATAACAATAATAACAGAATCTATCTAGTCTCTAATCATTAGGGGAATGAGCGGAGATGATTTGTGACAGGAATAACCTTTAACAATATGTACAAAGTGGCTGCTATTAGAATACCAATAAAATAGTGGCCTCCCTAAACCGCGGAAGGTAATATAAACATAAAGATAAATTAGTTCAGATTTTAATACATATCTCACAAATAACAATATACTTTAACGGATATTAATACATTTTTCTCGAATATCGATAAATTTTTTTATATGTTATCCTTCTCCTTAAAGACGGAGTTTAGCATTTTCCATTTGTGAAAACACTGAAAAGGCATCTTATCTTCATCTGGTTGTAGCTTCCTAGTTCCGGCTTTCTTTCACCTCCCCCATTATCGTTGGACAATTTTGACAATTCCTAATGTCCTCTACTCACAAAAGTAATTTTTAAGATTAGATCAATTACTTATAAATATCTGATTAAATTAATTTTTTACTACAAGATTATTTAAATATTTTCTTAAAAAATTATGGAATGACTTGAATTATTTGTGTGGAACTCCAAAGAGGACTTCACACAACCATCCATACACCCTACCAAAGAAAGGAGCACAAGAGTAAAGGGGCTGCCTAACTTTGCCCCAAAACGATGTCGAAAAAATGAGCTGCCAATTTCAGCGAGATTCACTCACTGCAAGACCTTGCTCTCTATAGACTTTTTTAATAGGCCTTTTATTTTCTCGAGTGAACCAGTGCTAAATATGCCTCTACAAAGATGAAGTAATCGGAACTATGGATTAGGGTTCTGTTGTTCTTGATGGACGGTACGCCCTGGCAACTCTATAATGCACATTCGGATTGTCTGTCTTGGCAATGGATGGTTTAGATTTAAAGTTAGAAAAAAAAAAAAAAACACTTCAAGAAAAGAGAAGAATTTCTTTTTTCTTTTTTTAAAAAAAAAAAATTCAAACCATTCAAAATACTTTTAAACAGTTTGGATTAGAAAATGCTCAAGCATTGGACTACGAAAAGTCGAAAACAAAGTTTACAAACTTGACCTGGATTCGTAGCTCTGGTAGATTTCATCGTCTCTTTTCTTATTGATCGTCTCCTCTCTCCCAGTATAAAAAACTGTAGTTTTCCTTGCGATCAAGCAAACCCGAGTTACCCAAACACTATTTGAATCTAATTTGTTTGGTTTCGAAGCACGCTGAGTTCAGATGCGGTGTGTTTTTTCTCAATCCGATATATTTGGGTCAGTTATGGTATGGTATAAGCCCTGCCCGACGGCCCCGACCCGTGCACATCTATTGTTGGCAGGGCGTGCCGTCTCTCAAGAACAACAGAGTCCTCCATTCCTAGAACTATAGTACCAAAGAACTCCCTACAAATGGTGAAATTAAACTGCCACGCATATTTATTTATCCAATACCAGATAACTTCTCACACCGGCCAAGAATAAATTTTACAGTGTATATATAACATCCCTACCTATTTGGGGGTCCACAAGTAAATGCCTTAAGTGGGGTTTTTGCATCTGATACAATTCAAATGATAAAAGAAGGCATAACAAGGACGTATGAATGAAGAGCACAACACAGTCACACATTATAATTTAGGACCACTTACCTCAAGAGAAAGAGGAGGATTGAACAGCGTACAGTACTGGGCCTACTGGCAGTGGAATTTAAGAAACATGGACCCCATAACCCTATAAAAGCTTGCAAACGAGGTTGACAGTTTGAACAGTGGTCCACCCTCAAACTTGTTTGGGATGGTTCATGGGTTTAAATTCGACATTGCAGCAGGAAACTTGGACTAAGGCCGTTTAGTTACCATTCTTGATATCTCAATATATTTTTACATCAGTTTACGCACATTTATAAGAGGGAGACCGTTTAAAGCAGGGGCAAAATTCCGTATAAACTAGTTCCAAAACATGTGATAGTGGCAGATTAAGAAATTTTAAACCTGAAATCTAAGGGGGAGTAAACTTCCAAATCTCAAACCTTGGCCCTGTAGGCATCTCATTGTTTGTTTGCTTATAATTTGTTTATTATTAAGTGTGTTAGGTTCGGATTAAAAAAAAAGAAGCAAATGGAGATGATAACTTGATTATTAATTATGTTTAGATTCAGGCGCAAAATAGCAAATGAGCAACAATCGATAACCAAACATGCTCTAATTAACCAACACTCTTAGAGTATCATGTGTCATTTTATCGTTTTTTACTTGGTATCCTTGAATTACATGGCGACAAATTTTGTGAGCGGGACATCAACATACTCTTATTGGGTGATTCATAGAAAATCGGTGACTTGCGTAGCATTTGCTTTGACTACTCATTAGTCTAGAATACCTTATAAGTGATGCCATGTGATACTCGAGAAGAACCAATAATTACTCTGGAAAACCACTCAACAATCCTTAGTATTTGAACATAAAAGCCACCTAAAAGAATTAAGGAAGCTAAAGATATACGTACAAAAATGTTATACTTGCACACACACTCATAAAGAGCATGGGGCCACCTGCACGAAAAGAGTATGGGGCAACATGCACTGCATTTTTGTCTCTAGCACTCTTGTAAAGAAATACGCAAACCCTCTCTTGTAAGTTCTTTTTTTTTTTAAACAGGTTGTAAGTTCTTGTTTGTCTACCTATCTGAGAGCAAGTGCACCCATTGGTGCCAAAAAGGCCTCGTCAAAAGCATTTTTTTGGCTTGCTACAAAGTAAAAATACCAACAAAATAGTGATGTACCGAATCAATTTAGTGCCATTTTTGCACAATCTCATATAGAGTTTGAGAGTTTGGGTCCAACCCCCAAAAGATCATAGATTCAAATCACGACTCTCATAAGGCCCAACAGTCCAGGCCTACAAAGATTTTGGGCCCATCAATTTTGCTCTGATGTCTATTTTAAATGTTTGGGCTAGTACGTCATCAATGATTAATGGGAAAGCATTTAATTTAAACCATTTACAGATAGATGCACATATAATGCTTTTTGGACTTTAGCCCTTATTATCAATAATACGTATGGTTTAAATTAACTGCATTTCCATCTTACATAAGCGAATATCTGACCAAGCACAACTGCCAGATAATGTTTACCAATTATCATTAAATTCCCTTTACTTTTCCACACAAAAACCCACTCGTTGCAAATGGTAAGAGATTAAACCTGTCAAAAAAGGCAGTTGAAAGGGTGGTTTTAAGCATTGAGAGAGTCTCGGACAATACTCTCTTGTTACCACTTCTTGCAAATTCTCAACGTAACTCTCTGCCTCTAATGTTTTTATTGAAGCCAAAAACAACAATAACAACAACAACAACGAAAGGGAGGGGAAAAAAAAAAAAAGGAAAAGAGGAGTTAGCAAAAAGATATTGTTGGTCCCGCTTTTCTTTAGTCTCAAGAGGTAATTTTTTTGGTTCATTTAATTGTATATCTTGTTTGACAAATTGCTACACTGTCACGAAATTGAGAGAATATGCTTTTTCAAGACTGTATTAATTACCAATAGTGGCATAAAAACTCAACAATCTGTGTACTGTCTACTCTCACAAAAAAGAAATACAAAACCCTAGTTTCAATAGAAAGCTTCATTGATCCCTCTACATCATTTTCTAGAGTGAAGATGTTGCGAAAGCAAATGTCTTTGCAAAACCAGAGTCCATTAGGATCAGATTCAGATACTGAATCCGATGATCTGAGCAAATATTTTAGTGCCCTGGAACCACGCAAAAATACCAAAGGAAAAAGCATTGAAGAGGAAACTACAAGCCAAAGTGTCAAGGGGTTGAAGGAAGATTTAGGTTTTTTTTTTTTTTTTATTTTAAATTTGCACTGTGTCCTCCAATCGGTTTATGCACATCATGTTCTGTTTTCGAATATAACTTCCATAAATTTTGCATTCAAATTGATATATTTGAAGCACTTTCTGTCCTTGCTTGAATTAGGATCTATGTTAATGCTCAACAAAAGCAGCGAATAAAAAAATAAAGTCTTTTTTCGGATCTTACCACATAATAAATAACTTACAATCTCTCTAACGGCTTAAAATTTTAGATGAGTAGGCGACTAAACTTGACAATTTTCAATTAGCTTTCTAAAGCCTAGTTTTCAAGAACTAAGCTAGTAGAATTAAAATAAAGTTTTTCTAGTAAATAGCTTTTTAGAGGTAGACTTTTGAAGGTAGTTTCCTTCCAAAGACCTTACATGTTTCCACATCGTATCAAATTTCAATTCGTTATATTTATGGTCTACATTAGTGAAATTTGAATTCCAACCGTTCCCATTTATAAAGAATTGTTATAGGGTTCATTATAGCTTTTTATAACACCTCTAGTCCACCTAATGTTTTCATAACATCTCTAATCCACCAAACCACTTTTTTTATTCTCTTAGGTCCATTCTATTTTTTTACGAGACAAATGTACCCTTACATTAAATTTAATACATAATATACATTTGCCGGAAAAGTCGCCGGGAAATTGGACTTCACCGGAAAGTTCACCGGAAAATCCTGTCGGTGCCGGAAAAGTCGCCGGAAAATTGGACTTCGCCGGAAAATTGACCGGCGCAGATGTGGTTATCTGAACTGTCATTTTTTTTAAAAAACCTACTTAGGATCAGATGTGGTTATCTTGACTCGCAAGAGGTGGTTATCTGTACTCATAAGATGTGGTTATCTGGGCATATTGTTGTTTAAAATACTTACTTGGGATCAAGTCCTCAACCACCCAAGCACTACAAGGTAGCAGCACAAACCCTCTGCTTTTAACATAAAAATTTTACTGAAAATTGAACAAAACAAAAAAACCACTTATGATTCAATCACTACTGTTGAATGGCGACAACCAGGTCAAGTGTTCCGGTGTAGTTTTTTTAAAGTTCACTGGGATTAGATGTGGTTATCTTGACTCGCAAGAGGTGGTTATAGTACAAATACCCCAATCTTGTGAGTCCAGATAACCACCTCTTATTATTGGAGGTTATCTGCGCCAGGACTTTTCCGACGAATTCCAATTTTTCGGTGACTTTTCCGGTAATTTTTGTGATATCAAACTGCTTAGAGACTCATTTCGTGACTTGGTAAAGGAATGATACCCGATTAACGCCTGGAAGGAGTGTCATTCACATGTTATTCAGTCTTCTACCATATCCACTTGCATCCAAGAGGTAAAAGCTCTCTTTGGCATTTTGTCGAACGTGTTGTACGCACCAAATACACATTAATTACGCACCATATCATTGAACTGCCTTGGTAGTCCTTCTGGGGATATCAGATATGTTTCCAAGTACTAATGGTTAGAAGATTCTGCAAGTCTGTAACCCAAATGGTCATTAAATATCAACAACCATAACTTTTACCGATAATTTGTAGTGAAATCGGTTTGAACTTCCTCTGGACATAAGCCCCAAGCTAAGGCCATTGTTGTCATCAATAAAATGATGAGTGAGGCATTTTGTCGAGCAGAATAAGGACAAAGAATTGCAACAGTCACCGGAGAAAACACTCGCCGTGCATCGGACAAAGCCAATGAACTACCCACCCTTGTCGCCCCATGCTGCCACAAAATCGCTTGAGGTCTCGCCGGAATCACTGCCCAGTATCGAACACCCACCCTATTCTGCTGCATTCGTACCAATTGGAAGATCCGAGAGAGCTTGAAAAGTATTCAGCACTTTCTCCCGCTTCAGATCTGATCGAGAAAACCGGCGTATCGTCGGAGAAAAAGGTCGCCACCGGCGAGCAAATTGTTGAAGACCCGCGATCGTGAGGGTTCTCTCTCTCTCTCTCTCATCCGGAGCTGCTGCTGTTGTTCCGTCTCCACTCACCCAGAGAATAACGTGAATCTTCAAAGAGTTTGTTGACGACATCATAGTTGGGAGGAGCACCATATCTATATAAGTGGGGGTAGTTGGGTCTTTTGTTATTTTAGTGGATCTTATGTCTTAGAGAATATTTGGGTGGACCTTAGACTCTTGGAAATTGCTATAGTGGACCCTATACCAACTCTCCCTTGTATTTATGGTATAAATTAGCGAAATTTGAATCAACATTATACACAAAGAATTTTGGTAACCAAATCTATTGATCCTATTCATCTCATATTGTCAATCTCTATAATACCCTTTATATTTTTGGGGCAAGTAATATCCTTAACAACTTTGTTAGAAACAGACCCATGCACTCACACTTATGTGGGGCTCCACAAATTGGACATGATGCACTCGTGCCTCTACAGATCTAAATTGGTGTGCGAGTGTAAATATTGTGTGTAGTTCTAGACATTTTATATCCTTAACTTTTGTCATGAAAGACTACAAGAATTAACGCTTTCGGAATGCAGAATCATTAGTGAGACGTGCAGAAATGTATCAAGACTACATGAAAGAGATCAAAATCCCAACAATCCGATGGTCCATCATACCATTCAACACATGGCAAGAACTAGCAAAATCAATCAAGCAATTGTACAAGCAGCCACTGCACTACCTTACCAATAGACAGATGAAGCAGTGGGACAAAGCAAGAATTGACACTGAACAAGAGCAGGTTCCAATGGACACTCTTTTGCATCCTGCTAAAGCTGAGGCTACCATATGGCTTATTGAAGAAATCCACAGGCAAAACACATCTCATCTTTTTCTTGCTACAATTTGGTCCAATGACCCCCTTTACCATGCATTTGTGGATCCCTTTATTCTGTAATGGATGGATGAAAAAGGGAAAAAATATATATATATTTATCAGTTTGGTTTTAATTAGTCTTAATTTGTTCTTTAGTTTGCTCTTTGTGTTAATTTGCACCTTGTATTTTGAATATACATAAGAAATCGGTCGGCCCAATAACAAACATATGTATGTGTGCACATTTGTATGTGGCACTAGCATTTTTGCTTTTCACATAATCTTAAACCTGAGCAGGAATTTTTATTTATTTATGGATTGCTTGTGTGCATGGTTTCAACGTGTAGGTCCCACTTTCTTATGCCCACAATTTAGAAGTCCATATTTAGGGAAAGTTATTCTGTGAATTCAAAGCTAGAACAACAAAATCTGAATTGGATTGCAGATGTACAAGAGTGGAAAAGAATTAACTCGATTCAAAGGTGAAAATTTAATTGAGGGTAATTTAATAAAGCATCTGTAATTGTGAAAACAAACCTCCTAACACCCCGGTAGCCACATGGTTGATTGCAAAACTGAAAGCAACGAAGCCGAATACTTATGTTTGCCAATGCAGCTGATCATCGGAGTCTTTCCTGCTGAACAAGGGAAGAACGGGAATCTTCTATACTGTAGCAGCCGGGTCTACCGTGGTCTAAAGGGCTCACCCCTTTGTCTTGGGAATATGAAGAGGCAATAGGTAAGTAGGTAACCTGCCAAGTATCACCAAAGTGAATGCAGATCGAACCAGTTTAGCCCCGCCGAACCGTATATGCCTTGGGCAATGCCCAACTCTCGACGAAAAGCCACAACAAAGGTTTGCCGAGCTACCGCCCTTTGAGTCTGGCACGGGCCCTTCGTTGGCGCACCCTCACAGCGAACTCCCAAAGAGCGTATTGCTCGGAACGGTGGATTCGACAACGAGCATCATATTGAGCGTGAGCTTCACCGAATCGATGATCTCGGTAAGCGTCCCGCTCGGCATCTGTTACAGCCCTCTCACCAAGCACTAACTGCAACCGAGTTGATGGACGTCGGTTGTATAGCGCTTGGAGGCCTGTTGGGGGCTCGGCACAAGACATGCCTAACAGGTCATTAATGGTGCCGGTCAAACACCCAGCATGCTTTGTCTACAGGTGTAGCACGTGGTTGACCGGAGAGTACTCCCAAACCAGTTGACCCTCCAGGTGTAGCAGACGTGACGTCAGCCAAAGCATTGGGCTTGACGTCAGCCGAAGCATAGTATCTGTCCAAGACATTCTGGTCAAATCACATGGGGTGTCAGGTACAAATGGGGTGCGGGGCATGATAGGCACGCCCCACCTTGCCTATAAATACAACACTCACCTACCACACACACACACACACACACACACACACTCTCTCTCTCTCTCCATATTCAATACCCTCATAACTCACTTTCTCTCCCTAAGTTTTCCATTCCAGTCCACTCCACCTTCTCCGGTTACTTACTTGACCGTCGGAGTGTCTTCCCGGACAACCACCGTTCGGGCTTGGCACTAACGTGGTTGTTCAATGTGCAGGTCTTCTTCTTAGGCTAGCAACTAATGTTCCAGCAAGATCCAGCCAACTCACCACCTCTCCGTACCATACTATAAGGATCAAAGGGGTAACTCCGGTGAAGCGCCTCCCACATATACGCTTTTTTGGGTAATTCCCACATATACGCTTTTTTGGGTAATTCCCACATATACGCTTGGTGAGCAAAGAAATACCATATTGGGAGGCACTTGAGGCAGCATAGTATGATGTCACAGTTAGTTGCGCAAACTTCGGAAAAACAGAAAACGGATATGAAGGTTCCAGTGACAGGAAAAGCCCCAATCATGCAGTGTTTCCATTGAAATTTAACCTTATGACACTACAAATTCAACTACATGTGCCTCAACTGAAATTTAGATATGGCCAATATATGAACAAAGGGTCAAGCAAACATACACTAGCATTCCCATGGTAAGTCTATGGTTAAATTCAGCTGCTCTGGATTATGAATGAGCTATTGAGCTTACCAAGGTCAACAGCTGAATATATCCACCTCAAACACGTTTTATCTCCTCAAGAAAAAGAAAAAAAAAACTTTTCGGTTGCCATTACAGTCAATACAAGTGATCGATAAGTTTAGTTTGTTAGAAATCAATAGGCTTTGTAATTGTTATCTTCTTCCGCGTAATACTAGGTTTGATCACCAAACTCCTTATCCTCTTTCACTTTGACTCTAGTTCTCACTCAATGCAGTTATGTTAACAAGTAAAAAATAAGTGACACTTGAATACATGTCAGCAGTGACCTTGAGCTGAAGTATAATACGTTTCCAATAATTCTACAATACAAATTAATCAAGCTGTGTATGGGGTGGCCACAAGAGACATTAGTTCGTATAGAAGAATACGCGAACATATGCACGAATGTTTATAGTTCTTCGATCATGAGAAAACGTTAGTTCATGAGAAAACGTTGACAATGGACTAGATAAGACTAATTACTCGAGTATCTTTATTGCTACAAATGAACAACTTAACTACTCCCTCGGTCCCCATTTATAATTGGCCAGAAACAAACACACGCAAGGGATGAAGAACTAGGAACAAGAAAATCAAATTGATCTACAGATACAACTCTAGACTTTCCAAAGGGACAATAAAAATTCAGGCCACTGATATTGTTAAAAATTACAAAACGGTTTTTGGATCGAACAGAATGCTATGTCATGTACATGATAGAATAACATCATTATTTTACTTTTTAAGAAAAACAGGGGACCTTGCATACCTCCAAATGTAACACTTGCAGCAGAGAACGATAGCAGCGGAGGAAGCTACACACAAACGCCCTGTTTGGATGCCGGAGATGATTTGGGTGGATTTGCAATGAGGGTGGATTTGGTAATGAGGGTCCCCACCTCATAAGAAGGGTGAATTTATTAGTGAGATGTCTGGATGTTATTTTGAGAAGAGGGGTTAGGAAGGTGGATTTGATAGGATAAGAGGTCAAATGACGTAATTGCCCCTATTTTATTAATTTCTAAATAATTATAGTAAATACTTAATAAATACATAAAAATTACGGAAAATGCATAATAAATACAAACAAATATTTAAACCATATTATATGGGAAAAAAATTCGGGTTTTAAAATTAATAAATTTGTTAACAAATGGAAATTACTTAAATTAGATAATAAAAAAAATCAGTAGTATATCTATAAATGTTTAATGAATACATAAAAATCATTATTTGGGGGATAAAATCTTTTGAATTTATCTTTAAAATATTTAAACTACATTATCTAATACTAAAAAATAGTAAAAAGAGACTTATTAATTTCATTACAAAAAAAAGCTATTGGAGTTGGGAACACCGATTGGGTGTGGCATCGGTACACTGGATAATTTTAACCCCTTTCTCTTCCAAATTATTCCAAAGTTCTGTATTCTGTCTCTCTCTCTCTCTCTCTCTCTCTCTCTGTTTGTAGAGAAAAAACAAATCGAGAAGAGGGGAAAGGGAAAAAGAACAGATCCTCCGTCGTCTTGATCTGCCACTTTCCAGCCACTTTCATGGCCGATTCACGCTTCCTCTCTTCTCCGAAGAACATTCGGTTTGTTTGATGACAGGTTTGGGCGAACCCAGCAGCTCCGACAACGATTATTGCAGGTCTCTCTCTCTCTCTGATTTGCAGGAGCAGAACGCCCTGATTTGCAGGGGTAGAATGGTACAAAAAATGCTCAAAACCCCCCTGATTTGTAACGACAGGGTTTGGGCTGGCGTTAGGTAATCCGGGTGAAGCCGGATACGTAGTCCGAACAGTAAACAAATCCGGGGGAGAAAATGCGAACCAAACACCGGCTTGTGGTGGGACTGGGATTGCAAATCCGGGTGTGAAGCAACTCCGGGTGCAAATCCGGCATCCAAACAGGGTGAAAAAGTAAACAAATGATGAGATAAAGAAGATGGACGTGCAGGAGTAGTGGAGGGAGCAAGAAACAAATGGGGTCAATTGACCCCATTGCCTTCCTAATTTCACTAGAGATAGGTACATTTTTCATCAAATTTTTGCTTATTTGACCCTACTTTAAACTTTGGTACTTGTCACATCCCATTTAAAAGGTATGGAACTTAGATAAATAAGGTGGCAAAATAGAATTCCCAAGTTTTCTTTCACAAATCCCCAAAATAAGGGGGCAAAATATGAAAAGTGGTTGGGGTCAATTGTAAATCATTTAGTTATTAATATATATACACCTACTTTTTTTATTTTAATCTACTAATTGTTTTTTTAAGAAGTAATTTGACCTTTTTTTTTTTTAAGAAGTACAAAGGCCATACGCCAACAAGGAAAGGAATCCACTTTGGTCCTTCTACATGTTTCTGAACAAATGGTATCCCTGAAATCAATAATAATAAGTTAGATAATACGTAGTGGCATTAAGTCATTAACAAATAATCAAAGAGAGTAATTTAATCAAACCTTTATTGAAACCATGAATTGTACTGAGCAACCCGCCTATTCAATTGAACGTGTAAAGGTATATTAAACGTGATTTTATTTATATCCTTTTTTGTTGACGTTTTCGAAGAGATTGATATATATATATATAGAGGAACTCTCTAGTCTGGGACCCTTCGATCCAGAACTCATAGTTCCGGATCAAATTTTCATGATCCGAACCGTCCAATGTGTTCAAAAGGTGTTTTCCAAGGCCAACGCGAGAAATCTTCAAAAAAAAATACCGGGAAGGGCTTGATCCACGCAATTTTGTAAATATGCAGTTTTTGTGAAAAATTGTGTGGATCAAGCCCTTCCCGGTATTTTTTTTTGAAGATTTCCCGCGTGGACCTTGGAAAACACCTTTTGAACACATTGGACGGCTCGGATCATGCAAAAAATACCGGGAAGGGCTTCAAAACGCTTCAATCCGGGACTTCCGGGATCCTTGACAGGATCTCCGGCGTATATATATATATATATATATATATATATATATTGTTACTACCAAAAGGAAAAATAAAAAGAAAACGAAAAAGAAGAAGAAGAAGAATTGATTGTCATATTATAAAAAAACTGGTTAATGTTTTCAAATTGGCTGACCGACACATTTTTAAAGGGTTGGGTTACAAAGCTCTTCTTCCATTGATCAGCTTCCTGGATCTTTTATTCCGTCAATTCACGTGATGTACATGAACAGAATGTGAGTCAGTCTCAAAAATAAATTTGGTTATGTGTCTAGGCAATGTTTAGAGCTCTTACCCAAGAACGACATGTATCAAGAAAAAAAAAAAACTTTCTGTGTTTTTTTTTTTGCCATACCCCAAATATAAGCTTAAATTTGACCTATTGATCGTTACGCATAGTCTTGGGGTGGAAACGACCTTATTACGCTACATATGAGGACGTGACATCTTAACTAACATGAAATTGGCTGGATGGCACTAAAAACTTTTAACTTTTTTAAGGGGTTAGTTGACTTGAGAATTTGGGCTGGATACCACTTATATGAAAAAATGACCAGTTGGTCCCACTTTTCAAGTTCATAGCCCACTAAGGGTGATTGGGCTAATTTGAAAAAATTGGTTTTCTAGTTTTTTTTGTTTTTGTTTTGTCTTTATTTAAAAAAAAATTTACATTTGTTAGTTTTCGGTCGATTTTTTGTGGTTTCTTGGCTTGTCTTAGAGGAATCTAAAAAATATAAAATTATTAGCCAAACTTAAAGTTTTGTGAATAAAGACAAAAAATAATCCAAAAAACTGGTTTATTTTGGTTTATTTTTGGCTTTATTAAAAAAACTATTACTTTTGACCATAGTTTTATACTTTTTGGATTCGTCTCGACGAGATAAATCCATAAACCACAAAATCTTGACGCAAAACTAACAAATGCAATTTTTTTTTAATAAAGACAAAACGAAAAAAACCAAAAAACTAATTTTTTCAAATTAGCCAAATCACTCTTAAATCCTTGCCTTATAAGTGCAATGCCTTTATAGGTCCTGTGGGGTATAATTTTACATACTTACCCCGATTTGTAAAATTTTCTGAAACAAGAATGGATTGATCGTATAAATTGAGATAGTTGTTGCTACTGAACGCTAGTACTATTTGTTCCCCAAAAAAAAAACTTCAAATTCTTTTGTTGACCTTCAAAAGTTCATTGTCCTCATGAAGAGTGTAAAGGTAGATCTGATCATGACGACATATCGCCAAAAATCGGTGTCATCGTTATTTAATTCAAATAAGATTCCACATAAATCACAAAAAAAATGTCTTAAATAACACAAGCTCATAATATGTAAACAAAACGAGATGAAAACAGAGAGGGGATAAGGGAACCTGTTTGGCTTGAAGCTTTCTTTCAATATTTCCTGGTTTGAAAAAAGATGCATCGGGATCAAATTGTCAACGTAATGGAGACCAGTACGGAAACCTAATGGTGATACGTTCTCGATGTCCATCGCCCATCGCCATTAAAACTAAAGAGCACGGGTTTCTTCTTTGTGACACTCTGTTTTCACTTTGGAAATTTACCAGAAGATACAGTTCAATCTTTACACGAGTGGCATTTTTCATGAATAAATTTTATATTAAAGTCATAACAGGAAAACTCCCAAATTCAAGAAGGCCAAGAAAATATGAAGTAAAAACCTATGTCAAATTGAATATTGAATAGGTACATTTATCAAAAGTAAACACACCATATTATGGAGAAGATAATTCTTCAAGAACTATATATCAAGAACTAATTAAATTGATCTTCAGGACCAATTAAACTCTAGTTCAATATTTCTTATTTCCACTGAAAACTGAAGAATAAACCTCCCATGTATAGTTGAAGGTTCAGGGGCTAGCTTGCAAATAAATAAGTTTGAGGAGCCTGGACTGCAATTAGAAAGCACTGCCCATGTGGGTGCACACAGCCAATGTGGGCTTCCATCAATATCTAACAAATCAATCTTTTTTTTTCTTTTTTCTTTTTTTTCGTCTTTGGTAGTAACCTGTATTATTACTCCAATCCAACCCATGTGGTCACTGGGCTAACCAACAAAAACAAAATCTCTGGAACCTTCGGAATTTACTCCCGGAGAGGTTAATTTGCTCAGATTTGCTAGTTTTGATATTGAACTCTTGGAACCCTAAACTCTAAGTTCGGATTTGAGAGTCTTGCACTCGGGTATTTTCGCTCACTGAGATGTTAGGGCTTTTGAACCTTATGATTGTGAGAGTATTTGCTCAGAATTTTGACGTGTGAGGCTATGGAATTGTGTGTCAATTTCGAATACAAAGGTGCCTATTTATAAGGCTTGGAAAGGGAGAACTCTATCTAAAAAAGTCCCGACCTTGCACATTACGTTAATCGGAGTAATCCGATAATGGGGAAGAGTTAAAATTCTAATCGGGCTCCATCCGGTAAATGGATTTTACCGGCCAGTTAACGAAAATATCGACCAATATTTTGGTTGAGTTTGAAAGAGTTTCGGTTTAGGCTACCAAAACCCAAAGCATCCGGCTCTCATTTTCATCGTCGGAAGCCCGTTTGCAGCTGTACTTCAAATATCTACCGAGCTAATTTAGGGTGTCTACAGTTTGATTTTTTCACCTTGTTATTTTCTCTCTTTGCCTTTGGTGTAGGGAAAAGAGAGAGAAAGAGAGAGAGAGGTCTAATTATTAAATGAACCCGGAGCACAGCCACGTAGTGTTTCAAAACACTTTAACACCACACATTCTTGTAGGGTCCAAGACTAAGTGTATGAATTCCACGTAAATGTGTGGTGTTGAGTTCCTGGAGCGTGTGATGGAGCCAAGGCTAGCAAAGGCCAACAAGAACAGCAGCAACCACCAAACTACAAAGAGAAGATGGGATCAAGGAGCTTCCAAGTCATCTGTAAGTGGCGGTTCGTCCCAGAAAGGGGAACCTTACAAAGCCCAAACAGCCTACACCTTACGAGACTTGTAATTTATTGAAGTACAAAAGAAAAAAGTAAAAAGGAATTCATTCATGCATTCAACGGCGGCTTCTATTGAGTATTTCGTCAATGGGTTTGAGAGACTGAATCTGCAGCCAAGTGCTTCCCCTGTGCGTGATATACCCCGAAGCCCATTTTGGCAATTCAATTGCCACCTTGATTCCTTAATTTCTCCACTAACCAAATAAGGTAAAGGCTAATCACAGCCATGATGGATTTGAGAGACTGAATGGCCGTCTGAATATAGCCGTCTGGATATTTCTCCTTTTCTGCAACGAGTTCTTGCTTCACATCCTCGGCCACCGTGGGCAGTGGCTTGCTGGGATCCTCGACAAATGATTTGGCTTGCTCAAGGTATGCGTCCATACGCGGAGTGGCAAATAAGCGCAGCTTTTCCACATCACCTCTTGCAGCGAAACGCTGGCGCTCATGGGAAGTCTCAGAAGAGAGTGCAAAAGAACGACCTTGCTTATCGTAGATGTCTTGTGATTTCATGAACTCCATGAGCTGTTGCAGCTCAGATATAAGCATTTCAATCAACGGGTTAGACTGATCAAGCAAGTTTTTGGCTTCAAGGAGCTTCTTTTGAGCATCCACCAGCTTCTTGTCGTCAGCCATGACTCTTGCTGCCTTCATCATCTGTGCAGTCCGGACACGGTTCACCTCAGCCATCACCTCCTCCCTCTCTGGCTCCACTGATGTCCCGACGCGGGTTACGTTAGCCACTAGAGGATTGGCCTCAAACAGTTTCCCCTCACCAGCACTGCGCAATGCATACATATCCATTATATATATATATATATATATATTTATCAGATGGAGTCAAATTAACCCAACTTACAAAACATATAGTATAATTTATATATACTCGTAGTAAATGCCGGGATTTGTTACCACCTGTACGTGTAATTGATTTCAAGAACATCCGCGCCCACCCGACTACTAACAGCAGGGAGATCAAGGTCCACTATGACCTTGCGTAGCTCTTTGGCATAGAGATCGCCAAACGAAATAGTTACAGAGCCGGCAGTATCATCCTTGGATTGTGGATAGTTTCCCGCAGACACCTTCTCGATTGTCGAATCTTGTTTTGTGACGGTCAGCTTCAGGTCCTGAGCAACCACGCTGAGAAGCCCAGCCAAACACTGGGAAAATGCAATGCTCAAGTTTTTCTCGTTTTGAACATCTGAGAAAGTTCCTCCAGAGCTGTTTTTTGCGACGGCCGTGAGCACCTATCGAACGAGTACACATGAATGAATTAGAGAAAGTAGTCATACAACTTTTTGCAATATTTAAGGGTTATTTCAACGTACGTCCGGATCGTAGTCTTGGCCAAAACCGAATGTGAATACGGGCACCTTGTCTACCGAAACCTCGGTAGCATCACCATAGTTTTGATCACCGTCGGACATAAGCATGATGCCAACTGCGCGCCCGCGGGTAAGCTTGCGGTCATTGAGCACTTGTAAGCCCGTTTGAAGGCCAGCAGCAATGTTTGTGCCACCGCCGGCAGCTAAAGCTTTGACCTTATTTTCAATCTCCGTTTGAGAAAGCTCAGTTATCTGACGCAAAGGGCACAACCGCTCGGAGCTCGCGGCGAATGTGACAACAGACAAACGATCAATGGAGCTAAGTTTCTTGATCACGAATCGCGTGGCAATTTTCATTTTCTCTATCTTGTCTCCATCCATGCTCCCGCTGACATCTAAGACCATCACAAGATCCAATCCGCGTCTGTCGCTGCCGGCTCCTGCCCCTGTGAGCTCCAGCATCACCTTGAATTTGCATTTTTCCAGTGGTGCCTCATTCTTGTTGATGATTCTCAACGATGTTTTCCCAGCTCGGAATGGTTCATGTGTTTTTCCTGAAATATGCCATCCCGAACGCAAGGTAATTACATTCAACAAAATATTCTAGTATGCTCTATATAATCTTAAGAAGTACAACTAATTAGCTGACAGGGGAGGGAGGAGCCAACTAAATTAGGACCAGGTAAGATTTACCATGATTTACATATGGAAAAAGAAATAGAATTGGATGAATATTCATAAACTGACTGTCCATTAGAATCAAATTTTTGAGTGCTTAAAATGAATGAAATCGTAAAATGCTCGTTCTACTTCTTCTATCAACAGAGAAACAAACTAAGAAAAGTACATAATATAAACCTGAGTCATCCGGGATTGCAACAATCGGCTCATCATCGTTGAAGGTCATTTTGCCAACAAAACTGATACTCTGCTCAACACTTTCAACCTCCAATGTTAAATAGACTTTATTGCACTACATATGAGCACCTAAAACTTTTTTAAACGTTTGGTTGACTTGAGAGATTGGACTGTGTTTCTACCAATCTTCCATTCTCTTTCACACTCACTTGGATTTGGTTTAATTAATTTCCACCAACCTTCCATTCTCTTTCACACTTACTAAACTATTTGTGGCTCTTCTTCCATCGATTCGCTTCCTGGGCCCTTTTATTACGTCAATTCACGTGATGTGCATGAACAGCACGTGAGCCAGGCGCAAATATAAGTTTGGTTATGTGTCTAGGCAGTGTTTAGAGCTCTTACCCAAGAACGACATGTAACTGAAGACAAAAAAAACTTTTTGGGGTTTTTTTTTTTTTGACATACCCCAAATATAAGCTTAAATTTGACATATTGATCATTACTCATAGAGTCTTGGGGTGGAAAAGACCTTATTACACTACATAAGAGGGCGTGGCATATTAACTAACATGAAATTGCTTGAGAATCTCAACTCCGATGCAACTAAGCAGTAAATATTTGACATTAATAAAAATAATTATGACATTATCAATCCTGCAGACAATTATGAAAAGTTATATTCAACCAAAGGCTTGGTATTCATCAACTCTCTATTTTGCTATCTTTTTTTCCATTTGGATTTTTTATGCTCCTAATGAAAGTCTTCTTATTTTTATGGAAGGATTCTTCCTGAATACTTTCTTACTCTTCCAACAAAATAAACTCCTAAATAATTATAATTCATTGAGATTCCAACTTGCATTTGCTCCCTAATATAAGGCAAGCCACCGAATAAAGTTGTTGTGTACCAGTACTTATAAGCAAAATCAATTAAATAATAGTGTAGATGAAACTTCAATAAATGCTAATTTAATTAGTCAATGATGCCAAATTGCAATTTAAAGTTGTTCAAAAATCTCAACTCTAGCTAAGCAGTAAATATTTTAGAAGACATTGGGCTTGATCACTTCCTTCTTCTTTTTTTTGCCAATGTACTCATCGAGTACAAATATCAAATCCTTAATGTTTTGCACCTATAACACCACCACGAGGTGTTCCAAGGACTTTCTCTACCACACGTTAGTGTACGTTTTCACTATCAAGTGTTTAGATCTCATACCAATGTGTGGTAGAAAAAAGTTTTAGAGCACCACGTAATGTTGATTAAAAGTACTAAATAATCTCTCATTTGTATGATGCCGAGTTGCAATTTTAAAATTGCTTGAGAATCTCAACTTGAGCTAAGTAGTAACTATTTTAAATGACATTGGGTTTCATGATCTGTTTAATTTTCAATGTATCAAATGAGTGTTGGTTTCTAATGTACCATTTGCAGATATCGAGTTCCTAACTTTTGAAATTTGTGTTTAATAGGTCTCCAACACCATTTTGAATCTACAAGTATTAACAAAAAAATAAGAATAAAAATCGGCATTTTGGATCTTATGTTTCTTGGCGTTTTTGAATTTGGGTGACATTACGGTAACGGTTTGTTAATCACTTGGAGTATAAAAAAGACAATGAAAAATGTATGTTTGGCTTTGATCGAGGCAGGCATCAATTACTATTATTCTTTGTACGTACGATTGTTTTCAAGGAAAGAGTAATCTACTTCTTTTTAATTATATCTAATTTCACTATTTTTAAATGCTCCTCCACTGTGGCCGGCCCAATTGAAAATGTTAGAGAGCCTATTTTATTCATTTGTAGATGCATGCACCCAAAACTAGAAAATTAAATGCATTCCCATTCATGACAGCTATACTAGTACTGTTCTCGTAATCTTTGCATATATATACTATATATATATATATGAGTCCCGATCTAATCCGGGATTCCCGGATCCGGGACTCCACCTTCCCGATATTTTTTTGAAAATCCGAGCCATCCAATGTGTTCAAAAGGTGTTTTCAAGGGTCCACGCGTGAAATCTTCAAAAAAAAAATACCGGGAAGGGCTTGATCCGAGCAATTTTTCGCAAAATTGTAAATATACAATTTTTGCGAAAAACTGCTTGGATCAAGCCCCTCCCGGTATTTTTTTTTGAAGATTTTTCGCGTGGACCCTTGAAAACACCTTTTGAACACATTGAACGGCTCGGATTTCCCAAAAACAATTTTTAAAAGCATCAAAATACCAAAAAACCTCCCAGCCGGGATCCTTGATTGGATAATTGCCAATATATATATATATATATATATATATATATATATATATATGTTGAAGGCTGGGAGTAGACGTGGGAATTTATGATACGACACAATAACACGATCAGAACACGACACAAAATTACTGGGTTAGTGTTGAATATTTCTGACACGACAAATGTGTTTTCCATTATCTGAAAATGTATATTGCAATTTGCAAATTATAACTTCTTTAGCATTCACTGGAAAATTTATAACTATAGTAAGGTTGCTTCATATTTGGAGTAATTAATTTCTTTAAAAATTGTGGGGTCACACTCCTACGATACACGCTTCAATTAATAGGTTATGTGGAAGTCATTGACTCCGCCCATGTGGCCCCTATCCATAATTGGCTCTGCCTCTCACTGGGTGACAAATAAACAAAGCTATTTCCATGATAGTACTCCAAGTTATTGCCGAGTCTCAGAAAGGTTTGCGATTAACTCACTCACAAAAACAAAAATGCTAAAGTCAAACACACTCAACCACACACCCTCTCACATGTGGTGGGTCCCACGTGGTTGAGTGTGCGTGGGACCCACCACATATGAGAGGGTGTGTGGTTGAGTGTGTGTGGCTCAACCTATGTAGACTCAACTGCGTGTTAAATGCTAATGCCCAGTTTTCTTGGTGTTTTTGCTCTCAACCGCATAGCCTGCTATATACAAGTCTCCATAAACAAAGAACAAATTAATTAGAAGTCAAAATGAATAAACTAGTAATATTCATGCTTTCACATTCATGACAGCTATACTTGTATTCACATATTTGTTTGTGCTAGTACACTGCTCACGTGTAATCTTTGCTGACGTAATCTTTGCATATATTCAAAAGGGGAGTAGATGTGGAAATTTATCACATGACATGTAACGCCCCGAAAAATGGGTACGTTAATAAATAAATTTCAAATTTTATTTAAAAGAAAATACCAACTTCATTAAAATTCCAGAGAATACTTAATAAAAAATTTAACGAAAACTAAAAATAAACTAACTTATTACAACTGACATAAATTGAATTCGAACATTGTCTGAAAAACTTAAATATTTATTTAAAAAAAAAATCCAACTGAAATAAATGACAGAGTCATCTAGCTAAATTCTACTGATAAAGTCATGGGTCTGCCACCTGATTCCCATCTAGCTGCTCCATCACCTCGAAATTAGCAGAAGGCTCCTCATCTCCTTCTGTACCTGATGTTGGGGACACCAGGGCCACAAAAAGTAGCACCGTGAGTGGTAAAATTACACTCAGTAGGGTGCCCAGAGCTACCCCGTTACAAAAGTATGCTCATTCAACATTTAACAGCATTTATAACACATAACAAGGAGATTTAATAACACAAACAATAGGTGCTCAATAGGAAATACTTAAATAATTCAATAGTCATGTACTTAATTTCCACTGTAACTCACATCCCTTATCAATTCTGTTGATCAACAATTTGATATCATTTTTCATCTTTCGATTCATATTTTTCTTTTCCTCAATCACACAATATCCATCACCGGCTTCCACCCACAGTATACCTCAGGTGCCCGATCACACAACAAAGCTACCTCAGGGTATATTGTGCATGGCTCACGCCCGGTCACATCACCACCACCAATTTTTATCCAGTATTGATTCCCACCCACAGTATACTTCCGACGCCCGATCACACAGCAAAGCTACTAAAAAGTATAATTTGTGCATGACTCAAGACCCAAACCGAACACGTCTCAACCCCAAATATCGCGATTAAATTCGTTCATCCTTATACTTTAAACATTTCGATCAATACGTACTTACCAATTGGGTTCATACATCATGTGGGTCATTAATCACATAAGTCCAACATAACGAGAAAATAAAATAATCACAAAGTTAAAAAAAAATTAATATAACATGTAAAACGAGAAAATTGCTCAATTTACTAAAAATAGCAAACTAACTCCATAAATCACGAGATTTTACAAAAACATCAAACTTTACAGTAAGGACAAATTCCGTGTTTTACTCGGGTTCTAATTCCTTCATTAAGGGAGTCGAAAACTTTTAAGATTAATTTGTAATCTGTCTCGAGTTTCAGTACAACGGAAACTTTGAAAAATCATATTAAATTCTACGTAATTAGGATCGAGACGAGTTTTATATGAAAGTTGCTTAACTTTTGAAGATCTACAACTTTTCAGTTATGATAACGAAGGCGTAAAATGAGATTGAAACAATGAAAAACGAGTTCCTTACACATTTATGAATTAACGTAAACAGCAAAACCTAAGTAAAAGTTAAGCTCTCGAAACCCTACCTCTCCTCCGATGTTTTAGCAAAATAAAACCGGTGATGAACTCGAGGATTACCGGTTGATCAACGACCAAAAATAACAGGAATTTACAGCTAAAATTTAGAGAGAGAGAGAGATTGATTTAACGTTGAAAGTAAGAGAGAGAGAGATGTGTGTGAGAGAAATATATCGTTAGAGAGTTTTGTAGAAAGTGGGAAACTAAATAAGAGAGTTTTACAACGCGCGGGATAAGAGGAGAGATAAACAAGGAGTTAAAAATTAAAACTAAAAGGATAATGAGGTGCAACAAATAAAAAGAATAAATAGGAGAGAGAGAGAGAGAGAGAAAGAGAGAGAGATAATTGTTGGGGAGAATAAATGGGAGAGATAAGAGAGAGAGATATACACAAAGAGAAGATAAATAGAGATTCTGTTTTCATTTAAAACAATAAAATCAAATCCAAACAAAGCATGTTTATCTTCTTCTTTTTTACTACATATATATATATATATATATATATATATATATATTTTTACGAGGTAGCTACGAAATTGTTAGGGAAAATTCAAATTACAATATTATGCACAAAACTAATTATTTATGGTCTATTAATAATTAATGAAAAACACCAACGTAGGTTGGTTCAAGTGGTTCGACACTTGTTCCCCTTAAGCAAGGTGTAACAACCCAGATCCACAAGCACCATGAAAATAACATAAAATTAATCAAATAACCAATCCCACTTCCTTCCATACTTACATAATTTTTCATATACATTTTTCTTTCTTTGTTGATCGTTACCGTTAAATATGTAGACTTCACCACCGCAGATAACATGCTGAAATCTCATTTGTATCGGACACCATCTCACCATTAATCGGTCAGCCCATCGCTTCGTAGCTCTCGACCTAACTCGCATCTGTACCAGTCTCTCCTTCCTCCAGTGTAAAAAAACCTCCCCCTCCTATATATCCCTTCCTTAGTTCCCAATTTTATTTATAATCACAATGACTCACCAAGAAGAATTCTAAGAGGTGGACACATGTCCATGAATTAGCCTATTTTGTCTTCTTTTTCTTTCCTTTAAACTCTCTATTGTACAGATGTACAATGCATTGCACATGCATACACCACACGTACCAAACCACACCATATATGCAACCACCTTTTCTTCTTCCAATTCTTTTCTCTTTTAACTTTTAACTTTATCACAAGTAAAAGTGTAAAACGCCCATAAAATTAGAAATTACGGGTATTACAATACTTCCCTCCTTTTAGGAATTTCGTCCCCGAAATTCACTGATCAAAATATAAGTAAATAAATTTCACGTTTCCGCTGCGCACTCTTATTATTATTACTATTATTATTTTTTCCCACAACAAGCTTACTGCTCACACAATCTCATCCTAAGGTGCAAGAGATTATTTGAGTAATCTTATTTCAATACTATAGAAGCGAACACATTTAAGCAACATAAATTTTAGTTAATATACCACACCCCCGACCACATAGGTCATGCCACACAGGCAATTGATTTACGCCACGAAGGCTAAATAATTCGCCACAAAGGCCACGCCACGAAGGCTACATATAACGCCACGAAGGCCACGCCACGAAGGCTACATATCACACCACAAGAGCTATTTATCACGCCACTAAGGCTACACCACGCCACAAAGGCCACATAATTCAACGGCTTCAACCCATCCACAATACCGACAACTCAATATAATATGAATCCTACCACAATTATAAATATGCACACCCACTCACCGAAACGTGAAGAGTGTTCAACATTCAATCAACGATCCAAGAATAGAAAGGGAGATAAAATGCATGAGGGAACTCAAATATCTCTTAATCTTTTTAACAACACTCTAAAAAAAAAATCATAATCAATTGCCAGCCAGCATAATTTTTTTTTTCTTTTTTTCCCGACAAAAAGAAATAGGGTATTTGACACAAGTTAATCAAAGGCAAAGTGGAGTATTATCCTTTACTTCTCATTTACTATAGCCCAAACACCAGACAAAGTTCCTTGTTTACCAATCTGAAGCAATCTCTACACATGCATACCCAATAGCATATTAGAGTAATTAACTAAATGAAATTCATAGGAAACAGTATAAGCTCCACCATAATTAGCCTTAAACTCAAAAATAGAAAAGCGAATTCGCATAATTTCCCAACATCCCACTCTGGCCAAGTTTTGTTACCTCCGACATAAAACTATTTTTATTCTTCATAGCGGCCAAATTTTTATGACAAATTGTATCACCTGCAAAACGTCCACTACATAATGAAGGAATCACGGAACAAAGGTTTGAGAAACTTGCAACATAGTCTAAGAATTTGCTCCAGTTAATTGAGGTTTTACCTTTAAAACAAAACTCAATTAAGCCACGTCCTAAAAGATCAGCACCATAATTACCAAACTATGTTCTGATGACATATGCTTTGTAAGCAAGAGTAGCATCTCCGCTCCAAAATAGACATTCTGGCTTTCACAATCAAAAGATTTTATCTACGCCAATAAATAACCAAACTAACCACAATATGAACTCGTATATAAATTGAAATTTTTTCTCAATCAAGGTAAACCAAAACTAAATCACAGTTCGTCATCCTAAGTTTTTAGGAGAGTCTACATAATCTTAAAAATTCTTTTTTTTTAAAGTTATCTACCAAAATATAAATACTCAAATTATCACACTTCTGCTCTGAACTCAAGCTACCCACACAGTCCCATGTAAGACCTAATCCCTAGGCTCTGATACCACCTGTAACAACCCAGATCCACAAGCACCATGAAAATAACATAAAATTAATCAAATAACCAATCCCACTTCCTTCCATACTTACATAATTTTTCGTATACATTTTTTTTTATTTGTTGATCGTTACCGTTAAATATGTAGACTTCACCACCGAAGATAACATGCTGAAATCTCATTTGTATCGGACACCATCTCACCATTAATCGGTCAGCCCATCGCTTCGTAGCTCTCGACCTAACTCGCATCTGTACCAGTCTCTCCTTCCTCCAGTGTAAAAAAACCTCCCCCTCCTATATATCCCTTCCTAAGTTCCCAATTTTATTTATAATCACAATGACTCACCAAGAAGAATTCTAAGAGGTGGACACATGTCCATGAATCAGCCTATTTTGTCTTCTTTTTCTTTCCTTTAAACTCTCTATTGTACAGATGTACAATGCATTGCACATGCATACACCACACGTACCAAACCACACCATATATGCAACCACCTTTTCTTCTTCCAATTCTTTTCTCTTTTAACTTTTAACTTTATCACAAGTAAAAGTGTAAAACGCCCATAAAATTAGAAATTACGGGTATTACACAAGGTCTCGAGTTCGAGTCTTGTGAATGGAGGAAACTTGCGCTGGGAGTGCTTTACCCCTTCGTGGGCCGACCCGGCTCGAACTGGATTTAGTCGGGGTCCAGTGGGCTTCCGGATACCGGTGGTTTAGACCAAAAAAATAATAATTATTGAAAAACCGGGTCTTTACATGACACGATAAAACGACCCGAACATATATGACACGAATTTTGCGGATTAGTGTTGAGTATTTATAACACGAAACACATATATGACACGACTTAAGAACACAATTAGTAAACAGGTCAGGTTCGGAATCCACACGCATAACCTGAGAATAACACGAATTAACTTGTTCTTGCTCTCAACCACACAATAATGGGTGGCACAAGCATGATGATGCAGACCGGGTTGCGTCCACATGGATGGACAGGTTGCGTCCACGTAGGCCTAAAAAGGCCTAAGAATCGACAAGTGGGTTGTCGGTATCGATACTGCGTTTGTGCTGTATCGATACCAGGGCGCTAGATGGCGAACAGAATCAACCCGTATCGATACAGGATTCTCCCTGTATCGATACCGAGTGTCCTAAATTCGTCCGGTTGGCTTACCATGATATTTTGCTGTTATTTCCGAATTTTTCCCTTTTTGGTAATTTTCGTTTTTCATTGATTTGACTTCCTTTTTCGGAGTAAGTCAATTAGGGTTTCTAGTTTTCTATATAATAAGTTGTAAGCCTAAACGGCTAGGGTTGGTTATTATTGAATTAAAGAAAACGAGTTTTTACTCATATTGTGATCGTTTAAGGAGGGAGTACCTCTGGGTCGATCTTATTGTTCGCGTTTCTCTTGCACGATTTATTCTGTTCCATAGGCTGCGCTGCATCAGTTGGTATCAGAGCACACGTTGCAATCCTGTCATGGCGGCGAGACGCGGTGTAGGACGTGCAAGAGGGGGTGGTCGAACCGCTGGTATGGACGAAATCTATGAACGAGATGATGCTGCTCGGGATGCTCGGATGGAGGAGGGTTTTGCTGAACTCAGAGCCATGTTTGGGAATATTGTCCAGCGCATGGATGCTTTAGAGAACGCTGACCCAACTCGCCGTCGTCCTGTTAGACCTAATCCTCCGATAAAGGATGGTTTTTCAGACGATGAAGATATCAAACCTTTTGGTGGCGGAAACTACCAAGGGGGGCGGTATAGAGACGTTGCGGCTAGAACCCGTGGCTCTCGTTATTGTAAGTCTAGTATGAAAATTGAGATTCCAAAAGAAATTGGGCTTCCTCAATTCCATGGAGGGAGAAAAAAAGAGGTTATAGAAGAAATTTTAGTTGAGGGAGATGTAGGAGATTCTATCGACGATGTATTAGAGGAAGAGTCCGATAAAATATTTTTGGACACAGATTCATCGTTGTTGCAGTCAGAAATTCATTGGGATTCACCTCCAAAATTCGATGAGTACCCGGATGAGGAGAAAATTGTCATTCATAACGTGATAGAAAATATGAATGATGAATTTGTGGAAACTGAGAAGAAGTTTGTTGCTATCCTTGACAAAGTTGATGGTTTGGATTCAATCGATGGCGTCTTGAACGTGGGAAAAAAGGCGATCAAAATATGCCCATCTTTAGGATTCGAAGTATCACAATTTATCGATCCTTTTTGGGAATTTATTGAAGATTTTGCAAGCAGCAAATCATGTGTTTCATACCTAACAATGGAAATTGTTCCTCTAATTTTTGAAGATTTCTTTTTGGAGTTTGGCTTCGGAAAAATCAATTTGAAGTACAAGATGGAAGCGGACAAGGTTCGGAGAATTCAATTGTATAAACTCGAGGACGAGTTTCTTCAAGCAGAGGAGGATGATGCAGACCGGGTTGCGTCCACATGGATGGACAGGTTGCGTCCACGTAGGCCTAAAAAGGCCTAAGAATCGACAAGTGGGTTGTCGGTATCGATACTGCGTTTGTGCTGTATCGATACCAGGGCGCTAGATGGCGAACAGAATCAACCCGTATCGATACAGGATTCTCCCTGTATCGATACCGAGTGTCCTAAATTCGTCCGGTTGGCTTACCATGATATTTTGCTGTTATTTCCGAATTTTTTCCTTTTTGGTAATTTTCGTTTTTCATTGATTTGACTTCCTTTTTCGGAGTAAGTCAATTAGGGTTTCTAGTTTTCTATATAATAAGTTGTAAGCCTAAACGGCTAGGGTTGGTTATTATTGAATTAAAGAAAACGAGTTTTTACTCATATTGTGATCGTTTAAGGAGGGAGTACCTCTGGGTCGATCTTATTGTTCGCGTTTCTCTTGCACGATTTATTCTGTTCCATAGGCTGCGCTGCATCAATGATTACTACGTACAGAAAGGAGTTTAACTAGAATAATTGAATTTTCTTTTGGTGCGATGATGCCTGAGGGAAAATCGGACCCGTGAGTGAAAAAAAAAAATTGCTAGTAAAGGAGTTTAACCAGAATCTCAAATTTTGAATAGAAGTCAAAGATTTACATCCTTGCAGATGGCTCGTGATCATAAGTAACTCTCAAACGACCCTTCACAGAGTCAACTACGCGTATCAAGCACATGGCCTGCTGTTCACAACTCTCCTAATTATAATAAGAACAAATTAATTAAAAGCCAAAACCAGGTTTGTTAGATGTGAAGAATGAGATAAAAATTCATATTAATCATGACTTTCATAAACCTAATTGGTCCACTTCCACCTGTAAATTATTTTTATTGTATAAATAATTAAAGACGTAACCAGACCAATTTACTATCATGCATGCTTAAAAAATACCCGGTTAAAACTACAGAAAAATTTAGGCCCACTACTACAAAAATGGTTAAAGATGACATATAAAAAATGAAACAATGACAGTTTTACAATAAAAAAATATGAGGGTAGAGTTTTGATATCAGTCTATCCTAAAAATTGTCATCTTTGCGATATAAGATGACAGTTTAGAATAAAAGTGACATTATTATCTCTTTTTTTAATGTCAGTTTTTGCTTAAACCCGACATTAAATTAAACAAGACACTTCCAGAAGCCCATATGAAAATTTCAAAAATATAGTATAAATATTTTTGGTCTTTTGTCAACCACAAGCGTGGTAGCTAAGTTGGTAACATACGTGGGCGAGGAACTCAAGGTCTTGAGTTCGAGTCTTGGGGCAAACAAATATTAGCTCGCCACACAAATGCTACGTAGGCCCACGCGAGTGCCACATGTTGGAACTATAATTTTATTTTATTTTTTTGTAATGGAGGATAGATAAGATGATAGTTTAAAACCGTATCGTTTATTGCAAAGATAACACTGTCATTTTATATGTTTGAATGACATGCATTTTCTGACGGGCATAACAAATATAGCCTTTTAATGACACCTCCAAAGATGTTAGTTTTAAAATTGTCATCTTTTGTGTGCCACATGTTGGAACTATAATTTTTTATTTTTATTTTTTTGTAATGGAGGATAGATAAGATGATAGTTTAAAACCGTATCGTTTATTGCAAAGATAACACTGTCATTTTATATGTTTGAATGACATTTTCTGACGGGCATAACAAATATAGCCTTTTAATGACACCTCCAAAGATGTTAGTTTTAAAATTGTCATCTTTTGTGTTTAATGATACTTTTTGACTATCATGATTTAAGATTTTTGTAGTAGTGGCCAAATGAGCTGAAATCTGGACCGTTTATCCGAGTAACGGACAGCTTGGATTTTTCGTCTTTATTAACAAAACTTTAAGTTTGACTAATAATTTTATACTTTTTAGATTCATCTCGTCGAGACAAGCCAAGAAACTACAAAAAAATCGACCAAAAACTAACAAATGCAAAAATTTCTTGAATAAGGACAAAACCAAAAAAATCAAAAAACTAATTTTTTTAATTTACCCAAACCAGGCCTAACTTTGATTACCTAAGGAGAAGACCCGGTGGAGGAGGATATAAACTAATATTTAAAGCAAGTCAGCATCTTCTTTATTTTAAATAGTCCGTTAATGTCCTTTAAAGCTTCGTGCGCTTCCAATTCCTCTATCCCGCAGCTTAGTTAGCCAGTCTTCAGAGCCCTTCAACTATCGGTACGCATTCAACTCTCTCTCTCTCTCTCTCTCTCACCACAGGCAATCCCTTTCTATGTGTTTCTTGGTTGTTCTGATTCGATTAACCGTCATTATTTTGTTTTTATCCGGTGGATTTCTCTGCAAATATTATAAATGGAATCTGTTCTTTTTTTTCCCTGCTGGGACGGTTGATTGATTTTAATGGCTTGTATAGTTGTATTACAGAAATTACTCGATCTGGTGCTTCTTCTTTTTTATACGCGACTTCTCTAGTTCTTTCTTGGGTTATTGATCAGGCCAGAGTCTAGAACAGTCTCTTCAAGAGACAAGAGTTCAAGTTCAACAAATTAAATTCTTTGTTCGATTCTCTTGATAATAATTTTACAAATTTTTAGTTGTGAGCTGTTGCCTATTGGAGTGTTCCATGCCAAATCAAGTTTTTACTTAATTTTTTTATTCAAATCTGGTGCTTTTTTTTCCAAGGTCGAAAAAAGAAAGAAATCGTAGATGGAGCCAGAGAGTAGAGGTAGCATTGCCTTCTTCACAACGTTTCGACCACCGGTGCCGCTGGACATATTCTCGTGCCCGCAACAACCGACGTCGATGCAAGATGAGCTTCACATGACTGACGGAGTGTCCTACAATTACAACGGCCAAGTCATTCCATCGGCGGCTCTCAAGACAATTCTCAAGCGCCCAATATTAATGGCTTCCAAATTCAAAGAGGCCGATGTAAACTCAGGTCGTCTCTCTGGCATGGTTTTCGTCTCCGAAAGAGCTAGCAACCTCGAAACGCTCCACATAGCTCTTCGCTTCAATGACGACCCAGTGAACCCACCCACAGTCTTCAGTTTCGCTGACGTTTTTGGCACATTCAATGGTGTTCGCATGGAAGACAGTGGCTCCATTTCCGGTGATTATCTCGTCTATGTCACCACCAAGGACCCCGCTAAACATCGTCGTCAGCCCTGGACTGCCGTTTATAAAACCAATCTTAAGACCGGGAAAACCGACCGCCTCACCCCATCAGGTTCCGTCCTTCTCCTTCCTTCCCTCTCTCATTCTTTTACTGCTACCACTGTTAATTACTACGTAGAAGTAGAACTATCTCAGATATAGCATGCCTTTTTTTTTTTTTTTTTTGTGATGAACGTAGAGAAAGAAAGTTGATTTTCTCCTGATTCTGCATGCATCAACAGAGCAAGCTGATTTAAGCCCCTCAGTGTCACCGTCCGGAAAGAAGATAGCGGTGGCGTCGTTCGAGCAAAAGGGTGGTTGGGATGGGGAGATCGAAGATCTAAAGACTGACATTTTTGTGATGGACGTAGAAAGCGGTGGCGTAGGCAAAGAGATGGAACGCAGGTTGGTTGTAAAGAATGGTGGGTGGCCGACGTGGGGAAGTGACAACGTAATATTTTTCCACCGCAAGGATGGGGATTTTTGGGGTGTGTACCGAGCCGACATTAGCACTGGTGTCACCTCTCGTGTGACCCCAGACGGAATTGATGCAAGAACTCCGGCAGCCATCAATGCCACCACAGTGGCAGTGGCAACTATTCGCCAGCCATCAAAGTTGGGAGACGTCCGTGTCGAAGCACAGTATCGACACATTGAGATGTTTGATTCAACTCGACAACAACAAAACATACAAATCACTCAGAAAACCAGACCAAAGGCTGACCATTTCAACCCCTTTGTGATAGATGGTGGGAAGCGCATCGGTTACCATCGTTGCCACAGTGAACTTCTCAAGGTACCAACCGCCACTTTTCAAACTTTGAATTCCTTTTCTGGCAATTACTATTTAAGAGGAGCCTATTTAATTAATTGTGACAGAGTGGAGACGATATCCAAAGACAGTTCCACAAGCTCGAGTCTCCGCATCCAGATGTAGGACTATTTAGGGTGTCGGGAGTGTTTCCAACATTTTCCCAAGACGGCTCCAAGCTTGCATTTGTTGACAATGAGTTCAAGGCCGTGTGGGTAGCCGATAGCCAAGGGTTGCGTGTTGTTTTCGAGGTATAACAAGTATATATTGTATGTATTAATGCGGAATTGTATTTATCATTGATAGCTCATGAGTTTTGTTTATGTAGACGAAAGGCCGGGACAACATCTTCTCGCCAGTTTGGAACCAAGATCCACAAAAAGATATACTGTATGTATGCATGGGACCTTCTTTCCATGCTGACCAAACAGTGAACATCTTCGCCATCCCCGTCGTGGCCCGTGGTCAAAAGGTTCGTAAACAGCTCACAAAAGCCTCCAATAATGCCTTCCCATCCACCAATCCAGACGGTAACTTCCTACTTGTTCCTTCTGATTCCTTTCCAAATAGCAATTATAATAGAAAAGTATATAATTGGCTTCTCTCCGAGCTAATATGTTGTTCAAGAATTGGGGGAGGCAAGGGCGGATCTACCCACGGACTACGGTGGGCTGTAGCCCAGGTGAGGTCGAGAAAAAGTATTAAAAAAAAAAAATTACATGTGGAATTTTAGTCAAATAAATTTTAGCCCGCCATATTTTTGTTGTGTAGCCCAACTCATGTCCGGTACGATGTTCAGAACCTTAAATAGCCCAAGGCAGAATAGGTTCCTGGATCCGCCCTTGGGGGGAGGACTCGGTTTATCCATTAAGTATTTTAAATATTTTGTTAACTTAATGATGAGCCCATTACATGTTGATCTAAGTAATCCATGTTCATGTTTTGTTGAAGGAGAGTAAGGAGGCTCTGCTTTTGGTTGGGTATGTGGTTGAGTGGTCCCCTGTTTTTTGGTTTGGGGGGTGGGTAGCTAGCCTTGCTAGCTTTGTATTTCTTTTTTTTTGTGAAAGCTAGCTTTGTGTTTGTTTGTGTTGTTTTGGCCATTGGGCTTCCCTTTTGACCTATATATTCATGTTACCAATTTAAAAAAAAAAAAGCCCCACTTCAAGTTCAATTCATAAAAGAAATCCTCATACATTGTTTCACCAATCCCTGAGCAACCAATTAGCAAGTCAGCAACCAAGTATTATAATTATAATATGCTTTTGAATTACAAAAGACCCTTTATAAAAATAATAATAATAATAATAATAATAATATGGTTTTCAATATTTGTACGGATGGGTTTGAAATTGTAACAGGGACGAAATTAGTTTTTCGATCTACAAGAGATGGAGGCAATAAAAATCACAAGAATCTATATATAATGGATGACGCACAAGCAGGGGAGTATGGAGATGGCACAATAACAAGGCTAACAAATGGGCCTTGGACCGACACACAATGCGAATGGGATCCAAGGGGAGATTGGATAGTATTCTCGTCAACCCGTGACAAGCCTAAAGATGCACCAGAAAATGACAATAAACTTGACCCAGGATACTTTGCGGTGTTTCTAGTTAAATGGAACGATCCGTCAGTGGTGGTAAGAGTGATGGGAAGTGCAAGTAATCTTGCAGGACATGTGAACCATCCATTCTTCAGTCCGGATGGAAATACCATCGTTGTGTCTTCAGATCTTGCTGCAGTGTCTGTTGATCCCATCTCTTTACCTCTCATTGAGCACTCTGTGAGGCCTTATGGAGATATCTTCACTTTCGACATTGACCGGGATGACATAAATAAAAACAAGGATGTGAAGAAGTTCAATCGCATCACACATAGTAGGTATGAGAATTCCACTGGTACTTGGACCATGTTCTCAACTCAGGACCCGAATGCAGCATGGAACCTATTTTTTAACGAAGTCGGAGCCTACACTCCATCATGCCCTTATGCATATGCTGAAGGAGGCGAAAGTTGGCACATGAAGGGCCACTTTTGCATCCCAAAATGATGATGGTGATTGCCTTTGTGTTCCTATCTACTTGTCTTGTTTTCATCCCGTATGCTTTCATTTGATGTTCCAATAATATCGCCATCTTTATTGCAATGATGCAATTTCAATGTACGAGCCCTGGCTATAGAATTGTATGCTCAAGCGCTGCTTGTTATTTTCAAACTTGGTACCATGGAAAGCAAATCTTGGTTGTCGTTTTCAAAATGAAATTTATAAATTAGTCTTAGATGCGCACTACGTATACCCTACCTTACTCTTAACTTATTGAAAATTGTTTAGAATGCCTCTCTTCACATCTCTTCTTGAATATTTAAGCCTTTAGATATATTTATCCATATACCATGTCATCAGCAAACAGAATACACCACAATATATTATCGAGTATGCCATATTGTTAGAGTTCGTACATCGATAATGTTAGTAAAAAGATAAGTACTTAAAAGCCAATTCTCGATGTAACCCAATTGATCAGAACTTGCAAGTCTTTTCATTGATTTTTCTTACACAACCGGTAATACCATTATACACTTCTTTAACCAAATTCACATCTATCTATTTTAATATATAAAAGCAGAACCTTTTCTGAAGACTTAACGAGATGTTTTTCTTTTTTGAACAATGACAAGAAAACCACACAATCATTCAAATATTTCTTTCCAACTACTAGGGCTAGTAGATGAGATGAGCTATTCGGCTCAGCTTGGGCTCGACTAGTTTAACCTCGTTCAATTTAGAGTTCGTTTACCTTTTTGGATTCCTCTCGTCGAGACGAACCAATAATAAACAAAAAATCAATGCAAATCTAACAAACGCAAAAAAAAAAAAAAAAAAAAAAGAAGGTCAAACTAACTTTTTAAGCCAAAACCTTAAGCGCCAAATTTTGGCTTTGGCATGAGATTTGACATATGGGTGGAATTGATCCTAGAGGGAAAACCATACAATCATACAGGCTTTGAGAGTTTGGGTCCAACCCCAAAAAGGATCATAGATTGAGACCACGACCCTCAAAAGGCCCAACAGCCCAGGCCTACAAAGATTTTGGGCGCACCCAAAGTTCGAATTGATTGGTTGTACCTATTCAAATGGGAAAGCATTTAATTTAAACCATGTACAGATAGATGCATAAGTTAATGCTTTCTGGACTTTAGGCCTTATTATCAATTACACATATGGTTAAAAATTAATTGCATTTCCATCTTAAATAAATGAATATCTGACCAAGCACAACTGACAGATAATGCTTACCAATTATCACTAAATTCCCTTCACTTTTCCACACAAAAACCCACGTATTGCAAATGGTAGGAGATTACATCCGACAAAAAAGACAGTTGAAAGGGTGGTTTTGAACACTCAGAGAGTCTCGAAGAATACACCAGACCCTTCTGCTACTGCTACTCGTAAATTCTCAAAGTAACTCTTCGCCTCTCGAAGTTTTTTATTATAGCAAAAAACAACAACGAGAAAGAATAAA
This sequence comes from Vaccinium vitis-idaea, assembly GCA_963854785.1. Lineage (NCBI taxonomy): Eukaryota > Viridiplantae > Streptophyta > Magnoliopsida > Ericales > Ericaceae > Vaccinium > Vaccinium vitis-idaea. The sequence continues at coordinate 635,262 of OY978220.1, forward strand.
AAAAAAATAGTAAAGAGCTATTGTTGGTCCCACCTTTCTTTAGTCATTGTATATCTTGTTTGACAAATTAAGTTGCTACACTGTCACGAAACTAAGAGAATCTGCTTTTCCAAGGCTGTATTAATTACCAACCGTGCTATAAAAACACAATAATCTGTGCATTGCCTACTCTCACAAAAAAGAAAATACAAATCCATAGTTTCAATAGAAAGCTTCATTAATCCCTCTACTGCATTTTCTAGAGTGAAGATGTTGCGAATGCAAATGTCGTTGCCAAACCAGTGTATGTTAGGATCCGATTCAGATACTGAATCTGATGATCTAAGCAAATATTTTAGTGCCCTGGCACCACACAGAAACACCAAAGGAAAAGGCATTGAAGAGGATACTGCTAGCCAAAGTGTGAAGGGGTGGAAGGAAGATTTCGGTAACCATTTATCACTTTCTCTTCCAATCGTTTTATGTACATCATTTTCTGTTTTCCTTTCGAATAAAACATCCATAAATTTTGCATTCAAATTGATATATTTGAGGCAATTTGTGTCGTTGCTTGAATTAGGATATGTGATAATTCTCAACAAAAGAAATGAATCAAGAAATAAATTTTGTTTTCGGATCTCACCACATACTTAATATAACAGTGAATAATTTGCACTGTCTAATAGCTTAAAATTTTAGATGAGTTGGTGACTAAACTTGACAATTTTCAATTAGCTCTCTAAAGCCTAAGTGTTAGCAGAATTAAAATCAAGTTTTTCAAGTAAATAGCTTTTAAGAAATAAACTTTTGAAGCTAGTTGCCTCCAATTTCCTAAGGCCTTACATCTTCCCAAATTGTATGAATTTTCGATTCGTTATATTTATGGTCTACATTAGCAAATTTTGAATCCATATTATACGCATAATTGACTTTCGGGAATATGATCTTGGAACAAAGTGTTTTGGTAACCAAATTTACCTATTCATCTCATATTGTCAATCTCTACAACTTTGTCAAAAATAGACATTTATGCTCTCACACTTACTCATCTCAGGTGTGCTTGAGTAAATATTGTGCGTGGTTCTAGACATTTTGTATCATTAACTTTCGTCACGAAAGACTACAAGAACTAACACTTTCGGAATGCAGAATCATTAGTGAGACATGCAGAAATGTATCAAGACTACATAAAAGAGATCAAAATCCCAACAATCCGAGGGTCAATCATCCCATTCAACACATGGCAAGAACTAGCAAAATCAATCAAGCAATTGTACAAGCAGCCACTGCACTACCTTACCAATGTACAAATGAAGCAGTGGGACAAAGCAAGACTTGACACTGAGCAAGAGCAGGTTCCAATGGACAGTTTTATGCATCCTGCTAAATCTGAGGCTACCGTATGGCTTATTGAAGAGATCCACAGGCAAAACACATCTCATCTTTTTCTTGCTAAAATTTGGTCCAATGACCCCTTTTACCATGCATTTGTGGATCCATTTTATCAGTAATGGATGGAAAAAGGGAAGAAGAATATTTATCAGTTTGGCGTTAATTATCAGTCTGTGTTAATTTGTACCTTGTATTTTGAATTTACACAAGAAATTTGTGGGTCCAATAATAGACATATATATTCATGTGGGCCTCTATTACTTCATATAATCTCAAGATAAATGTTACAGGTAATGAAAAATGTACATAAAATCTAGGTCCCTCTTGTAGTCTGTAGATACCAAAAAAGATTTACTATGCTCACATTAAATGTTGTGTTCTCATGGTATATGTTAGTGATAGATTTAAGACATACTCACATTAGACGTACGTCTCATTTGTTTGGACCAATATCTAATGTGATTATAGATAAGATTTTGAGGCATACTTTTCAGTATTCGTAACTATTGATGATCTCAGTTTTTTGGGGGAAGTCATATAATCTCACTTTGGATTACTTAACATAATAAAAATATTGCTTGCCGGAAATCCTGAGGGAACCGATCGGAATTGTACCAATAGGGTACAGACGGGCCGCGGGACCCACTTATGGGTCCCGCACAAATGATCCAAACTTTAAAAAATATATATTTTTTTTTCGAGTGGCCACGCTAGAAATCAGCTCAAAAAGATACCTGCAATTAGTTGATCCGATGTACCCATTTTTCATTCAGATTACAGGCCCTCTCGGTTATTACGAGAGGGCCTGTAATCTAGATTGCTCTTCTCCTTCCGTCATGGATAAAAGGTGGTTGAGGAAGATCTCCCTCTCGCTCCTTCATTTTTGGACCACGGGAACAAATCTAGGTTTTGTCTTGGGTCTCCAATCTGGCTTGGCAACGGTTTTTCAAGCCCTCTGACTGTGATAGTGGAGGCGTGTGCAGCTGATCCGGCTCCGATCTCCGATCCAAATCTAGCCTATTGCAGCGGGAACAAGCTTACCACTTTGGATTCCATGGACTCTCTTCTCCACCAACCTCTTTGGGTTCCGATACCGTCATATCTTTTTGTTGTATTTTGTTTTTTGTTTTGTTTTGATGTTTCTTTGTTTTTCTTTTTCTAAATTTTTTTTTTCTTATTAATGGGATTATGCTGTGAAGTTGGTAGCCTTCTTAGAAAAACAGTCCAAAACAAAATTCAACAGAAGCAGCCTGATGATAGTGCATTTAAAGGAGACATAATAAATCTCTCTGGCATTATGTATTAGTTCATCAAAACGCACGTATGAGTATCTATTCAAATTAATCTTTCTACAACCACACACAAGTGCATATGCATACACACACAATCACATCCACTGTCCACACTGTTAGTTGTTTTATAAAGACAACAAATAAACAAAAAAAAAAAACTGGTTTATTGTTTTTTGCCAAAGCACCCCTTAGGGAAAGTTATTCTGTGAATTCAAAGCTAGAACAAACAAAATCTGAATTGGATTGCAGATGTACAAAATTGGAAAAGAAATTAACTCCATTCAAAGGTGAAAATTTAATGGGTAATTTTAAAAAGTGAGGGTAATTAATGAAGCATCTGTAATTGCTTACTATACATTCTATGTTCCAATACTTATTGCGAAAGATAAATCCATTTTACTAATCCGACCAATTCAGCCCCAGACCTATCGATTTTGGGCTTCAACTGAGAAATAGCTAAGCAGATTTGCCCTTTTCATAAATGTGACTGGACAAGAATCGACCAAGAAATTTATACATATGATGGGGGAAGACGAGTATACAGCAGTATACAGAAAACAGACCTCCTAACATCTACTATAAAGTATACCCAACACAAAAACCCCGGTTGCTATATGGTTGATTATAAAACTGAACGCGACGAAGCCGAATAGTTATGTTCGCCAATGCAGCTGATCATCGGAGTCTTTCCTGCTGAGCAGGGGAAGAATGGGAATCTTCTATACGTCTGGTGATCAAAGAAATACCATATTGGGAGGCACTTGAGGCAGCATGGTACGATGTCACAGTCAGTTGCATAAACTTCGGAAGTGCATAACCTAAATAAAAAAAAATTAATATAACATAAATCAGATACAAAGGTCCAGTGAAACAAAAACAGAAAATGGATATGAAGGTTTCAGTGACACAGGAAAAGCCCGAATCATGCAATGTTTCCATTGAAATCTAACCTTATGACACAACAGATTCAACTACAGGTGCCTCAACTGAAATTTAGATATGGCCAATATATGAACAAAGGGTCAAGCAAACATACAATAGCATTCCCATGGTAAGTCTACGCTTAAATTCAGCTGCTTTGAATTATGAATGAGCTTACCAAGGTCAACAGCTGAATATATCCAGCTCAAATACCTTCTCTCCTTAAGGAAAAAAAAAACTTCTTGGTTGCCATTACAGTCAATACAAGTGATCAACAAGTTAGCTCGCTAGAAAACAATAGGTTTCATAATTGTTCCTAATACTCGGTTTGATCGCCAAACTCCTTATCCTTTTTCAATTTGACTCTAGTTCTCACTCAATGCAGTTATGTTAACAAGTAAAAAAAATTAGTGACACTAGAATACATGTCAGCAGTGCCCTTGAACTGAAGTATAATACATTTCCAATAATTCTACAATACAAATTAATCAAGCTGTATGGGGTGGCCATAAGATACATTAGTCCAAAAAAATTGTCCCACTTAAAACTTAAGTGGGTAATAATTAAAGAATTTCCTCTTTTACCCTTCCATTTGAAATTACTAGTACTAAAATAAATAAATAAAAAAGCTAATGATTGAAGGGTAAAATAAGAAAAGTAGGCTTTTAAAAGTGCAATGATTGTGTTTCTTTATTTAGCTGGAATACCCAAAAGGGACTATTAAATAGGAACGGAGGGAGAACTTATAGTTGGCTAGAAACAAACACACTGCATGAAGAACCAGGAACAAGAAAATCAAATTAATCTACGAAATACAACTCTAAGACTTTCTAAAGGGACAAAATAAAAATTCAGGCCACTAATATTGGTAAAAATTACAAAACGGTTTTTGGATTGAACATAATGCTATGTTATACACCAGATATAAGAACATCATTATTTTACTTTTAAGAATAACAGTGGACCTTGCATACCTCGAAATGCAACACTTGCAGAAGAGAACACTAGCAGTGGAGGAAGCCGCACAGAAAAAGTAAACAAATGATGAGATAAAGCCGATGCACATGGGAAGACTATACAAGTAATTGACTTGTTCCATAAATAGAAGCCTGATGAGTTCATTTCAACATCCATAATCATAAAGAATTGGAGCGGCATAAAAGAGGTACAAAGGCCATACACCAACAAGGAAAGGAAGCCACTTTGGTCCTTTTACATGTTTCTGAACATATGGTATCCCTGAAATCAAATAATGATAAGTTAGATAATACATAGAGGCATTAAGTCATTAACAAATAAACAAAGAGAGTAATTTAATCAAATCTGTATTGAAACCATGAATTGTACTGAGAAACCTGCCAATTCCAGAGCCAGCCTATTCAATTGAATGTGTCAAGGTATATAAGAAAGCAGAAAAGCTAGTAAAAAGGAAAGCGAAAGTTAACAGCTTTACCAAAATCAGATAAGGTTCATAAGGAACTTGGAGAAACTATTCCAAGTAGTGAATGTGACAACCAGTGAACGTTTGTTGCTTTGAACACTGTTACGATATGTGGCACACCATTCATTCATTATGAATCATTAGGATCACTTCTTCACAGTGCAAACATATTTGATACCAGCTGATGGCAAATATCTTGCCCGAACAAACAAAGTAGAACATAATAACAGTAGCACTAAAGTAGGTGAAATCAAGCATTCCTCGAAATCCCCTTTTCAGGAGTGCGCAAACTGAGAAAAACAATAGTTGATTAGAAGAATGCTGAGGACTACAAAAGCACATCGAGACAGGAACCATTTAGTAGTCCACAACTCCACAAGATGTACGAAAAGTAGAATTGCATGTTATCAAAGTGTCCGCTTCTCAGGACAACTGTTTTTAATGGACTAGCACAATGCCAGGATCCAGTAAAACAAAGAGTATCCAAAAAGCTGCACCCCCAGATTTTCAAGCCACGAGTCTTTGCAAAGATACCAAATCACCCTTCACATTACTAAGGACTGATGCAGTAACGAAAAGCTCACACTTCCACATGTCAAAATCAAAGCAAGTAAACATCAAAAGCCACATGTATCAGGGTCAGATATGAGAATTTAAGGTCCTAAAACAAGAAAACAATCTACTCCGAAAATTCAAGAAACCACTACAACTTTTAGTTGTACAAACTAAGCCCTAGATGTTATCCGAGGTGGGATCATGAATTGCTAGTACATTACCGAACTCAAAATTTGTAACATACAAACTAAAGTGTGGTGTAAATATGTAAATCCATTTCAAACTCCAAGTAATTAATTTCCTTAGTCCTTAAACAAAATCGTCATTAACAGTATTCAAAACGTAGAAACTAAAAGCAAAAGTTAAATCATTGGAAAATTTGCGGGTAGGCAAACTAGGCTCACACTGCGGCATCTGAATTATATTTCGAAGCAAAATCCAGTTATAAATGTTCTTTCCGACATTTACAAAGCTCGAGGAAAAAAGATATTGATTGTATTTGTAATCAAGCCGTCTAAGGTGTAGGGTCATTCTCAAACTTTGCGATTAACACAACTGAAAGAAACTCCAATGAATTTAAGATATTAAAAATTGACATCCCCAAACACATCATCCATATTTGTATCACCAATACCATCCTTCATATTTACATGTTACAAAATATAACCCTGCAGAATACACACGTTTATAACACAGCCAAAAAAACCAGTATGTCCAATTTACCAAAAAAATGGGGAAAACATAAGAATACTTACAACAGAGCTAGCGTCATGTAGAACTGAAGTGATGTGCCCATTCACCGTTTGTCTGATTCAACATGGAGAAAAAAGAAGACAAGTTAGCCGTCAAACATTCGTAAGAACATCTCAGGTAAGAATTAGCATAGCAACATATATAATTATGGCGCTATACAAACATACGAATAGACTATAGAGTATAGAGAGGGGAGAGAGAGAGAGAGTGAGTGGTGTTAGGGTTTAAGAGAGAGAGAGAGAGAGAGAGAGAGACGGGGAGGGGATCGAGGGGATCCTAAGCCAGGGTTGATGGTTGGTTCATGGTAGAGGTTGTTGATATGACACCTGCTATATGAGCTCCACTCAGCTCATTTCAGTTCACTGTTATGAGTCGGTTTCTTTTCCTTTTCTTGTAATTCTGTTGTAACCGCAAAGTCAATTTTAAATTTAAACCAATTTGTGGAACGGCCACCAAATGATCAAAGCAATGACGAACTGGCATGAGATATTTCATTGCCTTTTATCTTCAATCATAATAGAAGACATATTAAGACACCCCCGGTACAATCAAATTGAAAGGTATCAAGAGTATCCATTTCTATGAACTTCACACTTGTCTAAATTGCAACCTTCTTTTTATATTTTCTTGCTTTTGTTATTGGTATCAGAGTTACTAGTTATTAGTAAAACAGAAGAAAATCAACATTGGTAAAAAGCTCAATAGCAAGACTAAGCTATAAATTATTGTGAGTATTTCTCTACTACAATCATTTACTTGTTTTGTGTTATTTGTTTTATGTTACACTTTTAGCTGTTGCAAAACCCATATGCTTAGAGCGTGTTAAAGCCCATATTACCCTTCTGTTCAAGACCTTTTATCATAAAACGTTTAGGCCAGTTGAACTTTAGGGAGGTTTTAGGCACCAAACACACCACTCTAAGAGGATTTAGGTACCCGCATCAGTCTAAAATGGCACTAAACAAGGAAGACATTACTTGTGTAAATTTTGTAGAAGATAATATTAGAGATAATTATGAGCATCTAGTTCATATTCCTAAACAAGGAATTACAGTTGATTTTAGGCTCAATATTTGCTCCCTCAAAATCCCGTCCAGACGGGTGTTATGGCCGTCAAGACGGCACAGTTTTCGCTTGGATTTCCTATAAAAGAAAATATTTTTTACATCGGCGGTGCAAACTTATAAAGTTTTCTCCAAATCTATTGCATTGCGCCATGTGTCCATATTCTACTTTTTGGGACCACAGTTTGGACACATGGCGCAATATAATAGATTTGGAGGAAACTTTTGTTTACACCGTCAATGTAAATAATGTTTTCCCTTTCTAAAAATTGGTTTTGGAGTTTCATATTTGGTTTTGGATTTTATATGCATAGGAAACATAATATCACATGGATTCTGGCTTGGCTTTAAGTAGTAATCTGTGGCTATGAATATAGCCTTATTCTCTCCATTAGGGTTTGGACTGCTTGAGTGCGTCCCTTCAAGAGGCCCCTTGTGGGTGTCATCAGAAAATTAGAGTTCTTGGTTAGATCTTCATGGTTCTTTGGTTGCCCCTCTTTGGTGGGTTTGAGAAGTTCTTTGTTCGCCTGCAGAATATGTTTGTCTGTGTCTCTTGATTAAAACCTTAGGGGTTTGTGAGACTTGATGAGAGATAATTTGTTTTGGTGAGAGATTCCAATTGGGTTTTGGTTACAAAACTTGTATTTGGAATTGGTAAGTGTCTCTTTGTGAGAGCTTTGTTTGTTTGTCATCATTGTAGTTCTTCAGAGCATTGTTCTCTTCACATAGTGGAATTGTCTCTCATATACTTGCCTTGTGGAGTAAGTTTACATCCGTAAGCCGAACCACGTAAATCTTGGTGTCTCTTATTTGTTTTGGTCATCATTTGGTTTTCTCCGTTTGATTTCGCATATGCTTGGTTTGTTACCTGATGTAGGTTAATATTTCGCAATTCTATAGCCATATGAATTATATTTTTATTAGTAGAAACGTTTTATTTTAACCAAGATTTTCTAGAGGTATTTAGTTTCCTAATTTGTTTTAATCTAGTATTCCTTTTTTTTTTAGGTTTCTTGGTTAAAAAGAATCAGGGTTAAAAATTTAATTTTCCTTTTTAGTAACTTAGCATTTAGGAAGTTTCTTGTTTGCCGCTTGTTTTGACAAGATTTCTTTTATTCGCTAGTATTGAAATTTAGGAATATCTCAAATCTTTTTATTTTGGTAATTATTGAGTCAATTAGGGATTTACCGGTATTCAGCTTCCAATTTTGCTGATTCTTTTTTGGTCTTAGTTTTCTAATATAAAAGGAGTTGTAGGGTGGCAGTAGAATTCGGTTGTTGATAAATTAAGAAAATCGAGTTTTTACTCATCATCGTTGGTTCAAAGAAGGAGCTCCTCTGGCTCAAACATTAATCGTATTTCTTCATGCAAATATTTAGTAAAAGGAGGCTGCTCTGCATCATTACCTTTCCAATATCATGACCATTATCAATCTTTGGGTTGCGGTTGACTTCTTAGGGGCCTGTCTCACAAAACCTTCTTTCCCCTATTCTAAGAGCGAGTGAGCATACCTTCAGTTTTTTTTTTTTTCTTGACGAGAGAATCTAAAAAATATAAAATAACTGAGTGGGCAATCTCATCCAATTTGGGTCGAGATTGAAGGCATATATGGTGATCCTCTGTTCTTTAGGAGAGAAACCATTCGTTCTCTTCTGTGGCATCTCAGTTCCCTTGCTATCAGGGCAATTCAATTTAGTACACAGATGACTACGAGGAGATTATGAGATACTCCATTAGCCTTTTGGCCTATAGACATGGGTATCTAGGTGATAAGCCCCCGATAGTGTAAATAAAGGGGCTTATCTACCTCATTTTTGTCACACACACGCGTATAACTTGTTTTATTTGATTGATATTGTGCTTAGGTTGTGTTTTTGTCGTTCACAGGTTTTTCGGAAGAATAAAGCATCTCTTTGGTGTCGTGACTCGAACACGAGTCAATCCGTTACCCAAGGTCCAAGGACACGTGGCACACCGCTACGGTGCCAAGAAATTCACGAGAAAAGTCATGGAAGAAGGCCAAGTATGCCTGAGCAAAGGCCCAAGTCAAGTTGAGAACGAACGGGCGAAGATCATATCTTGAGCAACTCCTATCGATAGGAGAATTGGCCCCATCGATAGGAGAGGGATCAGATTGGCCATCATTTTCTACCAAGCAACTCCTATCGATAGGAGAATTGGCCCTATCGATAGGACATGGATTAGTCTGGCCATTTTTGTGAAGCAGTGAAGTCCTATCGATAGGAGAGGGATCAGATTGGCCATCCATGCACAAAAGAGTTCTCCTATCGATAGGAGAATAAGTCCTATCGATAGGACCTGGGTTTTTCAGCCAATTTTTGTACCCGACCAAGTTAAGAGTACTTGGGGGCTTTTTGGACATTTCAATTGTAACTTTGGGACTATAAAAGGCCCCAAACTTCAGAAAATTAGGGTATCTTACATTTTTCACCTTCTCTCTCTACCTCCCTTCTTCTTCCCCACCCATTTTCTCTACATTCTCTCTAGAAATTAGTCTTCAATCTTCAAGAACTAAGGCTACAGCCTTCATTAATGTTGTAAGCACTTCTCTAATCTTTATAAATCCGTAGTTTATTTTCATTTTCATTATGTTTCACGTTTCCTTGTCATTTTTACTTAGTATGTTCATTTCTTCCATGATTATGTGTGAGTAGTGTAGCAAGGCTAGGTCATGGGGTGATTAGCACCCCATGACTTGGGTTATTTCTGTTCTTCTCTCAAAATGAGCGTTAAAAGTTGTTTGTTTAAGAGTTAGGGTTCAATTTTATGTATCAAAATTTAGTCTTGTTAATCTCTTTGATCTTGTGTAGGCAAGGGCTTGACTACTTGCCACACATGATGCTTAGAGCTATGGCATTCTAAGTGTTTGTAAAAATGCCTCGATAAACCCTACTCTTGATCAAACCCATTTTCTAGAATCCAAATGTGCTAAAATGTTAAATCTTTCGGTTAAGCATGTTTAACTATGTGATTTAACCGTGTAATCTTGAGAGGAACAGTTTAATTCAAGTTGTGGGTGTTTTGAACCCCTTGACTTTGCCTTTAGTTTAAATTAGTACACCCTTCATTTTCTAGTCATTTAGAGGTAGAGAGAGAGAACCACCAAACAAACCACCGTCTAAGTTGGCCGTCTTAACGCCAAAAATCTCATCGCAAGTCAATCTCATGCCGGTTGCATTTGATCCCTGTGGAAATCGACCCCGGACTTACCGGGTTACTATGCTTTCAACGACCTAGCCCTACGCTTGGGGCGTCCTATTCTACAACAACGCTAGGTCGCAAGCACTAGGCTTGTCTCTTTAGCCTAGAGGACAAGACCTTCTGAATGCTGTTGAGGTACTCACGCGGTGAAAGCATGTGTCACAAGTACTTAATTATGCAAGCCCGAAGGTTATTTCGGTTGGTTTGGTGCGTATGCGCTCCCCACACAATTGATAGGTTTTGATTGCTAGGCTACAAGAAATAATTTTCTTGTAAATCTCTTAGTTTCGACGTGGATAGCCTGTCTTTAACCCGACCGGAGAGTGAAGCAGTCAAGATGCGTGTATATCAGCCGGCCTAGACCCCCTGACTGTCGGGGAAAAGAAATTACGCAAGTAAAATGTTAGTTACTTGTCAAAAAAATTTGCATTTTTCCTATTGTGACAAAACCCGAAGCATGAGAATATAATAAATCAACAAAGAAAACGAGACACAAGATTTACGTGGTTCCCCCCCCCCCCCCCCCCCCCCCAAACACGAAGCTCTAGAGGTACATCTACGAGCGAAGAGCAAGAGAGGATTCACTATGAACGTGGAGAAATACACAGAGCTGGCTATACCCGTAACTCTCAGTTGAAGCACCCAACAGATATCTAGGGACAAATCTCTGAGGATCGACCTCTAGAGCATCAAACGTCTCACAAATACGATAAAGACACACAAAACCCTAATATCTAATCCCATGAACTAAAGACTAAACCAATGGAACAATTAAGAAACCCTAACACACTACGGGAAACCCCGTGGGGGCTCTCTCAAAGGGATTCACTCAAGAAGTCCAAAGCCCTAGGAGGCCACAAGGCTCCTATTTATAAATAAAAAAAAGTACAAAAATTAGGTTAAAACCCTACTTAAAACGCGCAGCCGCACAAAAACGAGCATCTCTTGTCCAGACAAAAGTAACCTAGGTCCGGACAAGCGAGGCAGAAACTTTCCAAATCATCCCAGACCCACTGGTCCGAACAAGACTTCCCTTGGTACGGACAAGTGATCCAACAAACGGCTTTTCGCACCAAATTTTCCACTTTTGTCGAACGGCTTGAATTCAATGAAATTATGCGGAAGCGTTCAATTTACTCCTAGAGGGGAGTGAATAGGAGTTTTGATAAAAATTACCAGTTTATGAAAATAATGACCGATTAAAAATTATTAAAAAAGAACTGGTTGTTTATCTTGACAATTTAAATCAAACCACAATTAGCAGAGTGAAATAAAATGGAGACAAGAAACACACAATTTATGTGGAAAAACTTAGGGTCCTAAATAACCCTAAGCCAAAACCACGGCCTAACACTACTGCTTTATTCTATTAATAAAAAAAAAAGTACAGATTGCGAAACAATAAAAACCATACCCCAAGCCTTTACCTATTCTCGCCAATCTCCGATGCTCCCAGAGCTTCATCAAGATTCAATAGATGAACCACATACTTCACGCCCGATCTCCGGATTCAACCGGCTCCGAAATTAATCTCCAAAAGATCCAACCACAGTAATATATGGCACCACGAAACATGAACACCAAATGATATTATATGAAAAGTGTTTGATTAAAAGAACTAAAAGCACAAAACAAAATATATAGTCTCTCCAAATTTTTTCCGTCAGAAAATGCATGTGCTGCAACTTTCAATGGCAATGACCTATATATATAGGAAAGATGAGACGACTATGTGCATGGCAAAACCAAATTATCGTTGATTTCTTTTCCAAAATAAATATAATAAAATCTTTCAAGAATATCAAATATTATATATTCTCTCTTTTGCCATTTAAAAAGATGTGTCTTACTTCTCAAGATTGTGATCCCATTGTAATCCCTTATATAGGCAAGAGAAATGTCAACCCCCAAAATAATATCTCGGTGATGCTTTCCAAAGAAAAATCAATAATAATCTTTTAATGATACCCATATGGAAAGACATAAAAGGAAAACCATTTGTTGATATAAATATATGTACTATATAGGAAACAAAATTTTTGGTGATTTAAAAGAAAATGTTTGATTGATATCACTATAGGGGCCGGATCCGGAGATACAACTTTTAACATATTTTTTGACACTCCATCTCAGCCTTTGAAATCAAGGGCTGAGATTAGATTACCCTCTCTCCTCCCACAACATCTTTGGCTAACGTTATCTCTCTCCCTTTGCCACCATTAACCACATAACCCAATCTCACGCAGGAAAAGGAGAGGGGGATGGGGAGAATCTCGATGGTGTGAAGATGGAGATATGGAACCAATGTAAACTCCACACGGTACAATTACTGCACAAAACTACCGAAATTGACTGTTAAAGGGGCCATTGCACACCTTTTCAACTGGAGAAATATCATTGTTGTCTTCACTTGCAATAAATTAAAAATTGCCGCTTTTGAAAATTTTATTCCTATTACACCTTGGTTTTGCAAAAGTTGATTTGATGTCTATGTGTTTTCGAGTGGAGGAGAGAGAGAGATGGGGAGCAGATATGGAGAGAGAGAGAGAATGCGATCGCCAAAGATGGTCGCCGGAGAGGTAGGTGCCTGAGATGGGTGTGCCTGTGATAGGGTTCTGTGGTTAACGATGACAGACGGAGAGAGATAACGTCAGTCAAAGATGGGTGGGAGGAGAGAGGGTAATCTAATCTCAGCCCTTGATTTCAAGGGCTAAGATGGAGCGTCAAAAATTGCGTTAAAAGTTGTGTCTCCGGATCAGGTATATATATATGGAAAGCGAATTTTTTGGAGAGTTTTATAGGAGAGACAATCGTGTAAAAATATAATCTTTTATTAAATGCATGATATGATGTGCAATGCATTTACCTCTCACACAAATAGATTGTCTTCGCAACGGTCAAATTGGTGCAAAAAATGGGAGGAGTATCGAGCGAGCAACTACCCTAAAAAAAAAATCTACCCATACACAAATGATGGTTTTGGATAACCCGAAAAGTGTCAAAATATCTAATATTCAAGACACAATTCCAATATTTCCCATGGTAGAAATGTAAGTGGACACCGTTACACCAAAACCGATGGTGGGTGGTAGGGGTGTAAGCGAACCGAGCCGTTCGCGAGCTCGGCTCGGTTTGGCTCGCTAAGAGCTCGTTCAAGCTCGGTTCGTCAAATAAACGAACGAGCTCAAGCTGATTTTTTTGGCTCGTCAAATTACCGAGCCAAACTCAAGCTGCTATATGCTGGGATGAGCTCGCAAGCCAGGATATATACATAATATATTTCTTTTTTATTTTTGTACCTGTACAGAATAAATACATCTGTACCCCACTGCAAAGGGGCAGCGTGAGGACGCTAACGCGCACGGTGAGAACGCGTGAGGGTTGGGTTGGTATCTTTCTTTATAGGAAAAGGAAGGGTTGGTGAGCATTAGTTTAGGCGATGTGGGACTTGTGAAATATGAAGCTGGGTACAATTCCCACCCTCCATTGTAGATCTCTGACTCTCAGCGACTATTATTTGATTGAGTTCCATAGATTTTTTCTCTCTAAAATCAGTCCTACAATCAACTTTCAAAGCCCCAGACAATACTTTCTGAAAATCAAGTGGGAGAATCCACAGAACCCATGTAGGAGTAGGGAAGAAAGAGATACTGAAATACCATTTACATTCTTTGGGATCCAACGCAACAGAATAAAACGAGGGGTGAAATCAAGGGTTTATGGATTTGGGTTTTGTGTTTTTCTGAAGAAGATAGGTGAATAGGAACTTGGTTTCGATTTTACTAGGTTACAGAGATTGGGAAGAAAATCTGAAGTTATTTTGAAGGAGGAGAAAAAATAGAATGGAAGATGAAGAAGATGAAGTGAAGGAAGTCCCACATCGACAGATTTTAAAAACTTATTGAGATGTAAGCTTATAAATGTAAAGCACAACCCATGCCACGCATCTGCACATGATACCCACATACTTTCGAGCCAATGCGAGCCGAGCCCGAGCTAAACAAAAATATTGTGAGCCGAGCTCGAGCCTAGGTTTTGTAGCTCGTGTCGAGTTCGAGCCGAGCTTGAGCCAGTTAACTTTCTTGCGAGCCAGTTAGTTTTCTTGCGAGCCGAGCCCGAGCAGGTCAAAATTCGGCTCGGCTCGGCTCGATTCACCCCTAGTGGGTGAGAACCCTTTGCTTTTTTAGCTTTGTATTACTTGACTCCACTGACCAAAATTGCACGGTATATACTTGCATCATAAACCGACAAAGTGAGAAACTACACAAGAAGGAAATTTGAAGGGAAAATTTTAAAAAGACTCTTGAACTTTCTGACAACTCGCAAAATAACATTCGGACTTCAGTCGTCAACAAAATCACACCTGAATTTTATATTTCGTCAACAAAAAAGTCCCTGCCGTCCAATTCCGTCTTGTTTTTAGCAGAGGAGACCTAACGGATTGATTTAACAGTGGTTTTGGATGTTAGGGTTCCGTTAAATGCCCAAAACGACTTTAAGCCAGAACTTGGAGAAAAAAAAAAAAAACTTTGAAATCTTGGTCGAGTGTGAAATCTTATTGGGATTAATAGCCCTCTCTCTCTCTCTCTCTCTCTCTCTCTCTCTACGTGTGAAATCTTGGGCAATCAACGGGCAGCAATCTCTCTCTCTCTCTCCTCAACCTCTCCTTCGTCCCACCTCCAAGACCTCCAAATCCACCACAAAATGGACGCCGATCATTGGGCAGTGAACGAGCTCCAAATTTTCTTTAAGGAATCTCGGATTCCCTTAATCAATCTCCGGCATCTCTCCTCTCGACGGCCTCCTATCAGTATTGTCCTTCAAAATGGGTTTGTGATTTTTTTTAACTTATTCTGGATTTCTTCAATTTTACCTCATTTTTCGCTTATTTTGGGTTTCTTAAAATTTGTTTGTTGAAAAAAATTGTTGAATCAAAGATCTGTTGGTCATGTACTGAGATTGGAGAGTTGCAACAGTGATGACTGATGAAACAGAGAGTTGGTTTTTGTGGAATTTGGTTTTGGGCATGCAACGTGTTTGATAAAATTCTTGACCCGTAGACACCTCGGCACCCTTTGATTGTTCACTGTAGAAGGCAGCGGTGGACAATCCAAAGCAAAACCGAGCCAATTGTATACTCCTCTCTCAATTTCCTCCCAATTCTCCTTCTTTCTTTCCACACTTCGGTTGTATGACAGTAGTGCAGATTGAGGTTGAGAAAAAGACAATGGAACATATGAAAACATAGTTTGGCAAAAATTAATTAATCTGAATTTTTTGTAATTGGTTGGGTGCTCTGTTTTTTTTTTATTTTATTATTTTTGCCCTAAACGACGTTGTTTTGGGCACTTAACTGAACTCTAACATCCAAAACCCTGTTAAATCCATCTGTTAGGTCTCCTTTGTTAAAAAAAAAAGGTGACAATGGGACGGCAGGGATTTTTTTGTTGACAGAAAATAAAGTTCGGGTGTGATTTTGTTGACGACTGAAGTCCGAGTGTTATTTTGCGAGTTGTCAAAAAGTCCAAGGGTCTTTTTAAAATTTTCCCAAATTTAAAAGCAAAAACAAGAAAGAGGTGCCAATAAGTCAATAACGGATGACATGGACCCTTTGCATTAATTCCACAACCGCGTCAACACAGGTGAAATTACAATAATGCTTAAAACACGATACTCAACCACAAAACCAACTGCAGCTTGTGAAACTATACCTCATAATCTTGGCGCGTGCGAAAAGCCCATCCCCTTAAGCGAAACAAGGTGGTGATATTGGATGGAAAATGATAATGGCCGGTAATAAAGGTCATTTTTGTGATGGGTACTTTGTATTATTAAGTCCAAGTCAGGCAAAATAGGAAAAGGAAATAAAAAATAACAGAGGCAATCCAAAATCATACCCCTTCCATCCCTAAATAAGTGCTTCTTACAAGAAGACGTGCAATTTTTTAACCGAAATATAAAGCACTTCCGTCCATAAATTTTTCAATTTCTTCATAGCGAATTAAAGATGTAATTGAGTTATCTAATTTGGTGTTGCCTAAGTGGAAAAAATTATGTATATAAATACTGTAACGCCCCACATTTTGAGAAACATTATATTTATTATAAAAAATAATAAATAAGTCTTACAGCCAAATCCACTTCGGGAAATTACATAATCCTCAAAAAACATTTATTCAGAACAGGGTCAACTAGAGTTCTTCTAATTCCTTGCACTTCCATTAGCCTCCTCAGCATCCTATCCAGCTCCATATGCCTCCAAACTGTCGAATTCCTCTTGTTCATCTCTATAGTCTGACATAATACGTCAGAGTCGCAGAGCAACATCGTGGTATTATGTCAGGATTACACAAGTGCAACACCGTGAGCATGGACGCTCAATAGATACACTACCCCAACCTTAAACTAGCAATTCTAGAACAATATAGTAGGTGACAGGTAAATAGTAAATTCATGCTTATTCAAATATCAAAGTCAAATCAAATCAAAGTACAGCTTTACAAAACCAGTGTCTCGTATCATTTTCATAATCAGGGTGTAGTGCCAATATTTCGGATCAATTTCTCAGGACATCATTCTTCTTCTAATTTCATCCATGTCAACATCTCACATCTCTCGAAAGTTATTGGCCCGTTCTACTTACCCTTTCTAACGGTCACCAACCTTTCCGCTCAAAGTCCCAGCCACCACATAATACCGACTACCCGCAGTTTATGAGGTCCGTTCACTCCGCGTCTCACATGACGTAGTCTCGGCTACCTAATATTACTTAACTCAACCAGTCTATTTAAAAGGTCTGTTCGCTATGTGTTGTACTGAGTGAGCTTTAACCACCAAATTCTCCCCGTAGAATTTGAGGCGGGACTCCAAACAGCACTACCGTATAGTTCCATTGAGCTTTGACCACCAGTTCACCCCGGGGAACTGAGGCGGGACTCCAACAGCATAATTTTTATTACAACATCATTTCTTTCTCATCTTATCTTTATTTATCCATGTGAAATCAATCATTCATTTTCTCAAAAAACATGTTGTGTCGTATCATCTCGTGAATTGTGCATAGGCCATAATTTCCAGAAAAATCATCTGGGCCAATTATAGACCGGTCTAGTAAGAACAGTGTAATTCCCACAAACTCCAGCCCAAACCCGAACAATTACCGTTCAGGTTAAAAATTTTACACGCGTCATTTTATTCCCAAAATACCCTGACACAACATGAGCTCCTCCGATTTCTACGCTCCATCATCCTCTACCTGAAAAATCCCAAATCGGCGACGACGTCTTCTAGGCGGAGGACGACAAAGGCTCGAGCAAAGGAGGGTGGAAGCGGCGATCGACGTATAGAGGATCAAACACTTGCTATTCTAGGGTTTCAATGGTTGCTTGAAAAGCCCTAGCTGCTTCTGTTGAGGTTTGATTTCCTTGCTTTTGTAATTGAAATGGCCATTTCAGATTCATTGTGGGTTCTGGCACACTTAGTTTCTCGTACATAGCGATTTGTAGGTTGGCAAAATGGTATGACAACGGTTAATTAGAGGTTTTCAGTCACAGACTCATAGCATTGTACCTACATTTGTTTGTGGTTGGGGGTGGCTTTGTATTGTATACCGTTCTTGCATTATGTTTTCTTTTGATAATATCACAGCAAATCTGTCGGTGTTGGAATTGCACTGGCCTGTAAATGGAAAATCCTATATATGTATGGAGTTGCACTAGCCTGTAAATGGAAAATCCTATATATGTATGGAGTTGCACTAGCCTCTAAATGGAAAATCCTATATATGTATGGAGTTGCACTAGCCTGTAAATGGAAAATCCTATATATGTATGGAGTTGCACTAGCCTCTAAATGGAAAATCCTATGTTTGTATCGGTTGGATGTGCGATGACGAAATCTAGTAAATATTCATTTGTTTCTAAATATTAACCAACGCCACCTCGACAATCTTTTGTTTCGATTTGGAGGGCTTATGTAGTAAGAGGCATTGAGAAGAGGTTATTTGTTGTTGTCTATCTGTATTCATTGTGAATCTGAGATGTTTATTTCCACCGTCGTCAGATACATAATTTTTTAATGCATATTGTGAGAAATCATTTTCTTTCTGCTATTGCTTCAATTCCGAATTTCTAAACGCAGGTGTGACACCCTGACTTTTTTTTAACAAATAAAACGATAAAAAAATAATAAATAAATAAATTATAAGATGGAGTTGACTTTTGGTGACCTGTTGACCGTTGGGATTAGAAAATGTATTTTTATGTGACTTAAAGACTATAAAAAAAATAATAAATAGAATAATAAAATAATGTAATTTTTGGCATGTGTTTCTTTTTTTTTAGAACATTCTAAGATATTATTCTCGCCATGCTAATATTGTTGCGATACGAAATGAGGCATGAATCACTGCGAAGCGGAAAAACTTGGTGCCCAAGTAAGATCAACGCACACACA
The DNA here is from genome assembly GCA_963854785.1 of Vaccinium vitis-idaea. Taxonomy (NCBI): domain Eukaryota; kingdom Viridiplantae; phylum Streptophyta; class Magnoliopsida; order Ericales; family Ericaceae; genus Vaccinium; species Vaccinium vitis-idaea. The sequence continues at coordinate 654,336 of OY978220.1, forward strand.
CAACGCACACACATCACATACACCAAAACAGAAAGAGAGAAGTAAGGAAAAAGGGAAGGAAAAAGATAAAGGAGAAGGAAGAAGAAGGACTAGGTCCATCCAGGTGAGTCCATCCCTTTCTTTCCCCACGTGCACTTTGCCTCTAAAGAACCAAATCTAGTTAAGTCATCCATTACAAATTATTGACCAGCAAAGTGACGCCCTTTAAAAATGTTCTCATTAAGATTATTACAAAGCAACTCGGGGTAAATTCTGTACATGAACTCATAAATGGATCATACTATATTTCTTAATTTTGTTAGGACTAATTTATGGGTATTTAAGAAGGCTTGTGGCTCGGCTCTACTCACTTTATAGCCGGACCGGACTCGAGCTCAAATTTTAAGCTCGTTTAGGGACGCACCATTAAGTTTTTTACGATTTTGACACATATAGCATTGTTTTATGAAATTGTACATTTATGCCACGAGAAAAGAAAAAAAAAAAAAAGGGGTAATCAACTAGTCTCGCTATAAGTTTCCTCACTTGTACTTGGGGCAGAGAATTAATGCTCGTAGTTAGACGTAATATCTTGATTAAAGTGTTGTTTTCCCGTGAGAATCCTAATAAGCTGAGACTTGGGAGCATTTTAAGTTTATTTCGTTACCTTCACCAGTTCAACTAGAATTCCATTTGGACTAGTTTAATTATGTTTGTGAGTTGCAAACAGTTCAATTTGGTGATCTAAGGAAGATTTAAACTAGTCAGTTTCCTATCTAGCTAACCCTCATAAAAATAAGAAGAAAGATTAGTTTAATAGGTGTTTATCATACACAAGCATTTCCATGCTACTATCACACGAGTGCTACAATAAATTTCCCTTGTAAATTCAAATTAGTAGGTGGCCTAGCTGGCCCTGGATGTTCATGAGACCTTGTAAAAAATTGAAGCTAGGAACAAATGTTTACTCTTCTTTTGCCAGAAGAGATAAGAGGCTAGTAGCCGAAACACATCAAGCCAATGGATAGTGAAACTTAGCATAGTTGAATGATTACGTAAGTAATTTAATTACCAGTTTTAATATTTCTAATCATTAATGTGTTATTTTAGGACCCGGTACGTCTTGATAAATTTTACGGTACGCTTTGGATGCAAGAAGGTGAGTTGTGAATTATCTCTGTTACATGAGGTTTTTGGAAAAAAATATGTTCTTATAAAATTATGATTATCGATATATGAAATCCTTTTGCAATAAAATGCCATGGAACCCTGATATGTTGCTCAGTTTAAAAAAAAAAAAAAATAGTACTGTCGATACATCCAAACGATGTCCCTGAATCTGGGGGACGTTAAAGATACCAGTGGGAATGGTGTTATAAGGGTGAAATAGAAAGGGGCACGGCCAGGTGTCCAGCTGAATTGATCAATTCAACATGTTATGTTGAGGGTCGCTCCCTCATAGCTGGCAGAAATCGTTAGATGGTATATCGTGTTATACATGAAATGCTATGTTATACGTGAGGTTACTTATACTCTTGCCTACAACTTAAGCTATGAAAATTTGATGTTATGGTTCCTGTTTGGTGAAATTTTTTAAATTCCATGGTAGCTCGTGTAATTTTGATAATTCATAGACTCACACTTGCGGTGGCTTAAGTTTTTTTTACCTACTTTCCTTTCCAGGTAATCAGGGATAGAAGAACGGGTCAAGATACCGGCAATTAGTATATTTCCTGCTGTAAAATAAATAAAAGGAAAAAAATGTATCCTATGTAATGAATAAAATACTCGAGCGAGTCACGATTGTAAAATAGCACTTCCGTAATGACAAGTTGTTTATTTTAAATGATAATAAATAAATAAATAAATAATTGTGAAGAAAAATGTTGAAAGATGCCTTTGGTGAGAAAAGCTCACTGGCCGGTCACGATAATTAATCCGTTGGATTTGGGTCGTGACAGCAGGAATGAGGTTAAGCCAAGTAATTGGTTTTCTTATTTCGTCGAGTTACCTACTTCATCGTGATCCAACTGTCGGAAGGTTTTAATTGCAATAGGAAAATTCTGAGTTTTTTTTTCATTGTTGTTCCCCTAAGAAACTGATACGGGTCCCTCCTGCGTAGTATTTCAACATGTTCCCTGGATATTGATTTTTCTGCAAGCAATTTGTTCAATTTTTATGTTTTGTCAAAGACATTGTTAGAGTTCTAGATTGTCTTAGAGTTCTAGATTGTCTTTGAAGCATTATTTACGAACCAATTTGTTCAAATATACAGTAGGAGTTTTGAAATTGGTAATTCTTAATGGAGAATTCATTCACATGACCCAATTCGGGCACTGGGCAGCAAAGAGGTTTATTGCAAATGGGTGTTACTTGCATGCCTGTTCTTTTTTTTTTTTTTGCTTTACTGCAATTGGGTGTTACTTGCATGCCTGTTTGTTTTGCTTGTGGGTTTCAATTGTCAAATTAGGTTTTGAAAATTTTGGGTTTCACTGCTTGAATGAGTTTACGGAAAATGGGTTTTGATTGGTATTTTGGAAGAGGTAATAGAATTTGATCTCTTCGTGTAACATGGAGACGAGGCAAAGGAAGTGGAAAAAGTAGAGGTGAGAAAGAGAGAGAGAGATCAGATGGAATTTTTTTGGAAGTCCAAGTTAAGCGTGTATTATCTTCTGTCTCTAAATGATGGAATTTGTGCAAGCAAACACATTGATAACTGTCATTTTTATATTAAGAGTTTCTTACGGCACACATTGAAACACATGAGCTGCATATTATAGCTCTACTTCTTTATCCTAGATCATTTCCATGCATATTATAGCTCTGGTGGGAAATCATTTTTGCATTTGCCTTTACTACAAGAAAAAACACATTTGGTGACTAAGATTTTAGTCTCTAAAAGGCCCTATTTAGTCACAAAATGTATACCGTGACCAAAAAAAAATTGGTCACCAACCCTACTCGCAGAAAGGTTTTTGTGACCAAATTTCTTGTGGTCACTAAAACATAACATTTAGTGATCAAAATGTGGTCGTTGAATGCTCTTTTCGGTGACGAAATTGATTGGTCACTTATACTTGCTGCTCACTGAATAATTTTATCAGTGACCAAAAAAGTGGTCATTATTTCTTGTAGTCATTGAAGCATGATATTTAGTGATCAAAACATGATCGCTGAATGTTGCTTTCAGTAAGCAAATTGGTTGGTCACTTATACTTGTTGGTCACGGAATGATTTTTTCGGTGACCTAAAAAGTGTTCATTATTTATGCACTTTGTAATGACCAACCGGCATGATCGCTAAATGAATAAATTTTTCGGTGACCAAAAATGTGGTCATTACTAACGAAAATGCTAATTTCTCGATCATAACCTAACGAGTTTTACTTGGATGATTTGAAGTCTAACCTTGCACAGATCGAAGTAAGAAGAGAACTTCCTGGTATTATATGGATTTCAGTAATCAAACCATGCTTCATTCAACATGACAAGTTTCATCTCCAATTGCAACCAAATGACAAAATTCGTCTAACAAGAAGTAAGACCAATCATGAGCATAAGCCACATTCAAGGATCTAGACAAGAAGTTTTCATCTCCAACTGCAATCAAATGACAAAATTCATCTAAGAAGAACTAAGACCAATCATGCACGTAAGCCACATTCAAGCATCCAGATAAGAAGTATGAAATGGTATATTTGAAGTATAAGAAATGAAAAAAAAAAAATCACGGAAAATACTTGAATGAATAAAATGTACATGCGCAGCGGCAGCCCAGTGGGAAGAGGCTAACCATCTTCGCCCGTTTATAGGAATGTTCTCTTGTCTCGCAGACTTGTTCTCTCCCCCTTCCCCAATCAATAAGCTCCGTAAATATTGAGCATTGGCAGCCCCTGTAATTTGAACCATCTTAGAGAAAGCACGTGTTTCGTTCAACAATAGTTTCTCCGGGATATCATATTCCATGACCTGAAAATAGATGTTGAAGGTTTCTTACTGACAGTTATAAGATCGAATAAACGAAAACCTTAAACTCAAACACAGATCAGGATCCCTATGACCATCATGTAAGGAGGAACAGACCCATCATGGTCTTGTTTTACGATTCGAATGGTTCACTCGTAGTCGTCAAAGTATACATAGCACTCATGGAGGAAAAAAAAAGAGGTTAATGGATTGGGATGTTGGTACTTGGTAGCCATCTCAACAATTCTTATTTGTCTCGAGAGAAAAGGACGGTCACGATACTAATCATTTATCTCAATAATGTCTGTCTATTTCTCTCTAGATAAATATAATTTGGCCAGACACATACAAATATCCTTCTAACCTTAATTTTGGCTTGGATGATTTACAAATGAATGGCTCCGATTATCAAAGTAGGAACCTGGGTAGTTCTATTGCTCCTCAATTAGGACCACACTAGGGGAAGAAAGACTAATGTGGAATTCTAATTAAGCTTGTAACATGTTATCGGATTATTGAATTCAAAGTTTCTATCATATGGCTTTCCATCGGCTTTTTGTTCACCAAATGCGATATCCATTGAGACTGGAAAGTAAGAAATAGTAGTAAGCAAATAAGTAAATCTATAGCAGGGGCATACCTGACCAGCATCAAGCACCAGAATCTGGTCACTGTCAATAATAGTGTCCAGCCGATGAGCAATGATGAGCATTGTGCACGATTTGAATTCTTCTCGAATGGTTCTCTGAATATGTGAGTCGGTTCTCACATCAACAGCTGCTGTTGCTTCACCGAGAACGAGAATCTTTGATCTCTGTAACAATGCTCAAGCAAGACTCAAGAGTTGCCTCTGTCCAACACTGAATTTCTCCCCTCGCTCTGAAACTTTGACACTGACAAAGAAAAATCAATTTTCCAGGGCACACCTATCAATTCCTCCATCTTTTATCATAGTTCTTTCTTGGATGACAGAATCTTTGTTAATGGGTCCTTGCTAATAGCCATGTAAAATTACTACAAATATTAGACTTCACCCATAAATAGACAAAAAAGCTGTTTAAAGTGCTGTAAGAATATTGAAAGCGAAATAGTTCACAAAGCTTAGAGGTAAGGTTGTGCATGCAATTTTTTTACAAGCATGAAATGGTATTTAGGTGTGACTGTGTGAGGAAGCTCACTATCAAAACTGCTTCAGGTCGAAGTAAGCAGGTTTTTGCCTCTTGGTAACTGTATGATAAAAAAAACTGTGTTGTCAAACTACCAAAACCTTCATTAACGTACGAGGCACCTTGAAAAATTCAGTGTTCTGTCCTATATCCTCGAATTGCACAGAAGTTTCATAATGTTGAGTGGAAATAATGGTTAAAAATCTAAAGCTGGGGTCATTTTATTTATTATTATTATTATTTTTTTTTTGTAAAAAGTCAAATTTATAAAGGGACAAGCCCAAACAAACTCAAGGAGATGGCCTTGAGAAACTATACAAAGAAATCAAACAAAACTCAATACAAGGACCAATCAAAACCAAAAAACTAGCCAAGGCCTAAGTACAAGCCCTGCCTAAACTATGCATTCCTTCTGATGAAGTCCTTTAGATGAGCACTCTCTAACGCCTCCCAAAGGTCAACGTCATTGTGTTCATTGAAAGGATTAAGATTAAATCGAACAGTACCTAGCTAAAGAAAATGAGGGCAAGTCAATATTTACGTTTGTTTGAGTCGTATTTTTGGAGCAAGAAACAAATAAAAAGTGAAACGCACAAAAGGTTAATGACACACAAGAAACTAAAACTATTACTAATATTTTAGTTATTCAGTAATCAATAAACTAACAAAAGAAAAAAGGAATAGAGTATGGAAATTACGGTTTTGTACGTACATAGAGTGTAGGAGGGGAATCGACAACTGTGTCTGGCCAATGAACTTCCACCACCAGATCGTCCACTTGCCTCTTAACTGTGGCAAGCAAAAAACCTTATTGGCAGCAGAGCATCAATGTGTCACAAGGAAGGCCACCAAAAAATACAAGGAACAGAAAAAAAATGACACAAGAATTTGGATTCAAAAGATAAAAATATTCAACAAAAATAACAAAGAACAATGTCTCGGTACTATGATTAAGCGATAAGCCCGAAACGTAGAACACATTAGCACAAAAATCATATTTGAATGAGATGTTTACCTTCTTTCTTTTGGTCTTTTCCATGTCCTCAATCTATGTTCCTTGATAAACATGTTGTTCAATCTCGAAAAGCACAGTTAACGGTCATATCTTTAGTCTTTGCCATAATATCAATCATCCAAAAACCAATACAAGTGCTATCGGGTTAGGGTTTACAAATAAGTGTCTACGGTTGAAACGATTTGGGGTCTAAAGATTGGGATACGTACGTACATATAAATATAGGAAGATGGAGAAGAAACCTGGTAAAGTCCAGTCATCGAGACGATCAGGAGCACTTGCATCCACAACGAAAGTGGCAAATCTGTTAGTGTACAAAACAAAACCCCAAATCTGTTAGCACAACATATTTAGTGTACTTCAAATCTTTAACAAAACCCTAAGTCTTCGAACACCAAATCAGGCATCAGAAATTACAAAACAAAACCCTAAGTCTTAGAAACCCCAAATCTGTTAGTGTACAAAACAAAACCCCAAATATGTGGTTCCACTTACCTAGACAATCTCGATGGTGTTGTCCCGATCGTCGGAGGACGTCAAAACTCAGTTTTTCCTGTTCTTCTTGGTGTGTGTTCTGTCTTGAAACGAGCAGACTCAAATCTGATACGAAAATCGATTTGAGCCTAGAGTTTCATGCGGCATCAATAAAAGATATGAAGGCAGAAAGACCCCTTTCGATCGGAGCAGTACACAAAGCCCTCATGAGCCCATTCCACAATGGAACTTGTCGAGTGCATTAGATCCACTCGCGAAGTGGATATCACGGTTTTCTGATGAAGAAGAAGGTCTAATCACGCTGGTCATTTAGAGCATCTCCTACCCATCTCTCTCTCTTTCTCTATTTTGGAGACTCAAAAAAATATATTTTATTCAAAAAACAAATATAGAGAATGAACAACTCCAACCCAAATTTTCCATTTTTCATCTTCCAAATTCCCTCCAAGATTTTGCTTCCAAAATTCTCCTAAAATTCCCTCTCAATTATACCCACTTTTAAGAGTCACTTGTTCTTTTCTCGGAGTTTTTGTCTGGCCTTACTTTTAACACCCCGGCAAGCTTTAACCTTTAATCCCCACTTTCAGGTCGAAGTTGCCAGGGAAAAAAAAAACCCCCTTTTCTTTCCGGAATGAATTTCCCCAAATTTAAGCCACCAAGTCCAAGCTTTCTAGATGAAGAAATGGAAGAGGAATTAGTATGTTTCCAACACTAATGTATTTATGTTTAATGTCATTTCAAAGTGTATTTAATATCTTTTCAATGATATAAATTTTATAAAAATTGAGTCTATAATGTAAAAGTTATATGTCATTCAAGAAAATTTAGTCAAAAGAAAATAGGATATGGTTGGTATTGTAATTTGTTATCTATACATCCAAAGGATAAAATGATGATTTTAAGTAAAAAGGTAGAAATGGAGATGAGTCTCCATTTGGTGGGAAATTCTCCAAATATGGAGGATGGGAGTTGGGTCTCCAAAATGGAGACCCCAAATGGAGATGGGTTGGAGGGCATGGATTCTCTAAAAGGGAGATTTGGTCCTCCAAAATGGAAATTTGGAGACGGGTAGGAGATGCTCTTACAAAAGGGAAAAAATGACGGAGAGAAAAGAGAGGGAGTAGGAGAGACGCGCTTGGGATCTGAAATTCTAAATGGGTACCGTATGAAATTCTAAATGGGTAAGGAAGAGCGCCAAAGTGAAACTGAAAAGCAGAGCGCCACTCTTGAAATTTTTTTGTCATTGGTAATTACAAAAAAAAAAAAAATAGTCACTGATTGTCTCTTAATTGGACAACAAATTAAAGGGACAGTTCCAGTAACACTTATTTTGACACCTTCAATTTTTTAGTCCCATTGTGAATTTCTGAACCGTTGATCTTGTTTAAATGAGTAAAATAGGGGGCCCTGCAAAAAATTAGCTCAATCGGATATTGGTGAGAACTTGATCAAAATAATTTTGTAAACACCATTTTCATGTCACAATTTCTGCAAAACTGTTTGGATCAAACCCTTACAGCTATCCGATTGAGCTAATTTTTTATAGAGCCCCTTAGTTTACTCATTTAAACAAGATCAACGGTTCGAAACATCACAATGAGACCTATAAAAAAAATGTGTGTCAAAATATGTGTTAGCAAAACCGCCCCCCAAATTAAATAGGAAGACAGTTTATCAAATGTCTAATGATACGCGATTAACTTTATTTTAATACAAAATAATCTAATTCATATTGTACAAAAGATATACAGGCAGTTCTGATACAAAAAACCAAAAAACCTCCGGTGGAGCTCGATCGGGTGGTGTTTTATAAGGTTTTAATTTTAATGTCTTCGAAAGGATTAACGTCTTCTGATCACATCGTTATCGATATCAGATGGTTCTCTAATTTGATGAAAATGATGGAATAAGTAAAACGTGATAACGTAATGTTTCAGATCGCTCATTATAAAAATACAGTCAACAATAATCTTTAGAATTTATACGTTCAACTTACTCGATAGTAAACTAAGTCTTGTGTCGTAGTTGGATGTATAGTAGCCACATGATTGCGACACAATCATGATGATCAACATCGATGATTTCATAGTGTGTGTTGATTAAACCTTTCATCTAAAATTTTGCCTCGATCAAGTTTAGAAAGCCCATTCATCGGGACGCGATGATAGTAAACTAAGTCTTATGTAGTAGTTAAATACAATGGCTACATGACTATGATACAATCACAACGATCAAGATCGTTGATTTTGTTATGTCTGTTGATTAAATCACTGATGCAAAATTTTGACTCCATTGGGTTTAGAAAACCCCTTCATAGGGACGCAATTGATAGTAAACTAAGTCTTGTACCGTAGTTGAATGTATAATAGCCACACGACCACGACACAATTATGATGATCGAGATCATTGATTTTGTTGTGTTTGTTGATTAAATCATTCATGTAAATTTTTTAACTCGATCGTGTTTATAAAACCCTTTCATTTGGATGAATGATATTTCCCCAAAAAGTGGCGCGAACGAAATTGATTTGATGACCACAGAATTTTGGTCACTAAACTGACTATTCAGTGACCAAATAAACTAGTGGTCACAAAATATTCCACTTATGGTGATTAGATTTTTGTTAGTCACCGAAAGTACTATGATTAGTGACCAAATTAGGGTTTGTCACAAAAAATTTTGACCAATTAGTGATCAAATGTAGATCTGGTCACCAATTGTTCAACATTTTGTGACTAACGTATTTTTGGGTCACTAATTGTTTGATTTTTTGTGACCAAAACTCGAGTGGTCACCAATTGATCAAGATTTTGTGACCAATGTATTTTTGGTCACTAATTCTTGATTTTTTGTGACCAAAACACAAGTGGTCACCAAAACTAGTCACTAAAAGTGTAATTTCTTGTAGTTATACACAGCGAGGTGATTGTTGCACCTCCAACTAAAGCATCACAATCATTTCTATCCAAACTGATTTTTTCATATTTCCTCTTGTCAACAGATATAGCATGTTGTGCAGAATGAGGCGAAAAGGTAAAACAAATCTTATTTCATAGAGTGTATTAGTCTTGTTTGTACAGAGTTTGGTTTGGAATTGTTTTTTGTTTTTTATTAAGATGTTTTGATGCACAGAGATGTGTATTGTTGAGAATGTTCTCAAAACCTGATTCACTCTAAGTACTGAGATAACACTGCCTGTTACTCAAGTACTAAGTTTGCGTAGTACTGAGATAAAAGCAGCTGTTACTCAAGTTTGTTCACAATCTAAATAGATTGGCTTTTTTTTTGCCATTGTGTTTCTTTCATTTGAGAATGTTCTCTGACTGGTTGCTTGGTTGTTTGTGAACAGTAATTGCAAGAAAGGTAAAAGACTACCTGTCTCGACACCACCAAAAGAAAAGAAGCTGAAGAAGAAGAGGGATTGGAAGCTAACGTACAGATCCAATTTGAAAGGAATCATAGATTTGATGAACGAGATTAAGCTTGAAGACCAACATATAGAAACATTAAAGAGAACCCCATTTTGGCTGCCGCTAGATGCAATTATAAGGAAAAAGATAGATTACACCACTTGCCAAAAGAAAGACGACTTTATTAAGAGATTAATTGGGATGTATAGAGGTAAACATTGTTTTCAAATCGGGAAGAGAAATAGAAGGTTGACAAAGGAGGATGTAAAGGTGATTTTAGGCATTCAATGCGGTGAGCGGGATATGGAGCTTGTCCATGGCAGCAAGCGGGAAGTTGACCTGGTGAAAAGAAGACCACTGAAAGTTGAAAAGGTAGCTGCATCAGATAACAAGACATTGGTAAAGAGTTTGGTAGGTAAGAAGAATAAAACAAAGGAAGATATTGAAGATGTAGCGAAACTACTGTGCATGTTCCTTTGCGTTACTTTCCTGTTCTCCACATCAGGAAACACGCTGTCATGGGCACATATTCAGTACTTGGATGATTTGAATGAAATGAAGGACGATGATTGGGCTTATGAAATCTTAGAATCACTCGTACAATCGATTGAGAAGCACTGGTGAACACCAAAGAAGGTTACCGGATGCGTGAATCTCCTATTGGTAAGCAAAAACATTCATTCCACTTGTAGTTTCGACTTCGCTTCACTCTCAATTTCCTATGAATTCACTTGACTTTATGTTTCCGTAGTACTGGTTTTGCGAACATACTAAAGTCATCAAGACAATCGAGGGTGAAGAGATACTAGGGCTTCTGAAATGGAACATAACTGATATGCCGAAAAAGCACGAGCAAAATTCCTTTGATGAAAATCAATATGACAAGGTAAATAACTTTCCATTTTTATCATTTTCTGATAGCTTGGTGGTTGTGTTAACATTATCTTCCAATATTCCTCTCATTGCTTCTTCAACACAAAGGTACTAGCTGCTATCAACCCAACACCAGAAGAGTGTGAACTCCATGGGATCGACACAGCAAGGAAAAACGAAGAACATGTTGAAATTTGTGCTTCGGAAGATGATAATATGGGAGGTAGTGATGATAATGAGGACGAAGATGAGGAAGATGAAGAAGATGAAGAGGAGGTTGAAGAAAAAGAGGAAGAGGAAGCAAATGATACCAGCCAACTTGACGAATTGCAACTCGAACTAACTCGGAGACATACCAAAGGAATCAATGGATATTGCCAAAGAACCAGTGTTGAAGTCACCAGAGACAACGATTGCCAAAAAACTAGTGTTCAAGTCGCAAGAAGCAAGGGATGAATACCAAAATACATCAAGTGACTACCAAACAACAACAACTTCTCCCATGGAAACTGTAGTCCCTGAAACACCAATTCTATCAGCTGACACTAAAGGACTTAATCCTAAGGAGCATGCCTATGTGACAGGGTTGTGCACAAAAATAACAAAGCTAGCAAGTCTACATTCTGGTCCCTCTGCAGCGAACAAGTCCCACGATGACTCTTTGTCGGTTGTTGAACTTCGAAAAAAACTCGAAGTAACGCGAGTTCAGAAGGAAAATATTGAAGAAGTTCTCAAGGAAGCACTGACAAGGGAGAAGAAGTTTTTGGAACATAAACAGGAGGCAACTCAGAGGGTTGTAGAGGTTGAGAACATACTCAAGGAAGCATTGGCAAGGCAGGAGGAGATGTTGAAGGAAAAGGATGGGATAACTAAGAAAATTGAGGAAGCATTGGAACGGGAGAAAACAGTTCGGGGCATTCTTAAGGAAGCACTGGAACGGGAGCGATGGCTGTTGAACGATAAACATAAGGCAACTAATAGGGTTGATGAGCTTTAGAAGCTTCTGAACAACAAGAATAAGGATAGCATGGAGGTCCAACTGCGAGAAGCAGAAGAGAAGATTCAATATTTGCTTGGAGAGAGAGAGACAAGGACCGAGTGAAGATTGAAAACTTAGAAAAAGAAAAAGCTGAGAAGGAAAAACTGGCAAGAGAAGAATCTTTGACATCTGCTACAAAAGAAGAGGAAAACACAATACTTCGGGAGCAGGTTTAACTCCTTGCTGAAAGAAATTTTGAAATGGAGGTTGATCGAGATGGTTGTCCATGAAACAACGCAAAAAGCTCAAGAGGACAAAGCGAAGGAGGAAAGGGAGATTGAAACACATGTGCATGAAATAACCCAGAAAGCTGCACAGGACAAACGCGCTCGGGAGCAAAAAGGAAAAACATCACTGAAGAATTCAATGTTTGAACATATGAAGGAGAGGAAGAGGAAAGGGATTGAACTCAACGACAATGAGTACCCACTAAGGATTGGAAAAAGGCAAAAGGAATACGAGGAAATGATGAATGCAGCGGCCAGTCTTCCAATTAAGTCTCCCGAGTGTCCAATAAGGCCAAAGTCGAAATACCATGTTGTCTACAACAGACTCCCACGAGAATCCAAACTAAAATTAGCACACTTTTGGAAGGACGCAAAGGATAGGTACATTATCAAAAAAGAAAACTTCAACATTACATTTGGTTGGATACAACTTTGCACTAATCATGGTTTTTTTAGTTTTTTGTTTGTTTCCTTTGTCAAAAGGGCTTGCTTATGGGCAGCTGATGATTTTTCATTGAGCATTTCTCCATGAGATGTAGACCGCCTACTCGGAGGAGGTGAACTCGGAACCAATGTAAGAAAAAGTATACAACTTTGGCTCGTTATTGGCTAGATAAAACCTCGTTAAAGATCAGCTAAAATTATAAACATGTAAAATTTAATTATCTTTTGCAGCATTTAGTTTCCAACCCAACCTTTAATAACTCACTAGTCTCCATTGATCTAGTTACTAGTTTGTTAGGCGTTTCTAACTTGACTGGCTCATGGCCATGTAGCATTGCAATTGTTAGTGTTGAACGTCAATGCATTCACATTTCACTACTACAATTAAAGCATGAATTGAGATGTTGGTGGGACTTTGCTTCGTAGTTCACACTTGTTTCTTATTTCATTTCTTTATGATGTGGCCTTCTTATTTTAGTACAGAAAATTGCACTTCTAAAAGAAACGGAGAAATGCAAAATACTACTCTGCCAATTAGTTAAATGCAAAATAAACCACTAGCAGCTTATTCAAAACAACAAACCACTGATGCTAATTTAGTGCAAAAACAAAACACTCAAAGTACTCCCATTTTACTCTCCTTCCGTAAAAGCGAAGTTCAAAACCAGTAAGAACCCCACCTGGTCAAAAGCAGCAGAGGCGTAAATCCCTGTGCCCGTCCCACTTGTTTGGACCCGAGTTCGGGTTTCAGCACCAAACACTACTACAAAAAGCAAAAAGATCACAATCTTTTTGTGTGATCTTTCACTTTTAATTTCGGTCGAAAAATCGTGATCTAACCTAGTGTGATTAAAAGTCCCCATCATGACCACAGCTCCGAACAGAGTTGGGGAGGTGTCGGTCATGGCGGCGGAGGTGACTCGAACCGCGGTTGGGTTCTTGCCGCTGATGATGTCGTGGAAGTAGAAATGGAGGTGACTGAGTTTTTCTTTTTTAAGGCCGAGTTGTTTTTGAGAGAGGTGTCTTGTGTACATTCGATATTTGGGCTCGTATCGTGATTATATTTGTCGATAATGGATCCTCTTTAATCCATAAAATGGACGGAAGATCAAGTTTTCACCGATTGTAATCTAAGGCACTCAATTTATACGGTTTAGGAAGATCAAGAATCACGTTGATCGCTTGTGATCATTAATATTGTTGGTGTTGCATAGCATGCATGCATTTCTTACTTCTAAATGCTTTTAAACTTGTCCTAATTCTAACTCTATATGAATACATATAAATCTTTTGGAGGACTTCAACTTGTCAGACCCAGTTCTGGTGATTGACGCAATATTGTTATAATTAGTAGAAAGAAGACGACGATCTTAAATTAGATAGTATGATAGTAACCACGCGCGGCTCATATTGTTTGTAATCGTAACAAGGTTAACTATTGCCGACTCCTCTAATTTCACACATTGATAATTTTTTTTAAATTAATTAAATAAGCATGCGACGGTTGTCGTAGCCTAAAGAAAAAGGAAAACAATTATTTATATACTTTTATTGCACTAGGCTAGAGAGTAATTTCATTGTACATTAGGCTAGAACAAATGTATCGTGTATTATATTGGAAAGAAAAATCCCTATACTATAATATTCATACATTTAAATTAAAAATTGTTTTTTTTAGCCAGCCTCTTCCAGACTAAAATCTTAGCTCCGTCACTCGCTATAGGAACTCAACACCACACATTTATGTAGAATCCATATACTTAGTCTTAGACCTTACAAGACTGTGTGGTTAAGTATCTTGAAACACCATGTGACTGTGCTCCGGAAGCATTTAATAATTAGACCCGTCTCTCTCTTTAAAAGAAGACAAAGATAGAAAATAGCAGGGTGTATAGATGTAATGTTGATGGATATCTTCACCTACTTGTGATCACTTTAAAAGAAGGCATTAGTAGTTGATAGACATAGCTCAACTAACTTGTTTTACATTAAATCCAACAACAATGTCCTGGAGCACCACGTGGCTGTGTTCTAAGAGCAATTAATAATTAGAACCCTCTCTCTCTCTCTCTCTCTCTCTCTCTTCCCCACAGGACAGACGAAGATAGAAAATAGAAGGGTGTATAGATGTAGGATAAATTTAAGGGCACCGATCGGGATATACAAAAAATGTACATAGCAGCGTCCGGGGTCCACTTTTGGGTCCCTCACGAATAATTAAACCGTACAATAAATTTAAAATAATTTTCCGAGTGTCTTTGCAAAAAATCAGGTCATTTCAAAATGCGCACGTGGTTGATCCAGGCTTGTAGGGACACTTAAAAAAATTATTTTAAAACTATTGAACGGTTCAAATTATTCGTACGGGACCCAAAAATAGGCCCTATACGCTGCCATGCACATTCTCTGTACATCTTGATTTGTACCCGTAGTCGGGTCCACAGATGTAACGTTGTCAGGTAGCCGGCCTATATTATTCATACATTTAAATTAGAAATTGTTTTTTTAGCCGGACTCTTCCATACTAAGGGGGTGTTCCACTAACAATAAACTGTTTTTTTCAAACACAAGACAGGTCATTCTCTCACAATATATCACATAAAAAATCATGAAAAAACCATTTTTTTCAAAAAACCAACTTAGTGGAACACCCCCTAAAATCTTAGTTCAGTTACTCGCTCTTGGAGCTCAACACCATACATTTATGTAGAATTCATACACTTTAGTCTTGGACCATACAAGAATGCCAGGTGGTAGAATATCCTGAAATACCATGTGACTGTGCTTCGGAAGCATTTAATAATTAGACCCCTCTCTCTCTTTAAAAGAAAACGAAGATAGAAAATAGCAGGGTGTATAGATGTAATGTTGATGGATATCTTCACCCGCTTGTGATCACTTTAAAAGAAGACATTAGTAGTTGATACACATAGCTCAACTAACTTGTTTTCCATTAAATCCCTGGTTAGAGTGTCCTGGAATACCCATGTGGCTGTGTTCCAAGAGCAATTAATAATTAGAACCCCACAGGAAAGGCAAAGATAGAAAATAGAAGGGTGTATAGATGTAGGGTAAATATTCTAAGGGTACCGATCGGGATATACAGAAAATGTACATAGCGACATGCAGGGTCCACTTTTGGGTCCCGCATGAATAATATGAACCGTATAATAAATTTTAAGTAATTTTTCGAGTGTCTTTGCAAAAAATCAGGTCATTTGAAAATGCGCACGTAGTTGATCCAAACTTGTAGGGACACTTGAAAATTATTTTAAACTATTGAACGATTCAAATTATTCCTACGGGACCCAAAAATGGGCCCTGTACGCTGCTATGTACATTTTCTGTACATCTCGATTTGTACCCGTAGTCAGGTCCATAGATGTAACGTTGATGGGTATCTTCACTCACTTGTGATCACTTTAAAAGAAGACATTAGTAAGTGGTAGACATATATATATTGAGGAAACTCGAGCAATTAACAATAATACAAGAGGTCTAAATGTGAATAACATATTAGATGTGTAATAAAAAAAAACAGATCGGAGAACAGCTCGGGGGTATGTAGAAACGCCTCCAACCTGATTCTCAATTTATTTCTATTTTTCCTCAAAATCCGACCCGATTCCCAAAAAAAAAAAGTCCCAAAACTCCAACCCCAATGGGGGTGGGGACAGATCAGATTAGCCGGAATTTCCATCCCTAGTGTAGATAAATTTTCCAAAAACGGGTGTAAACAATATTAAATCAAATCAAATTGATTTCAATCTTTTGGAATATGTGAAGATTTCCTTATAAAAAAATTAAAAAAACTATGGGACGATTTCATTGAAAACTTTAATTAGTAGATTTTTTGAGTTCAATTCTTGCGTCTAATTGTGACAAGATTCCGTGGTAACTTTAATTAGTAGATTTCTGAAACTCAATCCATCCCTCCAATCCAACTTCTGTCCATAACTAGGTACATTACTTGGATTTCTATTGCATAAATGTTCTTTTTCTTTCATGTTATGTTATCACACATTATGTACCATGAGAAATTGAAAAGACAATTCCAGAAAGGAATGATAATGCCAAACCTCCAATGTTATATATGTAGTGTAGATCGAGAGAGGAAATAATTGAATTATGAAGAGATTTTGTTTTAGTTGTGTTAGCTCTTTAAGCCAATCTCCTTTATGGTTGGCAATTTTATGTCAAAAAACACATTTGCATGTATCCCATTTTATCGATTTGTACTTTATTTTTATTTTTCTAGAGCGTCTGTATTAGGTGTGGAAAGAATCGTTTTTATTTGTATTGCATTTGAGTGCGGTAGTCATTAGTTAAGTGGTTCTATGGTTTAGGAAAGAAATATGGGAAGATTGTGACTCAGAAATAAAAATGATTTATCACGTTTTGGAAAAGTTAGGATCCTGGGCGAAGGAAATTGATAATAAGGAAACAACATAATTGGAGATGAGCAATTTGTTTAAGGAAACAAAACAATTGGAGATGTACAATTCGCTCAAGAAGCAACAAATTCGCTCAAGCGAGATGATTGAGCGACTGCTTCTGGATTAGTTCTGCTCGAGCGACATTCAAGCAATAGTGGTGTTTTCATTTTTCTCTTTAAATAAAAAGACATTAGGGTTAAGAATTTATCTTGATCAGCCATCACTTCAAAAGCTCGGTTTTACACTTCCAAACAATTTCGAGGGAAGGAATATTTTAACGATCAATGGGATCATTGTGCTAACCAATCATCTTTAAGAGGCTTCAACTACTTCAAGAACATTCAATCTTTGAGTTAAGCCCTTTCGTGGAGTTCAAAAGACAACTTTGGAAGGCTTGAGATTGAATTCAAGATTTGGTGATCATGCAGGACTATGGTGAACATGAATTCGGCAAATAGTTCTTAGGGCTCGTGGTGAGGATACACGGTCAAGAGTAACAATACTTGTATAGTATTCCCAAGTCAACTAATCTTTGAATTTTTTATATTTATGAGTCAAACTTTGTTTCCCCGCCGAATTACGGCATTTCAAATTTATTGCCCTGCATTGCTGTTTTTGCCCACTTCTGTCTTGAACTTATTATTTTTCCTTTGACTTATCTTTCTGCAAATTTGACATATTGCTCTTTCTAGATCGTTACCCACCGATTAGTCTTGGGGATGGAAAAGACTTTATTACAGTACTAAATATGGATGTGGCATCTTAACTAACACGAAATTGGACTGGATCGGACCTAAAACCTTTTTAAAGGGTTAGTTGACTTGGGAATTTAGGCTGGATAACACTTTTCATATTCAATATAATTATATTAAAAGTGATTATATTAATAACGTGATCAGATAGGTTGGGTTAATGGGTTTCCACAAACCTTTCGTCATCGAAGATATTCGCTGCAAATTTGATCGGCCTATATAGGTTTGTGGTTTTCTTTTTTCTTTTTCTTTTTTTCTAGATTGGCAAAGGTAATTGCACACACTTTGGAAACTTCATGCTTGTGAGGTTTCGATATTTATATTTGGGAAGCTAGACCTCCTGATTGATTATTGGATCCCCTGTGTGGAACGATAAGTGTCCTCTTTAATGTATTAATGTTCTCTTTTTTTATCAATGAAAGCTTGTGATCTTGTTAACCAAAAAAAAGAAACCGTGAAATATATGTAATTTCATCCCTCTAGCCCTTGAGGAACGGTTTAGTCTACGGATTTCTATAAAACTAAATTGATCTGGACCGTTGGCAACCTAATTGCTTACTCTGCTAGTAACGTATAGAATAAGACAAACTTTGGGTTGTTAGAATGGGTCACCGTCAATTTCAATTTGGTACAAACACCATAACAAATGGAGAAATGAAATTTGAACCATATTCGTCCTGTCACTTTCTATATTAAACACGCGAAGACAAACTTTGGGTTGTTACAAGGTATAAAAATTTCAGTCAAATATTTCGGGACCTCGAATTGAGGGAGGTTTCACATTAATTAATAAACGCTCTCTGTAATATTCTTAAATTGTTGGCAACAGGCTACAACTAAATTTGCATAAATTTAACGAAATAACTATAAACACATTTATCAAGATATGAGAACTAGGTCCCTCACTAAGGTAGGTATATTAGAGTTAAGTCCCTTATCATTCACATGGGTTTTTTTTTTTTTTTTTTTTCTCTAGATTGATACCCTTGTAAACGTTTTGCTAAAATCAACATGGACTGAAACCTTATTTTTTTGGGTAAATATCACTCATGACCTCCCCTGAGTTTCTACAAATGATAAGTTATTAAGTGATAACAAACATTGGTAGTTCGGGTAACCATTCTTGTAATTAGTACTTCCTCCGTCCCATTTTGATAGTCCAATTCGGTTTCTAATGCAATTTTTAAATTGTTAATATCTTTAATCTATAATGAATTTTATGTGCAATATGGACCTCATATGATAGATTTCAATTAATTCTATTATACAAAGATTTTAAAATATTTAAAAATATAGTAGAATGAAAAATATTAACAATTTAATATTTGTATTAGAGACCGAATTGAACTATCAAGATGAGACGGAGACGGAGGGAGTATCTTCAACACGTATGAGACGAAAATACTACGGAGGGAGTATCTTCAACACGTTGGTAGTTGGGATTTCATTATCAACCCAGTTACGAACCATTGTAGAACCCAATGAATAAGTTTTTTGCAGCCCCCAACGAGAGTTTGCCAAGTCACCCTCTCCTCACCGACCAACGTACTACCACCAGTCCAGCGTTACTGAACGTGCAGCCCCCAAAACGTCAAGGGCTTCCAAACGTGGTCTTGTGAGGCACACTTCAAAGTTCTACACAAACAATTCAAACTGTTAAATAATTTACGTATAATAATTATTCGAGTGATTTTGGAAAAAATCAGGTCCATCGGATATCTGTACGTAATTGATCTTATTAGTTCGATTTTCATTCAAAATTCAAGACTCCGTAATCTGAAAGAATCATCAAAAAAAGTTATATAATTATGCATTCAATAGCCCATCGATCTGAACCATAGACCGTAGTTTTTGTAGGGCTCGTTGACAATAGCTTTTAGAAAAGAAAAAAAAAATTCCATCGGACATTGATATGTACCAAAAACTACAAGATCAAGATAACTTTTTGTGGTTTGATACCCATTGATGTTCGATCAAGATAGTAATTTTTTTACTGAAGTATACCTAGCATTTTCTATTTAAAGCAAGTCGGCAGCTTAGTTAGCCAGTCTTCAGAGCCCTTCCACTAACGGTAGGCGTTCAACTCTCTCTCTCTCTCTCACCACAGGCAATCCCTTTGTATGTGTGTCTTGGTTGTTCTGATTCGATTAACCATCATTATTTTGTTTTTATCCGGTGGATTTCTCTGCGAATATTACAGAGATTTTAATGGCTTGTACAAATGTAATGTGTTTTTTTTTTTTTTTTTTCTTCTGGGACGGTTGATTGAGTTTGAGATCATTCCAAGTGATTGTTTAATTATTTTTTTATTTGGGAACCAATTAGGAAATTACTCGATCTGGTGCTTTTACACGCGACTAAACTAGAAACAGATTAAATTCTCTTGATAATAATTTTTTCAAATTTTCTTGGTGGAGTCTTTGCTGAGTTGCTCTAAAATATACTCCATTTTCCTAGGGCGAAAAAAGAAAGAAATCGTTGATGGAGCCAGTGAAAAGAGGTAGCATTGCCTTCTTCACAACGTATCGACCACCGGTGCCGCTGGACATATTCTCGTGCCCGCAACAACCGACGTCGATGCAAGATGAGCTTCACATGACTGACGGAGTGTCCTACAATTACAACGGCCAAGTCATTCCATCGGCGGCTCTCAAGACAATTCTGAAGCGCCCAAAATTGGCTTCCCAAGGCACAGAGGCCGATGTAAACTCAGGTCGTCTCTCGGGCATGGTTTTCATCTCCGAACGAGGCAACCTCGAAACGCTTCACATAGCTCTCCGCTTCAATGACAACCCAGTACCCACAGTCAAAGTCTTCAGTTTCGCTGACGTTTTCGGCACATTCAATGGTGTTCGCATGGAAGACAGTGGTTGCATTGCCGGTGATTATCTCGTCTATGTCACCACAAAGGACCCCGCTAAAGATCGTCGTCAGCCGTGGACTGCCGTTTATAAGACCAATCTTAAGACCGGAAAAACAGACCGCCTCACCCCACCAGGTTCCTTCCTACCTTCCCTCTCTCATTCTTTTACTAGTACTGTTAATTACTACTACGTAGAACTAACTCAGATATATGAACTATCTATAGCATGCCTTTTTTCTCTTTTTTTTTTCATTTTATTTTTTGCGATGAACGTAGAGAAAGAAAGCTGATTTTCTCCTTGATCATTCTGCATACATCAACAGCGTTTGCTGATTTAAGCCCCTCGGTGTCACCGTCCGGAAAGAAGATAGCAGTGGCGTCGTTCCAGCTAAAGGGTGGTTGGGATGGCGAGATCGAAGATCTAAAGACGTCAATTTTCGTGATGAACGTAGAGAGCGGTGGCGTAGGGAAAAGGTTGGAACGCAGGTGGGTAGTCAGGAATGGTGGGTGGCCGACATGGGGAAGTGACAACATCATATTTTTCCATCGCAAGGTTGGGCAATTTTGGGGTGTGTTCCGAGCTGACATTAGCAACAGTACTGGGATCGCGCGAGAGGTGACTCGTGTGACCCCAGATAAAATTGATGCAAGAACTCCGGCAGCTATCAACGCCACCACAGTGGCAGTGGCAACTATTCGCCGGACATCAAATTTCGGAGACACCCGTGTAGAAGCACAGTATCGACACATTGAGATATTTGATTCAACTCGACCACAACAAAACATACAAATTACTCAGATAACCAGACCAAAGGCAGACCATTTCAACCCCTTTGTGATAGATGGTGGGGAGCGCATTGGTTACCATCGTTGCAAGAGCGAACTTCTCAAGGTAACAACCGCCACCTTTCAAACTTTGAATTCCTTTTCTGGCAATTACTACTTAAGAGGAGCCTATTTAATTCGTTGTGACAGATTGGAGACCATATTGAAAGAGAGTTCCACAAGCTCGAGTCTCCACATCCGGATGTAGGACTATTTAGGGTGTCGGGAGTGTTTCCAACATTTTCCAAAGACGGCTCCAAGCTAGCATTCGTTGACAATGAGTTCAAGAACGTGTGGGTAGCCAATAGCCAAGGGTTGGAACCTGCTTTCGAGGTATAACAAAAATACTCTATTGTATGTATTAATGCGGAATTGTATTTATCATTGATAGTTCATGAGTTTTGTTTATGTAGACGAAAGGCCCGGACAACATTTTCTCGCCAGTTTGGAACCAAGATCCAAAAAAGAATATACTGTATGTATGCATGGGACCTTCTTTCAAAGCTGAAAAAGAAGTGAACATCTACCGCGTGGACCTTGATGAAAAGTCTCGTCGTCTGCTCACACTAGAACGTTCCAATAATGCCTTCCCATCCACCAATCCAGACGGTAACTTCCTACTTGTTCCTTCTGATTCCTTTCTAAATAGCAATTATGTTGTTCAAGAATGAACACTACATACTTGGATCCTTGCTGAGCTGATATGTTGTTCAAGAATTGGGGGAGGACTAGGTTTATCCATTAAGTATTTTTAATATTTTATTAACTCAATGATGAGTCCCACTTCAAGTACTATTAAGCCTCCTCAGGTAGAATTTGGATTGCGTGGAACACATTACATGTTGATCTAAGTACTATTAGCATCACTGATCAATTATTATTCATTATAATATGCTTTTGAATGACACAAGACCCTTTATAAAAATAATAATATAGTTTTCTATGGATGGGTTGGAAATTGTAACAGGGACAAAATTAGTTTTTCGGTCTACAAGAGATTGGGGTGATAAAAAACACAAGAATCTATACATAATGGACGCAGAAGTAGGGGAGTATCAACATGCATATGGCAAAACAAAAAGGCTAACAGATGGGCCTTGGACTGACACACAATGCCAATGGGACCCAAGGGGAGATTGGATAGTATTCTCGTCAACTCGCGACAAACCTAAAGATGCACCAGAAAATGACAATGAACTTGACCCAGGATACTTTGCGGTGTTTCTAGTTAAATGGAACGATTCGTCGGTGGTGGTAAGAGTGATAGGAAGTGGAAGTGATCTTGCAGGGCATGTGAACCATCCATTCTTCAGTCCAGATGGAAATAGCATCGTTGTGTCTTCGGATCTTGCTGCAGTGTCTATTGATCCCACCTCTTTGACTCTCTTCGAGCACTCTGTAAGGCCTTATGGAGATATCTTCACTGTCGACATTGACAGGAATGACATAAATAAAAACAAGGATGTGAAGAAGTTCAATCGCATAACACATAGTAGGTATGAGAATTCCACCGCTACTTGGACCATGTTCTCAACTCAAGACCCGAAGGCAACATGGAACCTGCTTATTAAAGAAGCCAAAGCCTACGCTCCATCATGCCCTTATGTACATAGTGATGGAGGCGAAAGTTTTCACATGACCGGCTACCTTTGCATCCCAAAAAGATGTTGTTGATTGCCTTTGTGTTCCTATCTACTTGTCTTGTTTTCATCCCGTGTGCTTTCATTTGATGTTATAATAATATCGCCATCTTTATTGCAATGATACAATTTCAATGTGTGAACCTTGGCTGTAGAATTGTATGCAAAAGCACTACTTGTTGCTTTCAAACTTGGTACCATGGAAAGCAAATCTTGGTTGTCGATTTCAAAATGAAACTTATAAATTAGTCATAGATGCGCACTGCGTATACCCTGCCTTATTCTCAACTTATGAAAAATTATTTAGAATGCCTCTCTTCACATCTCTTGTTGAACATTTAAGCCTTTAGATATATTTATCAATATACCATGCCATCAGCAAACAGAATATACCACAATATATTATCGAGAGTATGCCATATTGTTGGAGTTCATACATCGATAATGTTAGGAAAAAGGTCATTACTTAAAAGCCGATTCTTAATGTAACCCAACTAATCAGAACTTGCTAGTACTTTCAGTGATTATTCTTGCACTACTAGTAATTTCATTATACACTTCTCTAACAAAATTCACATCTATCAATTTTTATATATAAAAGCAGAACCTTTTCTGAAGACTTAACGAGATGTTTTTCTTTTTTGACCAATGACAAAAAAAAAAAAACACACAATCATTCAAATATTACTTTCCTACTAGTAAGGCTAGTAGATGAGACGAGCTATTCGGGCTCGGCTTGGGTTGGACTAGTTTAAGACTCGTTTGATTACTAAATGAGCCTAGCTTGAGCTCATTTAGAGTTCGTCTATAAACGAGCCGGGTGTAGACACCCCGATTTTGAACCCAGGATGCACTCGAGCATTCCCGATGATGAAATAGACCAATCGTGCATATCTCGAGGCTAAGAACAAGGCTTGAACTCACCGAACCACCCTAAACCATTCTAAACCCTCCTAGAACAACCTTAAACCAACCAAAATGACCAAAATACCCTTCAAACCATCCATAAACCATTTCAAAACAAACCCAAGCCTACATCATCTTCTAGTACATTCAAAACCCTCTTTTTTGATATATAATACGTCTCAATCCATTTTTAAATGAGGGAGATGTGTCCGTTTTACCAAAATGACTTATTTTCCCGACCTTCTGAGGGTAAAATGGTCACATACTTGAATGTACAAATTATCTTGGGTTCAAACTACTTGGGTTAGAAAGTACACTCGACAAGCTTTCCAACGCTTCAAACCACGCATGAAACGGAGTTCGGTAGCACCCGGGGCGGCCCCGCAAAGTTTTACCTTTTGCGCAACAGCCTTGAGCGCTCAAGCCCTGGACCTTGAGCGCTCAACTCCGAGCCAGATCAGTTTTCTGCACAGCATGTAATCATGATATTCTACTGCAAGAGGAGCGTCTACCTATGTTTTCTACTGCCTAAATACACTTCCTAGACCCTTGAACATCTCCTCAATCACTCCCCAAACCCAATTCAAAAATTAAACCCATTTCCCTCCCATTTCTCTCTCTATATAAACCTCCTCCACTCCCTTGGCTGATCTTTTACACCCACACACCCTTCATCAGCCCTCTCCACTCTCTCTCATCACTTCAATCACATTTTAGCCTTTCTCTCCTCCATAGCCACCACCCTCCATCATCTTCAACCTCCAAAACACCCAAAAATCTCATCTTTAAGGCCTACAACACATGGGTCTTTGAGAAACCAACTTCAACAGCCCCTCTCTCACTCTAACAAGCCATTTACAGCCCATACACTCCATCAATTTCGTCCAAACCTAGCTCTTCCATCAAAACCCACCTCATCCAAGCCAAAATCACCATTTTAAGCTCAAATCCTCCATCATCCACTCAATCAATCACTCAATCAACCTTACACTTACACTCCTCTGACCAAAATACTTCATCTATAGCCCATAAACACAGCCACTACCCATCCATTCATCAAACCACAAGTTCAAGCCTTGATCATAGCCGAAAAGGTAGAAAATCATGTGAAAATCACTATTTTGGTCTTGCTGAGGGAGACCAGTGGGCTCATTCAAGTTCCTCATACTTGAAATGAGCCTACAAGTTCTGAAAAGTATCATAAAATAGCAGAATTTGGCGATCTGGGAAGGGCTTGAGCGCTCAAGGCCTTCACCTTGAGCGCTCAAACCCCAACAGATAGGCAGTCACAGTGTTTCAGCCATAACTTTTTACTCCGAACTCCGTTTTCAACATATTATATATCAAAACGTAGATAATTTGAAGGGCTACAACTTTGTAGTTTTGTGTTTTTCTCATTTCTATATCAAAACCCTCCAAAACATGCAAATAGTGTCGGAAAGATAAATAATTTTGTTCAAAATGGTGTTTTAAGTTCTATTTTTCTCCTTCATTGTCATTTTCCTTGTTTATATCATTCTGTAATCGCATTGTACACTTCACACAAGCATCCACCATCACTTAGTTTGTGTTTTAATATTCATTTACGTGTTTGCCATTCCCGTATCCCCCATTTCGTGTTTAAAATCAAATTTCAAACATTTCCAAAATCCCACAAAATGTTGAGTAGAGACCGGTTCACGGACCGGGCGAGAGGGGTGCCGTAAAACCCTTCCCCTCTCGTAACCAAACCCCCGAATCCGAGAAATCTTTGGTTCCGCCATGATCAGTGAAATCTTTTTCAAATGGGCAAACAAGTCATGTTTATTTTTTATCGGTTTCTCGGGTTCGGACCTCAAATCCGGGTGGCGACTCTAACAATCACAATCTTTTCGAACAATCTCGGTGGGCCGTCCACACCGGGCTCGAGCTCTGCTTGTTTAGCTCGCGAGCATGATTGGTTTAATTCACTACAAGAAAATGACCTTTTCTAACGGGCCATGTAGCAGCCGGGGTCTTAGGGGTTCATGGACCTCGGATGGACACCCCCCCCCCCCCCCCCCCTCCCTTAAGCGGTGGAGGGTCCATTGGGCCACCCTCGTGAGGATAGCTCTAGGGGGCCGAACCCCCCTAGGCTCCACCGAGCACCTTACCCACGAAGGCTATTGGATAACAAGCCAAGGGGGTCATGGTCATCGGACGTGCAACTATGACCTCGGCAACATTGATCACCCCCTCGGGAAGCTCTGCCCGGATGGAGAAACCCTTATAGACCCCAGCAGCCTGCGGGGCTTCGTCCCCGAGCACCGTCCGAACCGAGTCGATTGACCTCGGTATCGGAGGGTCGCGTCAGCTGTCAAGGGCTCGATCTAGGCACGCCTGACAGTTTGAGTGGCTCATTAATGGGCTCAACCACTCCGCATGCAATGCATTTATGGCGAACCACCTACCCTGCAGACGTAGTTGATTGACGGGGGAATATCCCCATGACAGGTGACTCCTCTGGGAGGACAGCGGCCGAGGTGCCGCTCGAGAGACTTACGTCCATCAATGCATTTAATGCGGTGGTCAGGGCAGAGCGCGTGGGGCCCCCAAGGAGCGTGGGGGACTCGCTCCTCCTCACCTATATAAAAGGCCTCACCAACCTCATGAGGGGCTGATCCATCTCTCTCTACATTCAATACTCTCTCAACTCCACTTCTCTCTCTAAGCTCTCCACTAAACTTCTCTTCGTGTACTGACTTTACCATCGGAGTGCCTTCCCGGACCACCACCGTCCAGGCTTGGCACTGACATGGTTGCTCCCTTTCGTAGGTGCTCTTCTCCGACGAGCTCTTAGGGTTCCAGCGAGGTTCAAACGGTCCTACTCTCTCCATACCGATCCAGACAGTCAAGAGAGATCATTCCGGTGAAGCGCCTCCCACATGCCATAACCATGCATTGTTAAAATGTATTTACAACTAGCACATGCATGTTGTGACAACCTAGTTGTAAAAATCCGTAGGTATTTACAACTAGCCAAGTCCCATGGGAAAAGCCCATTGTGAAAGGTAGTTATTTACACGCCCACCGAAAGATTATCGCATGCCGAAAATGATGTTGCACAATCCGCATGGTTAACCATCTCAGTTACTATTGGCAGATCATGAAATTGTATGGCCATAAAGAGGCCACCATGTCCAAGTGTCACGACCCAAACCCAACGGATTTGAACATCGTGACCGGCCAGTGAGTTCGTCTCACCTAAGGCCTCGATCAACTTCCTCTTCGCTTTTTTATTTATTTATTAAAACAATAAAATAACTATCAGCATACGCGGAAGCTTTATCTGATTAATCATAAATTACTAGAGTTCCTCTATTATACCAACGGCAACTTGGTTACATTTTCCCTTATTCATTACACGACACATCGTAAGCTAAATATTGATACTCGACCCGTCCTTCTATTCCTGATTACCTGAAAAGGGAAAAATTGCAAGATCATAAGCTATTGCTTGTGTGAGTTTATGAATTATTAGAGTCACATCGTTTACCATGGAATTTGAATTCTCTTTTTTTTTTTCTTCCAACAAAACAGAAACCATAACATCAATTTTTCAAAAGCATAAATAAGCTTTTATGTAAAATAGCATTCCATGAATAATGCGATATACCATCCGATGATTTCTGTGCCAGATATGAGGGAGCGACCCCAGATACGCATAAAGTGAATTGATCGATTTAGTTGGACACCTGGCTGTGCCCCTATCCATTCCGTCCTTATATCACCGTTCCAACTGGTATCTTTAACGTCCCCCCAATTTCAGGGACATCGTCTGGATGTATCGATAATGGAGTGGGTAAACACTGATTACCCTAGTTGTGGCATAGCACGTGCCCTAAATCGATCACCACGAGAGGGTGCATAGCTCGGCACCACATAGGGAGTCCTTGAGCCCTGTCCCGAGCCGGTTTGGCCACGAATAAGGCTAGATTAATAAGAGTGAACTAGTAAGTCAGGATGCACTAGCTTGGCGTGGAACATAAAGAGATGCCCCTGATATGGCCGAGCTAGGTAGGCTACAAATATAGCTTAAAAAGCATTCTGGAATACATAATTCAGCTCGGTTTGATGAGTTGAGCTATGTACGTGTTATTCCGAGCTACGTCGAAGCACGACACAGCCACGAATAGAGCGGTGAGACATTCCAGAATATGCTACAGCAGCTCCTTATGAGATAAGGAGCAATCCCGTAGAATAAGGGATTGATATGGGAATTCCTAATGTGAATAGGAGTGTGCCCCATATAGGGAAGAATCCTATATGGAAAGAAGGAATGGTGCTAAACGAGATCTAGCAATACTTGGAGATTGATACCTAATAGGAAAGTCCTATTAGGAAGAGGATTCCTAAAGCAAATAGGAAACAGAAGGCACGAGATGCCTAAACTCATAAGGCATTCACACCTATAAATACAAGACAATAACCATGACAAAAGGTACGCTGTGAAACCCTTTTCATACGCACTGTGTGATCTGAGAATTTGAGTATGAGATACTAACTTAGGCATCGGAGGGCCTTTGCCGACGAGAGGCAAAGGCGCTCTAATCCCTTTTTCTGTCTTGCAGATTAGGGGCCGAACCAAGGAAGCACGTGATCCAGGGCTGCGTGGGTTTTATCCCCGTACAATTGGCGCCGTCTGTGGGGAACGCTTACAAAAAGTTCTCTTCTTTTGGACAAAAGATCAACAATGGTGATTTCAGAGCCTGTTTTGTGCACGCCACAAAGAAAGGACATGGAAGACGACGGTGGAACCACTCTTGTGTACACTACGAGAAAGAGTGCAAGGGTGGACAAAACTCCTGCAGCTCTAAAAGCACCTCAGAAGAAGCCCGCTACTAGGAGATTCAACATAGGGCATATCCCTGAGATTCCAAAGTTCAGGGATACACGCCTGGTAACCCATAATTCCCCGAGATCAGGCGAGCGACGAGGGCGCTCAAGGTCGCCACCAAAAGGAAATAGGAAAGTCTTTCCCCTTCATGAGATGGGGAGAAGCCCCTCGGGTAGAGAAAATCTCAGGCGGACACGGAGTCAAGAACGAGAAGATAGCCTCAACCGAAGGGAACAGGAGGCAGAAGAATTGGCACGAGAGGTCACTCGACGTGAAAAGGAAATTCAGGATTTGAAGAAACAACTCCAAGAGAAGGAGAAGGACTTATGTTCACGGACGAGATCTGCGCAATATGAAAAAGAAAGAAGGAATCATCACCATGATAAAGTTTCTATTGTGGGAAGAGCCTCTCCACGAAAAATGAGAGAAAAGAGCCCCTCCGTTGAGAAAAAAGAGAGGAGGAAACATGCTAGGGACAGATACGAGAGATCTGGTTCCAATGAGCATACCTGTGGACGGTGAGATCCACGCGGCTCGCTCGAAGGTTTTGGTGTGAAAACTAAAATGTGAGTCGCCACCCGGGGTTTAATATTTAGAAAATGTTTGGTACCCGAGAAACCGTTTTAAGAATAATTGTTGACTCTCTTTGCCATTTTGGAAAAGATTTGATCTGCGAAAAAAATTCTTTTTGGATTCGGAAGCCAGATTACTCGCGGGGAAGGTTTTTATTGAAAAATGCACCCCGCTCGCCCGGGAAATTCCCGGTCTCTACTAAATTATTTGTGGGATTTTGGTAGAAAATATTTTGTTAAAAACTTTGACAATTTAAACAAGCAAATAAAGAAATAAATTAAAACCATAACAGGAATAAAATTTAAACAAAGAAGACTAAATAATAATAACAAGAAAATAAAGGGTGAAAAGTGTAATAAATAAAATAAAAAAAAAAAAGGTTGCAGAGAAATCAGAAAAACAGAGTACGAACAGAGTAAAAGTTTTGATTTAAACGGGAGCCGTGCGGCTCCTACACAGGAGCCGTGCGGCCTGTGCCACAAGCCGCGCGGCTTGTGTACAATTGATTTTTCAAAAATTTTGTTCCGGGACCAGTGAGCCCAAAATCCGTTCAAAATTTGATTTTCTTCTTCAAATCAATTCCAAACAAGCTGTTTTTGTTTGTAAACAAGTTATTCAAGTGAAACTTATTTCCGGTACGGATCGTACCGTGCGTTTATCGAAAAAAAATCGCCCGGTACGGCTCCGAAAAGCCGGTTTTTGTTTCGAAAATAGTTTACCGAGTCAATATACGGTTGTTTAAACCGTTATTAACTCGGGGATGCCCTCGGAGAACCACGATTTGAAAATCGAAGTTCGAAAAATGATTTATACCTTTCTGGAACTCGAAACAGGGGTGGAAACTTCGGACTCTTCGGGTTTGAACTTGTAAGATGAAGATTGGGTATGAATGGGAGTAATATAGGAGGACCGAAAGGGAACGGAAAGTGTGAAGTTTCGGGAGTTTTACTGGTGATATTTCGGACAAGAACTTTGCCGGAAAATCGAACGGAATTTCTTTCGGGGTGTAATTTCTGGCCTCCGTATTTCTGTGTCTGTTTTCTGTGAGGAAGGAGCCTCCATTTATAACCGAAATGAGAGAATAAAAATGATGATATTCGGCGGTGGCGAGATGATGATATTCCTTGAGCTGGCCTGTCAGGAAATTTTCAGAGATAACAATACTAGCCGCGCGGCTCTAATGAGGGAGCCGTGCGGTTTGCATGAGTGAGCCGCACGGCTTGTGTGAAGAAGGAAGAACCGTACGGCCTATAACAGGAGCCGCACGGCTTGTGAGGCTGAGTTTCCAATTTTCCTGGACAAGTTCCATGGTGGTTTAAACGTTTCATTCGTCATCGGGCATGCACGGGTATCCAAAATTGGGGTGTCTACAGTTGCCCCTCTTTGGCGAGACTTGGTCATCATTCTGAGATGCAAGTCACGTCAAATATATAGACGTCCCAATTTTGAACGCCCTAGTGCGAGAAAGAACAAATGATTCAAAAACATGGTCGAGCAGAGAGCTTCCTACGTACCCTGTTTGTAGGGATCAGACCGATCGTAGTTCGGGGCTAACAAATTTAACAAATACCATAGAGGGATTTTGGAAAAACTTGGATCGCCTTTAGAAAACGTCAAATGATCTCCGAGTAATAAACAATGCCGTGACGGACTTTTGGAAAATCAGAATAGTACCTGACGGATTTTAGAAATAATGATTTTTAGAAAATCAGAATGATACCTGACGGATTTTAGAATGATGATTTTTAGAAAATCAGAATAATACCTGACGGATTTTAGAAATGATGATTTTTAGAAAATCAGAATGATACCTGACGGATTTTAGAAACGATGATTTTTAGAAAATCATAATAATACCTGACGGATTTTAAAATGATGATTTTTAGAAAATCAGAATAATACCTGACGGATTTTAAAAATGATTTTAGTACGGTGCCAGGCGGACTTTAAAATGACTTTCTGAAACATGATTGGTGCCGTTGAGGGTTTAGAAATAATTTTTGAGAATAAATTTATGAAATGCCTTTGAGGGCTTAAGAGCGGGAAATTTTAAAATCTTGTGATTAAGGCGTGCTGGGGCCACTTTTGATAGTACAAAATAAACAGGGGGGGGGGGGGGGTAAGTGTGATTTTTGGAAAGAGAGGGGTGAACCGCACGTTTTACCTGTACAAGCCGCACGGTGCAGGATACAAGCCGCGCGGCTCATGTGCTTTTCAGAATCGATTTTTTTTCTCTCGTATAACCGCCATATACTCTGATTATTTCTTCTTTTTTGTTCGAAACTCCAGTCCGTTACCCTTATAGAGAGCCGATCCGACATTCCTTCACTTTCTTTGTCGATTTTTCTTCAAAAATCCCCAAAACCCACAATCAAAACCTTGAAGTTCTTGGTTATGGCGAGTTCCGGTGAACCCGTGGCCCATTCCGGCGAGAAAGAGGCTGATCCCAGCGACCATGGTGGTGTTTCTTCTCCATCTAGCGTTCGTACACCGTCGTCGGCGGCGGAGGAGGGCCGAACGGTGGCAGAACCGATAGTGGGTGACTCGGTTCTCACTATTCCGAGCGAGGATGATCCGGCTGTGACCCCCTCGATTTCCGAGTTTGATCCAGCACTGGTTGATGGTGCGACTGGTGATGGAGAAAGGGACCGTGCGGCTGCTGATGGGCGCCGTGCGGCCGGGGAAGAGCACCGCGCGGCTGACGGTGGTGGTGCTGCGTCAGTGGGGGCATTTGGGGATGATCCGGTTCAGATCTATGAGGGTCCGGTTGTTGGTACACCCTTGGAGGGCAGTGATAGTGTGGTTCATGACCCCGAAAGTACGAGGGTCGTGGGTTGAGTTGCATGGCGACATTGGTGGTGATCAGAGCATTGTCGATGTTCAAGTAAGTACCGCGATAACTCAAAGTGCTTCAATACCTATGGATTTAGACTTGAATGTTTCCATTTCTGAGATTGAGATGACTGTGGGCGGTGTGGACTGTTTGGTTGACCAGAGGGCTGTTGAGGGTGCTGCGGTTGGTGAGGTTGAGGTCCCTCAGGATGTTATGAGTGCGGTGCTAGGTGGTGATACGCCAGTTGGTGGAGACTTGCCCCCGACTGGTGTTCCAGAGACTGTTGTTGAACCCGGGGATGTAGAGATGGAGGATTTAGGTGCGACGGACGATAGTGGCGGTGAGGAGAGAGATGGTGGTGTGTTGCAGAGAGAGAGTACCCTTACTGAGGAGGCACACGTTGAGAGAGTAGGGACTGCGAGATTAGAGGCTGAGAGAGTACATGTTGAGGGGACGGCCCCTGTTATACCTGTTGCCCGTGTTTTCAGGAGCTTGACTCGGGTACTTGGTACCGATAGGACTGTAGAGGAGAGTGCTGACACTGGGGAGCCTTCTGACCCAGTTTTGTTTCCTTCGCGGGTTGGTTCTTCACGAGCTCCGGGAGCTACCTTAGGAGATACTTTAGAGGCGGCTACTGACGAGTCTTTAGCTAGGAGTGTGCAGGACTTTCCTGAGTTGGAGAGAGTTTTGGTTGGTCAGACCCCACCAGCGATTGTCCAGGACGCCGAGAGAGAGGAGAGACAGACGGAGGAGGCGGTCCATGTGACCATTGTTGAGGAGGTTCGACGGGCTTTGAGGGACAGGCCACCTTTCACCCCTGAGACTTACGTGTTTCGGCTTCACTTCATCATACCGCTGGGGTGTGAGACTTACGAGCCGCAGTTACCTTTTTACCCCGAGGACCAGGTTCTTTGGGACTCAGCGACACATATGTCGAACAGGACTCTGGTATGCTTTTGAACTTGATTTGCTTCCTTCTGATTTTGCCCTTTGTTTATTGCAATTTCTATTTGCTTGTACTGATTGAGTGAGTTTGTGCTTGAAACAGGTGAACAGGGGACTGTTCGCATACGGTGGTTCTTCAGATTGCTTGGAGCAGTATGGCATGTTGCCTGAGAGAGTGAGGTGGTTTGTGGACGCCTCAGGTTTTACTCTGTTTATTCGGACCTTGATGGAGACTCGGGGGAACAGGCAGCTAGTGAGGGCTCTGGTGGAGCGTTGGTGGGACACCACCAACAGTTTTCACTTCAGGTTTGGGGAGATGACGATCACTCCACTGGACTTTGCAGCGACCACGGGTTTGAGAGTTTGAGGAGATCTGATCCCTTTCGACTCAGGTTTGTACTTGGACAGAGCAGCGATTCGGCATTACCTGGGGAGAGAGATGGGGGATGAGCCGATGGTGAGGTGCGACCACTTGCCAGCCTTGTGGGACCATGTGCCTGAGACTGATCTGGAGGCACGCCAGATGGCCAGAGCCTACTTGTTATATATGTTCGGACAGTCTCTGTTCCCGAACCGTCGGCACACGGTTCACTTAGGTTGGTTGCCTGCTTTGGGAGAGCTTGAGACGGCTGGGCGGTTTGACTGGGGTGGCTCTGCCTTGTGCTCACTTTACTGTTTCCTGGGTTCGGTAGTTCGTGGTGCGGCGAACACCATTGCTGGTTACTGGAGGATCCTGGAGGTAAAACATCGCATATTCTTGTTTCATGCGTTTTGCACTGTATTCTGGTTGTTTCTGCTTCTGTTACTGATGAGTTTCTTTGGAAATGCAGATATGGGCTTACGAGGTGTTCGGAGTACCAGGCCCGGAGAATTCTTACCACGACGACCGAGTGCTTCCATGTGCGATGAGGTGGGGAAAGGCATCCCTTGGAAAGCAAGCAGAGCATAGGGATTTGAGGTTCTGTCGCCTCTTCTTTGACCGGTCTATGGGTGAGACGGTATGACATCACAAACCTTCTGAGATTTTATTTCCTTCTCCGTTGGTTTTCAATAAATGATCCAAAGTGATTTGCAGGTGCGCTGGGGTGTGTGGGACGGGCTAGAGCGTCCTTATTTGGCCAGGAGCCGGACAGTGACACGGGGGCGTATATTGTTGGAGTCCCCTTTCGGCTGGCAGTGGTACTTAGGAGATAGAGTGGCGCGTCAGTCCTGGGGGTTGGGTTTCTTCAGAGTACCTGCTCCACTTCCGTCGCGTATTCTGCGTACGCACGAGTACACTCTGGCTGAGATAGAGACGTTCACTGTGCTGGATACGTCCTGGACTTTTCACCCCTCTGTGGCTTATGACCACTACATGATGACCACACTTGCCCACGACTTGCGCATGGAGGCTCGGTTGGCTGGGCCTGCTCCAGTGGCGGACGCTGTTCTACCCGTGGCGAGGAGAGAGATAGAGGTGATGACAGCTGGTGGAGTTATGGGAGTGATAGATGTCCCCCGGGTGACTGATCCGGTGGTTTTAGCAGCGAGAGAGGTAACCTGAAATGACAAAAACAGCACTAGTCAGTTTTCATTTCAAATTTGAATTTCTTGCTTTGTTACCTGCTGATGTTTTTTGTTTCTTCTTCGCAGTTTCCTGTTGAGTGGGTCACGTCCCAGGTTGAGCTGGTACGTGACTTGGAGGCCTTGGTTCGTCGCCTTATGATAGGCAATATACCGGAGGTGCGACCCAGAGCGGAGCCCGGCATTGTGCCACAGGCAGGTGATGACGACGATGGCGACGGCGGAGATGACGGAGCTGGTGGTGGACGTAGAGGCGGTGGTGCCCGTCGCGGTGGGCGTGGCTCAAGAGGTAGAGCGAGAGGTGAGCGCGGAGGTGAGCGCAAAGGTGGCGGAGCTGGAGTTGGTAGCCGTGGGGCCAGTAGCAGTTGCGGCGCTGGCGGCACGTCCGGGAGTCGTCGTAGGCCGCGACGAGACCGTTCTGTTGGTAGTGAGACAGACCAGTCCGGACGTCGCCGGAGGCTGAGGCGGGGTGGTTCAGCTGGTAGTGAGGCTGACCAGGTATGCTTTGTGCTTTTTTTTTTTTTTTTTTTTTTTTTTAGTATTTGAATTGTTTGATAAATTTTCTCATTGTGCAGGACGTGCTCCTTTCTCCACCACGCCGTACGAGGCCTCTGATGAAGAATGCCGGCGGTGGCCCAGTGCACGTTCAGCCTTCACCCCCAGTTTCTGACAGGGTTTTACGGAGTAGCCGCTCTCCGACAGAGAGACCCGAGGGATGGCGTTTGCGAGTGAGAGACTCGGAGGGCAGTAGTGACCATGATGAGGACCAGACTGAGAGTGACCACCCGAGTTCTTCTGACGAGTAGCAGTACCTGATAGTTAGCTTTTATTTTAGGACGAGCCTGCGTGCTCGATTTTTGGTTCGGGCGCCTGTTTGCCCTTTCTTTTGTTCATGGATGCAGCCTGTGTGCCGGACCAGCTTTAGATGTTGGGCCTGTTTGCTCGGGATGGATGTACTTTTACTTTTCACGATGCATATGTCACTTGGTACTTTATTGTCTTTTACACTGTCATTTTCTGAGTTTAAAGTCTGATTTTGATGCACAACTGTTTTGAGGACGACTGAAACTTGACAAAACATGACAAACGCCTCTGGGGCCATGTGAATGTATGACTGTGGAGTGAAAATACAAACTGACTTGACAAACTTGAATTTTGTATGTGAAACGAAAAACCGAGCGATACAGGACCTGACATGCTCAAAATTGCAATTTGCATGATATACGCCAAATGACACTTCCAACAAGTCATAAATACACCTGGTGACTTGTTTGAACCAGTGGAATGAATAAAATGTCGCTTGAACAAATTTTGACTTGTCGACGCCTTGTTTTTTGCAAATTTCATGCCTTGGAGCGCAAAAACTTCAAACTTTTGTCAAACCCACCAAATGATATGTCTAGCAAGTTATAAACGCATTCTGTAGCTTGCTTGAACCGATGAAACATAGAGAATGCAATTTGAGCGGATTTTGACTCGCCGATATGCCCCTTTTTCGCAAATTTCATGTTCCGGAATGTCCGAATTTCGAACTTCATATCAAGCTCTTCCAATGATCTTGCTTTAATGTTGCAGACATGCATTGTGATTTATGGGAGTCATCGGTGCCCCAGAAATAGAAATGACGGTGTCCCATCCGCTGATTTTTGTCGATTTTGCCGTATCCGAGATTTCGGAGCACCCAACCACCCAAATTTGACAAAAAGTCTCAAATGTTTGTTCCAATAACCTTAAAACACCAATTATGACTTGAATGAGCAAGAAAAGTGCCAAAAATATGTCTGAAATGATCTCGGGAGTGCTAATCTGGAATTTGTCCTGGAAAACCTCAAAGGAGGCCGCACGGCTCCTCTATGAAAGCCGCGCGGCTTGTGTACATGAACCGCACGGTTCATGTATGCAACTGTTATAGCTCTGATGCTGGCTTCTGACTTCTGGACCTCCGTTTGGCTTCTTGCTTGCACCTGAGCATACTTCAGCCTTGATGGGCCTAGGGAAGGCCTATTTTGTAAACTTCCATTCATCCCATGCAATCCTTACGTAATCCAATGGTGGCACGCATCCCAAGGCAATCCTTTCTCTTTACAAGATGTTAGCCTTTGTTGCATGCTCCTTGTACGCACAACTTCAAGCTTCTTTCTCAGCACTAAGATATTTCCTTGTTTTCATACTTTTCTCATGGCAATTAGCATTTCAGCCTTAATTCGACCATGGCTCGATGAGCTCGACGGCATGGGTTGGTTAAACTTCCGGGATCACAGGCTTCATTCATTGCGCTATGTTCGGGATGTAATGATTCGTCCGGAATTGTTACATGCAGCCGTTCGATTCTGGGATCCCGAAGTTCATGTGTTTCGCTTCGGTTTTCATGAATTATGCCCGACGGTGGAAGAATTTCATGCATACCTTGGTGGTTTTGACTTAGAAATCCCCGTGGTTCCTGTCTACGGGATAGGCTATGCTGAAATCTTGTCCCGAAAGCTTGGTTTGAGCAATAATGCTGCGAGATCCATGATGAACGGAGGTGTGCTAAACATCCCACGTCTTATCAGCCAGTTTCGT
The DNA here is from genome assembly GCA_963854785.1 of Vaccinium vitis-idaea. NCBI lineage: Eukaryota > Viridiplantae > Streptophyta > Magnoliopsida > Ericales > Ericaceae > Vaccinium > Vaccinium vitis-idaea. Next base: position 691,703 of record OY978220.1, read on the forward strand.
CCCGAGGGTTTTGCACTGTGCCATAGCATTCTTGCAGCTTTCTTGTTCGTTCGAACGGACGGTCAGGCCAACTCTGCACTTGTTGGGGTGGCTATGCAAATTGAAGAACGCAAGGATGTGACTCCCATGGTTCTTGCTGAGACTTTGATTGGATTAGACAGAGTTCGTGCCGGTCAGACAAACATTTTTGAAGGAAGTGTTTTGCTCCTACAGGTAGGCTTCTCACTCAGCTCTCCTTTTTCTGGTTTATCTCTCGTTCTTATTTTACCTCAACGCTCGGGTTTAGGCTTTCTACAGTTGCTGACTTGTTTTCTCTCTCTTGCAGACATGGATTTGTGACAAGGCTAACCTGTTGGAAGCAGTGCCGAGAAATAGCCTTCACGAAACACAAGGCTTTGTTCAAAGGGATTTTCAGGAGTTTCATGGGAATATCCAAGATTGGGTTCAGGTGTTTTCCCGGCTTACTGAAGAGACAATTTCTTGGCGTTTGTCTTGGCTTGACCGTCCGACCATGTCTTTGAGCAATATGGGACGTCAGCGAATGGTTCTGGTTGGTCTGACCGGTTGGACCTTCTACATTCCCTACCGCATTCTCCGCCAGCTTGGTGTTCGCCAGGTAGTTCCGTCGGCTAACCCCGAAAACTTCATCATACCAAACTTCAATCATGCAACTGTCCGAGCTTATCAAAACACTTGGAGGGAGCGAGTGACCATTCCAAGAGATGACTATCCCACTGTTCTGCTCACAAGGCGATACATAAAATGGCTGCTGAAAGATATTGAAGAAAGAGAAGACGGACATCAAAATTGACTTTGACTCAACCTTAATGTACCTGAAATAAATTGTGGACCCACAGGGGGCAACGTTTGTGTTATTTTGTTTTATGAAAGCTTCATGCTCAGCCTCGTAATCGAAAAAGTTAATAAACTGAATTATGAGAGTTCTTCCGCTCTGATTCTCAATAATTGTGCATGTAAATGACAGTTTTGGACCATCTCAAGAAATTTTTGAAAGGTTGTGACCGGTCCTCGAGGTGAGGATGCCTACGTATCCTTGAAAAGGAATCAGGTCATGACGTAGTTCAGGCGAACAAATCTGGCTAGGGTTCACTCGTGTATTAACACTCTCCTTTTTGTGCTCTTAGTTTTGCCTAGTACCGCCCTTTCAGGTTTTCGGTCTAGCGAGCTCTTTTGAATGTTTCTGCCTTAACTTTTGCCTAGACCGCCCAATGTGGGTTTTCGATCTAGCAGGCTTGCTCTAAGTTTTGCCTGACACTGCCCGCCCTTGCGGTTTTCAGTCCAGCGAGCTTCTCTCATGGGTAATATCTCTTGAGCTGGTCCATGTTGACCAAAGTGGAGAATTCGTTGCCGTCAAGGTCAATAAGCTGAGTTGCGCCTCCGGATAGAACTTTCTTGATGATGTACGGACCTGCCCACTTCGGTCGGAATTTCCCTCGAGGATCGAAAACTGGAGCTCGGATCTCCTTCAAAACCATGTCTCCTTCTTGTAAGTTCCTGGATTTGACCTTTTTATTGAATGCCCGCGCAATTCGACGCTGATACCCTTGAACGTGATACAAAGCCTTAAGCCGCCTTTCGTCGAACAGCATAAGCTCTTCAAACCTTGCGTTTTGCCATTCTGCTTCATTGATCTCTGATTCAATCATGACCCTCAAAGAAGGTACGTCAAGCTCGATTGGGAGGACGGCCTCCATGCCATACACCAAAGAGTATGGTGTTGCCCCTGTGGGAGTACGGATAGACGTCCGATATCCCCACAAGGCCAATGGCAATTGTTCGTGCCAGTTTCTTGCAGATTGAGTGGTTCTCTCGAGTATTGTCTTGAGGGTCTTGTTGGCTGCTTCGACAGCTCCGTTTGTTTGTGGCCGGTAGACAGTTGATTTGTGGACTTGAATTCCGAATTCTTCAAGTACTTCAGTTGCCCTTCCCTTGAAATGGACCCCGTTGTCTGATACAAAAGCTTGCGGGACACCGTACCGGTAAATGATGTTTTGTTTGATGAAGTGAGCGACCTGGACTGCTGTGAGAGTAGTGTACGAGGCAGCCTCGACCCATTTTGCAAAATAGTCGATAGCAACCAAGATGAATTTGTTCCCGTTTGACGCAGCCGGTGTAATTTTGCCGATAACATCAATCCCCCAGGTAGAGAAAGGCCAAGGCGAGGCCATAGAGTGCAGCTCAGAAGGTGGCACATGCATGAGATTGGCGTGAATTTGGCATTTATGGCATCGTCGCACGTATTCAACACACTCGGTTTCCATAGTGGACCAATAATATCCTTGACGGAGAATCTTCTTAGCAAGCATCATACCGTTCATATGAGGACCACAGACACCCTCGTGGATTTCTTCCATAATTGTGGTGGCTTCTGCACCATGCACACAAAGCTTATGCACTCCACAATGCGATCGCCGATATAACTTCCTTCCACAGATGATGTACTGAGAGGCCAATCTCCGAAGAGCGATTTGATCCTTCTTATCCGTTTCTGCTGGATATTCACCTCTTTCGATAAAATTCCAAATGTCATGGTACCATGGCATACCGTCATCTGGTTCTTCAACCACCAAGACATATTCAAAGACAGGCTTATCTCTTTGCTCAATTGTGATTGGTCTTAGCTTAACTCCATCTGGTATCTCCACCATTGAGGCTAGAGTAGCTAGAGCATCTGCAAACCGGTTCTTCAACCTTGGCACATGAGTGAATGTGACCGTCTGAAACTGAGGAATTAGATCCTCGAGATCTTTATGATAAGGTTTAAGCTTGTCCTCTTTTACTTTCCACTCCCCGTTGGCTTGAGATACGACCAAATTTGAATCACCAATTACCTCCAGCCTTTTGACTCCGATTTCTAAGGCGGCTTCCATTCCGACAATACATGCCTCGTATTTTGCCTGATTGTTAGTGACTTCGAAATTTAATTTGAAAGCAAGGGGGATGTGTGACCCTTCCAGTGAGACTAGCAACACTCCGATTCCGAACCCTTTCTGATTGGCGGCTCCATCGAAATACAACGTCCAGAGATCATCAGTTGTGGTCATTACACTCTCATCAGGGAATTCAAATTCTGCATTTTCAGGACCTTCCACAGGCCGGTTTGCTAGAAATTCTGCCACAGCTCTTCCTTTCACCGACTTCCGGGTGACATACTTAATGTCAAATTCAGCCAACATGAGTAACCATCGTGCTAGCTTGCCAGTGAGTGCCGGTTTCTCGAACAGGTATTTAAGGGGGTCCATCCGGGAAATTAGCTTTACAGAATAAGCTAGCATGTAGTGTCTAAGCTTTTTGGAAGCCCAAACCAATGCCCAACAAACTTTTTCCAACGAAGTGTAGCGTTCTTCACATCCCATCATTTTCTTGCTGATGTAGTATACAGCTTTCTCGCTTCCTCCTTCTCCTTCTTGTGCCAGCATACATCCCATTGCAGATGAAGTGACGGACAGGTACAGAATAAGAGGCTGCCCCAGAATGGGTGGCATCAATACTGGAGGGTTCTGGAGGTATTTTTTGATGGCATTGAAAGCTTTCTGACACTTATCGTCCCATTCAAACGGTACACCCTTCTTTAATAGGCGAAACATCGGCTCGCAAGTTGAGGTTAACTTGGCGATGAATCTGCTGATAAACTGAATTTTTCCTAGGAAGCTGCGTATTTCCTTCTCCGTTCGAGGTGGTTCCATTTCCAAGATGGCTTTGATTTTTGATGGATCCACTTCGATTCCTCGCGTGGTGATCATGAATCCAAGCATTTTCCTAGCGGTGACCCCGAATGTACATTTCTCAGGATTGAGACGCAACCTGTACTTGCGGATCCTTTCAAAGAACTTCCTGAGGTTGGGTAGATGCTCTTCCCTCTCCTTGGCTTTGACGATCATGTCATCTACATATACTTCTACTTCCTTGTGAATCATGTCGTGTAGCAACGTTGTGGCTGCCCTTTGATAAGTAGACCCCGCATTTTTCAAACCAAACGGCATGACTCTGTAACAGTAAGTGCCCCATTCTGTGGTGAAGGTGGTTTTCTCACGATCTTCTGGAGCCATGAGAATCTGGTCGTAACCCGAAAACCCATCCATGAAGGAAAGTAATGTGTGCCCTGCGGTGTTGTCCACTAAAACGTCGATGTGCGGCAAAGGAAAGTCATCTTTTGGACTAGCTTTGTTCAAGTCCCTGAAATCCACACAGACTCTGATCTTCCCGTTCTTTTTAGGGACAGGAACAATGTTTGCGACCCACTGGGGGTATTCTGTTACCATGAGAAAACCTGCATCTATCTGCCGCTGAATCTCTTTCTTGATTTCCAACACCCAATCTGGCCTCATCTTCCTTAACTTCTGCTTGACAGGCTTTGCATCAGGGCATAATGGGATTCGGTGCTCCACTATCTCAGGATCAATACAGGGCATATCTGCGTGTGACCATGCAAAAACATCCTCGAATTCTTTCAAGAGATCCGAGTGGGCCTTAAATTCTTCTGGAGTCAATCCGGAGCCGATTTGAACCATGCGCGGATTATTCTCATTTTTCAAGTTTATTGAAATTACTTCTTCTTTTATAGGCTGAGCATGCCTTTCGTTTTCCCTTTCGATTAGGGATCGGAGTTCTTTCGGAATTTCTTCCTCAAACTCAATCTCTTCATCGTCAGGGTCAACACAATTTATTTCAGATACAGCAAGGTAAGCAAAGTTGATTTCATTTATTGCCAAGAAGGGGGCCCCAGGGGCATGATACATGAGTGTAGACTCAAACTCAAAAGAGAAGTGATGACGCGGAATGATGACAGACTCATTTTTCGACTCAATGCTGGACTCAGACTCAGTGCTAGACTCAGACTTAGTGCTGGACTCAGACTCAAATTCAGAATTAGTGCCAGTGTAAATGATTTTAGGTACAAATGTGCAATTTTTATAAGTTCCGCATGCATCAATGATGAGTGCAGTGACATCTTCCAGAGCTTCCTAACCCATCATCATTAGCTCCATATCTTCCGCAGGCTTTGAACCGATAAGCGTCGCAGCAGGTTCGTCCTCTCTCATACCTAGTGGATTCTCCTCCCCAAACAGCGATAATAGATTCTCTGAGTCAAGAACCTCAATCTAGTCAACACGGGGCACCTTAGCCGGCTGTTTCCATCCTTCTGTCTCATCATCATTATCCTAGGTGTTGTCAGCAAAGATTTCAAATCCTGGCAGTTTGGTTCTTGTTTCCATGTCCCAGAATGGCTCTGGGTCCCCCTGATAAATGGCCTCTGGAGCTTTTACGAACTGGATAGGCCCTTTCTTGGCACAAGCTCGTACTTTCCCATCATGACCAAATTCATAACCAAGACCGAAACGGTGATTGTTCGTTAGAAACTTAGGGAATTCTGCTACCCCTTGATTGTTGCGACCAAGTCCCAAGCCAGGCAAATACTCCATTTTCAGCATCATGTCTAGAGCTGTTGATTTTATAGAGAAATCTTCATCCATCTTGATAGTAAGTACACCGTCAGAGGTATCAAAGGAAAACCCTCCAAGAGTGATGTCTTCCTCTCCATGAGCAATCTCGAGTAGGGAGCATTGTCAGGGATATGCGGGCGAATTCCAGAATCCCCATAAATGGTCAAGGTTCCTGTAGCCAGTCCAAGCTGAACTTTCTGATGCAGGGAGGAAGGTACAGCCATGATGTCTGATCGGTGGAGCCATGGCCTGCCCAACAACAAGTTGAATGATGAGGGGATGTCGAGTACATGAAACTCGACGATAGTCTCAAAATCTTCGATTGTTATTTCCATCTGAACTGTCCCAATCACATCTCGTCGAGTGTTGTCATAGGCACGCACTCCATGATTAGACGGCTGGAAATCCTTATTCTTAAAACCCAAACAATAAGCTGTACGCAGGGGACAGACATTCAAGGTAGATCCATTATCCAGTAACACGACCGGGACCCATTTTTCCATGCATTTCAGAGTAATGTGTAATGGCTTGTTGTGACCAGCCCCTTCTGGTGGTAGATCTTTCTCAGTGAAAACCACAATATGCTTGGCGCAGGTTGGCGTAAGCAGAGCTATCATTGTTTCGGGAGGAGTGTCTGGTGGCACTTCCATGTTTGACAGAGCTTTGATTAGCTTCTAACGATGCTCTCGAGACGAAGAAAGTAATCCCCAAATAGACACTGAGGCTGGGGTTCGTTCAAGCTGTTTCTGAATTGGATCATTTGTTACCGGGGAATTCTTCGGGATTGGCCTGGCAGCTGAATTTTGTTGAACAATAAGCTCTGGAGGGTTAGTAGTTGTGTCCTCGAGAATGGGATCATCCCAAATGAAATCTCCTGTTGTGGCATGGTTGGAGAGATTCCTATTCTGAAGATGGGCTGGCTGGTAGATTCGACCACTCCTGGTTATTCTATTGACTGTTTCTTCCCATAACTCTTGATTTTCACCCCAGAAATTTGCGTATTCCTCATTAACCTTCCGTTTGCCAGCCCTGATGGCTTCCCTTTTCTGCATGGCTTCTTGATCTTCCGTCCAGAAATTCATCAGATCATTTCTGGCCCTTTGTTCCTTGATTTCGACTGCTTCCATTTTTGTCTTGAGGTTGTCCACTTCAGAGTCTTGCCAAAAGGATGGGTCTAGCATGGCTTTGTTGACAGTCCACACCTCGTCATTGCTTACTCGGATATCAACTACTGCTTCTTCATCCCAAAGGGTAGCCATGGGGTCAGTGACTAGTACTGATACATTGGATGATGGTGGGAATGGTACCGACGGCCGTGGCAAAGATCCGTCAATGATGTATGCTTGTGGGAGCCAATCTTGGTTTTCGAAGGTGGCCTCCATGATAGAACGACATTCTTTTCTGAAGTTTGCGAGCAGTGAAACAGTACTTGATGGATGTTCGCCTAGGGTTAACACTTCTTCGGGCATGTGAACAATAGGCTTATCAAGGGATTCAGGGATGATGGATTGGCTTGAGTCTCCAGAGATTAGCAAAGAACCAAACAATGCTTGTCGGGATTCTTCCCAATCTTGGTCGCTCATGGACCATTCTTCTTGTTCCACAACATCACTCCACCTTGGATTTTGTGTTGTATCAGCATATGAAAGGAAATGGACCTCAACATCTTTTGGCAGGGGGACGACAGGTTTTGGCTCAGTGGCTGTGATGATATAAAGGCTAGGATCGAATTTAGTGGAGGCAAGGTCTCTTGTAGTGGGGGTGAGGGATATTTGGCTGATTTGGGCGTTTTGCTTGTGGTTGGGTAGGGGATTGGAAATGGTGTTAGGCTTTTGATTAGGGAGCGGAAGGGTTCCGTCGTCCACCAGATCTTGGACTTTATGTTTGAGACGGACGCAGTTATTGGTATGATGGACGGGCATTTGGTGGTAGGCACAATAGGCGTTTGGGTTATAGTTAGGAGGGAGCTCTTTGGGTGGCTCTCGAGGTTCAAGTGGTTGGATGAGGTTTTTGTCAAGGAGTTTTTTGTATACTGTGACAAGGGGAAAAGGGAGTGGGTGGAATTCTCTTCTCGGTGGGGGAGCTGTTTGTGGGAACCGTGACTGGGTTGCAATCTGGTTAACAGGTTCGGCTTTGGTTAGTTTGAGATTGGAAGAGCTGGCTTGGTTTTGATTGTAGTTGTTGGGTCCAAACAAGGCATTGCTGTTGCCAGAATAAACTCGTCTTGGTTTAGAGGCAGATTCACCTTTTTCAAATATGCCGCTTCTGAGGGCATCTTCAACTGCTAGGCCGGCTTCATAGAAGGTTTTGAAGTCAGCGGTGGTTTGGAAGACCACCAAGTGTTTGGCGAAATCTGGTTCTAGATTCCTTGTGATAATTCTCATCTGCTCCTTTTCTGAAGGTCGTTCCATCATTTGAGAGGCCTTCCCTCTCCATCTCTTAACAAAGTCCGCAAAGGACTCATTTTTCCCCATCTTGGTTGATTCCAGTTCTCGAACAGTCATCTCAAGCTGAATGTTGTAGTTGTACTGGGCGACAAAGGCTGCCCCAATATCTTCCCACGTCCTTTTCTTGGAGATGTCCAGATTCAGAAACCAGCGGAGTGCAGGCCCAGTCAGAGTTTGCTGAAACATCTGGCCCATTGCATCCTTTCCGACGTCGTACATGGACAAAGTGCCCACATATGTTTGCAGATGAGCTTTCGGGTCACCGCTGCCATCAAATTTGTCCCAATCCATTGGTTTGAACTTGTCGGGGAGCTTTGCATCCGGAAAAAGGCATAACTTCTCCATATCAATTCCTGTAGCTGCTATTTTCTCCTGTTTCTGAACAGACTCCTCGAGCTTGGCTAACTTGGTTAATACCGACTCCATGTTCTGACTGCTTGAGCCTCCTGCTGGCGGAGGGAGTTGAGCAGTTAATTTTTGAATCATGATCATCATCTGGGCCATCTGCTTGGCGCTATTGGTTTTTTTCTCTTCTAAAGCATCTTCGAGGAGCTGAATCTTATCTTTTTCCTCTGCCATGGCTAAACCCCAGGTTGACTGTTCTGTTCCTGACTCAGTTCGAACCAATCGCTGTTCGGGGATTCGGGTCCAACCCGGTATGAGGTTCTTCTTCTTTTTGCCAATGGTTAGTACTGATCATATGCACAAACAGAACTCAGGGATGGAATGTATAGTGTATGTGCAAAGTGTATGTGCATGATGCATGATGCATGAAAGGATTGCCCCAATTTCCTTATTATGTTGGATACATTCAAATTTCCTTGATTTATGAAAACAACGGCCGGACCGGAGGTTGCCTACGTATCCCCACGGAGAGGAATCAGGCCGTGACGTAGTTCAGGACTACAAGTTTGGCTCTTTTTCTCAAAAGATCTTTTCATTAAAAGCGAGGAGTTTTTTTTACAAACTGACATAGCGACTGACTCAACAACAGACTCGATAATTAAACAAGAACAGACTCAATCATCAACAGACTTAATAATCAAAGGTGTTAAGAATCACAAGCTGGCTTGATTCTTCAAAAGAAGCCCTGCTGGCTGGATTAGGTCAGTGGATATTCACATCTGGCGACAGACTTGACAACGACAGACAGCAACAGACTCGATAATTAAACAACAACAGACTCGATAATTTAAACAAGAATCACAGGCTGGCTTGATTCTTCAAAAGAGGCCCTGATGGCTGGATTTGATCATTACACAATCATTCTGAGCTCCAAAAGCTCGTTCTTAAGAGGAGGGATGATTCGGAGATGTCGACCCTGCGGAGGGTCCTTCTTCATCAATTTTTCCTTTACCCTTGGGGTCTTCCTTCTTGCACTGGTCCTTGAGCTGCTGCGGGGTCATGCCGTCGTTATTGAGGAGGCAATCTTCAAAGCAAACATCACATTCGCAATCGTCCCAATACTTGTGGCCTGTGACTGGGTCTTCAAAGTAGTAAACGGGCTGGCCGTTGGCATCAAAGTACTTCACGGGTGGCATGGCTGCGAGTCCCCCGTCATCCTGTTCCATCATCAAGGTGATCTTTTCTGGCATTGGCTCTGGTTCTTCCGGGAAGCAGAATTTCCATCCTTCATTGTCGTCCCATTGGAGGGACACTCCTGGTAAGTTGGCCTCGGCCAACAAACTGAGTTTCTGATCAAGTTCTTCCCCCATATGGTCTTCTATGTTGAGCTTCCCTGGCTGAGGCTCCTTTGGTTTGCCTAGAGGCTGCTCGAGCTGAACTTCTTCGATTATCCATACGGGCGCTCCTTGGTGAGTGGTGAGAGTGGACTTGAATCGCTTGTATGGCCCTCCAGACATGATGACTCTCTACCATAAAGGAAATGCGTACCTTATTTTGGGAAACAGAGCCAATCGTAGCATTTTTTTTTTGATTTTCTGTTTTTGATTGATTTTTTTTTTTTTTACGAGGAATTATCGTATATCCGACACAACATGCGGAAATCGGGGCAATCCTTATGATGTAATGACCCTAGGCAGAGCTCCTATGTATATGCATGTAAAATGAAAATGTCATATTCATGAGTGATATATACAAGAATGAGCGAACAATTAACAGATGAACAGATAAACTGGTAACAGATAGCAGGTAAACATGATAACAGGTAAACAGGATATAACAGATAGTCCTACCCTGTAGATTCCTGTCCTAGGTTGGAAGGTACTACGGTTAATTATATGCAAAGGCTGGGTTTTGGTTTGAGGGGGTTCCCTAGACTAGAGTCAATATTTGCCTCCCAGTGCCAAGTGTACTGCATGGCAAAGGTCAAACGGCAGGCTGACTCATCATCGTCCGGGGTTGCCGAGAATCTTGGGATGTCCTAACACCGGCAAGTCGGGTAGGGTAACCAAGACGCAACGGCGGGGCTTATCCAACATCGATGCACGTGCAATGCAAAAGTTTAGATAACAAAATATTTTCAAAAATCCCACTATTATTTTTCAAGTTTGGCTCACCAATAAATTAATTTTTATTTTAAAATTTCACACAAGCAAATTACCAGGAAAGCTCCAGTCCGGATTGGTCGGGCGTAGCCCTGTTACTGCACCATTCCTTTCTCGATCACGCGGGGCGTGTTCGTTTTGTCAAGCTTTCGGGGGTCGTTTTTACATGTGTAAAATACCAAAATAAGAATTAATTTAGAAAATCCCCAGCAGAGTCCCCATTTTGTGGACGGTGAGATCCACGCGGCTCGCTCGAAGGTTTTGATGTGAAAACTAAAATGTGAGTCGCCACCCGGGGTTTAATATTTAGAAAATGTTTGGTACCCGAGAAACCGTTTTAAGAATAATTGTTGACTCTCTTGCCATTTTGGAAAAGATTTGATCTGCGAAAAAGATTCTTTTTGGATTCGGAAGCCAGATTACGCGCGGGGAAGGTTTTTATTGAAAAATGCACCCCGCTCGCCCGGGAAATTCCCGGTCTCTACTAAATAATTTGTGGGATTTTGGTAGAAAATATTTTGTTAAAAACTTTGACAATTTAAACAAGCAAATAAAGAAATAAATTAAAACCATAACAGGAATAAAATTTAAACAAAGAAGACTAAATAATACTCCCTCCGTTCCATTCCATTGGTCCCCTACGAAACTACGTGCAATTTTCAAACTAAAAAATAATGTACTTATGAACATAATTTGTTCATCAATATGGATCTCGTTTGATAGATATCATTGTGAACTTTTAAACGGTGCGGAAAAAATCCAAAAATTATTTTATAGATGCGTTATTTTTTAGTTTGAAAATTGCACGTAGTTTCGTAGGGGACCAATATTATGGAACGGAGGGAGTAATAACAAGAAAATAAAGGGTGAAAAGTGTAATAAATAAATAAAAAAAAAGGTTGCAGAGAAATCAGAAAAACAGTGTACGAACAGAGGAAAAACAGAGGAAAAGTTTTGATTTAAACGGGAGCCGTGCGGCTCCTACACATGAGCCGTGCGGCCTGTGCCATAAGCCGCGCGGCTTGTGTACAATTGATTTTTCAAAAATTTTGTTCCGGGACCAGTGAGCCCAAAATCTGTTCAAAATTTGATTTTCTTCTTCAAATCAATTCCAAACAAGCTGTTTTTGTTTGTAAACAAGTTATTCAAGTGAAACTTATTTCCGGTACGGATCGTACCGTGCGTTTATCGAAAAAAAATCGCCCGGTACGGCTCCGAAAAGCCGGTTTTTGTTTCGAAAATAGTTTACCGAGTCAATATACGGTTGTTTAAACCGATATTAACTCGGGGATGCCCTCGGAGAACCACGATTTGAAAATCGAAGTTCGAAAAATGATTTATACCTTTCTGGAACTCGAAACAGGGGTGGAAACTTCGGACTCTTCGGGTTTGAACTTGTAAGATGAAGATTGGGTATGAATGGGAGTAATATAGGAGGACCGAAAGGGAACGGAAAGTGTGAAGTTTCGGGAGTTTTACTGGTGATATTTCGGACAAGAACTTTGCCGGAAAATCGAACGGAATTTCTTTCGGGGTGTAATTTCTGGCCTCCATATTTCTGTGTCTGTTTTCTGTGAGGAGGGAGCCTCCATTTATAACCGAAATGAGAGAATAAAAATGATGATATTCGGCGGTGGCAAGATGATGATATTCCTTGAGCTGGCCTGTCAGGAATTTTTCAGAGATAACAATACTAGCCGCGCGGCTTGTATGAGGGAGCCGTGCGGTTTGCATGAGTGAGCCGCACGGCTTGTGTGAAGAAGGAAGAACCGTACGGCCTATAACAGGAGCCGCACGGCTTGTGAGGCTGAGTTTCCAATTTTCCTGGACAAGTTCCATGGTGGTTTAAACGTTTCATTCGTCATCGGGCATGCACGGGTATCCAAAATTGGGGTGTCTACAATACCCCCGAGCAGTACGTAAGAAGAAGGGAAGTTGGCCGAGCTGAGGGAGGTCCCATAACTGCACGAGAGGCAGCAAAGGAAGCCCTAGGCCAGATCTCAAAAACACCGCTGGCCACTGGATCCGAGCAGAGAAGACACCAAGCAGGGTGAAGCATTCAGCGTTCATCCCTTATGAAACCAGCACGGATCCCGTGGCCCACATTCAACACTACCAGCAGGCCATGTTCATGCACGAGCAAGACGATGCCTTGCTGTGTAAAATGTTCCCATCCAGCTTGGGGAAAGTGGCCCTGAGTTGGTACCACAAGCTCTCAGAGGGATCTATCCTATGCTGGGCTCAACTAGCTGAGGAGTTTACTGCTCGGTTCCTAACAAGCCGAGCAGCTCCAAAAACTTTTGATGCACTCACCTCTATGAGATAGAGGGACGATGAGACTCTGCGGTAGTACTCCAAACACTATTGGGAGACTTTCAACGAGATTGAAAACTGCAGTGAAGAATATGCTTTGACAACCTTCAAGATGAGCTTGCCAATGCATAGTAAGCTACAAGAATCGCTTACCATGCATCCAGTAAAGACTCTGGCCAAACTTATGGAGAGAATCCAGGAGCACGCACGGGTGGAAGATGATATCCTGCAAGCTGGAGGGAAGATTGTGGCACGACAACCACAGCTTCAAGAAAGGAAAGTGACAGAATCAAAGGTATACAAGAAGGAGTACACAACAGGAAGAAAGGACTATATGCAGCAGAGGAAAGACAAAGTCGACCCAGATCCCAAGTCATATTTTAGTATCATGGCAACCTTTTTAACGTCTCGATCTACAAGATGTTATACAGGATCAGGAATGAACCATGGTTCAGAAGGCCCCCAAAGATGAGGGGGAATCCAGAAAAAAAAGAGCCACTAACCAGCATTGTAGTTACCATAGGGATTGGGGCCACATGACAAAAGATTGCATAGAAAACAAGAAGTTCCTGGATGAAAAAGTTGCAGAAGGCCATCTTAAGGAGTTTCTGGCTGATGACAAGAACGATGCCGAGCTGATAGAAGAGTTGGACTACGAAAAAGGTCCAAAGGGAATAATCCATATGATACATGGATTGGTGGCCCCATATACCAACAACGAAATCAGACACGTCCAGAGGGTCAACGGACAAGCAAAACATGTCATGAAGCTCGGCACGAAAAGGCCGAGGGCTGAAGGAGTGATGAAGGTACCCATAACCTTCTCAGATAAAGATCTAGATGGGGTGATGATGCCCCACAACGACGCACTAGTTATTACCCTACGAATAGGGGAGTATGATGTGGAGAAAATCTTGGTTGATCAAGGGGCAAGCACAGAAATCATGTACTACGACACCTTTAGAAAGATGGAGCTCTCGTTGAGCTCGTTACAAAAATGTCTTGTCCCTTTGGTCAGCTTCAGTGCACAAACGGTGTGGCCTATGGGAAAGGCCACACTGCCCGTCCAAGCTGGATCAGTAGTACTGAAAACAGATTTCCTCGTGGTGGATATCCCTTCCTCCTATAACGTGATTATAGGAAGGACCTGGATGCACAAGATGAGGGCAGTTTCCTCAACTTACCACCAGATGATCAAATACCCTGGAGCAGATAGCGTAGAATGTATTAGGGGAAATCAAAGAGTAGCCGACCAATGTTTTAACATGGTCTTGAAGAAGTCCCTAAAAGCCGAGCTGGTCTAGACAGTCGAAGTTCCTGATCAGCCGACCTTGGAAGATGTTGGAGGTGATCCCACCAAGAAGATGGTGGAAGGGTTGAAGAAGATACTGATTAAAGAGGATGATGCAGAAAGGTATTTCTTGGTCGGGGAAACCCTTGCTGAGCAGGAGGAAAGTAATTGGTTGCCTTTTTGAAAGACCATATCGACGTTTTCGCATGGACTCCCCAGGAGATGACTGGGATAGACCCTGAAGTGATCTGCCACCGTTTAAACGTAGATCCTCAGCACAAACCTGTTGTGCAGAAGGCGAGAAGGTCGGTACCACAGCACGCAGACGCTGTGATTGAAGAAGTAGATCGACTGCTCGAAGCGGATGCCATACGAGAGGTGAGCTATCTGGACTGGCTGGCTAACACTATTGTTGTCAAGAAGAAAAATGGGAAGTGGAGAGTCTGTGTGGATTTTACCAGCCTCAACAAAGCATGCCCCAAGGACAGCTTTCCCCTTCCCAGGATTGATCAATTAGTAGATGCCACGTCAGGCTTTGGAAGGTTGAGCTTCCTTGACACATATCGAGGATATCATCAAATAGCTATGTATGAGCCAGACCAAGAGAAAACGTCATTTATCTCACCAAGAGGACTCTACTGTTACAAAGTTATCCCGTTCGGGCTGAGAAATGTTGGGGCGACTTATCAGAGACTGGTTACTAGGATGTTCAAGGATCAACTCGGCAAGTCCATGGAGGTCTATATAGACAATATGGTAGTAAAAAGCAAGGTGAAGACTGATCATCTCGCCGACCTGAAGGTGACTTTCAACATACTAAGGAAATACAAGTTAAAACTTAATGCCTCAAAGTGCGCTTTTGGGGTCAGCTCGGGAAAATTCCTAGGACACCTGGTGACAGAAAGGGGGATTGAGGCCAACCCAGATCAAATTACCACGCTTCAGAATCTCCAAAGCCCTAAGACCACGAAAGAGGTCCAAAGACTAACAGGGATGGCAGCAGCTCTTAACCATTTTATTAGTAAGTTCTCAGATCGTTGCAGGCCATTCTTTCAACTTCTGAAGAAGAGAGAAGGATATGAGTGGGCAGCCGAGCAGGAGCAGGCTTTCCAGGAGTTGAAGGTTTATTTATCGTCACCACCCTTGCTCTCTACTCCAGAAGCTGGGGAGCAGTTGATACTATATCTAGCGGTATCCGAGCACGCAGTCAGCTCAGTTCTCCTACGAATAAAGGGGATAGAGCAGGCTCCAGTCTATTTTGTGAGCAAGACCTTGTTAGACGCAGAAACGCGGTATTTACCATTGGAGAAATTGGTATATGCTATTGTCACTGCTTCAAGAAAGCTGCCACACTACTTCTTACAGCATCCCATTACTGTGTTTACTGAATATCCACTAAGGGCTTTGCTTAGGAAGGCAAATTTCTCTGGCAGCATATCTAAGTGGTCCATTGAGTTCAGCCAGTTTGACCTTAATTATCAGCCCAGGACGGCAATAAAAGGACAAATTTTGGCTGACTTTATACCAGAATTCACTCCAACAGTGGCTCCACCACCACCAACTCTCCGCGAGAAGGAGCAAAGCATTGACCCTGAGCAGCCAAAGGCCGAGCTAGATCCAGAAGAGTGGAGGTTGTACGTTGACGGGTCAGCTTGCAACAAAGGGTCAGGAGTAGGAGTGGTGCTTTTCTCCCCAGAAGGTTTGGTGCTAGAGCAAGCACTACGGCTAGGGTTTAGTGCCACTAACAATGTGGCAGAATATGAGGCCTTGCTCGCTGGACTCAGGAGTGCCATAGAACTCAAGGTCAGTAAGTTACGAGTATTTTGCGATTCACAGCTAGTTGTTAATCAACTTTCAGGAGAATACGTTGCAAAGAGCGAGAAGATGGCTGCATATTCTGAGACAGCCAAAGATCTGCTTGACCAGTTTGCAGAGAGGTCCATATCCAGCAAATCAGCTCGGGGCAGAATGCACATGCGGACTCACTGACATGCTTAGGGTCGGCAATCAAGACGGAGTACCGTCGTACAGTGGCTGTGGATTACTTAAGTGAGCCAAGCATTGGCCGAGCAGTAGAGATGGTTATGGAGACAGAGATTGGACCAAGCTGGATGGACCCAATAGTGGCATACCTACGAGATGGGACTTTGCCAGAAGACAAAAGGGAAGCTCACAAAATCAAAACCAAGTCAGTACGTTTCTGGCTCTCTCCAGAAGGTGAGCTTTATAAAAAATCCTTCCTTGGTCCATATTTATTATGTGTACATCCAGCTCTAGTCCAAAAAATCCTTCATGAGATCCATGCTGGAACATGTGGAGGACATACTGGTGGAAGGTCCATAGCCCACCGAGCGATATCCCAGGGATATTGGTGGCCTTATATGCAGGAGGATGCAAAGGTTTTTGTCAAGAAATGTGAGAAGTGCCAACGATATTCCCCTCTTATCCGAGCTCCCGCAGAGGACCTTCTTCCTTTAACAAGTCTGTGGCCATTCGCACAATGGGGATTGGACATCGTGGGTCCTCTCCCCATGGCAACTGGGAAACGAAAATTCCTACTCATTGGCACGGATTACTTCACTAAATAGATAGAGGGTGAAGCTTTGGCAAAAATCACAGAGGCCATGGTAGAGAAATTTGTCTGGAACAAAATCATCACGCGATTTGGAGTACCCTACTCCATCATCTCAGATAATGGGTCCCAGTTCGGCAAGAAGTTCAAAGCTTTATGTGCTCAGTACGACATTAGAAACTACTATTCAACCCCAGCTTATCCACAGAGTAATGGGCAAGCAGAGGCCTCAAACAAGACCATCCTTAAGAGTCTCAAGAAGAGGCTGGAAAGTAAGAAGGAAAAATGGCTAGACGAACTACCAGCCGTACTCTAGGCATACAGGACCACTCCTCGGCGATCTACGGGAGAAACACCATACTCCCTTGCTTATGGGACAGAGGCGGTGATCCCATTAGAGATCAGTCTGCCGACCAATCGCACTGCTCTTGTGGAGTCTGGAGGCAACGATAAAGCCCTGGCCGAGCAGCTCAACCTTGCCAAGGAAAAAAGAGAGCGTGCACTTATTACTTTGGCAGCATACCAAGAGCAGCTAAGGAAGAGTTACAACAAGAAAGTGCAGCCAAGAGAGTTTGGGGTTGGAGATTTAGTCCTAAGGAAAGTCTTGGCAAATACCAAGGTTTCCTCAGATGGGAAACTTGGGCCGAACTGGGAAGGACCATATACAATTGTAGGGATTGCTGGCATTGGGGCCTATCGTTTGGCCAACCTGGACGGAGACCTAGTACCACAGCCATGGAATGTCCAAAACTTAAGAAAATTTTACCAGTAGTTAGCCTCTACTTTTGTGACTTCGAATATAGTCACGACATTATTTCTTAGTTGGGATTACGAATAAAATCGCCAACTTTAGCTTATTTAGATTATTGTTTTTTTTTTTTGCTACCTCAATGATTAATAAAAGCCCGTTTTACTTTTTTCTACTTATGGCTGTGTTTAATATGAACCAAAATCATATAAAATTTGTTTCCTATTGGGGAGCAGAGGGTGGGAACATACCCTAACATTTATGGATTAGTATGAAGACACTCAATCTTGCAATAAATTTCTAAGTATGAGAAAACTTAGATTTGCAACAAATATTGCAATAAATTTCTAAGTATGAGAAACTTAGATTTGCAACGAATATTGCAATAAATTTCTAAGTATGAGAAAACTTAGATTTGCAACAAATATTGCAATAAATTTCTAAGTATGAGAAACTTAGATTTGCAACGAATATTGCAATAAATTTCTAAGTATGAGAAACTTAGATTTGCAACGAATATTGCAATAAATTTCTAAGTATGAAACACTTAGATTTGCAACGAATATTGCAATGAACATCTTAGAACCATTATTGCAACGATAATTGCAAGATACCAAGTACGAAATACTTGGAAAGATTATCTAAGTACGAGGAACGTAGAAAAATAAAATTAACACCATAAGCATGCAACCATCAAAGAAAAAGTACGAGGGACTTAAAAGTATTGGGAGCCACATACGGCAGTATGAGCTACGCAAGGCCGAGCAAAGTAAGGAAGAAAACAAAGGCATTAAGCCTCTTCACTAAGCCTTGCAACATCAGTGGCAAGAGTGGAGCTAAGATTTTCACCTTTGGTAGTAGCATCAGTAGTACCAGCGTCACCTCCCCGAATGGTGAGATCAATAATGGCTGCTTCAGTTTGGGTTTGGTCGGGAAGGGGCTCGGACTGAGGATGAGCATCAGGCTGTTCAGAAACATCTGGAGGAACGTCAGGGGATTGGGTCTCGGATTGCTGCTGAGCCGCTAAAGCATCCATGACACTAGGGAGCTCCATGTCGGTCCACATAGGCGAATCAGCAGGGAGTCCCATTTTTGTGCAGCAGCGCTTCCAACTTGTCTCCCAGACAGCATCTTTAACTGCCGGCATTTGAGCTCGGTAGTGCGCGGTGATTTCGATCATAGCTTGGTCATACTCAGCCTCGGCTTTGGCCTGGGCAGCAGCTAGTTCTTGACGGAGATTTTGCTCTATTTCTTCCGCCAGTCTTTTCTGCTCGGCAAGATCAGCTTTTAGTTTCTCAGCTTCCCCCCGAGCTTCCTCCAGTAGTTGAGTCTTCGCAGCAACCTCCTTCTTAGCTTTCTCTTCTCGTTTGGAAATACAGCTTACTTCCTTTCGATGATCTCTCTCAGTCTCTTTAGCTTTCTTAAAGCCAGCTGAAGCTTTTTGCATTATCTACAAGGAAAAACATGAGTAAATAGGTGAAGCCCAAGGAAGGGAAAAATTGAGATGAAGAATTAAAACTACTTCCATACCTTGATGCTGGACTGAAAGATTGATTTCATCAGGGCGTCGTAAGAGCAGCCCTTTTCTCTCTCCATATCCAAAGGGAGGAGAGCAGCCCTGGAGATGCCGTAGGCAACGTCTACGGAAGAAACCTTGTCAATAGCATGCAATGGGGTCCCGTTTGGGCGAGCCAGCACAGGAGCCCATGGTTGCACCAGCGGCAGAGAGTCAGTTGCAGTACAGGTGGAACTCACCTCCCTAGTCCGTCGCCTCTGGAGGGGAGGTTGGAAATCCTGTGGGCTTTCAGAAGGCCTTTTATCCCCCTACTCAGCAGCTGGAGCAGGAGGGCTGACGGGTGGCACAACAGGGGGCGCACGAGGAGGAAGCCCGCCGAGGTTCAGCTCATCGAGGAGGTTGATCGGTCGGCGAGGCATGTCTCGATTGGGAGAGGGGGAATAACCTGATGAGTCCGAGTCAGCAAAAAAGGCGGCTTGCTCGGTCAAGGATTGGATGGTTGCACGGTGATCAAAGCTACATCTTCTTTCCTCTTCCTCTCCTTCCGCCACAACCCTACCAGATGTGGTCGGTTCCTAATCTGTACGGATAATGATAGGGATGGCGGTCGGGACCTCAGGGATATGAGCAAATGTAATTTGTTGCTGCAGGTCCTTTGGGGCACGAGAACGCCCAGTCCCTCTTCCGGATCGACCCCTGCGGGATCTGCTTTTCCTCTGCTCGGCCGGCAGACGAGCGGCACCTAATGAAGTGGAGGGGGCCACGAGTGTCTTGAACGCGGCTCACCCCCTCTGTGGACGGTCGACCTCCATGCCAGTTTGATGGTTTGAAAATGATGTTTTGAAAATAGAGTCGCCACCCGGGTTTTTGGAAAGTGGTTTAGGACCCGAGAAACCGTTTCGAAAGTGATTTGAGAAAATGACTCATGAAATGATTTGGAAACCAGAGATTTGTTTTGGATTCGGGAGCCAAGTTACGAGCGGGGAAGGGTTTTAATGCACCCCGTTCGCCCGATTAAAAATCGGTCTTTACTAAACATTTGTGGGATTTTTAGAAAACAATTTTTGTTGCTGAACATTAACAGATAAATATTTCAAATCAAACAAAGCAGACGATAATAATGAAAAAGAAAATAACTGATACGTAATTTACAGTAAACATGCGAAAATCCAAACTTCAAACTGTTCATGCAAGGCACTGTTCAAAATTTCGGATTTTACCAGAAAAGTGTGCCGTGCGGCACACTGGGTGTACCGTGCGGTACAAAAAGTGTGTCGTGCGGCGCTGTTCATCGATCAAACGGTCAAATTTTCAAAGAAGTACCGTACAGTACTCCACGTGTACCGTGCGGCACAGTAGGAGTACCGCGGTACAGTTGGCTGCACAACAGTTTAAAACTTTGGTTTTCGAAAAGACTGAAATGAAGCACATACAAGGCATGGAATACGGTAAAAATTAGACTACTGTGAATGGGAAAACAGTGTGTTTAAGCACGGAATGTCCCTCCTCATTGAATCGCTCCGTACGAGGCGATGTTCTCACCGTACGACGCGACCGGGAGGTTTGAAATCAAACTGGTTTTATTGTAACATGGGCATACCAAGCATGGAGATGATATTGGAGATCATTCCATACTTGGTATCCCTCCCCTCAGGGTACCAAACTCAAGGAATTTGGCAAAACGGGTTTATACCTTGGTTTCGAAACTCTCGGATTGAACGTCTTCTTGAACTTTTGAATGTGGTTTGAGCTTCCTCTGTATTTCTACTTCACTCTACTATAGTGATAAGAGGGATTGAGGGCTTAGACTTGGACGAACTTGGGATATGAACTCCACGGCTCAGGGCCGAAAAACAGGGGATGGAGTTTCTGAATTGGGCTTTGCTTTGGGAGAGGATTGGATTGATTTACTGGAGATTAGAGGTAGTAATGAAGATGATTGACAGTAGAAATGACGTTTAAGAGTGAGGTTTCATGATTTTTGAATTCACCCAGAATTTCTTCGATCTTCAAAAAAAAATCCTCTTCCCTCTCATCCGAATCACCTTGGTTTTTATAGCCACGATTGTCGTAACCTCCAAGCAAATGTGTCAGCCAAAGGAATGATGAGAGGCTATGGATTTAGGAGCTTTTGTTCACGCAAGAAACTATGATGAAGCAGGGGAACGATAGTCAATTTGAGCTGCTGGGAACTTCTGCAAAAGCTGTGTAACAAGTGACAGTGCCGTATGGTACATAAACTGTGCCGTGCGGCACACTTTCTGTGCCGTGCGGCACATCTAACCGCCAAAATTCAAAAATCTGCCGTACGTGACTCTGGCTGTGCCGTGCGTGAGAGATGAGTACCGTGCGGTACTGTTGACTGAGTTGACTTGGAGAATTTCAATCCGAGAGTTCTTCCGGGCATTTCCTTTCATCATTAGGGATTAAAATGTTCATGAACGTCTCATTTTGGGGTGTCTACAGTTGCCCCTCTTTGACGAGGCTTACAATCACTGTGTAATGGAAGTCGCGTCAAAGATAGAAGACACCCCTCGATGTGGACATCCTCGTACGAAAATAATCAAGTAAAATGTGATGCATGTGGTCGCGCTCATAAGAACTGCCTATGTACCTCATTGTAAGGATCAGACCAGCGTAGTTCGTCGGGGCTATATGCAAAATGATGGATCATGCAACTATATGAGTTATAGAAAACATACCTGATTTGGATTGTGAAGGTGGCCACCTTGTTCTTCAATGAGACGATGTGTTGTGAACGAAACCAGCGAGTGAGTCTCCGTGAACAGTGATAAGTGATTAGAGCGAGGCCAGCGAGGTCTCAAGAAAACTTGATTCGAGCGAGACCAGTGAGGTCCCCAAAATGGTTAAAGCGAGTCAACAGCCATGGGTAGGTCGACTACTCAGTAGGTATAGTTCTCGGGGAACCAGAGCCAATCAATTTTCGTGACCATCCAAGACAAAGCGAGACCCGTGAGAGTCTCCAGATAACTGATTCGAGCGAAACCCGTGAAGGTTTCCATAAAACTTGTTCGAGCGAAACCCGTGAAGGTTTCCATAAAACTGTTTCGAGCCAAACCTTGGTGAAGGTTTCCATAAAACTTGTTCGAACGAAACCTGTGAAGGTTTCCATAAAACTGGTTTGAGCGAGACCCGTGAGAGTCTCCAGAAAACTGATTCGAGCGAAACCCGTGAAGGTTTCCATAAAACTTGTTCGAGCGAAACCCGTGAAGGTTTCCATAAAACTGTTTCGAGCCAAACCTTGGTGAAGGTTTCCATAAAACTTGTTCGAACGAAACCTGTGAAGGTTTCCATAAAACTGGTTTGAGAGAAACCCGTGAAGGCTTCCATAAAACTGGTTTGAGCGAAACCTCAGTGAAGGTTCCCATAAAACTGGTTTGAGCGAAACCCGTGAAGGCTTCCATAAAATTGGTTTGAGAGAAACCCGTGAAGGCTTCCATAAAATTGGTTTGAGAGAAACCCGTGAAGGCTTCCATAAAATTGGTTTGAGAGAAACCCGTGAAGGCTTCCATAAAACTGGTTTGAGCGAAACCCGTGAAGGCTTCCATAAAATTGGTTTGAGCGAAACCTCGGTGAAGGTTTCCATAAAACTGGTTTGAGAGAAACCCGTGAAGGCTTCCGTAAAACTGGTTTGAGAGAAACCTGTGAAGGCTTCCATAAAACTAGTTCGGGCGAGACCCGTGAAGGCTTCCATAAAATTGGTTTGAGCGAAACCTTGGTGAAGGTTTCCATAAAACTGGTTTGAGAGAAACCCGTGAAGGCTTCCGTAAAACTGGTTTGAGCGAAACCCGTGAAGGCTTCCATAAAACTGGTTCGGGTGAGACCCGTGAAGGCTTCCATAAAACTGGTTTGAGCGAAACCTCGGTGAAGGTTTCCATAAAACTGGTTTGAGAGAAACCCGTGAAGGCTTCCATAAAACTGGTTTGAGCGAAACCTCGGTGAAGGTTTCCATAAAACTGGTTTGAGAGAAACCCGTGAAGGCTTCCATAAAACTGGTTTGAGCGAAACCCGTGAAGGTTTCCATAAAACTGGTTCGGGCGAGACCGGTGAGGGTCCCCAAAAAAACTTGGTGAGTAGTGCAAGACCAACGAGGTCTCGTGATTGACTTGATTTATTGAAGTTGAGTTTAGAGATTGGTTTGAAAAATTTGTTTCAGAAGACAGATTGATTTGAGAAACTGGCCTTAAAATTGATTTAATTGAAAAGTTGTCCCTGGAGGACAATTGATTGAAAAATTGTTCCGAAGAATGCTCGACTGAAATACTGTCCCCAAAGGACGGTAGATTGAAAAGCTAACCATTTATAGTCTTGAAATTGAAATTGATTGAAGTTGATTGGAAAAAAAAAGATTGAAATTGATTGAAAAATTGAAAAACTATCGCTGAGGACAGTGGATTGAAAAACGTTGTTTGAAGAATCGCAGCGAGGGACGGTGATTGAAAAATGTTTGATTGAAAGCACATCTTGAGGGATGGTTGATTGAAGACATGTCTCAAGGGACGCTTAATTGAAAATATGTTCCGAAGGACGAGCGGTTGATTGAAAACATGTTCCGAGTGACAATTGATTAAAAACATGTCCCGAAGGGTGATTGATTGAAAACATGTCCCGAAGGACGGATAGTTGATTGAAAAACATGTCCTGAAAGTCGGTGGAGTGAAAAACTGTCCCAAAGGACAATTAATTGAAAAACTGTCCCGAATGACGATGGAATGAAAAACTGTCTCGAAGGACGATTGATTGATAAACTGTCCATGAGGACTCTTGTGTGAGACTCAAATTTTGACATTTGACGACACAATGACAACATTCCTGTCTTTAGAAACTTGGTGGCGCAACAGGGTATCTCTTTTTGCTTTACTATCTTTCCTTTTGGACAGGGTCTGGGTTTGAGGTGAGCCTATCCCATTTGATTCAGAATTGTACTTGGACACTGCTGCAGTGGAGCTTTACTTGGGGAGAAGACCGGGTGGTGTTGAGCCGATGGTGAAGTACATTGCTTTGGCAGATTCCTGGGATCATGAGCCAGAGTCAGACGTGGAGGCCAGACAGATGGCGAGGGCTTACTTGTTGTACCTCTTCGGTGCTTCTCTGTTTCTGAACAGACGAGGTGCAGTACACTTGGGTTGGTTGCCGGCTTTGGAAAATCTGGAGACAGTTGGGAAGTATGACTGGGGAAGCGCTGGTTTGGCCACTGTGTACTGTTTTCTGGGTTCTGTTAGCCATGGAATGGCTAAGAGTCTTGGCGGCTTTTGGAGAGTGTTGGAGGTAAAACTTGCTTCACATGCAATTCAAATTTGTGCCTTTGTTGTATTCCTGTATTGATTTGCCCCTGAAAATGCAGGTGTGGGCTTATGAAGTGCAAGGGGTATTTGCTCCAGAGAATGTGCTTCCACGGGCTGCGAAATGGGGGCAGGAGTTTATGGGACCCGGTGAGCATAAGGGTGATTTGAGGCATTTCAGGCTTTTCTTTGACCATACCAGAGGAGATAGAGTAAGCCTTTGCAATTATTTCTCTTTGGTATTCCTTGCCTTTTGATTCTCCTGAAAATGATGAAACTTTCTGTTGCAGGTGAGATGGAATGTCTGGGATAGATTGCACAGGGACTACTTGGTCAGGAGCAGAGTGCTGACACAGAGCAGGGTGTTGTTGGAGTGTCCATACGGCTGGCAATGGTACATGGTTGACAAAGTGTCTCGTCAGTCTCTTGGGGTTGACCACTTCAGCGTGCCTTCGCCTCTTCCTCCACTGGTCTAGAGGACACATGATTATACTTGTGCTGAGATAGAGAGGTTTACAGTGCCGACAGAGTTGGTTTTCAATCCTTCTCTAGATTATGACGGATACATGAACACCCATTTGGCATATGATCTGGATATGGAGACTCGGTTGAGAGACGTTCCTGCCTTGCCAGAGTTGAGGAGAGATATTGATGTGGTCACAACTAGAGGTGCACTTGAAGTGGCGACAGTGCCTTCTGTTCATCCCACGGTCACTTTTGCCACAATAGAGGTAATCTTGATTGCATTGCTTGCGTCATTTCCCACATATTTTGGAACTTATTGCTCGTTGATGTGCACTTGCTTTTCAGATTCCCGCTGAATGGGCAGTGTCGGCGTACTAATTGGTTCAGGACTTGCAGGCTATGGTCCGTCAGTTTGTGATGGGCGTGGTTCCAGACGTGCGCCCGCGAACTGAGCCGGGAGTTGTACTTGGTCGTAGGCAGAGAGCTTCTAGAGGCAGGTCACCTGGTCGTGGTACTGGAGAGGCTAGCCGAGGCACATGCCGTGGTGCTTGAGAGAGTAGCAGAGGTGAGGACACAGGTCGTGGCACTCGGAGGAGTAGAGAGAGCAGCGGTGGAGTGGGTACCAACCGGGAGAGAGTAGCCAGTCGCAAAGCTGCTCCTAGCAGTGGAGCTGCTGAGGTACATTCATCATATTTGCTTTCCCTTTCCATTCACCATTCATGCTCTGTATTCTACTTGACAGATGTTGTTGCTTATGCAGGGCACATCCCGTTCTCAACGTGTTAGGCGTTCAGCGCCTTGAGTTGCCCCAGTGGTTCCGGCTTCAGGCAAAGTCTTGCGTTCTTCTGCAGCTCAGGAGCGTCAAAGAGAGAGAGAGAGAGAGAGAGAGAGAGAGAGAGTGCACGGAGAGAGGAGTCTCCAGAGAGCAGTAGTACTGTGAGAGAGAGAGAGAGCTATCCCAGCACGCCAGAGGAGTATAGACATTTGGGACATGTGCCAAAGAGACCTCGTACCTGAGACAGTTGTTAGTAGTAGCATGCTATTAGGTGGGGCCTGCGTGCCTCGTTCTGACTTGGGCGCCTGTTTTCTGTCTTTTTCAGTTTCCTGATGGAGATGGCTTGCGAGCCATGGTAGTAGACTATGCATTGGGCCATGTTTTGCCCTTGGATATCATTATGCTTATGATGTGGATGTTTATGTTTTATAAAAACTTTGCACGTAATTTCTTTTATTCACACTAGCAATGAATTTGAAAAGAAAACAGAACTTGCACATGAATGCTAAGTTAAAACAACTAAAAATGAGAACATGGATTTTGACTGGAAATGGGAAACTGACACGGATTTATGATTATATTTCTCATGCCCCAATGAAACGAAAGGAATAGAATGAATTCATTAATGAAAGGATAATGGAACCAAATTTGTTATGCACACGTGCCGGTGTTGCCGTCCTTCAAATTCTTGGCAAATAGGTGAAATGGTTTCCTTGCACGAATCAACCAATCTTGGGGGATGACACTATCATGAAGTGCAACTCGTCGATATATCCAACTCTTGACGTATCCCAACTTTTGAGGTATCCAATCATCAAAATTTGGTTGGGAACGACAACCAATACTTCTATCAAGTCATTTGCACATATTACGGCTTGCGTGCGAAGACCGCATCTCGAAAAGAAGCATGGAATGAGTTTTGGTCGGCCAAAACACACATTTTTCAAAACTGCCACCACTGTGCCGTATGGTACTCAAACTGTGCCGGGTGGCACATTTCCAACAGTATCAAAATTTTTGCAACTCCTTGTCGTTTATTGACCTTTCCCCTTGATCTTTTGTCACTTGTTTGCACCTCCTTAGGCCTTGAGGAGCCATTGTAAGGCCTTCCATGGGAGTTTTCACGAATTCGGCACGGCTCTTCATGATCTTCAAGTGGCACGTTGTTCGAGATGGTGGTTCTTTGCATGGCCTCCGTGAATGCCCCTTGTTCTGCATCTTCTTTGTATCCCCAAAGTAAATACTTGTTTCTCCCTTGGACTTCTTATGGTGATGGTGGGTTATTGGTTGAGTTTTGAGGGTGCCCCTATGGGTAGGTTGCTCACTCAGCTCTCCTTTTTCTGGTTTTTCTCTCGTTCTCGTTTTACCTCAACGCTCAGTTCAAGGCTGTCTAAGGCTTCTTACTTGTTTTCTCTCTTTTCCACAAGGTTTGATCTTGTTGGACCAATTGCCTTCTATCAGCTTGATGCTCGAGAATGCCGATCTTTAATTTTGCCATCTTCAAAGCTTGCCACAACATATGGAGGGAGTGTGTGACCA
Organism: Vaccinium vitis-idaea; assembly: GCA_963854785.1. Classification (NCBI taxonomy): domain Eukaryota; kingdom Viridiplantae; phylum Streptophyta; class Magnoliopsida; order Ericales; family Ericaceae; genus Vaccinium; species Vaccinium vitis-idaea. The sequence continues at coordinate 718,644 of OY978220.1, forward strand.
TTCCAATAGATCCATATCTCAGCGTTCTGCTTCCGGCATGTTGCAAGAGATAATAAACAAAAGATACAAGGATAGATGGATGACAAAGAGGGACTTTAGACTCAATCTTACTATGCTCGAAATAAGTTGTGGACCCATGACATGACTCATATGGATCAGTGCTTGGTTGTTTGAAAGTTTCATGCTCAACCATGTAATTGAAAAAGTTCTTTCAAATAAAACTCGAATTTTGAGAACTTTCCACTTTTGATTCTTACCGGCTCTGTCTGTGAAATCTGAAATGCGCATAATGGCTTGGAATCAACTCAAAAGATTATGACCGAACCTCAGGATGAGGCTGCCTACGTATCCTCGTTAAAGGAATCAGGTCATGACGCAGTTCAAGACTACAAATGTTTGGAGTTAGGGTTCACTCGAGTATTTTCACTCTCCTTTTGTGCTCTGAATTTTGCCTAGTACCGCCCTTTCAGGTTTTCGGTCTAGCGAGCTTTGATTTATTTAGCCTTATCTTTTGCCTAGGCTGCCCTTTCGAGTTTTCAACCTAGCAAGCTTTGCTCTAATTTTTTCCTGGAACTGCCCGCCCTTGCGGTTTTCAGTCCAGCGAGCTTCTCTCAGGGGTAACATCTCTTGAGTTGATCCATGATTGACCAAGGTAGAAAATTTGTTGCTGTCAAGATCGATGAGCTGTGTTGCGTTTCTGGATAGGATGTTCTTGATAATACACAGTCCAGCCCATTTTGGTCAGAACTTCCTACGCGGATCATAAACTGGAGCCCGAATCTCCTTCAAAACCATGTCTTCTTCTTGCAAATTCCTGGATTTCGCTTTCTTGTTAAAAGCATGAGCTATTCGACGCTGATATCCTTGAATGTGGTACAAGGCCTCAAGCTGGCTTTCATATTTGCGTTTTGCCATTCTGCTTCACTGATTCCTGATTTTGCCACGACCTTCAAAAGACGGAACTTCTTAGCCTGATAGGAAGAACAACCTCCATGCCGTAAACCAAAGAATAGGGTGTTGCCCCTGTCAGAGTAGGGATGGAAGTCCGGCATTCCCACAACGTCAATGGCAGTTGCTCTTGCCAATTTCATGCTGATCCAATGGTCTTCTCCGGTGTAGACTTGATGGTTTGGTAAATTTCTCCAGAGCTTCTGCTGTTCTCCTTTTGAAATGAAACCTCGTTGTTTGACACAAAAGGTTGAGGGACCTCATATCCGTAGACGATGTTCTGCTTGGTAAGCATCTCGGACCTCGCGAGGGTCGTGTATGAAACAGCTTCAACCCGTTTGGTGAAGTAACTGATTGCGACCATTTGATGCGACCGGTGTGATTCTATTAATGATGTCAATGCCCCAGTCAGAAAAGGGTCGAGGTGCCAGCCATTTTGTTTTTTTTACTGGCACGATTTTTTTGTGACCCATTGAGGATACTCAGTTACCAACGAGAATTTTGCGTCTATTTGCCGTTGAACTTTCCTGATTTCCATTATCCAGTCAGGCCTCATCTTCCTCAACTGGGATTCGATACTCCATGATTTCAGGATCATTTCTTGGCATGTCCGCGTGAGATCATTCAAAAACATCTTGAAATTTTTCTGAGTGAGCATTTATATTCCTCTGGAGACAACCTGGAACTGATTTGAACCATTTGTGGATCATTCTCATCCTTCAAGTTTATTGAAATTACTTTTTCTTTTATAGGCTGAGCATGCCTTTCATTGCCAAGGTCAACACAAATTATTTCGAACACAGCAAGATAAGCAAAGTCGATTTCATTCATTGCAAAAGAGGTGGCCCCTGGGGCATGATACATGAGAGTGGACTCAAACTCAAAAAAGAAATGATGACGCAGAAGACCAACAGATACATACTCTAACTTAGAAGTGGACTAAGACTCTGTTGCTAAACTCAAACTCAGTGCTAGACTCCGACTCAAACTCAAATTCAGTGCCAGTGTAGATAACTTTTAGGTACAAAAGTGCAATTTTTTATAAATTCGAATGGCATCCACAATGAGGTAACATCTCCAGGGGCTTCCTGGCCTAGCATCATCAGCTCCATGTCTCTCACAGGCTCCAAATCAATCGACATTGCAGCAAGCCCAACTCTGACCATACCTATTGGACTTTGATCCCCAAACAGCGATATCAGATTCCCTGAGTCAAAAATCTCGAGAGTGAGAACTGCCTCCAGTGGTATCAAAAGAGAATCCTCTGAGAGTGACATCATCCATGGCCCATTTCTTGTTTTCAGTGACATCCGCCCATCTGGGTTTATGTGCTTTGGTACTTTTAAGGAAGCAAATTCCGAGATCCTCTGGCATCAGGACAATTGGCTTTGGCTCGGTGGCTGGTATGATGTATAAGCTGGGGTAAAATTTAGAGGAGCTTGGGTTATTTGAAGTGGAGCTGAGGGAGATTTGGTTGATTTGGACATTGGGCTTGTGTTCAGGCATGGGACTGGAAGCAATATTTGGCTTTTTGAGAGAGAGTGGAAAGGTTCCATCTTCGATGAGATCTTGAATTTTGTGCTTGAGACAGATGCAATTGTTGGTGTGATGGCCTGGCATTTGGTGATAGGAGCAGAAGGCGTTTGGGTTATGATTTGATGGAAGTACTTTAGATGGCTTTTGCGGTTCAAGTGGTTTAAGCAGGTTATTCTCGAGAAGGCTTTTGTAGACAGGAACCAGGGAGGTGGAGAATTGGTGGAAGTTTCTTTTAGGGCGGTTGGTTCGGGTTGTGTTCTTGGAATTGTTGTCAGTGGAGCTGGGGGTGGTTTTTGCAAGGTTGTCCTTTTTGATGTCCTGCTGGTGCATTTCCAGATCTTCGATACCAGGGATATTTTCAAAACCCACAGGATGGAATTCTTTCAATTCTGAAATTCTTGCCAAAGCTGCGGCCATTTCCGGGCTCTTTCTGGGTCGTTGGGGGTCCTCTTGGACTGGTGGAAGATGATTACGGATGTCTTGTACCACCATTGTGAGCTGGGTAATTCGTTTATTCAGGGTCTTTTTGAGCTCCTTGATCTTAGCATGAACTTCCATGTCTGTTGCTTCGTGAGGTGTCGACATAGCTGAAGGACCTGTTGAACCTGACTGTACTGCTTTTGACTCAGTTTGAACCAATCGCTGTTTGGGAGTTCTAGTCCAACTAGGTACAATACTCTTCTCACCCTCCTCAATGATTAAAAACTCCTTATGGTGGAAACAGAATGAATTAGTGACCAATGCAAAAATACTATGTGCATGCTTTCTGAAAAAGAGTTTTACATAAAAAAAGAGGAATGATGCATGATGCAGTATCTATGCCACAGCCTTAGGAAGGATTGCCCCAATTTTCAATGCTTTGTTGGATATATTTGAAAGATTTTTGCAAAACAAGAGCCGAACCTTTTTAGGGGTTGCCTACGTATCCCCATTTCGGAGGAATCAGGCCGTGACGTAGTTCGGGACTACAACTAGCTCAACATAACTGAAGCATGAAAATGAAACTCTTGTTTATTGGGAGGAAGAGAGCTAGTTGTAGCATTTATTTTGAAAAAAGGGGGTTTTGTATATCCGACAGAGCATTTGATTATTGGAATAATCCTTCCTATTACTATGGATGAGAGGTGATAACCTAAGATGAAAACTACCATGAACATGCATACAGACAGGCAAACAGTAAACAACAAGCAGTTAACAGGACATATCACATAATCCTAACCTGTGGGTTCCTGTCCTAGGTTGGAAAGTTCAAGGTTATCTATATGCAAAGGCCGGTTTTGGTTTAGGGGGTTCCCCAGACTAGAGCCAATATTTGCCTCCCAGTGCCAAGTGTACTGCATGGCAAAGGTCAAGCGGCAGGCTGACTCATCACAGTCCAAGGTTGCTGAGCATCTGGGGATGTCCTAACACCAGTGAACTGGGTAGGGTAACCAAGACGCAGCATCGGGGCTTATCCAACATCGATGCACATGATGCAAAAGGTCAGCAATAAAATTGTTTTAAAAAAAATCCCACAAATATTTTTCAAGTTTGGCTCTCAAAATTAATCTATTCTTTGACATCTTTACACAGACAAACAACCAAAAAGCTCCAGTCAGGATGGCCGGGCGAGGCCCTGTTAGTCCGCCATTCCTTCCTTGCGATAGCGCTAGGCATTTTCGTTTTGACAAGCTTTCAGGAAGTTCATAAGTATAAAAACACCAAATTAGAGATTAATTTGAGAATCCCCAGTGAAGTCGCCATTTTGTGGACGGTCGACCTCCATGCCGGTTTGATGGTTTGAAAATGATGTTTTGAAAATAGAGTCGCCACCCGGGTTTTTGGAAAGTGGTTTAGGACCCGAGAAACCGTTTCGAAAGTGATTTGAGAAAATGACTCATAAAATGATTTGGAAACCAGAGATTCGTTTTGGATTCGGGAGCCAAGTTACGAGCGGGGAAGGGTTTTAATGCACCCCGTTCGCCCGATTAAAAATCGGTCTTTACTAAACATTTGTGGGATTTTTAGAAAACAATTTTTGTTGCTGAACATTAACAGATAAATATTTCAAATCAAACAAAGCAGACGATAATAATGAAAAAGAAAATAACTGATACGTAATTTACAGTAAACATGCGAAAATCCAAACTTCAAACTATTCATGCAAGGCACTGTTCAAAATTTCGGATTTTACCAGAAAAGTGTGCCGTGCGGCACACTGAGTGTACCGTGCGGTACAAAAAGTGTGTCGTGCGGCGCTGTTCATCGATCAAACGGTCAAATTTTCAAAGAAGTACCGTACAGTACTCCACGTATACCGTGCGGCACAGTAGGAGTACCGTGCGGTACAGTTGGCTGCACAATAGTTTAAAACTTTGGTTTTCGAAAAGATGCGTCTAGACATGTCAGCAAAAACGTCATTTGGGCTTATCTAGCCCCCAACGGGTCACCTTGCATTTAATGCGAAAGTAACCCTGCCCCCACGTGAGGAGGAGGGATGCAAGAGATACATTCAGAGTCGTTGAAGCTCTGCGCACTGCTGATAGATGACAGCTGTGGCAGAGATGGGGAGCAATTGGAGTGGGTAAACACTGATTACCCTTGTTGTGGGCATAGCACGTGCCCTAAATCGATCATCACGAGAGGGTGCATAGCTCGGCACCACATAGGGAGTCCTTGAGCCCTGTGCCGAGCCGGTTTGGCCACGAATAAGGCTAGATTAATAAGAGTGAACTAGTAAGTCAGGATGCACTAGCTCGGCGTGGAACATAAAGAGATGCCCTTGATATGGCCGAGCTAGGTAGGCTACAAATATAGCTTAAAAAGCATTCTGGAATACATAATTCAGCTCGGCTTGATGAGTTGAGCTATGTACGGGTTATTCCGAGCTACGTGGAAGCACGACACCGCCACGAATAGAGCGGTGAGACATTCCAGAATATGCTACAGCGGCTCCTTATGAGATAAGGAGCAATCCCGTAGAATAAGGGATTGATATGGGAATTCCTAATGTGAATAGGAGTGTGCCCCATATAGGGAAGAATCCTATATGGAAAGAAGGAATGGTGCTAAACGAGATCTAGCAATACTTGGAGATTGATACCTAATAGGAAAGTCCTATTAGGAAGAGGATTCCTAAAGCAAATAGGAAACAGAAGGCACGAGATGCCTAAACTCATAAGGCATTCACACCTATAAATACAAGACAATAACCATGACAAAAGGTACGCTGTGAAACCCTTTTCATACGCACTGTGTGATCTGAGAATTTGAGTACGAGATACTTAGGCATTGGAGGGCCTTTGCCGACGAGAGGCAAAGGCTCTCTAATCCCTTTTTCTGTCTTGCAGATTAGGGGTTGAACCAAGGAAGCAGGTGATCCAGGGCTACGTGGGTTTTATCCCCGTACAGATAATACTATTTTTTTTTCAAAAAACTGAGCAAAACATCAGTATTCTATGGTATATTTGTTGCAAAAGAATTTCATATACCAATAATCATAATTTTATAAGAAAATAATTTTTGTGGAAAACCTCATGTAACAGAGATAATTCATAACTCACCTTTTTGCAGTCGAAATCTACTTACGATCAATTACTCCGAAGAACTCGTTCCTAAACATAAAATATTCATCTTTTGTTACCACCAAAATTAGGCTAAAGTTTATACCGGCTAATTAACGAGTTCTAACTGTACGTGAAGTTCATAAATTGCATCCTTTCAACCGTTCATTTCTCTATTTTTTATTTATTAACTTAAGCAAATACTACGTGTGTTCAAATTACTAAAACGAGTCTAAAATCTGGAGCTCAGGTTCGGTCCAACTTCAAAACGAGTCGAGCCGAGCCACTAGCTGTGTGAGAAGCATGGTTCATTTTTAGCCCTAAATCAAACTCAATAATTATGTATGATCAATTTTGCAAATCTACGGACCGATTTGCTCCCATATTATTTTATTAACTAATCTTACCTTTTCAAACTACACTTGAACCTCCTTAAAAAAATAAGTCCAGCTTATGAGCTATTGATAAATGTAGCGGCCGGGAGACCCAGGGGGTCACGGTCCTCGGCCACACCCCCCCTCCGAGGAAGGGGGCCAGGGGTCTAGGGGATCACCTCCGCCGCAGCAGCTCAGAAGGGTTCGGGACCCCTGGTACTGGCCGGGCAACCTCCCGGGGGGGACAGTAGATATCATAGCCGGGGTCCCGGTGATTAGGGGTCCGTGCCTCGGTAAACTTGGGTCCTCGGCTCGGCCTGCTCCAGGGAGTACGAAATAGTTGCCCTTCGAGGCCTGTTCCCGCGCGCGGCCCGAGACGAGTCGATTGACCTCGGGACCGGGGGGGCTGGTCACGGTAGGTGTCAGGGGCTCAATCGAGGCATGCCTGACATTCTGAGCAACTCATTAAGTGGACTCAACCACCCACCTGCGTTGCATTTATGGCAAGCCACCAACCCTGCAACCTACACCTGCAGGGGGAGTGGGGGACTTGATTGATGGGAATTTCGGCGACAGGTGACGACTATCGGGAGTGTCTGAGGCGCCGCTTAAGGGACATGCGTCAGTCCATGGATTCAATGCAATGGTAAGGACGGGGCTCGTGAGGCCCCCGAGGGGCGTGCGGGACACGCGCCCCCACGCCTATAAATATGCCCCTCACCCCCTCAATACGAGGACGGTCTCTCTCAGGTCCTCTCTCTCTCTACATCTAGCTCTCAGCTGCACTCTCTAGTTCTCCACTAAACTTCTCCCTCCGTTGCTGACTTTACCATCGGAGTACCTTCCCGGACCCCCACCGTCCGGGCTAGGTACTAACGTGGTCGCTCCCTTGTGCAGGTCCCCCTCCGGCGTACCCCAGGAGCTCCAGCCCTCTCCTCCGACGAGTCCCTAGGGATCCAGTGAGGTTCAGCCCAGTCCCTCTCCCTCTGTGCAGTACCAAACGGGCAAAGAGGTCATTCCGGTGAAGTGCACCCCCACAATTGGCGACTCCGCTAGGGACGGAAAAACAACTCCTCCCAGCCTCTCTATACACACTGGTGGTGTTTCTTCCCACTCCCCAAAAACTCTTCTCCCAAAACCTCTTCAAAAAACTGCTCGAATGGCCAACCTCACTTTGGGTCTTGACGCGTTTGGTTCCACCAACGAGTACCGCAACACCGCTGACCGGTACTGGTACCATCAGGTCAGGAGCGACTTGGGGCTCACCCCTCCCCCAACGGTGCCGGCCCCAGCATCGCCGACGCCAGCAACATACTCTTCAGCATGGATGGAAATGTTCTCTCTCTTGACAACCTCACAACTCCAGCACCCACGGAAGCTCTTCCTCCCCCTCCTTCTCTCACCATAGAGGCCGAACTGGCACTGCTTAGGAAAGAGGTACTGGCTATGAAGCAGGCTAGAAATCAGCCTACGACGTCAAGGTCCGACGGTCGGACGAGGACTCGGAGGCCACAGCCGAGCATGAGGACTAACGACGGAGGACAGGCTCAGGTCTTTTCCCGTCTTGGACAGGTCGTGGAAGTGGACCACCGGGGCGGCGCACTTATTGTCCCGTCGGAAACAACACGTTCGTGCCGGCAACATACACGTGGCGGGCAGTCTCAACAGACCGACCACGTGGAGGATAGTGCCATGGCATCTAGCGCTCGGACGCCAGACGTCCGAGGGGACGCGGCATACGCCCGGGAGGTGGAAAGGCAACTTAACAAAGGAAAGGGCCCGGCAGACAACCCGCAGCTGCGCCGAGATCGCAACAGCCAAGGCCGATCGCCCGAAGAGCAGAGGGGTGGCCATGACCAACCGATCGGACGATCGGGGAGGTTGTCGGCGCTATCGCCAATCGGTGGATATGCATGGCGCCCAAAATGGCGCACCAACCGATCGGGGCAATGGCTCATGGGGGAACGCGATTGATGATCCAATTGATGTCTCGACAGGGATGGGTCGAAACGAGAACAACGGCCTTAGGCCCGGAGACAAGTACACGTTGCGGAACGAAGGTGGCAGCATCATGCAGTCAATACGCACACGAGCGAAACTAAGATTTACCATGCCGAGCCTGACAACAGACGCCAGCGTCCTCGGGAAGAGCCGGCGAGGGGACGTGACAGGCACAACAAAAGGTTGTCCTCCGAGAGGAGCAACGTGCACGCGGATGGGCAAGATTTGGAGCACCGAGCCTCTGTGCCGACAAAACGTGCCCATGGAGAACACCGAGCGATCGACCTCAACCGCCCCTGCCCCGCCGACTCCAAGTTGGAGAAGACCAAGCAGTCACCATTCTCCCGAACAATTGACGGGGCCGCCCCACCGCGCGGGTTCAAAATCCCAAAGTTTGACAGGTATGAGCCGACGACGGATGCGATTACGCACGTCCAGCAGTATCGCCTAGTCTCCGAGCTCTACGGCCATAGCGACTCCCTCATTTGCCGAACCCTCTCCATGAGCCTGGGGACCACGACCCTCTTATGGTATAGCCAGCTCGCTCCGGGGTCTATAAATGACTTCGACGAGCTCGAGCGCGCGTTCACGTCTCGGTTTGTGACCAGCAACACACAGCCGAAGACGCTCGACGAGCTTGTCAACATGAAGAGGGGCTCGGACGAGGCCCTGAAAAAATACATCGCTCGCTACTAGGAGGTGTATAGCCTCGTGGAGGGCTGTGACCAGAAGATCGCCTGCACCTCGTTCAAGAACGGACTCGACGATCACTCCGACCTCTTCAAAGCACTCATGGTCCGACCGCCAAAAAACATGGTCGAACTAATGGAGACTGTGAACCGCTTCCGAGAGCTTGAGGAGCTACTCTGTGACCGAGCGTCGAAGGGAGGTACCGGCAAGGGCACGCCGAAGGAAGCGAAGAAGCAAGTGAACAATTTGAAGAAGGGGAGAAGTGATCAAGGTGGAGGGAACGGGGACAGGGGTCCCCGAGACGCCAGCAGGAGCAATAGTGGCAGAGGGGGATGGGAAAGGCCCCCCCGAAACGACAACGACTATGTTGCCGAGACAACCGTCTTTACCATACCAATCTACAGGCTGCTGGCAGAGATCGGCAGGAAGCGTTGGTTTTACTGGCCAGAGGAAAAGATGGGTTAGGATCCCACCCAGAAAGGGAAGTGCACATACCACAACGAGGTGGGCCACTACACGACGGGATGCCGACCGTTTAAGGCGCACCTCGAGCGATTGGTCGCCGAAGGATGCATGGAAAAATGGATAGACCACGGTCGCACGCCGACCGTGCTCAGGGGTGCTGCCCCTCAGCCGAACCAGCAGGCTATCTTGCCACCACCTCCAAACCAACAGGCGCCCGGGGAGAGAGTGCGCCTGGGGGTGGTTGTCACTATCCACGGCCCGGTCGGCAAAGCCCAGGCCGATGCAATGCACACAGAGCTGCAAAAGATGGAGGCGGCCATGCAAGTAATGACGCTCGGCAGGGCGCCGAAGCAAAAATACGAGGAACCTACGGACCCGTACACTATTTCTTTCTCCAAACAGGATTTGGATGGATTGCAGCTCCCGCATGACGACGCCCTAGTAATCGAGATAAGTATCAACCACGTGGATGTCAAACGAATCTTGGTGGACCAGGGGAGCTCCGCCGACGTCCTTTACTACTCGGCCTTCAAGGCCATTGGGCGAACGCATCATAAGCTTACCCCCTCCGACACACCACTTGTTGGGTTCTCTGGGTTTTCGGTATATCCGCTCGGCAACATCACCCTCCAGTCTGGTCGGGGTCGACGCGTTTGGAGATAGAATTCACCGTGGTGGATTCCCCGAGCCCCTACAACGCCATTTTGGGGCGAGGCTGGCTCCAAGCAATGGGAGCGATCACCTCGACCCTCCACCAGTGCGTCCGGTTCATTGGCACGTCTGGACACCAAGAAACCATCCGGGGCAACCAGATGGCCTCAAAAAGGTTCTTTGTCAATGCCGTCCGCCAAAAGGACAGGAGGTAAGGCAGGCCCCTGAAGCAGGTGCAGTGGATTGAGGTGCCCGAGTGCACTTCAGTCCTCGATGACGTTGGCTCCAAGGCTGAGGACAAGTCTATCGAAGAATTGGTCAAGGTACCCATTGACGAAGAGGGCACCAGATACTTCATGCTCGGTTCGGACCTCTCCAATCCCGAGCGAAACGACTTGGTCTCTTTCCTCTTTGATAACATTGAGGTCTTTTCGTGGACTCCGTATGAAATGCCGGGTGACAGCCCTGATTTCTTCACGCATGCCCTCAATGTTGATCCGGCTAGGAGGCCAGTGGTGCAGAAGCCGAGGCGGTCCTCGGCCATTCACTCCAACGCCGCCTTCGAAGAGGTTGACCGCCTGGTCGAGGCGGAGGCTATCCGAGAGGTGATGTACCCCACGTGGCTGGCAAACACCGTGGTGGTCAAGAAGAAGAACGGGAAATGGAGGGTATGTGTGGACTACACTAACCTCAACGACGCTTGCCCGAAGGACTGTTTTCCCCTCCCCCGGATAGACCAATTGGTGGATGCTACAGCCGGACACGCTAGGCTCAGTTTCATGGATGCCTACCGCGGGTACCATCAGATCGCTATGAATGTAATGGACATTGAGAAGACCGCATTCATCTCGCCGAGGGGTACCTATTGCTACCGGGTCATGCCATTCGGCTTAAAAAATGCTGGGACTACCTACCAGAAGATGGTCTCCAAGATGTTCGCCAAAGAGCTTGGCGACATCATGGAGGCCTACATCGATGATATGGTAGTAAAAAGAAAATTCGCAGAAGACCATCTTTCCCACCTCGGCAAAGTCTTCTCCATCCTCAGGAGGCACGATTTGAAGCTCAACGCGGAAAAATGCACGTTTGGGGTTGGCTCTGGAAAATTCTTGGGATACCTGGTCACTCCCCGAGGGATCGAGGCCGACCCCAACCAGCTAGCAGCTATCCAGAAGGAGGTCCAACGGTTGACAGGGATGGCTGCTGGCCTCAACCGCTTTATAAGCAAGTCGTCCAACGCCTGCCGACCCTTCTTCCAATCCATCAAGTCCAGTAAAAGGGCTTTTCTCTGGACCGCCGAGTGCGACGCAACACTCGCCGAGCTTAAAAGATATATGTCCCGAGCGCCTCTGCTAGTCATGCCAAGGGAGGACGAGGACCTGTACCTCTACCTGGCGGTGTCCAACCATGCCGTTAGCTCGGCACTGGTTCGGCAGGAGGGTTTGGAGCAGTTCCCGATTTACTACTCGAGCAAGACAATGCTCCCAGCCGAGACCAGGTACTTGCCAATTGAGAAGTTGGCACTTTCGCTTGTCACGGCTAAGAGAAAGCTCATACCCTATTTCCAGAGCCATACAGTCGTGGTAATCATGGCGTATCCCCTGAAGACCGTCATGCGTAAGGCAGATCTCTCGGATCGGATCTGCAAGTGGTCCTTGGAATTGGCTAACTTCGACATCCGGTATGAACCCTGGACGGCAATCAAAGGTCAGGCGTTGGCTGACTTCATCGCCGAGCTCACCCCGAAGCTGGAAACTGAGCTCCAGAAGGAGATTGCCGTCAAAGACGTCGGAGGCGAGTTGGCCAAAGGCACCACCGGGTTCGTTCTCAAGCGCTCCCCTCCCCGCACAGCTACCATTTATACGGGCGAGTCTTGGCGCATCCATGTGGATAGTGCATCAAACAGCCGAGGGGCAGGGGCTGGAATTGTGCTCATTTCTCCCGAAGGGACTCTCCACGAGTGCACCATGAGCATCGGTTTCCCAGCCACAAACAACGAGGCCGAGTACGAGGCTTTAATTGCTGGACTCTGCCTTGCTCTCGCTCTCGGGGTGGATGAACTACAGGTTTATAGTGACTCCATGCTGGTGGTGAACCAGCTGAACAGCGATTACGGCACTAGCGACGCTCGGATGTTGAAGTACATTAACCATGTTCTGGAATTGCAAAACAGCTTCAAGGCTGTCCACTTCTCCCACATTGGCCGAGCCAAGAACGCTCATGCCGACGCCCTTGCTGCCCTTGGATCGGCGTGCAACGAACTCGGAGGTACGCGGACAATCACGCTTGGGGAGATCGCGGTCCCAAGCTTCGAGCCGGGTGCCGAAGACGTCATGACAATCGCCGCTACTGTCCCGAGCTGGATGGATCCCCTGGTCTCCTACCTCCGAGACCAGACCCTCCCTTCAGACAAAAAGGAGGCTCACCGAATTCGCTGCCAGTCCGCGTCCTACTTCCTCTCTCCGACTGGCCAGCTTTATCGCCGCACCTACATCGGTCCTGACCTCCGCGTGCTGCACGACGCCGAGGTACCTCACGTCCTTCGTGAGCTCCATGAGGGAAGTTGTGGCAACCACTCGAGAGGGCGTACTCTCTCCGAGCGGGTTGTTACCCAGGGCTACTGGTGGCCAAAAATGAAGAAGAGCGCCGAGGATTATGTCAGGAAGTGTGAGGCATGCCAGAGGCACTCCCCCATTCTTCACCAGCCCACCATGTCACTGCAGCCGGTCACAAGCCCATGGTCGTTCGCCCAATGGGGACTCGACATTGTTGGAGTCCTTCCCATAGCCCCCGGCGGATTTCGGCACCTGATCACGGCCACGGACTACTTCACCAAGTGGGTAGAAGCCGAACCCCTGATCCACATCACGGCCACCGAGGTCAAGCAGTTCATCTGGAAAAGCATCATTTCTCGGTTCGGCGTGCCCTACGCTATCATCTCCGACAACGACACCCAATTCATCGCCGAGGCCATCAAACGCTTTGCAGGAAAAAGAACATTCGCGTTTATAATTCGACTGTGGCCTACCCTCAAGGGAATGGCCAAGCTGAGGCCTTGAACAAGTTGATCTCGGCTGGCCTCAAGCGTCGGCTGACCAACAAGCGAGGGAAGTGGGTGGAGGAGCTCCCCAAGGTCCTCTGGGGTTACCGAACGACCCCCCGGCAAGGAAATGGAGGAACGCCGTTCTCAATGGCTTATGGGATGGAGGTTGTCCTTCCACTTGCTGCTGTTGCTCCCTCCGCCCGAACTGAAGTGTTCCATCCTGCCACGAATGATGAGCACCTAGCCTCCGAGCTTGACCGAATCGAGGATCTCCGGGATGAAGCTCACATCAAATACGATGCATACCAGCAGGAGGTCGCCCAGGGGTTTAACAAGCACGTTCGCATCCGCCCTTTCAACATCGATGATCTCGTCCTCCGAGAGGTTGTCCAAAAGAAAAACAAGAAGAAGTTCATGCCCAATTGGGAGGGTCCCTACCGTATTGTGGCCAAAGCTGGCTACGGAGCTTACAAGCTTGCCAAGATGGACGGCACGACTGTGAGCAACCCATGGAACGCCTCCAAATTAAGGAAATTCTTTGGTTAGGATCTTATGTTTATCATTTTTACGATTATCGTGCCCTCAGCAGCTTTTTGTAATGCCTGGGCATCAAGATGTTAATGATAAGATCCTTTCTCCAGTTGTCATCATTTTTCGATTCTTATTTTTTGTACAAGTAATTGCCCTCGGTTAGAAGGCCTGAGCTCGATCACTACCATTCGGTGGAATGACCCGACCTTGTTCGAAAGAACGGTCATTTATGTTCGGTTGAACAACAATCTCTACTCGGCAAAACAACTCGTAGCGTTCGGTGGAACGTATGATTGGGCCCGGTGGAGCGGCGCTGACATGTATAAGCGTTCGGAGAAATTCCCCTGGTCTCGGGACCTACCCATCGAACTGGCTGGGGGCTATTGTATCAATTATTCGCTCGGCGCGCACTGGCTTCGAAATCAGGGGCTATTCTTCCTTAATTTCCAAGCGAAGCCAGGAAAACTTTTCAACTCTCATGCTTCGGCAGGGTGTCATTCGGTCATTGGCTCCCCGCCAAAGCAGGGGCTATCTATTAAAAGCTCGGCATAGCGCTTGCGCTCGGTGCAGACTATCAACATTGCTCAGAGTTAGAAAAATAAAAATTCTAATTGCATAGAAAAGAAGAACTTCCATTCATTCACTTCAAAAATTGGGGGCTCGGCGATAGTGCATCGTTCGGTGCCGGCCCCCGGAATACGTTAAGATTATAAAATAAAATAAAATACTAGATCTGGCTGGTGCCCTAACAGTTCGGCGCCAGTCCTTTAGATCTAAGTGTCCCGAGCCCCGAAGTGATCACCTTCTTGCTCATCTTCAGCACCGTCTTCCAGATCATCCAGCGGCATCTCTGGCACCACGGGCTCGGGTGTCGAAGGGACGATCCTGGCCTCGGCATCAGAAGGGGCATTGCAGGCGTCCACCCCTCTGATATAAGCGACTAGAAAGCAATCCCTGTGGCCGAGGCGATAACCTTTTTCGAAGGCTCGGACCTCCATGTCTTCGGCCTCTTTGAGGTACTGCTTCCCGGCCTCTTGCTCCCCCCTCCTGTAGCTGTTATCGTTGACCGCAGCCAGCATTTCTGCCTGCACAGCCTGGAGTTCGGCAAGCTTGTCCTCAGCAGCCTTGGCTCGGTCCAGGGCTTCTTTGGCTCTATCCTCGGCAACTTTGGCACGCTCTTCCGCTGTCCTGGCGTCTCGCTCGGCATCAGCAGCCTTGTCCTCGGCAGATTTGATCCGCCCCACGACCCCCTCTTTCTTAAGGCTAAGATCTTCCATCTTCTTCGCCAGGCTCTCGAGGTCCTGCTTTAGTTGGGCCGAGGCCCGACGTTCCTCCTTCAGCTTCGCCTCGGAGGCTTTAGATGCCTTGGCCAACGCCACGACCTTCTTGTGGGTGGCGATAGAGGCCTGGCTCGCCTGAAAAGAAGAGTGATGTCAAACCGAGCACAAAAACGATCGGAAAAATATGAGCCTCGGGGAGGTGGAACTAAAAGAATTACCTTCACCAGGTTCTGGTGGAGCTCCAGAAAGTTGTCATCAATGGAGATGGCGTCAACGGTAGACATATCCACCGGAAGGGCGAGCCCCTTCAGAAGGATGTTGGCCACGTTGGGATCCCTCCGGACGCTATCTGCCCTAGTGAGGACCACGCCCCCGCGGCCAGTAAAGGAAGGGGCCCAGGGTTCGGGAGGAGGCGCGACTTCGGATCCTCCATCCGCTCCTCAGCCGGATGTCATCTGCCTGCGGCTAGGGGCTCGGTGGGGAGCTTGTTGTTGGCCCTCAGGGTCAGGGTGCGAGGTGGTTGCAATGGTGTGCTCCTCGAGTGGCGTCGGGGGAGACGTCGGAACAGAGGTCTCGTCCTCCCGAGGGCGCTTCGCCGCGGGGTCGTCTTCATCCCCCGGGAGCTCCTCCCTTCCCCTCCTTTGCCCCGTTCCTCTGCCGGGCTGCGAGGAGCACCCGCAGCGAGCCCGTTGTTGTTGTTGCCTCAGCTGGGTTAGAGAGGGTCGTCCTACGTCCGCTGCCATCTCTCTCCTCGGTTGTCGCTCCCGGCCCCAAAGTTGCTCTAATTCCTCGTCCGGGAGAGCAGCTCTTACCCTCCTTCGGCGGTTACTGGCCCTCGGCGAGGTATTTTTGTGCAGATAGCCGTGGTAGCTCGACACGTAACCAAGGAGGAGATGGGCTTGCTGCTGGCCGTGGGCAAAGAGAGCCTGGATCACGTGGTCGTCCGAAAGCTCGAGTAGCCTCTTGGTGACAACACTGGTAACTGCAAAAAAGAAGAATTAATAAGTCTTCGGCAAGAGCAAAATAAATTGACAGGAAAATGTAGGGAATGCATAAGTCCTCGGCTTACTAGGCTCCCCTCGGCGGTGGTTAAGAGGCCAGGAGTGAGGCTCCTCGGGGGTCCACGTGTAGTTCCCCCTCACCATCACGTAATTGTACTGGTGCTCCTCGGAGTCGTAGAGATCCCCGATCAAGTGGTCATACTCGTTTCGAACGGCGAAATAATACCGTCGGAACTTCGGGCTGAGGCCCATAAGATAGATGCCGAGGACGTCGTACACCGTGGCTGGGATGTTGTACACCTCGGCCAGCCTTAGCACCGAGAACAGCACCCGGTAAACGTTGACCACGACCTGGTGAGGGCTGAGGTCATAGTAGTATAGAAGCTGTCGGACCATCTTCGGAAAGGGAAAGCGAAGGCCACCCTCGGTGATGGCCATTAGAGGGACCGTGATGTGGTCGTCCCCGTATTGGATCCGGTCGCCGAAGTGAAGCTCTAACTCCACGTCAGCCGAAATCTCGTACCGCTCCCGAAACGCCACCAGTGGTTCAGGGTGCTCGGGGTCAAACTCCTTGACGTAGGAGCATTCTCCTTCCCCAAATTTCGGGAGGGTTCTGTCCCCCTCCTGTTGTACCCTTCGGGATAGACTGTCTGAAGGGGAGGGATGTTCAGCGCACTCGGAGCTCGCGATCTGTACCAACTTCCGAGCTCTCGGATGTAAGCACGCGCTTCCTCGAAGTTGTCGTCCTTGTCGCTATCAGAGATCACGAATGGTTCGTTGCTCATCCAGCCGAGAACCTAGAAATGTGCACGGGAATCCCATCAGCTATATGCATAGGGGCACAAGTGCAGATGCAAAATTCCTATGTGGAATGCGCTCGGCTAACCGAGGGGACCTACCCACACGGACGACTCTCGGCTGGACCTGGGGCGTGGTGTGTGCACTCGGGATAAAGGTCACGGCCCTCGGCACGAGGCCTCGGAAGAACAGGTTGAGTATTCAACCTGTCCTCGGAAGAACACGTTGAATACTCAACCTTGCCCAGAAGACGGCCGCCGCACGCCGCCGTACACAGCGCCGAAAAACTCATCTCAGACAGGGACATGTTTGAAAACGCAAAAAAACGGGCCAAAAATTGTCTTAAATGCATGAAAAAGATGCTAAAAGGCAAGAAAATGAATTGGGAAGGCGATTTACCTCGAGTTTTGACGGTGGAAGTGGCTGAGATGCAAGATCTGGGCTTGGGACGTTTGGTATTCCACGGCGGCGCGAGATTTTCTGGCGAGGAGCAAAAATGGCAGAGTAATAGTGCCTACTCCCCCTCCCCGAGTTGTATTTATAGTGGGGGAGGGTCAACCATCGCATTTAATGGGGAAACGATGCGTCGGCTCGGGAAACAGCGCAGCGGCTCGGCTGACCAGTCAGGGCTTGACACCTGTCCACCCCGTTTGAAACGTTTTGGCGCGAATCCAACGCGACGGCCATCGGACGAATGCCGAGGCGACACGTGGCAGACGATGTCATGCCACGTCACAGAATCTCTGACACCGGATAAGTCCAAACGTCACCTCTGAAACGACGTCACATCACGCGTCCTTTCAGCTTCAGAACTATGTGACGTTCCGAGCACAACGCTCGGACTACCCCTCCGCCGCTCGGAGAGCATCGTCCGTGATGTCCTCGGCTATGGGCAGGGGCTCCGCCTGGCCGCTCGGATTGGTCAACTCCCCCAATTGCCAAGCACTGATTAATGAAGTTGAGGGGCTATTGTAGCGGCCGGGAGACCCAGGGGGTCACGGTCCTCGGCCACAACCCCCCCCCCCCCCCCCCCCCCGAGGAAGGGGGGCAGGGGTTTAGGGGATCACCTCTGCCGCAGCAGCTCAGAAGGGTTCGGGACCCCTGGTACTGGTCGGGCAGCCTCCCGGGTGGGACAGTAGATATCATAGCCAGGGTCCCGGTGATCAGGGGCCCGTGCCTCGGTAGACTTGGGTCCTCGGCTCGGCCTACTCCAGGGAGTACCAAATAGCTGCCCTTCCGGTGATCAGGGGCTCGATCGAGGCACGCCTGACATTCTGAGCAACTCATCAAGTGGACTCAACCACCCCCCTGCATTGCATTTATGGCAAGCCACCAACCCTGCAACCTACACCTGCAGGGGGAGTGGGGGACTTGATTGATGGGAATTTCGGCGACAGGTGACGACTCTGGGGAGCGTCCGAGGCGCCGCTTGAGGGACATGCGTCAGTCCATGCATTCAATGCGATGGTAAGGACGGGGCGCGTGAGGCCTCCGAGGGGCGTGCGGGACATGCGCCCCCACGCCTATAAATATGCCCCTCACCCCCTCAATACGAGGACGGTCTCTCTCAGGTCCTCTCTCTCTCTACATCTAGCTCTCAGCTGCACTCTCTAGTTCTCCACTAAACTTCTCCCTCCGTTGCTGACTTTACCATCGGTGTACCTTCCCGGACCCCCACCGTCCGGGCTAGGTACTAACGTGGTCGCTCCCTTGTGCAGGTCCCCCTCCGGCGTACCCCAGGAGCTCTAGCCCTCTCCTCCGACGAGTCCCTAGGGATCCAGTGAGGTTCAGCCCAGTCCCTCCCCCTCTGTGCAGTACTAAACGGGCAAAGAGGTCATTCCGGTGAAGCGTACCCCCACAATAAATCTGTGTAACGAATTGTGATTTTTGAAGTTAGCATCAAAGGAGAACAGTTTCAATCTTGACCTATAGTTGGCTTCTTTTAATTTGCCAGAGGAATTACGGAAAAGTTGTTAGCCACCTATATGTAGACAATCAAGATTTTGTGTAAAATATATAAAGAACAGATTTGGTAAAAGACGGAAACGAAAAAAAAAAAATGTTTATTGAACAAAGCACTACCAAAATGAAACACTTTAGGTTCACTAATGGGTAACAAACCTGTAGCACATAAACGGAAATTATAAGCGGAAATATATCGCGGTAAATTATGATAATTTACAGAATACCAAAATCAATCGGTATGTAGATCGAGGCCAGCGATGAATCACTGTGTCCTTAAAGCAGATTTCGCCCTCGCTATGGTGCTCACGATTCTAGACGTCCGCCTCCCAGGATACAACGATCTTTTCACACACAAACGCAGCACTTCGAATGCGTGCCCAACGAACAGAAACTATGTAGAACTCTCTCGGACTCTATATGCAAAAGTGCAGTGTGTGACTAAGGAAATTGAGTAGATGAAATAGCTGGTAATGTCCTAAATTTATAGGCAATTAGGAACCTATTCCGGAAGGTTACGTCCATTAGAAATAGTTGTACCAGTTCCTTAACTGATGCACCTAATGGGTGTACTTCAGTTCATTTAACGTTATGGCTAGATAAGGGATACACCCGTTCGGAAATGAACTGATGCAATCAGCATGTGTTGGTTCGGTTTAAAACCCAAGGTACCAACTCTAAGAAATAATGTCTTTCACATTTTAAATGGTTTTATATTCCCAAGTAAATAATTTATTTTTATAAAACCATTTCCAACAATAGTAAAACTTCTTTATGTCATGGTCATTTTCCCACTTTTGCTTGTTATGTAATTGCTAAGGAGAAGTTAATAGATCTATAAGTGCAAGTGTGAGTGTTCTCAACCTCTCTTTTTGCTGCCGTAGCGAGTGGGGTGCATGTGTGCTAAGTGTGGGGAATCAAAAGCCATATTTATTGTACTAAGGACCCTAAATCTAGAATTATCTATAGAGTAATATCATCTGGTCCATATATATTGCATAATCTAAGAGAATCAATTCCTATTAATTACTATGCATACTATACATTGTATAATCTAAGAGAATCAAATCCTATTAATTACTATGCATTGTTTAATCTAAGAGGATCAAATCCTATTAATTACCATGGTGATTCACCTGTTCATAGCAAGCCACCTCACCTAATTTCCGGAAGGCTCTTTACTTGGGTATCAAGGCTAGTCTCCAACTAGTGTTGCATTCTCGTGTCATGATGTTGTTAGCAGGGTTGAAATACCATCTTAAAATGTTCCTAAAAACTGACCCATACCAAAAAAATACACTATTTTATTTTATAGGCTTTAAGCTACACAAAAATATATTTCCTAATCTTAACGGTAAGCGGGTCACCAAATGTTAACCCCATTTTATAATTCTTTTTTATTGTTTTATTTGTAGTTAAAAGTCGGGGTGTTACACCAAGACCTTCCCTCAAGCCTCAATACGTCGGCTTTGGTCTGGTATCACTAGCTGAAGCCAAACTCGGTCGGTAGCTTTGAAGAACGGGAGCAAGCCTTCAAGTCTCGGTTCGTGACAAGTGCCACGCAACCCAAGACTGTTGATGCTTTGCTCGGCCTGAAGGGATGCCCGAACGAGAGGTTGCTAGATAACTCCGAACGATATTGGGAGATCTACAACCGTATAGAAAATTGTGATTAGAAGGTGGCTGCCACCTCGTTTAAGCTTGGCATGGACTACTCAACTAGCTTGTTCACGGAGTTAGTCGTTCACCCGTCAGAGGATATGACCGAGCTGATGAAGGTGGTACATAAGTATTGTTAGCTGGAAGATCTCAAGTTAGACCGTGTCAAGTTAGACCGTGTCGGCTTGAAGCAGTCGATAGGCCCAAAATCCACAACCCCCAAGACAGCCAAGAAGCAGATGAACAACGTCAAAATAGGAGGTTACAAAGATCAAAAGCCATATCACAAGAGAGATCCGTCACAACAGAGGATACCGAAACCGAGTCAACCGACTGAATATATAGCAGAAACTACATTATTCACCGAACTAATCTATCGGCTGTTGTATCAGATTCAGCAGGAGAGGTTCTTCCAGTGGCCAAAAGACAAGGTTTGTATGGCTGACGGACGGGTCAAAAATGAAAGGGTTAAGTGTGCCTATCATAATAAACAACACCACTGCCTGTGCGCCCTTCAAATGGCACTTGGAGATGTATTATCAATTTTGTTCATGGACCAGTTACGAAAGATAGAGAGGCCTTCTATACAGGTCTCGTCCGAAGCTCTCAAATGTGATACAAACCGTTAACTTGTAGAACTTGATGCGGACGTCAATCCCGTAGAAAATGAAGTTGATTTGACAACGGAAATCTAGTAAGAAGATCATGTAATTCTTGAATAAATGAACAACGAATGCAATTTTAAAAATATACTGCAAGATATATCTAATTCAATCAGGCTACCTAGGTCTGATTGACTTGATTTTTTTTCAAGGTTGCTGCTGGAATCTAGCTCTAAACAGTCAATGGTTCAGATTAAGATTTTAAGCTTGTCGGACGAAGGCCTAAATTGAAGCCAACTTCTTCTTGTAGGAATTAAAGAAAAACACATACAACGTTATCAAGTGAATAGAATGAAGCAAAGTTGTTGAAAAGCTCAAGGAAATTGCGTTTGCTATATTTACAAACGCACAAATTAAGTATAATGTAAAGAAACATATTCAAAAAGAAAAGACAAATTTTTTTTTAACTGAAAAGGAAAATTACTAAACAATCTCACAACTTACAATACTAAAAATCTCTTAATTCAAACTCAAGCAAATTGCCCAAAGGCTTATAATGGTTACTCATTGGCTACTAAGCGAATTGCATTTGTTACATTCATCTTTGTCTGTCTTCTATTTTGTCTTTCAATATTTCGCTAGAAGTGTTCTGTTTTTTCCTTCTTGGCATAACACTTTGCTCCATAGAATGTGATGTGGCATGTGTCGTGTTTTTTCTCTCTTCTCGATGTACACATTATCGAGTTTAATATACTCCTATATTGTTTTGCCGAGCACTTCGTTGCGAACTTGACCGAGCAACTTACATGAAGCAGGTTACCTCCCATCAGTCTGTGTCATTATATTGTCTTCTACTTGTTTTTCTAGTCATCATCCTTGTAACTTACTAATCTCATCAATGAAATACTAGTTGAATCACTTCTTGTATTTGTTGACATTATCGATATTACTACTTGCATGTTGTTGGTGTGATTCACAGTGCTAGAGCTTACTTGCTGGGAGTTATTAGGAGCTTGGCACTTGGCGGTGTCTACAAATGAGCCTTGGTAGGGAGCCACATGTGGTGTTGCGTACAAAGATGGCAGAATCTGACAAGCTCGATAAGAGAAATAACGATTCGACTGACTTTGAAGTCGATTTGGAGCCTCGAAACAATCTTGGAACTAGCCCAAAAGCTAGAATGGATGAACCTGACAAGCTTCGGCAAGATAAACAACGATCTGGTTGACTTTGAAGTCGATTCGGAGCCTGAAACGATCTCGGAACAAGCCCGAAAGTTAGGACGGAAGAAGCCGACAAGCTTCAGCAAGAGAAATAACGACCCAGCTGACTTCGAAGTCGATTCAGATCCCCAAAACGATCTCAGAACTAGCTCGAAAGCAAGAACGGATGAACCCGACAAGCTTCGGCAAGAGAAATAATGATCAAGCTTCGGCGAGAGAAATTACGATCCGGCTGACTTCAAAGTTGATTTGGATCCCTGAAACAATCTCGGAACTAGCCCGAAAGAAAGGACAGATGAACCCGACAAGATTTGGCAAGAGAAATAACAATCCGGCTGGCTTTGAAGTCGATTCGGATTCCCGAAACGATCTCAGAACTAGCCAGAAAGAGAGAACGGATGAAGAGGAACCCCTACAAGGAAGAAGAGATTTTTTAAATTTTTGGATTTACCTACAGAGTAAATCGTGAAAACTTTCAATCAATACCAAGCTATACATTTGTTAAGCCCGAAACCCATTAGCGAGTCAAGCCTAAATATTCCAGTTCACATGTATTACAAAAAACAAAGGATCAAAATACTATAACAAGCCTTGTTCCTGCTTGAGTTTCTGCCCTTTACTGAAGAGCAGACCAAACTCCCAGCGACCATAGCTTGTGTTTTGCTCCGGCCACCATCACCATCGACCACTACAGCCACTCTTCCACCTCCATCCTCTACAGCCACTCACCCTCTCCCTCCTCCTCCTTAATCACAGGGTATTTCCCTCTCTTTACCTCCATAGCCACCACTTTCTCTCAAACCTAACCACACCACTCAAATCCAGATCTACCGCCTTCAGAGCATCTCCAAGCTTAATCACTTGCATATTTGGTCTCCCTGGGGCGAGGGCTTTCTTCCACCTCCGGCAGTTCATTTTCCGGCAGCTTTCCGGCATGTTTTTCCGGCGGCTTTCCCGCATTCTCGCCGGAGTTTTGACTAACTTCGTTTTCACGGTACGTCTTTCCCTCCCTTTCTCTATTGTTTGGGCAGTGAAAGAGTAGGCAAAATCGGTAATGGGTAAACGAAAATCAGGTACGAAGCTAACGTTATGGATTTTCATGACCAAATTGACAATGCGTTTGATTATTCGGATGTTGAAATTGCTTCTATTGATGAGGAAGATGATATTTCGGTGGTGGCAAAAAATGCAGATGCAGTAGAATTGCAATTACCTCTGGTCATCACTGATATTTGGCCTAAGATTGGTACCCCGGTCAAGGCAACAACTAAGAGTGGTGGAGTTAACACGACACCACCTCAGGGTCTGTCTAGGTGTGTGGCTGCTACTATCATGACTCCTCTTATTCAAGAGGACCAATGGGAAGGTTTTACTTAACAATGAGGTTAAAATTGGTAAGCTAAGTAAACGCCTTAAGAGGTTCCCAATTGAGTATGTGAATAATCAAGTCATGATTCCACTTAAGATCTCTGAAAATGGGGCATTGAAATGGAAACATGCTATTGTGGGATACTTTGTTGATAGAAGTCTATTTTACTTTCAAGTTAGATATTGGGCTCAACGAGTATAGAAAATTAATATTGAGGATGTGGTCACCTTAGACAATGGGTTTGTTGTGTTCAACTTTAGGGATGAGGACACGTTGGACTCCATTCTTGAGAACGGTCCTTACTTTTGCGGGGGCAAACATATTGTGATTAAAAAATGGCATCCTGGGATGCAACTTACTAAAAGCGTCTTCTCTAGTGTTCTTATGTGGGTTAAATTCTACAATGTTCCCCTTGAATTATGGACAGATAATGGATTGAGTAGTATTGCTAGTGTTATCGGCAACCCTTTGTACCTTGATGATTTCACGCAAAATCATAGCAGGTTGACGTTTGCTAGAGTGTGTGTTGGAGTGGATGCAATGAAGGAGATTCCCAAGTCCTTCGTAGTGAATTTGGGTTACGGAGAGCCATACGAAATCAGAGTAGAGGTTCCTTGGAAACCTCAAACCTGCAATGTTTGCAAGATCTTTGGCCATTCTACTAACTCTTGTACTATTAAGCCCAAAGTTTTACCTCATCCAGTGTGGAAAGCCAAGGAAAGTGTAGGTCAAACTGTCCCAGTTGTTCAAGAGCAAAGTACCAGGGAGAGAGTAGGACAAGATGTCCCGGTTGGTCATGAGAGGAATGCAAAAGAGGGAGCAGTTAGCGAAAATAAGGATGACTGGGTAGAGGTGGTGAAGAGGAAAATTCAAACTCCGGGCTTGCCTTTGGTCAATTCCTCGTCTAGCCGTGTTTCTTCTACTTCTAATGCGTTTGGTGCTCTTGAGAATTGTGAGGATTCAGGAACCTCCTCCAATGTGGTGGTGTCACAGGTAGATGTGACAGGGGATGTATCTTGTGATACTACCCCAATTGGTCAGGCTAGTACTCAACAGGAGCCACCCCTCGTGACTCTCTGTCGGTCTACACGGTTTCGAGAGCCTCCAAGAATTTCTTTGGATGGCGATTTCATTGGACCTAGGCACCAGTTGAACCCGGTGGTACGTGGGTGATTCTTGAACTCCTTCATCCACTAGAGATCAAAACAAGAAGAAGCTCAAGGAAAAAATCAAGATGTTAAAGGCTTCAAGAGTTTAGCTCTTGAGGCTCGCATGACATTCATTTGTTTCGGAGTTTTTGTGTTTCCTTGCTGTGTGCTTTGAGCTTTGTTGGATATCTTTTGTTGTGGTTAGGTTTTTTTAGATTTTCTCTTTCCCTTCTTTTTTTTCCTTGTCCTCCTGGGGTATGCCACTTGTAGGCTGTATATTCGGTTATCCTTTTTTCTATTTCAAGCTAATTTATCCAAAAAAAAACTCTGATATATAACTAATCTCTTACCTTTTTTTTTACTGAGTGTCCGGATCAGCTTACGCGCACCTCGATCAACTCTCGGGGAAGACTAGCACAGCAACCAAACGCCATGGCTCCCCACTTAAATCATGGTTTTCCTTCAGGAGGAATCGAACTCTTAATATGTTGCAAGGAGGCATTCACTCTTACCATTGGGACAATCCATTGGTGGGTCTTTTACCTACTTTAAGTTGTCAAAGTTACAGATGGAAAAAAAACACCTTCATTTCTACGTAATTTATACTATAAAGAGGAACGCTACATACACTAAATAATTTACAAACTATTACACTAAATATACACATGACAACACCACATCAATGCATATTGCAATACATGGGTAGGCTCATCCCATAATAGAGTACCACATGTACATTTAGTACATTAGCTAGTAACTTATTTAATTAATACCCCGAGACTTTCCCTAACATAAATTCAGTAAGAACAATTAGGACATTCCTTCACTAATAAGCTATTCAAAAGTCTTCATTTTCTTGATCGTCTTTAATCCTTTATTAAGTACATTTGATATTTGAGCTCGTATCGTGATTATCTTCTCATATATATATATTAGTGGATCCTCTTTAATCCATAAAATGAATGGAAGATCAAGTTTTCACCGAGTGTGATCCAAACCACTCAACTTACATGGTTTAGGAAGATCAAGAATCAGTTGATCGGACACCCATTGATATGGTTTAGGAAGACATATACCTCCAAGTTTGAATTTAAAATAAACCCAATAAATTTAGCATGAAGATATCTAAATTATCATAATCCCGTTTTTTCTTTTTCCTCCTAAAGGCAAAAGAAGAAACTCCTACTTGTGGAAGAAGTTGAAGAAATCTAGTAGGCTCTCATGAAGGTCGGTCCACATCTATATGAAAGTTTTCCAAAAGATTTTAGCAACTAGATTTTAGCAACTTAGTTGCTAAAATCAACCAGATTTTAGCAAATGAGTTTAGCAGGTGCTAGAATTATGATTTTTTGAAATCAAAAAATGAAGTGGTTCCGTGTATCGTTTTTCGATTTTTTTTCTCACTAAATTAATGTACTCTTCGTGTACTTTAATTCGGTGTAAAAAATTTTAAAACTAATACACGGAAACACTTAATTTTTTTATCTGAAATACCATAATTTTAGCACCTACTGAACTCATTTGATTTTAGCAACTGGGTCGCTAAAATCTTTTGAAAAACTATGGTAAATTGTTAAGGTACCAGAAATTGGCAAGTCAGTTATTCGGATTTAATGAAAAACAAGTTTGTCAAGCTATATATGTCTACCACCTACTACTGTCTTCTTTTAAAGTGACCACAAGTTCGGTGACACTCCGAGTGGCGGTGAGGTGTCTATGTTCGAGGAGAAACTTTGGACAACGATAACGTGACCAAAACTCGATCATTTCGGAAGATTCTTGGGTCTAAAACAAAGTGGTCGAAGTGTTCTACAACCTTGATGAAAAAGTTTAAGCCCAAATGTTAGATAAATCACCACACATACACAATAATGAAATACCAAAAAAGTACAGAAATCGACACAGGAATTAACGTGGTTTTCCAAAACTGGGTACGTCCATGGGAGCTATTGAGCAAGTCTGTTATTATTATGATAATCGGTCAAGGTATTTAAAATAGAGAGTATTTATAACCCTACTCTATTCCACTCCACTCCGCTCGGCATCTGACATTTATTAGAACTTCTCGGTACCGCTCCATATGAGCCACAAGCTCCAACACAAAAACTTGCTCCAACTATGAGAAAAATGGAGATTTACATAGACTGACTATGCTACCTAGGGGTGAAAAAATAAACCGGTGAACTGAACCGAACCGGTAGTTTTTTCTGTGTTTTTCTTATATCCGGTTTGGTCCGGTTCCTTATATTTTGAAATTTTTATAACCGGTTCGTTTTTCAGTTCGAGAGTCTTTTTACACGAACCGAACCAGACCGGTATATGTGATATGCCTCGAAAAAATTAAGAGGTGGGGATCGAACCCCCGACCTCTGGCGTAGAGTGAAGTGTTTTTACCTCTTGGCTCTTTACGTTTGTCGAAAAAATTGAATTGCTTGATATTTGTTGCAAGATTTCTTTCATAGGAGTTAAATCAAAATGGATGTGAAAATAGATGAGAACTAATTTAACGGGCAAATGATGCCCCAAAAGTAGGAAAATTCCTCGGCCGTATACTATATTTGGTAATGGAGGAAGTAATCTACATGCCTTCCTGTCAGTTTGAACCTCTTTCTGACTTTATTTTTATTCAGGTTTGAATCTATTCTTTGTACTTTGGAAGATGCCCTAAATGATGCCCCCAAAGTAGGAGAATTCCTCGGCCATATCTTCGCAAAATTCATTTCAGAAAAAGGTGCTTCTATTTTCAGAAATAGGGCAATTGATATATGAAGGCGGGGAAGAGCAAGGAAGTCTAGTAGAGACGGGGCTTGCGGCTGAAGTTGTTGGAAGCATCTGGAGACTATCAAGTCAGAGAAAGGAGAATCCGTTGTGAATGAAATCCGCACAAGCTCTAGTTTGGAGCTTGAGAAATTTCGGCCGCTGAGTTCGATCAAATCGCAGAGACTAGATAATTATATTTATTAGAGGATAGTGATGCTCATTGTATGTTGTAGTAGTTGGGGGGGCAAGCTACAATGTGCACCCCCCCCCCCCCCCCCCCAATATGAGATTTTGTGGCACCAAATATGAGATTTTGTGACTCAAAATATGAGATTTTGTGGCACCAAATATGAGATTTTGTGGCACCAAATATGAGATTTTCTGGAATATATGAGATTTTGTGGCTCCAAATATGAGAGAATATGAGATTTTGTGGCACCAAATATGAGATTTTGTGGCTCCAAATATGATATGGCACATGGTATGCACCCGACGGCCGAAATATGAGATTTTGTAGCACCAAATATGAGATTTTGTGGCACCAAATATGAGATTTTGTGACTCAAAATATGAGATTTTGTGGCACCAAATATGAGATTTTGTGGCACCAAATATGAGATTTTCTGGAATATATAAGATTTTGTGGCACCAAATATGAGATTTTGTGGCACCAAATATGAGATTTTCTGGAATATATAAGATTTTGTGGCTCCAAATATGAGATTGTGGCACTGTAGCAGTACTGTAGCAATCCGCATGGGTCCAAATATGAGATTGTGTGGCTCCAAATATGAGATTTTCTGGAAATATATGAGATTTTGTGACTATTCATATGAGTGAGCATACCATATGCACTTCATATCTCCAGCCACAAAATCTCATATTTAGAGCCACAAAATCTCATATTTTGAGTCACAAAATCTCATATTGAGAAGGGCACATTGTAGCATTACTCGTAGTTGGGTTACAATCTTTTCAATCTGCAGAAATATGGGGATTCAGAATATGAGGGGTTGTCCTTCCATGTTTTGATAGTATTTTTTTCGTATAAAATGAACTACAATTAGTTGGGCATCCAAATTCTGTTGCTCTTCTCATGGCATTACTTTATGCTGGTAGTTAGATAAGCTGAGTGAGATATTGATGCTCTTAGATACTCCCTTTACAGCTATAAGCACTTCAAGATATCATGCACAAAAATTTTGGTTCATGCATTTTGAACCATTACAAGAAGTCTGCACATATTCTGGAAACTAAAAATAGCATATACAAGTTGTATTCTGTTTAAATAGAGCTATCATGTTTCCAAAGAGATGACAGTGCCTGAAGGCATACCAAAGATAACCAAAAAAAGACTTGTATAGTTTTGAATAAACAGTTAAGACTTGTATAGCACCATGTGCTATCCGAGTGTTTAGAACTGTGTTTTAGTTCAAGGCATCAATTCTTCTGTTTACTTTGTTCCTCAACACCTAACAGGCATCTGAACCCAAATTCTCAACATTCTAAGGGCTGCAAATGAACTTATGGCAGCACAAAATGTAAGGTTTTAACAACAGAGGTGCAGCTCAACAAAATATAAGGTTCTAGGTCAAGGACACGAGGCATGTAGCTATATGACCAAACCAAGAATCTCGTATGGATTGACCACTAAACCAAAAGCCCCAAATACAAAATAGTCCACATTTGGAATCAAATAACTTACAATTTCTTTTGGAATCAAATAGATGTGCCAACAAAATACAAGTTACGGAACCTAGAAAAAAAATTACAACAAGGCTAGAAGTTCGAACATTGGCCTCACGCTTCACCCCAAATTGATCTTCCAATGGCCTTGCCGAAGTAGAAGCACCAACACGGACTTCAGGCTGAGTTCGGCCCGATTGTATTTGTCTAAGCTTGTATCTGTCTTCATGAAATTTTAACAACACGCCTTCGGTTTCATCCGATGCATTGTACCTTTTGTATGGCATTGCTATGGAAACATAAACGAGAAAAAATAGCAGCTTAGAGGTATCAACTAATTCACACCTCACATTCATATGTTGCTGAATACTTTACAGATGAAACACGCATGTTATCAGGGAGTTTTATATAGCACACAGTTCTAATTACGACATGTGAAGACCTTCACATTTTCAGATAAATTTTCAATCAAAATTAATATTTGTATTGTCCTACGGCTACACCACCTCATTTGTTGGCAGCTCACACATAGCAATCATAGATTTCACCTAAACTCAAGGTGTTCCAAAAGGTCAATTGAACTACAAAATACCACGTTCCAATCAACTGAACCACTGATCATGGCCAATAATGCAATAGAGTTCATGACCACCTCATTACAGCAGCGCAAAGTCGTTTTACATGACAAAAACAACACTTTCAGCAGTCAACTAAGCTCCAATTCCAGGAAGTTTCAGCACTTAACAGTGCAGTCTCAGCTTCTAAAATACAGGAGAAATGCATAACGAAGACGAAAGTCACAGGGTAAATCAAGCTATTGAAGGGATATAAAATGTGTTTGTTTGCTCGTTTCATAACCAGTCATGCAAAAACCATCATACAAGTCGAACTGAAAAAACATTAAAAAGTTCACAACTGAAAATAAAATGAAACCCTAAATCGAGTTTAGGGTTTCAAGAACCACGAAGTGAGAGAGAGAGAGAGAGAGAGAGAGAGAGAGAGAGAGAGAGAGAGAGAGAGAGAGAGAGAGAGAGAGAGGAACCTTCTTCGAGATCAACCTGGAACGAGATCTCAATTTCTGTTGGTGGGAAAACTCTAAAATTTGAAATTTGAAAAAACGATTTCAGATTTCGAGTTGATTAACGAAGAGAGAAGAGCGAGGGAAGAGAGACAAGAGAGATTCACCTTTGTCAAGATTTGGCTGGTTTGGTTCTTCTTGCTCGATAGACCTGTTCGTGGAAACCCTAAACAATCAAAAATCGATTTCAACAATGGGGAAAATGATGAGAATCGACGAGGGAAGAGAGAGAAGAAGTGAATACCTTCGATTTTGTCAAGATCTGGACTGGTTTGGCTCGAGCTCGATCGATTTCGCGCTGAGGTTTTTCAAATCGCCAATTTGCTCTCTCTCTCTCTCTCTCTCTCTCTCTCTCTCTCTGATGAACGCGTGAAATGAGGGGTCAGGATCCGGATGGGGGTATAAACCCGGATCCTAACCCGTGATATGTTTTAACCTAGCCGGTTGACCCACGTGTGCCTTTTTAAATCTCAGTCGTTCATATTTTCAGCCCATCCAACGGCGCGCAGCATCTTTCCCGCACAATTTTTTTTAGGGTTCCCTCTTAAGAAACTTTTCCATAATGGAAAAGTGGAAAACTTTTCCTATATATATATAAATCTGTTAGTTTCTGTGTAAAAGTTGAGATTTTTTGGAGATCTTCTCGTTGATGTATTCTGCACAAAAATCGAGAGTTATTCGTTCTAGAAGTCCGAAACTGATTTGGGTATATTTCGTTGATTTTCTTAAGCCTCTGTATATGTTTGTGATTGTAAATTTGTAGATCTAGACCATCTCTTCTCCCCCTCTCTCCGGCGAACCGAACCGACCTGTAAACCGGACCGAACCGGTACGAACCGAACAGAATCGAACCGGCCTGTTTTAGTTCGGTTTTGGTTCTACACTTCCCCCGAACCGAGTTTGACCGGTTCATGCAAAAATGTCCCTGAACCGGACCGAACCGAACCGGTTTCAGCCCTAAAATTGCTACCCAAAATATTCGAACAGCAACTTCGGGCTGCGACATCGAGGTCGTTCCTCAACCTTTTTGGGTGATTCTTGTATCAAAAACGAAGAGCTTCAAACCCTCTACAATTCTGATGAAGAAACATAAATCCAAGCAATATCTGAAACTGTTAAATGGGCATGAATTCATAATTATAATGTGGTTTATATTTTTTCTGATTGTCTTAATGCCATATTGCAGATCGCAGGGAGGGTTGAGTGTCACCATCATGACACTTTTTGGCTAAATCTATTTGCAACCCCTTATTTACTCCATACAACTCAACTAAAATTCTCCAAACAAATTTATTACATACAACCCACTAAATACCTCTAAACTTCTCACAATACCCCTCTCTCAAAAACCTAAAAAATTACACTTCCTCCCCCTTCCCTTCCCCATCGTCTTCCTCCTCTCTTCCTAAATTTTTTTGAAAAACCAGTCAACCCACCTCTATCCCTCTTCCCACAAGTCGACCACCACCTCCCTCCTCCCTCCCATCGGTCGAGCACCACCTCTCTCCTTCCTCCCACCGATTGACCACCACCACTGTCTCTCTGTCTGTGTGGCCTTGCAAGTAGCAAATTGTGAAAATTGGATTTCTGCTCATATCTATTTCGGTATGTAAATATCGAAATACATCATATTTACTTCGACATTTACATACCGAAAACGTATGTTATCAAATTAAGAAATTGTGATAATTTTCCAAGTATCTACTTCGGTAGCCAAACCTCAAAATAATGTATGAATTTTGACATTAGCTTATCGGAAATTATGATGAATTTCAACATTAACTTGTTGAAACGTATGTTGTCAAAATATGAAAATTTTGAAGTACCTTCTTCAGTATCCAAATGTCGAATATGTGCAAATATTTCGGGGTGTGAATGTCGAAAATATAGTCATTTTTCAAGGTTTGAATGTCAAAAAAAATGGTCGGTTTTCGGACTTGAAATGTCGTGGTTTCTGGGCTGGATTTTTTTTTTTAATGAAGGAGGTGGAAGGAGGTGGCAATGGCGGTAACGGGTTAAAGGTTTTCAGACCTGAGAGGTGGAAGGAGGTGGAGATGGTGGTGGTGGGTTAAAGGGTTTTGGACCTGAGGTGGATGGAGGTGGGGTATGGCTGGTGGCGATGGGTGGCAGCGATGGCAATGGGTGGTGGCGATGGCTGACAAAGGGATAAAGCGGGAAGGGGGAAGAACGGGAAGAAGAAGGAGGGATTTGGAGTGTTCATTTTTTTAGAGGCATTTTAATCTTTACACAATAATGAAAATTGAGGAGTTTTTAGTGGGTTGTATGGAGAAAATAGTGGGTTGCTAATAGAATCAGCCCACTTTTTTGTTGCGCAACCTGGTAGCGGATATTACGAAGCTGTCTTTTTGTAGAATTTCCAAAGTTGCGCGCCAGGATGTCCAGCGTACTCACTTGCTTGCTAAGCACGCTCTGGCTATTATTGTTCCCCATCCGGACACCGGTGATGGAAATGCTCATGTCTAGTTTCTTGTTTCTTTTGCTCATGTTTGATTGTACTGGATCTATTATGACTTGGTGTTTGGCTTTAATGTTTTAATGAATTTTCTTTCTACTTCTAAAAAAAAAAAAAGCAAAAAAAGTGATCACAAGTGAGTGAAGATACCCATCAACGTTACATCTATGGACCCGACTACAGGTACATATGGAGATGTACAAAAAAATGTACATAGCAGCATACAGGGCTCACTTTTGGGTCCCGCGTAAATAATTCAAACCGTTCAATAGTTTTAAAATAAATTTTCCAGTATCCCTACAAGTTTGGATCAACCACATACTCATATTCAAATGACCTGATTTTTTACAATGACAGTCGAAAAATTATATTAAATTTATTGAATGGTTCAAATTATTCATGCGGGACCCAAAAGTGGACCCCGCACGCCACTAGGTACATTTTCTGTATATCACGATCCGTAACCTTAGATTTATCCTACATCTGTACACCCTACTATTTTCTATCTTCGCCTTTTCTGTGGGGAAGAGAGAGAGAGAGAGGGGGAGTCTAATTATTAATTGCTTTCGGAGCACAGCCACGTGATGCTTCAGGACATTCTAACAAGTCGGTTATTCGGATTTAATGTAGATAATAATTTTGATCCGAGGAAAGCGTGCCTCTGCCAAGTCCTATCCGAGCTGACCATGAGAGGGACTTAAGCTATGTCTATCAACTACTAATATTTTTTGAAATGGTGTGGGGTCCACGGATTCAATACGCTCTTTGGTAAACATGACATTGTTTTATGGTGGGATCCACATCATTTTTTGTGGACCCCATGTCATTTCACCCAATTAGGGTGAGAGTTTTGTTCACCCTCTTTTGGTGAGGTAAAACAATTTTTTTTCCCTCTTTTAAAGTGATCACAAGTGGGTGAAGATATCCATCAACGTTACATCCTTTCTATGTGCATGGGTGAAGATATCCATCAACGTTACATCCATCTGTACACCCTGTTATTTTCTATGTGGGTGAAGATATCCATCAACGTTACATCCATCTGTACACCCTGTTATTTTCTATGTGGGTGAAGATATCCATCAACGTTACATCCATCTGTACACCCCGCTATTTTCTATCTTCGCCTTTCTTATTGGGGGGGAGGGAGGGGTCTAATTATGAAATGCTCCAGGAGCACAGTCACGTGGTATTCCAGAATACTCTAACACCACATATTCTTATAGGGTCCAAGACTAAGTGCATAGATTCCACTTAAATATGTGGTGTTGATTTCCTGGAGCGAGTGACGGAGCCAAAATTTTAGTCTGGGAGGGGTCGGCTTAGTTGAAATTTTTAATTTAGATGTATGGATGCCACATAAATGTGTGGTGTTGATTTCCTGGTGTGTTTACTTCGGATAAATGTACCCATTCGGTATTCAATTTGACATTGGTTTTACTTTATATTTTCTTGGCCTTCTTGAATTTGGGAGTTTTTCCTGTTATGACTTTAATGTAAAATTTATGCATGAAAAATACCATATCTTGCCCCTGAAACTAACTAAAGTTTTAAATATATCTGTCTCTTGATTTTCGTATCCAGTTGGACACTGGTTTGACCATATGTGTTCTCTGCCTTTTTTTAATTTGGCCAGCATTCTTGTTACGGCTCGCTAAATATGGAGTATACAATCCACTTACAAAAAAAGACCGCAGATTAATTCAATTGTAAAAAAAGACCACAGATGTATGTTGCACTTAAAGAAATAAAAATATTAATATCTGTCTATCTAGATGTATTTGTCCAGTTGGATTATTGGTTTGCCTTTATGTTTAGATGTACGTTGCCCCCAAGCCTAAGTCAAGTTTTAAATCTTAGGGTAAATTTCACTGACCTCCCCTGAGGTTTCTAACAAATACACTGACCACCCCTCTTCTTTTCAAAATTCCACTGCCCTCCCATACTTTTGAAAATAATTATCACTTACCTCCCCTGCCGTTACTTTTCGCCTAAAGGTGTTAATTTTGTTGGTGAAATGACGTTAATGCCCTCAAATTTGAACTTAGTTTTACCTACTTAAGTAGGAGTGTTATAGCATCATTTTGTTGCTTTTGCAAAGTTATTCTCCCTCCGTCCCAAATATGCACACCCCTTTTAGGAGAACTAAGCATTTTGCACCAATAAATAAACTATTAGCATGATTTTTTTTTTGAAAATTTTTTTTGCACCAATTCAAGGATCCCATTGAGAAAAAAATTAGAGAAAAAATACTCTAATTTTAAAAAAAAAACTTATGAGTTCATTATTTTTGCGTGCATAAATCAAGGTACTCATAAATAATGAATAGTTGTCCCATAATAATATGTATATTCTCTTTTTGGCATGCATAATGCACTAAAAATAATGGATAGTTGTACCTTAAAAATAATGTACTGATGAGTTTTTTTGGTAAAGATGATGAGTTTTTTTGGTAAAGAAGTAGGCTTTTTTTTTTTTCAAAATTGGATCCTTGAATTGCCGTAAAAAAATTACCCAAAAAAATTCATGCTAATATTTTTTTTTTGGGTACGAAATGCTTGTTTCGCTTTAAAAGAAAGAAACATAAAAAAGTAAAAGTAAATAAAAATATCAATACAAGCAGTGGGTTTAGGTGATTATTGATATTCTTTTTTGTATTATCAAAATGTGAAAATATTGTAGACACCCCAATTTTTTTTCTCACGGATGATATTAAAAATTCCCTGATGATGAAAATAAGATCGAAACGAGAAACGTTGGATGCACGAAGCCTTCGGAACCAAGCAAAATCACATTTGAAGGGTGAGATTGATGTACGGCTAATACACTAGCGTGAGGCAGTCTTACACTGCCGTGTGGTAGTCTCACACTGCAGTGCAGCAGTGCCATACCACCGTGCAGCATTGTAGCCACCATACACTGCCGTGTGCTAGTCTCACACTGCCGTGCAGCAGTGCTATACCACCGTGCAGCATTTTAGCCCGCCATAAACTGCCGTGTGGAAGTCTTACACTACCGTGCAGCAGTGCTACACCACAGTACAGCAGTCCATGCCTTAAACCGCCCTATGGCGGTGCGATTTCGAACCGCTACAGCCGCAATCTTGGTCAAAGATGGCTGCCTTCTATAGACTTCCTTGGTCGCAAAGTTAAGCCTTTCCTTGGCTACCAAGGGTAGCTTTTCTTGGTCGCCAAACCATGCATTCAAATCTTTCTCTATAAATACCTAGCCCATTTGATCGGAAAATCCATGAAAAAAAAACTCTCGGAAAAACCCATTGAAAATGGCTTAAGCTCTCTCCTTCTCATTCTTAGTTCTTTACTTCAACCTTTGCCACCTTACAAATCCATGAGAAAAATCCCAGAAAAATACCCCTGAAAATGGCTTGAAACTCTCCAGTTTATCACTAAAAAAGTCCTTGTCCAAAGATCTCCAAAGCTCTTCCAAAAAATACCAACAGTTTGTCCAAAATTTTTTTGCCCAGAAACCCTACCTTCCTTTCTTTAGTTGGTGTTAGCCAAACCACATTCCTACTCTCTAAGCGTTGTTTTCAGTCACTCGAAGGCGTGGAGGAAGGCGTTCGTGCATCCAAAGCTCTCTCTCTTGGAAAAAATTTCGTCGCAAAGGTAAAATTTTCTGGTTCGATGGTCCCGCCACCGTCACGGTCCAACCAACTTGAGGGGTAGCCTCTTTGGAAGCCAAAATAATTCCTCATATTACTTTGGTTCCAATGAGCTGACATATTTTTCACCAAACAAGCCAAAAAAAGAAAAAAATGGAGTTTTAATTTATCAACACTACGGTACCGCAATCCCCTGATGCGGTACGGCAGTGTTGTTGGTAAAGAAAGTTTTTCCAGTACTCTACACTTCCTGATTAACTCATAACATGGAGGGTGAAGAGGTAACTGGGCATATTTCCATTTGATGTAGTTCTTTCCTTTAAGAGTTTTAACTTCAAAACCATCAACGTCGTTTTTTTTGGCACTAGGGCGAAGCAGTAACCACTGCCTTACAGCAGTAGTTTTTTTTTTTTTTTTTAAAACGTTTTTTACTTAGGTAAATCTTTAATATGATGAGTCAACCTTTTTTTATATTTTATCATATCCTCTGCTTGCATGAATTATTATTTGCATGAATTTAAAATAAAAAAAAAAAACATTTTCTTTTACATGGCCATGCAGTTTTCAGTTACGAGTCAAAAGCTTGATGTTTTGAAAAGAATTTTGAAAGCACCATTGAGGTGCAGTAGCCCGTAGGTGCCATATGGCAAAAATAATAATGAAAAAAAAAAAGTTTTCTTAGCAAAGTAATATTTGGTACACAGTGGCTTCCTCCTTTTTTCCAAAACTATCACATAAGTTGTCTTCTTTATGAAAAAATAAAAAGAACATTGAACTTCGATAGTATTCTCTTTAATGCAGTGTTTTCTTTTCACCAATTAGTTATCCTTTCATGTTCTGGACTCATTTTGTCATTTATTACTGTCTTTTGAGCAATAAAACATTTTCTAAAAATTCCACAAGCATTAAGTAAAGACAATTTTTTTAAATTGGACAAGCGGGGTGCCTTAAAAACCTTCCCTACTCATAATCTGGCTCCCAAACCCAAAATTTAATATTTTTCGCAGACCAAATCTTTTTCCAAAATTAACGGCACGAGAGTCATATTTTTCAAATCGTTTTTAAATGGTTTCTCGGGGAATAAATCCCTTTTCAAAATAAAAACCCGAGTGGCGACTCTGGAATCATTTTCTAAAATCATTTCTTTCTTTTTTTTTTCAAAATAAAAATATTCTTGTTTCGCGTGGCACCGTCCACAAATATACCTAATGGGAAATAAAACATTAAAAATAATAGTAATAATTTTGTGTCAAAGCAAAGAAAATTCTAAGAAAAAGTATATAATTAAGATACTCTTTTTATGCCTTTCGAAATTTTTATGTAATATAATCTCAAATAAGGAAAAAAATAAAGCCAAGTTCAAATTTAAGGGCATTAACGTCATTTCATCAACAAAATTAACACCTTTAGGCAAAAAGTAACGGCAGGGGAAGTAAGTGACAGTTATTTTCAAAAACAAGGGAGGAAAGTGGAATTTCAGGAAAAAAAAAGGGGTGATCAGTGTATTTGTTAGAAACCTCAGGGGAGGTTAGTGAAATTTACCCTAAATCTTATCTAGATGTATTTGTCCGGTTGAATATTGGTTTGCCTTTATGTTTAGATGTACGTTGTCCCAAGCCCAAGTCAAGTTTTAAATCTTTGGTATGACTTTATGTTTTCTATGCCTTTATGAATTCAGTTGGCAATTCATTGGTAACAACTTTAATAGCCTCGGATTTAGATGTACCTGTCCAGTTGGACATTAGTAAATGTGGCCCAATTGAATGTCCTAATATTTACATACAGTTCCCACTCTTGGCAGCTAGATAGCCTATTTTAAAGCTAGAAAACTCGTGGACTCATATTCACACATCTGTGCTAGTACTACTGATCAGGTAAGGTAATCTTTGCATAGGGGGAAGGGTGATTGTTGCTCCAGGTTTCACATTGTTAGCTATTAATAAAAGGTCATTGTTAAACAAAGACTTGGCATTCAATTCTCCAAATTTATTCATAATTGCAATTCATTGAATTATATAAGGCAAGCAACCAACTAAAATTCTTACGTTACAAGAATGTGTGGTGTTAGACCCAACAAGAATGTGTGGTGTTAAAGACCAATCCTTTTTTTTTTTAGGCTAGGACAACCTTCACATGCTTATTTAATTACTCTCTCTGT
Organism: Vaccinium vitis-idaea; assembly: GCA_963854785.1. Taxonomy (NCBI): domain Eukaryota; kingdom Viridiplantae; phylum Streptophyta; class Magnoliopsida; order Ericales; family Ericaceae; genus Vaccinium; species Vaccinium vitis-idaea. The sequence continues at coordinate 757,244 of OY978220.1, forward strand.
CCCATTTTAAATGTTCCCTACGTAAAGTCGTGTCATTTTAACTTTAAAAGAAAACATATTTCTAGAATTTTTTTTTTCAAAAAAATTTTCACCATTCAAAAGTACTCATTCAAATCTTTTGAATGGTACAAAAAAAAATTAAAAAGTTGTTCCGAAAGCATTTTATTTTTTAAGGTCAAACTTGCACGGTTTTCCGTAGGGGACATTTAAATTGGGCTGGAGGGAGTATCTTTTTTAAAAAAAATGAGAAATAGGATTGTAAAATAACCTATTTTTTGTTAAATCAAACCAAAATTATCAAGGGAAAATTTCAAAAAAAAACCCCAAACTTTGACCTCAATGTCTCATATATAGGTTCCTGAACTTCAATAAATTTCAATCACTCCCCCAAACTATCACTCCGTTAGTCAATTTACCCCTTGCTGTCCAAATCCGTCAAATTAATAACGGATTTGCTAACATAAATATTTTTTTGGGGCACTTAAATAATCATCCTTTTAGCCACTTGAAATTAGAAAATCATCCTGAGCCTATTTAGGAGTTATGTTTCCATCCCGAGATTCAAAAAAACCCCTAAAATGCCCTTTATATATAATTATATAATTGTAACATATTAAGGGATTGAGGACTAAATTAAAAGTTGCATATATGGGGCGGTAGGTAGTGGACCATTTTCAAAATTATGAGGTCCTCTGCTGTAATTACAGGATTGGGGATAAAACCCAATCCCTAATATCTCGTTCTCAAACTTCATCCTTCTCACTCACCCAGAAATCCCAAATCTTCATCGTCAATCTTCATCCTCAAAAGGAATCAAAATCCCATAAATTATGTTCCACACATTTGAGGAATTGAAATTGAAAATCCTCCCAATAGCTCTCGCTGTCATCCAATTCGGCAACGACCGTCACGCCGTCCTCCACCCATTGACGTTAGCCCCATCTCAAGCTGCAAAACCACCCACTGCCGGCAACCATCAGCTGTGAATATCGAGCCGCACCGCCACCCATCCACATCAGCCCCTCTCTAGTCGCTCTTCGTCTGAATCTCGAGCCGCCGCGACGACAACCACCGTCATTATCATTGTCTCAGTCATTATACAACCACCATAGTCCTCAGAATCGTCCCACAATGGTCACAAAATTGTCCCACCCAATATCATCTAACACCGTCGATCATCACCATCCTCGGTGGTCGTCGGCCACAGTCCTTTTTTTATTTTATTTATTGAGATGAGAAAGGCAAGGAACTAATCAAACAGTGGGTTCCAGAACAAATGGCGATTGAAATTTGTTCGGTGGGTTTCAGATCAAATGACGATTGATTATTTTTACCATGTTAAAAGTCATTAATTTTTTTTTTTTACTATAAACACTGTGAACCTTGTTAGTTCAGATTTTAACATTTGTTATGGTTTGATCTTGGTGATGCTTGTCCTAAACCTTTCTATATTGTGTTCTTCTTCTTCTTCCTATTCTCTCTTTGAATTGTTTTGATTAATTTACCGATTTTAGTCTGTTGAATTTAATATTTTTACCATAATCATTGAAATAAGATGTTGGGATGTATTTTACCATGATCCAATATTTCTAGTTAACTACTTGTTTCAAATTTACCATATTTATTGTTATGAGACTAATTTTTACGATGATTATTGGAGAATATTATGGTCATATTTTTCACCATGATCCAAGTTGTTAAATCAACAAATATTAACATGTTTATTGTTAAACCAATAAACTTGGAATTTGTTGTGGACAAATTTTTATCATGAGCACTGGACCTAATTAGTTACCTCGTTTACTGGTGTGCAACTATTTTTTTACCATAATTTTGTGATTTTTTTTTTTTACCATGATTTGTGTTCTAAAAGGATATTATATTTATCACGTTTTTTTACTAGTTATAAGTTTACCACATTTTCTTTTGTTTTTTACCATGTTTGCTTTTTTGTTTTTAATTAGAGCCATATGTGATATTTTTTTTTACTATGTTTTCTCTAAGAGAGCCGATGTGCGGGCCTACATAGATAACGAGTATGTACAAGGAGATCGTATATACTCCATATTTGCATGGGCTATAGTATTCTAGCATTTTTACCATGAACATCAAGTAAGGTTTCCTTAGTTACCATGGTTTTTGACTTTTTAAAAAATAATTATTACCTTGTTTACAGGTCATTAAGTATTTTTTACTATAAAATTGGGATTTGTTTTCATATTTTGGAAATCATATCATCCCATAATTTTGAATCTACACAATTTTAAAAATTCCTTGATTTTAGGTAAGTGAATCATACACCTCCCATTCCAAAAAATTGTTAATTTTAGGCATTATCTTTCAAGAAAAATTTCTTAATTTTACCATGACTATTTTTACCATAACAAGTTGTGCAATGTATATACATATTTAAATATTCACCACGTTAAAATTGACTATTTATGACTTTGCCATAATTAGTGATGTGCTGACGGATTTTACCATACTAGTTAAGCCATGGTTTACCATGTTTACCATAATCAGTGGTGTGCCAACAGATTTCACCATATTAGGTGAGTCAATTTACCATGTTTAAATTGACTATTTATGACTTTGCTATATTCAGTGGTGCGTTAATGGATTTTACCATATGAGTTGAGTCATGGGTTATATAACGACTGAAATTTGTTGATAAAATTTAAGGTAACACGATCATCGCACTGATTTGAATTTCCCCACTTTTTCAAACAATCCCTTATTTTGGGTAATAGTAAGTTGAGTTATATTTGGGATTAAAATCATCCCACTCAATTTTGAATCCTCTCACCATTTAAAAAATCCCTTCATTTTAGGCAACAAATTAAATCATCCCCACTCATTTTGGAACCCCCCACAATTTCAGTTATAGCATAATTATCGGCAATCCAAATCCCTAAAAATAAGGCCCGGATTTGTTTTGTTATATCATATATATTATACACATATGTCAAATTAAGGGTAATAATGGTAAATCATACATAAAGAGGATGAAAACATAACCCCGAAAAGTAGACAGGATGAAAACGTACGTGATGTCCAAAAAGAGGATGATTATTTAATTACCTCTATTTTTTTCCGTTATATGCGCACGGTCCCTTCTCTTTCGACCCTTTCCAGAGCAAAATGCAGGGAAAAAATGCTACTGTTTGGGAAAATACCGCATCAATTTGTTGATTATTACCGGTTTCCTCCTCTCTTCCTGGTTAATGTGTAGAGTGGCCTTGTATTGTATGGGTTTTTTGGGGTCCTTCGACGATTCCGTCACAGAAAGCAGCAAACCTAGTAGAAGTTTTTGGTGGGAACTTGGGATGGCCTTTCGGCATCGATGGCGACGGAATTCTGGAACTGCTAGTTTGCAATTGATCTGTATTTGGTAACTGTTAGCAGTTTAAACGCGGAGTGATTGTATGGATCGGGTTTACTTGAATGCTCTTATGTGTAAAAATTACCCATACATTGTGGGGTTTTGGAAAAAGAGCAGACAAATAAACTCCAAATGGAATTTGTGAAACAGTGCACAAACAGAGCAATTAACCACCATTTTCCAACTCTACAATTCTTGTTTGGTTGGGCAAAAACAGAGCAATCAAACTGCCATTTACCATCTACGAAATATTAAAACGCGACAAAAGCGGCAAGAACAACCACGAAAACAATCCGAAACCCGTTAAACCCACCTCGCAGCTTCCGATCTCCTCCCGCAGCACGGAAAACACAGTGGCGTTTCAGGGCCTTTACCGGCGGAGACAGTCGTCCACTGCTGTAAACGGAGTAATCGAGGACAATTCTTGACGCCATGGCGGAGCTGACGTAGAGGTCGGGGAGGGTAATTAATGACCCATCGACCGAGAAATTGAACTGGGAATTTTTGGTGAGGAGGATGGAGTTCGAGGGCAAGAGCATGGGGAGGCGCGTGAGGGTTTGGAAGAGTTGGAGGTCGGAGAAATGGAGGCATTTTGGGATGATGTGGTGGAGGGATGAGGAAAGGGTTGGAGGAGACACATATAACGGAAAAAAGAACTCCGTTAGCAAAATCCGTTAACAATTTAACAGATTTGGACGGTAGGGCGTAAATTGACTAATAGAGTAATAGTTTGGGTGTTTAATTGAAGTTTATTGAAGTTTAGGAGTCTATGAGACATTGACGTCAAAGTTTGGGAGGTTTTTTGAAATTTTCCCAATTATCAATGTGTGAAATGAGAGGAGTCGGCATTAGTTAACCTTGCTACGATTACAAACAATATGAGCAGTGGTTGTTATTATGCTATCCAATTTAAGATTGTCGTCTTCTTTCTACTAATGTATAACAATATTGTGTCAATCATCAGAACTGGGTCTAACAAATTGAAGTCCCCCGAAAGATTTCTATGTATTCATATAGAGTTAGAAGGACACGTTTAAAAGCATTGAGAAGTAAGAATTGAAACACATGCTATGCAATTAACACCAACAATATCATTGTCTAGCATTAACTTTCCTGTAACGACTAATGTGGCAAAGTCCCCTAATTAAACCAACAATATTATTGTCATCACACTGGCCGGCAGAGGAATCGATTTTTAATTTGAAATTTATTTTGCAAAAAGAGATGATATACGTGCCCCACTTTTTGAAGGATTGTTAAAAAGGACGACATCTGTATTGTCCATCACAACATCACGTAAGCTAGATATGTAACTATACCTTATGCAAGGTATGTCGCCTTCAAGACTTTTGATTCAATTGTAAAGCGATACCCAAAAACTAAATATAAGAGGTACATATGTTTATTATTCAAAGCTACAAGCATAAATAAAACTTAATCAAACACAAAAATTTTATATTGTGTTCTGAGCTGCACAATTATTTATGCAACATCTGTCAAATCCAATACATGCCCAACAAATCACATAACACTATGTTTAAATCAATCAAAAAAAAATCATCATACCAACCAATATAAAATATATTAAAGTAATACTAAACAAATAACTTAAACAAACAGTTACACACGACCTCAACACTTGTAATTTAAAAAAAAAATGAATTTATTAAAAACACAGAGAAAGGAACAACAACCTGAGGAGAAGGGAATCAACTGGGCAAAGCCCAACAGAAAACCCCACCCCAACAAGAACTCAAACTAGCCCTACAAAGGGGCAGAAAACAACACCAGCAAAGGCCAACAAGAACAACAGCAGCCACCAAACTACAAAGAGAAGATGGGATCAAGGAGCTTCCAAGTCATCAGTAAGTGGCGGTTAGTCGCGGAAAGGGGAACCTTCCGCAGCCCAAACAGCCTACACCTTACGACACTTGTAATTTATTGAAGTGCAAAAGCAAAAAGTAAAATAATGGGGTACATTGTAAATTAAAGATGGCGAAGGAATTAAAGCACGCATTCATGTATTCAAGGGCGGCTTCTATTGAGTATGTCGTCAATGGATTTGAGAGACTGAATGGCCGTCTGAATATAGTATCTAAGAGGTCCAACGATGGAAGCAAGGGGATCGGCAGCGAGTTCTTGCTTCACATCGTCATCCACCGTGGGCAGTGGCTTACTGGGATCCTCGTCAAATGACTTGGCTTGCTCAAGGTATGTGTCCATACGCGGAGTGGCAAATAAGCGCAGGTTTCCCACATCACCTCTTGCAGCGAAACGCTGGCGATTATGGGAAGTCTCAGAAGAGAGTGCAAAAGGACGACCTTGCTTTTCGTAGATGTCTTGTGATTGCATCAGCTTCAAGAGCTGTTGCAGCTCAGATTTAAGCATTTCAATCAACGGGTTAGACTCTTCAACCCCATCCTCAAGCAAGTTTTCGGCTTCAACGAGCTTCTCTTGAGCATCGTCCAGCTTCTTCTCGTCAGCCATGACTCTTGCTTCTTTCATCATCTGTGCAGTCCGGACAAGGTTCTCCTGAATCATCACCTCCTCCCTTTCTGGCCCCACAGATGTCCCACTGCGGCCTATGTCAACAGGTAGAGGATTGGCCCGAAACAGTTGCCCGTTACCAGAACTGCGCAATGCATACATTTATATCCATTATATATTTATCAGATGGAGTCAGATTAATCAACCCAACTTACGAAACATATAGGAGTAGTATAATTTATACTCGTAGTAAATGCCGGAATTTGGTACCACCTGTACGTGTATCTGACTTCGAGAACCTCCGCGCCCGCCGGACTACTTACAGCGGGGAGAAGAAGGTCCACTATGACCTTGCGTATCTCTTTGATGTAGAGATCGCCAAACGAAATAGTTACAGAGCCGGCAGTATCGTCCCTAGATTGTGGATAGTCTCCCGCAAACACCGTCTCGATTGTCGAATCTTTTTTGGTGACGGTCAGCTTCAGGTCCTGAACAACCACGCTGAGAAGCCCACCCAAACACTGGGAAAATGCAATGCTCAAGTTTTTCTCGTTTTGGATATCTGAGAAAGTTCCTCCAATGCTGTTGTCTGCGATGGCCTTGAGCACCTATCGATCGAACGATCACCCATGAATGAATTAGTGAAGTCATACAACTTTTGCAATATTTAAGGGTTATTTCAACATACCTTCGGATCGTGGTCTTGGCCAAAACCGAATGTGTGTACGGGCACCTCGCCTGCTGGAACCTTGGTAGGATCATCATTTCCAACGTTTTGCTTACCGTCGGACATAAGCATGATGCCAACCGCACGCCAGCTGGTAAGACTGCGTTCATTGAGCACTTGTAAGCCCGTTCGAAGGCCAGCAGCAATGTTTGTGTCACCGCCGGCAACTAAAGCATTGACCTGATTTTCAATCTCCGTTTGAGAATGTTCAGTTATCTGGCGCAATGGGCACAACCTCGTGGATTTCACGTTGAATGTGACAACCGACAAACGATCAATGGGGCTAAGTTTCTTGACCACGAATCGCATGGCTATTATCATTTTCTTTAACTTGTCTCCATCGTTCATGCTCCCGCTGACATCCAAGACCATCACAAGATCCAATCCGTGTCTGTCGTTGCCGGATCCTGCCCCCGTGAGCTCCAGCATCACCTTGAACTTGCTTTCTTCCAGTAGTGCCTCATCGTTGTTGAACCTTTTCAGCAATATTAAACCAGCTTGGGATAATCGTCCAGTGTTTTTTCCTGAAATATGCCATCCCAAACGCACATTAATTACGTTCAACAAAATATTCTAGTATGCTCTATATAATCTTAAGAACTACAACTAATTAGCTGGCCCGAGGGAGGAGCGAAATAAACTAGAACCAGGTAAGATTTACCATAATAGTATGCTAGTACATATGGAAAAAAAAAAAAAAAAAATTGGATGATTCATAAACTGACATTGTCCCTTAGAATCAAATTTCTGAGTGCTTAAAATGAATGAAATCGTAAAATTCTCGTTCTATCAACAGAGAAACAAACTAAGAAAAGATAATATAAACCTGAGTCATCTTGGGTTGCAACAATCGGCTCATCATCGTTGAAGGTCATTTTGCCAACAAAACTGATACTGATCAGCTGCTCAGCACTTTCAACCTCCAGTATTATATAGACCTTATTACACTACATATGAGGACGTAACATCTTATTAACTACAGAAAATTGGCCTAAAGGCCAAGTTTAGGGCTTTAAAGGGTGTTTAGTCCAATCTAACTTATTTTAATGCTTTCAATACATTGATGTGAAATTTTTGAGGGTTCAAGGACAACACTAGACAAAAATACCCTTATGATAAAAAAAAAATCACAAAAAAAGGCTGGTATAGTACAGCAGTAGAGCCCGTAACTATTCCAATTTCGATTTGCTGTTGTGTTGACGTACGAACCCACGCATGACAAGTCATGCCGTCACTTTCATTTCAAATTACCATTCCCATAAAGAGTGACCCAAGCATGAGTCATGCCGTCAATTTCATTTCGATCCATCAGAGGCCATCACTCTCTCTCTCTCCCTCTCTCTCTCATGCATGGGACACTCTTTAATTTTGGGATTGTGTCAATTTTGAGTTTAATTTTAAGAGGGTTAGGCTATTTGTAGTAGGTTATAGTGGGTTTAGACATTTCGGGTTTAGGCACTTATGGTGCACTTTTCAATTATAGGATTTTAGTTGTTTAGGCACTTTCATAGGGTACCCTAGTATTTTAGGCACTTTCATTGGGTACCCTTGAGTTTAGGTTTAGGGTGCACTTTCTAATTATAGTGTTTTAGTGGTTTAGGCATTTTCATAGGGTATCCTAGGGTTTTAGGCACTTTCATAGGGTACCCTAGGGTTTTAGGTACTTTCATATGGTACTTTAGGGTTTAGCTTTAGACACTTTTATTAGGTTTGGGGGTTTAGGCACTTTCATGGGCTAGCAGGGGCATTTTTAGAATGTGTAGGTGATATGTCCTCTTGGCATTAAAGAATTAGTTTGTGTCTTATTTCCATGATTAACTCCTATATCATGTCATTGTCGAAGAAAGACTCTATTAACTAACATGAATGGACTAGATAGCAACTAAAACTTTTTTAAGGGGTGGGTTGACTTGAGAATTAGGGTTGGATAGCACTTATTATATGGAAAAATGACCACAAGATTGAACATATTGAAATATTAAATAAAATAATTTGTGTCCCAATATATATTTTAGTTATCCTTAACATTTAACCATTTCTATTTTAATTAATTAGCCATTTATATTTTTAAATAATTTATATTGTAATATTGTATAAAATAATTTGCCTCCAAATATTTTAATACAAGAACACAGTATTTTAATTTTTTTTTCTTCTTTTTTTCATCATGGATGCATAGAACATCCCTACTAGGCTACTACTCATGGTTTTACAAAACCATCCCGTGAAATAATCTATATGGGAGAAGTGAGAGGAAGTTCTGGAGATAGAGAGAGAGTGTGTGTGAGAACGAGTGATATGGACGGCGGCCCCTCCCTAGGCAGCTCAGCCCTTAGCAGCTAATCCACACCCACTCCCCCTCCTCATCCCTTCCACCCGCCTACCCCGACTCCCTTCCGACTCCCCAATCTCCTCTACAGCTAAGCTTCTTTGGCATTCGGAGACTCCTCTGCGGCTAAGCTTCTTTGGCGTTCGAAGACTTCTCGTGGCGAATGTTCCTCTCCGTTCCGGTATGAGTGACCACGCCAGATTTTTGGACCAGGGGGAGCAAAATCTGGAGTTTCCAGATTCAGGCTTCTGACAACGACAGCGGCGGTGACGGTGACGGTAGGTGACAGCTTCGGCGTCTTTATTTTCTGTACTTTTTTTTACTTTTTTGTTATTTTCTTTGTAGGTAGCTTTGTGGACAGTGGTTTTAGGGCCGGTGGTTTTTTGTGTACCCGGTTTTGGCCGTTGATTTTTTATTTCATTATATTTTTCTTTAAAAAAAAAACATCCCGTGGTTTCCACATTTATGAGTCAAATTTTGTTTCCCCACCAAATTACTGCATTTCAATTTTATTGCCCTGCATTGCTGTTTTTGCCCATTTCTCTCTTGACTTTTTTCCCCCTTCAATTTATCTTTGTACAAATTTGACATATTGATCTTTATTGATCGTTACTCACTAATCAGTCTTGGGGGTGGAAACGACTTTATTACGTGCACTAAATATGGATGTGGCATCTTAACTAACACAAAATTGGACTGGATCGCACTTAGGCTTATTTGGGCCTAAAGAGTTAAACATGTTTTATGCATTTTGACTTATTAAGGAGAAAAGCAAAATAATGTTTTGACTTATTTTGGCCTAAAAAACTTTAGAAGTTACTTATTAGCCCAAAACAAACGACTTTTTCAAATTCAAAAAGCAAAAGGCGTGCTTAACTTTTTAGGGCCAAAATATATAACCTTATTATATTCAATATAGTTATATTGAAAGTGATTATATTAATAATGTGATCACATAGATTGGGTTTCCACAAACCTTCCATAAGCGAAGATATTCACTACAAAGTTGATCGGTTTAGGTTTGTGATTTTCTTTTTATTCTAGATTGGCGAAGGTAGTCAAACACACTTTGGCAACTTAAGGTTTGTGAGGTTCTGATATTCGTATTTGGGAAGCTAGACCTCCTGATTGATTATTGGATCCCCTGTGGACCAATAATCGTCCTCACTAATGTATTGTTATTCTTTTTTTATCAATAAAAGCTTGTTATCTTGTTGACCAAAAAAAAAAAAAATCTGTGAAATAGATGTAATTTCATCCCTCTAGCCCTTGAGGAACGGTTCAGCCTATGGATTTCTATAAAACCAAATTGATCTAGACCGTTGGCACCCTAATTGCTTACTCTGCTAGTAAGGTATAGATGGGTCACCGTCAATTTTAATTTGGCACAAACATCAGAACAAAGGATGGAGCCAGGGGTGGCTAGTAGGGGTTGTCGTCCCTATTACAATTTGAAAAAATCCTACTATTGGGAAAGGCTACAATACACACCCCTTATTTGGGTGTGTATCATACACACCCCTATAAAAGTTACGAATTTTTTGTAAAAGTTACGATTTTTTTTGTAGAAGTTACGAATTTTTTGTAAAAGTTACGAATTGTTTTTAAAAAGTTACGAGACACACCAAAATGTTACGAATCATATTGCTGAAAAGTTACGAAAAACTAAAAAATGTTACGATTGCCGATGAGGTGGCACAATCTGGACCATGCAATAGGTGCATATGGTACACCCAAATAAGGGGTGTGTATTGTAGCCATTTCCCCTACTATTACATTGAAAAAAGAAAAATGCTACAAGACACACCCCTTGTTTTGGGTGTGTATCATACACACTCTTATAAAGTTACGATTTTTTTATAAAAGTTACGATTTTTTTTTATAAAGTTACGAGACACATCAAAATGTTACAAATCATAGAAAATGTTATGAATCATATTGCTGAAAAGTTACGAAAAACTAAAAAGTGTAACGATTGCCAATGAGGTGGCATAATCTGGACAATATGATAGGTGCATATGGTACACATCTTTAATGGGTGTGTATTGTAGCCATTTCCAAAAACAAATATGTATATCATCAAATTATAGAATCCGGGAGAGGCGTTGTGCGGTAGGTGTTGTGCGCCATATTGTGTGGCAAAACTACGTCATTTGCACATTTTCTTGGTACCTCCTTGGCCATGTTTGGAGAATTTAATTTAGAGTTTAATTTTGGGGTTCAAGTTTAGGGGATTTAGACTCTTTGGGGTAGGATATAGTAGGTTTAGGCACTTCGGGTTTAGGGTTTAGACACTTTGTAATGGTTTTTTCTTCCTCCAAACAAGGCACGTGGAAGCTTTAGAGGTGTGCACAATCAAGCAAAATGACGTAGTTTTGCCACACAACGTACACCTACCGCATAGCACCCACCCCCGATCCCAAATTATAGCATCTCGCCTCTACTCCACATATATAGACCGCCCCCACTACGCAAAAATCTTGACTTCGTTCCTGAAAAGGACAAATAAAATTTGAAGCAAATTCATCCTGTCACTTACTCCCTCGGTCCCTTTTTAAATATGTTACTTCGTAAATCCAACTTATTAAAAAAATATCATCATTACACCTTTCACATCAACTTTTTTCTCCATTTTACACTTCCACATCAACTTTTACCTCTACTTTTCAAAATTATCCTCTACTTTTACCCATTAACTCTTTGCCCACTAACTTTTCAAAAGGGCAAAATGATAATTGTACAAACTTTTACCCATTAACTTTTCAAACCACACACTTATTTAGGGACAGTCCAAAATGAAAAGTTAAACACTTAAAAATAGACGGAGGGAGTATTATATTAAACCCATTGGCAACAAAGACAAACTTTGGGTTGTTAGAATGGGTAACTGTCAATTTTAATTTGGTACAAACATCAGAACAAAAGGACAAATGAAATTTGAAGCAAATTCGTCTGTCACTTACCATATTAAACACGTTGGCGAGAAAGACAAACTTTGGGTTGTTAGAATGGGTAACCGTCAATTTTAATTTGGTACAAACATCAGAACAAAGGACAAATGAAATTTGAAGCAAATTCGTCCTATCACTTACCATATTAAACATGTTGCCAAGAAAGACAAACTTTGGGTTGTTACAAGGTATAAAAATTTCAATTCAAATATTTCGGGAGCTCTATAAATCGAATCCGGGGTGCGTGTACTGAGTGAGGGAGGTTTTACATTAATAGACACGCGCGTTATGTATTATAGTTAAATTGTTGTCATTAGGCTACAACTAAGGCCATGTTCCACTAACAAAAAACTAGATTTGTTTTAACTCAAAAACTATTCTATTACACTAACAAAAAACTCCCCCAAAAAAGTAGTTTTGTTTTAACTCAAAAACTACTCTATTCCACTAACAAAAAACTCCCCCAAAAAACCAACTACCTTTTACAATAAACTACAACTAAATAACCAAAAAACACCTTAGTGGAACAAGTTGTAGATTTAATCTACAACTAAAAGCCTAAAAAACCAAAAAACAAGTTAGTGGAACATCCCCTAAATTTGCATACGAAATAACTCAAACACATTTATCAAGATATGAGAACTAGATTCTAAAACTTTGGATTGTAATTGTGCCAAAATTAGCTAAAGGATTGGCTACCTATTATCTGTACACGTAACCCCAAGTGTTTTGCCATGATTTGGGTTTGCTCTTTTTCAAGATCTCAAATTCAATTATATATCTTTGCCAGTATTTCAGGCCATATCACCTCATAAATAAGCACGTGAAATGGCTATGGGAACACGATGCATTACTATTAAAAACCACACATATACTAGCAACCTAGATATAGGTGATCTTCCTAGTCTTTGGCTCTTTGCATTCAAAAAAAAGTGAGCCAAGTATGCTAGGCTACAAAACTGCGTGCAATTTTCAAACTCAAAAATATATACTTGCTAAATAATTTTGGACCGAGAAAGAGGATTGAACAACGTACACAGTACTGGGCCTACTGGTGGTGGAATTTTAGAAACATGGGCCCCATGACCCTATAAAGCTTGCAAACGAGGTTGACAGTTTGAACAGTGGTCCACCCTCAAACTTGTTTGGTGAGCCAAGTATGCTATGCTACAAAATTGCGTGCAATTTTTAAACTAAAAAATAATATACTTGCTAAATAATTTTGGACCACTTAACTTAAGAGAAAGAGGATTGAACAACGTACACAGTACTGGGCCTACTGGCGGTTGAATTTAAGAAACATGGGCCCCGTGACCCTACAAAGCTTGCAAACGAGGTTGACAGTTTGAACAGTGGTCCACCCTCAAACTTGTTTGGGCTGGATCATGGGTTTACAGTCGACATTGCAGGAAAAATGGACCAAGGCTGTTTAGTTACCATTGTTGATATCTCAGTATATTTTTACTATCAGATTACACACACCTCGACGAATAATTACTAATATAAGAGACGGCCCGTTTAAAGTTGGGGCAAAATCCCTTATAAACTAGTCCCAAAAGATTTGTTTTATTTATTAGCCAAATGATAGCAGATGTTATTAATAACCCATCAAAACGATTATATCAAGAATGGAGCCCATCCCTAAGTAAAGGATCAAGTAACCATGACGGTGGAGATTCCATCCAAAGACTAGACCCCATACCAAGAATATCTCAACCTGCTAAAACATGAGCTACTCTATTAGAAGCCCTTCGGGCAAAAGAAAATGAAGACACTTGAGTACTCCTGCTCAAAGCTTTTTCATCATGAAGAATAACTCCCAATTCTTGACTATTCCCAATCAGCCCATTAATCCTGGGCATCACTTTCTACCATCACAGCAGTCCCAATTGAGTGCCAAACAAAACTCCTTCCCAAATCGCCAAAGCTTCTGTCACAGCTGGACTAGAGCACCAAGACCCCATCAGCCCAGCAACAAACCTTCCTCTACTGTCACGTATCACAATCCCAATACCACCTGCGCCAGAACCAAAAGATTTGATAGTAGCAAATTAAGAAGTTCGGAACCTGAGATCTAAGAGAAAGCAAACCTCCAAATCTCAATCCTTAACCACTGGGCCAAACCCCTTGTGGTTATCATTGTTTATTTGCTTATAATTTGTTTATTATTAAGTGTGTTTAGATTCAGATAAAAAGAATAGCAAATGGAGACGGTATAATTGTGTTTAGACTCAAACACAGAATAACAACTGAGCGACGATAACCAAACACGCTCTAATTATCCAACACTCTTGGAGTATCAATGGCCATTTTATCATTTTTTACTTGGTACCTTTGAATTACATGGCGATGAATTGTGTAAGTGGGACATCAACATGCTCTTATTGGGCGATTCAAAGAAAATCGGTGACTTGTGTAGCATCTGCGTTGACTACTCATTAGTCTAGAACTAGAATACCTTATAAGTGATGCCACTTGATACTTGAGAAGAACCAATAATTAGTCTGAAAAACCACTCGACAATCCTTATAGGCGATAGTGGTGTAGGAGATCTTGAGGTGTAAGTTAGACTTTGAATGTAAAAGCCACCTAAAAGAATTAACGAAGCTAAAGATATACAAAAATCTACAAATACTTGCACACGCACTCATAAAGAGCATGGGGCCACATGCACAAAAAGAGTATGGAGCCACAGGCACTGCATTTTTGTCTCTAACACTCTTGTAAAAAAATATGCAAACCCACTCTTGTAAGTTCTTGTTCATCTACCTATCTTAGAGCAAGTACACCTGTTGGTTCCAAAATGGCATCGTCAAAAGCATTTTTGCACAATCTCATCTTCAGACTAATGAATTAAACCCATTTCATTTTTTCTATACAAGTTAATTGGCTTGGATGATGTGACAAGTTAATGCCAAATTAATGGCCATTCTTAATGCCAAATTTTGGCTTTGGGATGAGATTTGACACATGGGTGGAATTGCTCCCAGAGGGACAACTATATAATCATACAGGCTTTGAGAGTTACGACCCTCAAAAGGCCCAACAGCCAGAGGCCTACAAAGATTTTGGGCACACCCATTTGCTCTGATGTCTATTTTAATTGTTTGGGCTAATAGTCATTACTGATTAATGGGAAAGCATTTAATTTAGGGAAATGATAATACCAAAACCGTTTTTGTTTATGCTAAAACTGTAATGCACAAAATACTTGTACCTTGCACATAGTACAACATATATTAATGCTTTTTGGACTTTAGGCCATATTTTCAATAATACATATGGTCTAAATTAACTGCATTTCCATCTAAAATAAATGAATATTTGACCAAGCACAACTGACAGATATGCTTACCAATTATTATTAAATTCCCTATACTTTTTCACACAAAAACCCACTTATTGCAAATGGCAGGAGATTACACCTGACAAAAAAGACAGTTGAAAGGGTGGTTTTAAACATTGATAGCCTACTACTGTTACTCATAAATTCTCAAAGTAACTCTCCGCCTCTAGCTCGAAGTTTTTTGTTATAACAAAAAACAACGAGAAAAGAAAAGAAAAGAAAAAAAAAAGAGTTAGCAAAGAGCTATTGTTGGTCCCACCTTTCTTTAGTCTCAAGGCTTGAGGGGTATTTTTCCTAGTTCTTTTAATTGTATATCTTGTTTGACAAATTAAGTTGCTACGTTGTCACGAAATTGAGAGAGTCTGCTTTTCCAAGGTTGTATTAATTACCAACAGGGCTATAAAAGCTTAATAATCTGTGTACTTCTCACAAAAAAAGAAAATTCAAAACCATAGTTTCAATAGAAAGCTTCATGAATCCCTCTACATCATTTTCCAGAGTAAAGATGTTGCGGACGCAAATGTCGCTACAAAACAAGTGTATGTTAGGATTAGATTCAGATTCTGAATCCGATGATCTAACAAAATATTTTAGTGCCCTGGCACCAAGCAGAAATACCAAAGGGAAAAGGCATTGAAGAGGATACTGCTAGCCAAAGTGTGAAGGGGTGGAAGGAAGATTTCGGTAACCTTTTGACACAGTCTCTTCCAATCGTTTTATGTACATCATTTTCTGTTTTCCTTTTGAATATAACATCCATAAATTTTGCATTCAAATTGATATATTTGAAGCAATTTGTGCCGTTGCTTGAATTAGGATCTGTGTTAATTCTCGACAAAAGAAGTGAATCAAGAAATAAATTTTGTTTTCGGATCTCACCACATACTTAATATAACAGTGAATAATTTGCACTGTCTAATAGCTTAAAATTTTAGATGAGTTGGTGACTAAGCTTGATAATTTTCAATTAGCTCTCTAAAGCCTAGTTTTAATGAACTAAGTGTTAGCAGAATTAAAATCAAGTTTTTCAAGTAAATAAATAGCTTTTTAGAAATAGACTTATGAAGCCAGTTGCTTCCAATTTCCGAAGGCCTTACATCCTCCCAAATGGTATGAAATTTCAATTCGTTGTATTCATGGTCTACGTTAGCAAAATTTGAATCGATATTATACGCATAATTGACTTTCGGGAATATGATCTTGGAACAAAGTGTTTTGGTAACCAAATTTACCTATTCATCTCATATTGTCAATCTCTACCATTTATATTTTGGGGATTAGTAATATCCTTACAACTTTGTCAAAAATAGACATTTATGCTCTCACACTCACTCATCTCAGGTGTGCGTGTGTAAATATTGTGTGTGGTTCTAGACATTTTGTATAATTAACTTTTGTCACGAAAGACAACAAGAACTAACACTTTCGGAATGCAGAATCGTTAGTGAGACGTGCAGAAATGTATCAAGACTACATGAAAGAGATCAAAATCCCAACAATCCGAGGGTCGATCATCCCATTCAACACATGGCAAGACCTAGCAAAATCAATCCAGCAATTGTACAAGCAGCCACTGCACTACCTTACCAATGTACAAATGAAGCAGTGGGACAAAGCAAGACTTGACACTGAGCAAGAGCAGGTTCCAATGGACAGTTTTATGCATCCTGCTAAAGCTGAGGCTACCGTATGGCTTATTGAAGAGATCCACAGGCAAAACACATCTCATCTTTTTCTTGCTAAAATTTGGTCCAATGACCCCTTTTACCATGCATTTGTGGATCCCTTTCATCAGTAATGGATGGAAAAAGGGAAGAAGGAATATTTATCAGTTTGGCGTTAATTATCAGTCTGTGTTAATTTGTACCTTGTATTTGAATTTACACAAGAAATTTGTGGGTCCAATAATAGACATATATTCATGTGGGCCTCTATTACTTCATATTCTCTCAAGACAAATGTTATAGGTAATGAAAAATGTACATAAAATCTAGGTCCCTCTTGTAGTCTGTAGATACCAAAAAAGATTTACTATGCTCACATTAAATGTTGTGTTCTCATGGTATATGTTAGTGATAGATTTCAGACATACTCACTGTAGCGGCCGGAGGACCCAGGGGGTCGCGGCCCTCGGCTACACCCCCCACCCCCCCCCCCCCCCCCCCCCCTGCCGGGGGCGGGGGCAGGGGCAAGGGTCCTGGGGATCACCTCCACCAAGGCAGATCAGATGGGTTCGGGAGCCCTAATCCTGGCAGGGCGGCTTCCCAGGGGGGACAGTGAGTGTCATGTCCGGGGTCTCTGAGCCCTGGGGTCACGGTCCTCGGGAGCCCAGATGGTGCGGCTCGGCCAGCTCCGCGGGGGACCACAGTTCAGCCTAGGTCTGCAGGGAGGATGGTGGGATCTGACGGATGGGAATATCAGTGTCAGGTGACGACTCTGGGGAGGAAACGAGGTGCCACCTGAAGGACGTCCGTCAGTCCATGCATTCATTGCGGCGATAAGGACGGGGCGCGTGAGGCCCCCGAGGGACGTATGGGACACGCGCCCCCTCACCTATAAATATGCCCCTCACCACCTCCATCAGGGGGACTCTCGATATCTCCCACACAACCCTCTCTCTCTACATTAGCTCTCAACTGCACTCTCTCTCTAGCTCTCCACTATACTTCTCTCCCCGTTGCTAACTTCACCATCGGAGTGCCTCCCCGGACCACCACCGTCCGGGCCAGGCATTAACGTGGTTACTCCCTTGTGCAGGTCTTCCGGTGTACCCCAGGAGCTCCAGTTACCCTCTCCGACGAGCCTCAAGGGTCCCAGCGAGATCCGATCCAGCTCCACCGCCCCAGTACAGTGTCAAAAGGACCAAGGAGGTCATTCCGGTGAAGCGCCCCCCATAATTGGCGACTCCGCTGGGGACAGAGAGTTATCTCTCCCAGCCTCTCTTTTCTATTAAGTGGTGGTCCTTCAACCTTGCTCAGACCTCTTCCACTCCTCTTCCAGAGCTACCAAGAAGATGGTTGGCCTCTCTCTTGGCAGGGATGCGTTCGACGCTATCGGGTACATCAACAGCGTTGACCGCAGCAGATACCACCAAGTCAGGAGTGACTTGGGGCTCACTCTCTCCCCCGCCCTTAACAGGGATGGGACCGTTACGGTGGCGCCCACCGCCGCCGACCCCAGTAACGCCCGCGCGGCGAGCGTCCTGTTCAGCATGAATGGCGATGTCGTCTCCCTTGACAACCTCACTACTCCCGCCCTGAGGGAGGCGTTACCTCCGCCTCCACCCCTCACCATAGAGGCGGAACTGGCGCTGCTAAGGAAAGAAGTGCTGGCTATGAAGCAGGCCAGAGATCAGCCTACGACCTCGAAGTCTGGGGGCCGAACGAGGACCAGAAGGCCCCAACCGAGCGCGAGAAGCGAGGGTACGAGGACTCCTGTGTTCGACCGCCTCGGCCCGGTCATTGAGGTTGACAGCCGAGGAAACGCTTTCGTAATCCCCCAGGAGCGTGCCTCCTTTAGGAACCAGCAGACCCGGACGAGGCAGACAAGGCGAACTGAGTACCCGGAGGATAGCGCCACGACCTCAAGCGCCCGAACCCCGGACGTCCGTGGAGACTCAGAGTACGCTCGCCGGCTTCAGAGGGACATAAACAAGGGCAAAGGCCCGGCGGGAGCCACACCCGCACCCCGCGAGCTTGGCATCGGCGACCTGTCGGTTGACCGGAGGGACTATCGACACCAGAGCCGATCGGTTGATCGTGCCGGTACCCGCCGCCCTAATCGGTCGGAGAACCGACAGGGCGCTCGGGAGATACTCCCCGAGGACAACCGACGGGGCCATCGTGATAGGGCTGACGCCCAGGAGGCCGCATCGGCAGGAAAAGGTGGCAACGACCGGGACCCTGGCTTTAACCCAGGGGAGAGATATGAGCTCTGCCACCAGGGCGGGAGCATAGTGCTCGTCAACACTCGCACAGGGGACACAAAGGTCTATCACCCCGAGGGGGGGGGAAAGGCATCCCTGTGCGAGAGACGACCTGCACGCCGTTCGCGGGCCCCACGCAAAGAGACGCTCATCCGAGCGAAGCAATGTACACGACAGCGTCGAGGCTCAGCATAGGCCAGACGACCCTCCCAAAAGGGCCTGCGGAGTGAACCAGACAGTCGACCTCAACCGCCGAAACCCCAGCCAGTCCAACTCACGACTGGAGAAAGCCAAGCAGTCCCCCTTTGTGGCCGAGGTTGCAGAGGTAATTCCCCCCAGGGGCTTCAAAATCTCCAAGTTTGACAAGTATGAGCCCACCACCGACGCCATCACCCACATACAACAGTATCGGCTGGTCTCCGAGCTCTATGGACATGGTGATGCCCTAATGTGCAAAACCTTCTCCATGAGCCTTGGGACCACTGCCCTCCTGTGGTACGGCCAGCTGGCACCAGGGTCGGTCGCCGGCTTCGATGAGCTGGAGCGCGCGTTCACGTCTCGGTTTGTGACAAGCAACACACAGCCGAAGACGCTCGACGCGTTGGTGAACATGAAGAGGGGGTCGGACGAGACGCTCAAGGAGTACATCGCCCGCTACTGGGAGGTGTACAGCCTGGTTGAAAATTGCGACCAGAAGGTGGCGGCCACGTCGTTCAAAAATGGCCTGGAAGACTCCTCAGACCTGTACAAGGACCTCATGGTGCACCCCCCGAAGGACATGACGAAGCTTATGCGAACTGTGGACAGGTACCGTGAGCTGGAGGAGTTCTTTGTCAATAAAGCTTCGAAGGGGGGCAGCAACAAGAGCTCCCCGAAGGAAGGAAAAAAGCAGGTCAATAACGTCAAGAAGGGGGGAAGGGGCGAGCAGGGTGGTGGAAACGGTAGCAGGGGCTACCGAGACAATTCTGTCCGAGATAACAATGGCAGAGGCAACGATAATGGTGGCGGATGGGAAAGACCCCCCAAGAACGACAACGACTACGTGGCCGAGAAAACCGTCTTCACCCTGCCAATCTACATGCTACTCACGGAGATTGGCCGGACGAGGTGGTTTCTCTGGCCCGAGGACAAGATGGGGTCGGACCCAACCCAGAGGAGCAAGTGCACCTACCATAACGAAGTGGGGCATTACACAACCGGCTGCCGACCGTTCAAAGCGCATTTGGAACGGTTGGTGACCGAGGGGCGGTTGGACGAATGGATCGACCGCACCAGAACACCTCTCCCCGCGCGTGGACCACCCCCGCCCCCTCCCCCCGAGGGTCAGCGGCCCCCGCAGGGAGGGCCGAGAGGCCGGGGCGGCCCAATCAGCAAGGACAAGGCAGAGGAGATGCACCACGAGTTGGCAAAAATAGAGCAAGCAATGCAGTTACTCTCAGTCGGGCAACCCCCGAAGCGGAAGTATCAGGAGCCGGAGGACCCCCACACAATCTCCTTCACCGAGCTGGATTTAGAGGGGTTACGGCTTCCCCACGAGGATGCCCTCGTAGTCGAGGTCGACGATAGGGACGTCCGAAGAATATTGATTGATCAGGGGAGCTCCGCGGACGTTCTTTATTATTCGGCGTTCAAAGCCCTCGGACGCACGCGTGACGAGCTGACCCCCACGGACACCCCCCTGGTGGGATTCGCGGGACACCCCGTGTACCCGCTCAAGAGCATTACCCTCCCGGTCGCGGCGGGGTCGATGCGGTTGGACGTTGACTTCACGGTAGTGGACTCCCCGAGCCCCTACAACGCCATCCTTGGGCGGGGATGGCTCCACGCCATGAGGGCGATTGCCTCCACCCTCCATCAGTGCCTCCGCTTCGTCGGCACATCCGGGAAGCAGGAAACCGTCTGGGGTAACCAGATGGCCTCCAAGAAGTGCTTTGTGAATGCTGTTCGTGTAAAGGACAGAAAGGAGAGTAGGATGCCGAAGCAGGTCCAATGGATTAAAATGCCAGAGTCCACTCCTGTCCTCGACGACGTCGGCTCCCTGGCCGAGGAGAAGGCCGTGGAGGATCTCGTCAAGGTACCGATAAACGAGGATGGCAGCAGGTACTTCATGGTGGGATCCGAGCTCTCTAACCCCGAGCGCGACGACCTAGTTCACTTCCTCAAGGGCAACGTTGAGGTTTTTGCGTGGACTCCTCATGAAATGCCAGGCGTGAGCCCGGATTTCATCACGCATAAACTCAACGTTGATCCGGCTAGGAAGCCGGTGGTGCAGGGGCCAAGGTGGTCCTCGGACGCCGTGGTCGAGGAGGTCCAAAAGTTCATAGAAGCCGAGGCCATCCGGGAGGTGCAGTACCCCACCTGGTTGGCCAACACCGTGGTGGTGAGGAAGAAAACCGGCAAATGGTGGGTATGTGTCAACTATACCAACCTCAACGAGGCCTGTCCGAAGGACTGTTTTCCTCTCCCTCGGATAGACCAATTGGTAGATGCTGGAGAGGGTAAAATCCAATTACATAGGAAAATACTTAAGTACGTACGAACCACGTGCTTAGCCTGGACACCACGTGAGGGTGGCTCAGTTCGGGGGACCACATGGTGGTGCCCCAGGTTATGGCCAAGCAGGATAGGCCAAGTGTGCAGACAGGATAGCACCATGATATGGTGGCAGCACCATGAGATGGTGCATGAGGTCATTGCCGAGCAAGGTATCTGGTCGGCAACATCATATACGGATAGGCAAGTATATTGTCGAGCTAACCGCCTACGAGATAAGGTGGTGGATCGTTCTAGAAGGATCTAGAATAGCCTCTTACGTGATAAGGGGTAAATCCTAATGTAAAGAGGATTCCGATAATGACAAGGATTCCTAACGTGGAAAGAAATCCTTGTAGAATAAAGATTGTGTTTCTATATGGAACAAGTCCCGTATAGGAAAGGACTCCTAATGTGAATAGGATCTCAAGACAACAAGCACCCTGCATCTATAAATAAGAAGCAATACCCATGAAGAAAGGTACGCTGTAATTCGTGTTTACATGCTTTATGTGTTTTATGGTTTCCTCCTAGTACGTGATACTGACTTAAGCATCGGAGGGCCTTTGCCGACGAGAGGCAAAGGTGCTCTAACTGTTTGTTGTCTTGCAGTGCTAGGGTTCCGGCGAAGAGTGCATATTGTTGATCTCATAGAGGCGAGGAAATAGCATACCCAGATTTTTTCCCTCTACAGATGCCACCGCCGGACACGCTAGGCTGAGCTTCATGGATGCGTACCGAGGGTACCACTAGATCGCCATGGACGACGGGGACGTGGAGAAAACGGCCTTCATCACGCCGCGGGGTACTTACTGCTACCAGGTAATGCCCTTTGGCCTGAAGAACGCCGGGGCCACCTATCAGAGGATGGTCTCCAAGATGTTCCAGAGGGAACTCGGGGACATCATGGAGGCATACATCGACGACATGGTGATAAAGAGCAAACTCGCGGAGGACCATCTGAGTCACCTCGGCAAGATCTTCGCCATACTCAGGACGCACAGACTCCGGCTTAACGCCGAGAAGTGTGCCTTTGGAGTGGGCTCGGGAAAATTCTTGGGGTACCTTGTTACTCGGCGGGGGATCGAAGAGATCCGAATCAGGTCTCCGCCATCCAAAGGCTCCGAGCCCCAATGACGATCAGGGAAGTCCAGCGACTCACTGGAATGGCAGCGGCCCTCAACCGCTTCATTAGCAAGTCTTCGGACGCCTGTCGTCCGTTCTTCGAGTCCATCAAGACTAGCAAGAGAGCGTTCCAGTGGAACCCTGAATGCGATAGGGCCCTTGCCGAGCTCAAAGGATACATGGCTAAGGCTCCCCTCCTGGTTACCCCGGCGGAAGAAGAGGACCTCCACCTGTACCTGGCAGTGTCGGAGCATGCGGTGAGCTCGGCATTGGTCCGGCAGGAAGGACCGGATCAGCAGCCCATCTACTACTCCAGCAAGACCATGCTCCCAACCGAAACAAGGTACCTGCCACTAGAGAAGTTGGCGCTTGCCCTCGTCACGGCAAAGGGCAAGCTCCTCCCCTACTTCCAGTGCCACACTATCATCGTTATTACCGAATACCCCCTCAGAGCCGTACTCCGGAAGGCAGCCCTCTCTGACAAGATCTGCAGATGGTCAATGGAATTGGCGAACTTCGACATCCGCTATGAGCCGCGGACGGCGATCAAGGGGCAGGCTCTGGCAGACTTTGTAGCCGAGCTCACCCCGAGGTTGGATGCCGAGTCAAAGCAGGAGCAGGCGGACGGCATGCCTGACGATCCCACCCCTGCGCAGCCGGGGTTCGTCCTCAAAAGATCTCCACCAAGGACGGCCACGATTTACACCGGTGACTCCTGGCGCATGCATGTCGACGGAGCCTCCAACACCCGGGGGGCGAGGGCTGGTATAGTGCTAGTGTCCCCCGAGGGCACCCTCCACGAATGCGCCATAAGCATCGGCTTTCCAGCCACCAACAACGAAGCCGAGTACGAGGCTCTCATCGCGGGGCTGCGCCTCGCCTTGAACCTCGGCATAGAAGAGCTGCAGGTCTACAGCGATTCCTTGTTGGTGGTCAACCAGCTCAACAACGATTACGGCTCCGGCGATAGCCGGATGCTCAAATATCTCAATCACGTCTTGAAGTTGCAAGAGGATTTCAAGAAAGTTGACTTCTGGCATATCGGCCGAGCACGCAACGCCCACGCTGATGCCCTCGCCGCCCTCGGCTCGGCCTGCTCTGACATCGGGGGTTTCCGGACAATCATCCTTGGGGACATCCCTACCCCCAGCTTTGAGCCCGGGCAGGAAGAAATCATGTGTGTCGCTCCTTTAGGTCCTAGTTGGATGGACCCACTTGTTGCCTACCTGCGGGACGAGCGGCTACCCGAGGACAAAAAGGCGGCCCACCGCGGGGCACACACTGCTGTCATTCATGGACGGGTTTTCAGGATATAATCAAATTCTCATGGCTCCTGAAGATCGCGAGAAAACCAATTTCACCACGGAATGGGGCACCTACTGCTACAGGGTTATGCCGTTCGGACTAAAAAATGCAGGGTCTACCTACCAGAGAGCAGCCACGACGTTATTGCATGACATGATTCACAAGGAGGTGGAAGTCTATGTGGATGACATGATTGTCAAAGCCAAGGAAAGGGAAGGACATCTGCCCGCTCTCAGGAAGTTCTTCGAAAGAATCCGTAAATACAGACTGTGCCTCAATCCCGAGAAGTGTACGTTTGGAGTCACTGCTGGAAAAATGCTCGGATTCATGATCACTACACGAGGAATCGAGGTAGATCCATCGAAAATCAAAGCCATTCTAGAAATAGAGCCGCCTCGAACAGAGAAGGAGGTACGAAGTTTCCTCGGGAAAATTCAATTCATCAGCAAATTCATCGCCAAGTTAACCTCAACTTGCGAGCCGATGTTTCGTTTACTCAAGAAAGGCGTACCATTCAAGTGGGATGACAAGTGCCAGGGAGCTTTTAAAACCATTAAGAATTATCTCCAGAACCCTCCAGTACTGATGCCACCCATGCCAGGGCAACCTCTCATTTTGTACCTGTCTGTCACCTCATCAGCTATGGGATGTATGCTAGCACAAGAAGGAGAAGGAGGAAGTGAGAAGGCTGTCTATTACATCAGCAAGAAGATGATGGAGTGTGAAGAGCGGTACACATCATTAGAAAAAGTCTGTTGGGCGCTGGTCTGGGCTTCCAAAAAGTTGAGACACTACATGCTGGCTTACTCCGTGAAACTAATCTCTCGAATGGATCCTCTCAAATATCTGTTCGAAAAACCAGCATTGACAGGCAAGCTAGCACGATGGTTGCTTATGTTGGCAGAATTCGACATTAAGTACATCACTCGGAAGTCAGTAAAAGGAAGAGCCGTCGCAGAATTTTTAGCAGACCATCCTGTGGAAGGGCCAGAAGATGTGGAGTTTGAATTCCCTGATGAGAATGTAATGACGACAGCCAACGATGTTTGGATGTTGTATTTTGATGGAGCCGCCAACCAGAAGGGATTCGGAATCGGAGTATTGTTAGTCTCGCCAGACGGGTCGCACATCCCTCTTGCTTTCAAGTTGAATTTCGAAGTCACTAACAACCAATCGGAATATGAGGCATGCATCGTAGGGATGGAAGTTGCCTTAGAAATAGGAGTCAAAAGACTGGAGGTAATCGGAGACTCCAATCTGGTGGTTTCACAAGCCAATGGAGATTGGAAGGTGAAAGAGGACAAGCTCAAGCCCTATTACCAAGACCTCGAAGATCTAATTCCGCAATTCCAGATGGTAATGTTCACCCATGTTCCGAGATTGAAAAACCGGTTTGCCGATGCCTTGGCAACTCTAGCCTCAATGGTGGAAATACCGAATGGAGCTAAGCTCAGGCCAATTACAATTGAGCAGAGGGACAAGCCCGTCTTCGAATATGTCATGACTATCGACGAACCCGACGACGGTCTACCATGGTATCACGACATTTGGAACTTTATCGAGAAAGGGGAGTATCCGGCAGGGACTGAAAAGAAGGATCAGATTGCTCTTCAGAGATTAGCCTCTCAGTACATCATTTGTGGAGGAAAGCTATACCGACGATTGCATTGCGGGATGCATAAGTTGTGTGTACATGGTACAGAAGCCACCATGATCATGGAAGAAATTCACGAGGGAGTCTGTGGTCCTCACATGAATGGGATGATGCTTGCTAAAAAGGTTCTCCGTCAGGGATACTACTGGTCAACCATGGAAACCGAATGCGTTCAATACGTAAAGAGATGTCACAAGTGCCAGATTCATGCCAACCTCATGCATGTGCCACCATCAGAATTACACTCCATGACCTCATCGTGGCCCTTTTCTACCTGGGGCATCGATGTGATTGGCAAGATTACACCGGCTGCATCTAACGGGCACAAATTTATTTTGGTAGCAATCGACTATTTCACCAAATGGGTCGAATCTGCTTCCTACGCAACTTTAACAGCAGTGCAAGTCGCCCATTTCATCAAGCAGAACATTATCTACCGATACGGTGTCCCTCAAGCCTTTGTATCAGATAATGGGGTTCATTTCAAAGGAAGAGCTACGGAAGTTCTTGGAGAGTTCGGGGTACAGGTGCACAAGTCAACTGTTTATCGGCCACAGACCAATGGAGCCGTAGAAGCAGCAAACAAAACTCTCAAGACAATACTAGAAAAAAACACTCAGTCCGCAAGGAATTGGCACGAACAACTACCAATGGCACTATGGGGGTATCGGACGTCTGTCCGTACTCCGACAGAGGCAACACCTTATTCTTTGGTATATGGCATGGAGGCCGTCCTCCCAATTGAGCTTGACGTACCATCTCTGAGGGTCATGGTCGAGTCAGAGGTCAGTGAAGCGGAATGGCAAAGCTCGAGATTTGAGGAGCTTATGTTATTTGACGAAAGACGGCTCAAAGCTTTGTATCATGTTCAGGGTTATCAGCGCAGAATAGCACGGGCATTCAACAAGAAAGTGAAGTCTAGAGACTTGCAAGAAGGTGACATGGTTCTGAAGGAAATCCGAGCTCCAGTTTTTGATCCCCGCGGGAAGTTTCGACCAAAATGGGCAGGTCCTTACATCATCAAGAAAATCTTGTCCGGGTCCGCAACTCAACTCATTGATCTTGACGGCAACGAATTCTCAACTTTGGTCAACATGGATCAGCTCAAGAGATATTACCCCTGAGAGAAGCTCGCTGGACTGAAAACCGCAAGGGCGGACAGTGCCAGGCAAAATTTAGAGCAAGCCTGCTAAGTCGAAAACCCACATCGGGCGATTTAGGTAAAAGTTAAGGCAAAAGAATCAAATAAGCTCGCTAGACCGAAAACCCGAAAGGGCGGTGCTAGGCAAAACCTAGAGCGCAAAAGGAGAGTGTCAATACCCGAGTGAACCCTAACCAAATTTGTAGTCCTGAACTACGTCATGACCTGATTCCTGTAAAAGGGATACGTAGGCATCCTCACCTTGAGGACCGGTCGCCAGTTTTCAAGAAAAATATCTCTTTGAGTTGGTTCATAACCGTCGCGCGCAAATCAAAATGCAGACTTTCATAATTCATCTTTATTCAAATAAACTTCTTGGATTACATGGCTGAGCATGAGACTTTCAAAACACAAAAGCAAACAACATAG
Organism: Vaccinium vitis-idaea; assembly: GCA_963854785.1. Classification (NCBI taxonomy): domain Eukaryota; kingdom Viridiplantae; phylum Streptophyta; class Magnoliopsida; order Ericales; family Ericaceae; genus Vaccinium; species Vaccinium vitis-idaea. The sequence continues at coordinate 784,577 of OY978220.1, forward strand.
CTTGGTTCCACACGGAACATGTCGTGGGTCTAAGCAATTTATTTCGGGCACATTAAGATATAGTTTTAAAAGTCAACTTTGGCTTCCATTCTCCCGTGTTTCAATGTCTCTTATCAACCATCTCACATAACAGTCTGAAAGATTGACACTCAGATACTGCTCTTCTGGAATGGTCACACGCTCCCTCCAAGTATTTTGGTAAGCTCTGAAAGTGGCAAAGTTGAGATTGGGCACAACAAAGTTCTCCGGTGGTAGTACTGTCTGACGAACACCAAGCTGACGAAGAATGCGGTTGGGAATGTAAAAGGTCCAGCAGGTCAAGCCAGCCAAAACCATCCGCTGACGCCCCATATTGCTCACAGACATAGCTGGAAGGTCAAACCACGCAAACGCCAAGTGATCACCTCTTCTGTAAGCTGGGAAAGCACTCTAAACCAACCTTGCGCATCATAAAAAACCTCCAGGAAATCCCTTTGAACAAACCCTTGTGTTTCATGAATCCGCCTCCTTGGCACGGGTTCCAGCAGATTAGCCTTATCACATAACCATATCTATGAGAGAGCGAAAAAACAAGTAAGAAACCGTAGACAACCTAAACCCGAGTGTTGAGATAAAACGAGAAAGTGAGAAAAACCGGAAAAAGGAGAGCTGAGTGAGAAACCTACCTATAAGAGCAAAGCACTACCCTCGAAGACATTGGTGTCACCGGCATGAACCCTATCCAGTCCCATCAAAGTTTCAGCCAAAACCATCGGAGCCACATCTTTGCGCTCCTCAATTTGCGCAGCAACACCAACCAGTGACGAGCTCGTTTGCCCGACAGACCTAACAAACAGAAAAACAGCAAGCAAACAGAGGCATAGTGCGAAGCCTTCAGGAGGAAATTGTTCGATGATGCGCGGAATGTTGATGACACCACCTTGGAGCATGGATTTCGCTGCTTTACTACTCATCCCCAGCTTGGCAGATAACACATTTGCAAAGTTTACCCAGTGCGGAGGTACGACCGGCATCTCCAAGCCACATCCACCAAGGTATGCATGGAACTCTTCCATAGTGGGGCATAGCTCGTGAAGGCCGAAACGGAACACATGCACCTTCGGGTCCCAGAACTGAACCACGGCGTGCAAAAGCTCAGGACGGATAGTTACGTCCCGGATATAGCGCAAAGAGGCCATTCGGTGATCTTGAAAGTTGAGCCATCCAAGGCCGTCAAGTTTATCAAGCCAAGGTCGAACCAAAGCCGAAAGATTCATGATTGTGGAGAAGTGAAGCTTTTTATTGTAAAGAAGCTGTAGGGAGGCTCCATTTATGCTATAACGTGCATGAAATAATGCACAGGAGTCAAAAAAATTTGGGAAATGAATCACCTCGGGGGGCGTACCGTATTGGATAATGGAAAAATCGCTCATGATTTGCAAGATGTCTTTGGAGTAAGTCTACTGAAAAGTCTCAGAACTGAAAGATGCTCAGGAGCCAGCAAAAGGCCACGTAAAAACTCAGAACCTGCCGAAAGGTCAGAAACTTGGCAGATCGACAGGAGAACCGAGCGGTCAACAGAATCAGCCGCACGGCTAACTTGTGTTGGCCGACCGGCCAACATTGGTGAGATTAAAGCTGAAACTCTGTTTTCAACCTCAGAACTTGACCCAAGCATGTTTTCAGCACTTTTCTTGCACAAACAAGTTGCAATGGACATTTGAAGATTGTGGGGACGGTCGCTCGGCAATTTTGATCACGTTTGGGTAGACGGATACTCCGAAATGTCAGATACGCCGGAAGTCGACAAAGTGGAAGTTTTCATGATTAAACGCTTTAAGGTCAACGGCTTCAACAAACCATGTCAAGCATTCATCAAACCACATGATTGGGAGGGAATCAATGGAAAAACCTGAGGCCCAGAGCGCCCAAGCCCAAAATCAACCAAGCAAATGGTATCGGCGAGTCAAAACGTATCCAAGTGTCAATTTCCCTATTTCATCCATTCAAGCAAGTTGCGACATGCGTTTGTAATCCGTTATAAGCCTCGTTTGTCGCATGTCATACAGATTCAGAGTTCTAGGCGCGATGGGTCACGTCATGCCCGTAACGCTTAATTTTCTTGCTTAAAGAGTCGGTTTGTGTTTCCACGTGTCATTTTCCGAATCTCAATCTAAAGTCACATCTTTCCATATCCCAGGGGCATGTGTCACATATTGTCAAATTCCAATCACCCACAGAGCATGTATATGAAGGACCAGACTTTGAAACTCAAAATTTTGCCAGTGTGAATCATTTTAAGCATAACAAACATGTACAATGTATATAAAAACTGGCTGGCATCCATGACATGAAAATAAAAGTACATCCATCCAAGGGCAGAACAGACCTAACATCATAAGCTACTGTGGCACGCAGGCCATATCCAAGAAAAAGCAAAGCATGGGCAAACAGGCGCCCGAATCAAAACCAAGCATGCAGGCTCATCCTAGGAACCAGTACGACGTCTCTTGAAATCCCGGCGATGGCCCACTGCCAAGTGTCGGTACTCCTCAGGGGTGCTCGGGTGGTCCGCATGGTCATCCACGCTGCTATCACTACTATCGTCACCACCACCACTGTCACTGCTACTACTGCTGCTCTCTCTCGCCCGTGGGACCCACCGCGACTCAGGAGCTAAACTCCCAGGAATGCCCTCTCTCGGTCTCTCAGCTGAAGACCTCAACACTCTGCCAGACGATGCAACTACAGGTGGGGCACGCCTCTGAGCTCCGCTGGCATTCTTCATCAAAGGCCTCCTGCGAGGCAACGAAGGAGAGGGAATGTCCTGCACAAAAAAAAAAGGAAGGGTGCATCAGTAAACAGACAAAGCATACAAATCTCAAGACAGAATGCAAAGAATACCTGCTCAGTCTCACTGCTAACAGGGGCTCTACGGGCACGCCGAGGCCTCCGGCGACTGCCAGGTTCGCCACCACCTCCAGTCCCGCTGTCACCACCACGACTGCTGCCAGCCCCACGACTACCACCTGCACCACGGTCTCTACGACTCCCTCCTGCTCCACCACCCCTGCGGCTACCTCTCATACCGTGGCCATCTCCAGCACCACGGCCACCTCCTCGGCCAGCTCTACCACCACGCCTACCACCAGCTCCACCCTCTCCACCATCTCCATCATCACCATCACCACCTCCACCACCAGGATCCTGCACCACGCCGGGCTCAGGTCTAGGCCGCACCTCAGGTCTATCCCCCAACATAAGGCGGCGAACTAAAGCCTCCAAGTCACGTATCAACTGGACCTGGGACGCGGCCCACTCAATTGGAATCTGCAAAGAAACAATGCAAAGCGTCAGCAGGTAACATGCATGAACATTCAAATTGGAAATGAAGTTTGACTATTTGTTTTCTAAACTTTTCAGGATACCTCTGTAGCTACAAGAGTCACAGGACCGGTCACCGCGGGAACATCTATGATCCCCATACCTCCGTCCGCCGTCATAACATCTATCTCTCTCCTCAGCACAGGCAGGGAAGCAGCCGTTGCCGGCACTGGCTCGGCTAAACGACGCTCCATATCTAAAGAATGGGCCAGTGTACTCCTCACATAGCCAGCATAGTCCAAAGAAGGGTCGAAAACCAGTTGCACGTCCAGAACAGTATACGCCTCCACCTCTGCTACTGTGTACTCGTGAGTCCTCTGAACTCACGAAGGGAGCGGGCCTGGCACTCTAAAGAAGTCTATCCCCAGGGACTGACGTAACACTCTCTCACCCAAGAACCACTGCCAGCCATACGGGGACTCCAACAGCACGCGTCCCCGTGTCATCTCCCTGCTCTGAGTCAAGTAAGGCTGACGCCACTTACCCCATGCATTCCAACGAACCTATAACAAGTTTCAAAGTCATGTCCATAAAAGCCATTTCAGAAATCAAGAGAATTTGAAAGAAATCTCAAAAAGGTCATACCGTGGCACCCGTACTCTGGTCAAGGAACAGGCGAAAACCTCTCAGATCACCCTTGAACGCGCCCTTTCCCACATACTGCTGCACCCACTTCTCTGCACAAGGGAACACGTCCTTGTTCGGGTGAGAATTCTCAAGAGCTGGTGCTCCCAAGACTTCGTAAGCCCACACCTACATTTTGGGGAGCAAATCATCAAAATAAGTGCATGATACAGTCATATGGCATACAAGGCAAAAGGAAAGTCAGAAAAGCTACCTCAAGAACCCTCCAATAACCACCAAGCTTGGTCCCTCTCCCACGGACGACAGAGCCCAAGAAAACGTACAGGGTGCACAAGGCCGCACCACCCCAGTCAAACCTGCCCGCTGTCTCCAAGTCTGCCAAAGCCGGTAACCAACCAAGGTGAACATGGCTCTTCCTACCAGGAAACAGAGCCGAGCCAAAAAGGTACAACAAGTAAGCCCTGGCCATCTGACGAGCCTCCTCAGCTGACCCTGGCTCATGGTCCCAAATAGCTGGCAAGTGGTCACACCGCATAGACGGCTCATCTCCCATATCTCTCCCCAGAAAGTGTCGTACCGCCGCACGGTCCAAGAATAAGCCTGAGTCAAACGGGATCGGATCACCACCGACCCTCAAACCAGTGATCGCTGCAAAGTCCAGCGGGGTGATCGTCATCTCTCCGAACCTAAAGTGAAAGGTGATGGTGGTGTCCCACCAACGCTCCACCAGAGCTCTCACCAACTTCCGATCCATCCGTGTCGGCAGTAATATCCTGATGAAAACAGTAAAGCCTGCAGCATCCACCAAACCCCTCACTATCTGATGCAGCCTCCGATACTGCGCCAAGCAATCAGACGGCCCGCCATAGCCCAGAAGAGCGCCATCCACCTGTTTCAAGACCATCACATGGTTTCAGTCAGCAAAGCCACAAGACAAGTGCAATGATAAAGCAATTCAAGGGGAAAGAACAAATACAAATACATACCAAAGGTCTATTTGAGATGTGAGTCTCCGGGTCCAGCAAGATCAGTCCATCTGGGTAAAGAGGCAACTTCGGCTCATATACCGAACAACCAGAAGGTGCGAAAAAGTGAACTCGAGGCACATAAGTCTCAGGAGTGAAAGGCAGCCTATCCCTCAGTGCCCTCTGTACTACCTCAACTATGGACACCCTCGCCTCCTCAACACGCACCTCCTAGTGCTCCATCTCCTGCACAGAGTCCCCACCTACCAAAGTCCCAAGGTCTGGGAACTGCTGTACTGCCCTAGCCAAAGTCTCATCAGTCGCACCCTCCAAAGTATCTCCTAAAGTCGCACCCGGGTCCGCTGAAGAACCCGAAGGCCTGGGAAACAAGACAGGATCAGCCGGCCTCTCATCACCACTACTACCTCTCTCTCCAAGGTCCTCTATCAAAACCTCCTTACCCTTGGATTCCCTACCAGCCCCTGAACTACTCGGAGTATGTTGCTCCGCAGGTGTCTCTAACACAGCACTCCTAACCTCTGAAGGGACCACAACCTCACCACAACCTCACCACCCACCTCTCCTCGAGCAACTCTCGGATCAGCAAAAACATCTATACCAGCAACATGCATCTCAACATCAGGAGAAAAGGTACTCGTACCTGAAACACCCGTGCCCACCGGTGTGAAACTACTCTGAGCGCCAACATCACCAACCCGAAGGTCAACCTCCATAGCTACACCATCATCACCTGCCGTCGTGCTCGCTGACTCCAGCCTGTCACTTCCCATGGCCTGACCCTCATGGGTCCCTGCCTGATCAACTCCAGAACCGTGCAACGAAGCCCCGCTGTCATGCACGACCATAGATGCCCCGTCTCCCGCAGACCCGGCCGCGCGGCGAGCCTGATCCCCAATGGAGGCCGCACGGCCATCTCCCTGTATTGGATCGGCATCATCGACACTACTCTCTCCTGGAACCGACGAGGCCACGCCACCGTTGGACTGCAACATGGTCGCCGCCGTCTCCTCTACTGGTACCGGCGACGATGTCCTCTCACTGAACGACGACGAACCGCCACCACCGGATGGGATGTCTGCCATGGATACCAATATTCGCGAAAATCAGAGTCTTGAACCAAGGATTTGGAAGAACTTTGGAGGAATTTTAGTGAGAAAGGGACGAATCGGTTGAGGGATAGAGTAACTCCACAAGAAGCCGTTTTCTGATTTTGAACACGAAAGAATGAAACCCAAAATCGCAACCTTGGCCGGGCGGCTAAGCTCAATGGCCGGGCGGCCAAACTTCTAAGCCGTGCAGCTCTCCTCTCTCTCACATGGCAAAATTACAGTGCACCCCCTCCTTTTTGCAAGGTACGTTTCCTACACCACAGTCTACAATACTTGCTTAACCCTCAGGGGCAATTTCTGAATTTTAAATAAACCCCAAAGGTACTTGTTTAATTTTCAGAAAACAAAATCAGATTTCCAAAAATGCCCTCAGGGCCAATTCTAATTTTAAACAAACCCCAGAGGTACTTGTTTAATTTTCAGAAAACCAAAATCAGATTTCCAAAAATACCTTCAGGGGCAATTTCTGAATTTTAAACAAACCCCAGAGGTACTTGTTTAATTTTCAGAAAACAAAATCAGATTTCCAAAAACACCCTCAGGGGCAATTTCTGAATTTTAAACAAACCCCAGAGGTACTTGTTTAATTTTCAGAAAACAAAATCAGATTTCCAAAAATACCCTCAGCGGCACTTCTAATTTTAAACAAACCCCAGAGGTACTTGTTTAATTTTCAGAAAAAAACAAAAATCAGATTTCCAAAAATACCCTCAGCGGCACTTCTAATTTTAAACAAACCCCAGAGGTACTTGTTTAATTTTCAGAAAACAAAATCAGATTTCCAAAAATACCCTCAGGGGCAATTTCTGAATTTTAAACAAACCCCAGAGGTACTTGTTTAATTTTCAGAAAACCAAAATCAGATTTCCAAAAATACCCTCAGGGGCAATTTCTAATTTTAAACAGACCCCAGAGGTACTTGTTTAATTTTCAGAAAACAAAATCAGATTTCCAAAAATGCCCTCAGCGGCACTTCTAATTTTAAACAAACCCCAAAGGTACTTGTTTAATTTTCAGAAAAACAAAATCAGAATTTCAAAATGCCCTCGGCGGCAATTTCTAATTTTAAACAAACCCCAGAGGTACTTGTTTAATTTTCATTTCGGTAGCCCCGAAGAACTACGATTGGTCTGATCCCTGCAAACGGGGTACGTAGGAAGCTCTATGCGCGACCATGCTTTTCTTCACTCTATTTACTTGTTTTTTGCACTAGGGTAATTTGGACGTCTATGTCTTTGACGTAACTTGCATCACAGAATGATGACTAAGCCGCGTCAAAGAGGGGCAACTGTAGACACCCCAATTTTAACCCAAGTGCATCCCCTATGACGAAAGGAACATGCGTAAATTACCTCGGAACGATCGATCAGAGCTCACAAAAAAAACCAATAAAACGACCAGTTTGGCCGAGCGGTCCAGTTTGACAAACCGAGCGGTCTGCTTGCCTTCAATTTGGCCGGACGGCTAACTTGTTTGGCCGGGCGGCCAAAGTTCCTGGCCGAGCGGCCAACCTTGGTTGTCAAATCGGACAGCTTATTTCGCAGAGATTCTTCGCAGGCGAATATATTCCCCGGCGCAGGGAATATCATCATTGCGAAGAATCTCTCCGAAGATCTCCTCCATCATTACTCCTCCTCCTCCACGGCTATAAAACCCTCCTCCGGCCTCCACTCAAAAACCCGAACAGAGACACACCCAAAGAAAAAAAAAACCAGACAATCTCCGAGCAGAAATACCTAAAGAAGCCAGAAAACCGAATTCCGAAGCGCTGCCAAACCACTTCCTCTCCGAAACCTTTAACCGCTATTTAAACTCTCCCTCTCCAAAACAAAGAAAAACCAAAGCTCGATCGTTTCATTCCACAAAGGTATAAACGCTGCTCATTCAATCGATCATCTCGTATTCTGAGGGGAGCTAGTCCAAGCTCGGGATGATTCTCGTAATCATCCCCGGGTTTGGATAATCTCAGTTCAAAGCAAAATCCATCCCCACGGCTCCGTATCGGGCGTTATCGTCCGTTATCGCACGATACGACCTCATCGGGGGAACAACTTTCTCAAAATATACTTCTCAAGTTTGTTTTGAATTTAAAAGAACCGGCCTCCTTCCAAAAGAAAGGTTTTCAGGGCGCTTTTCCAGTCTACCAAAATTTCAAAAAAATAGAAGAATGTTGGCCGGGCGGCCAACATGATTGGCCGAGTGGCCGACATGTATTAGCCGGGCGGCTAACTTTTGGAAGAATGAGTCCCTCCCCTGTTTCAAGCAGAATCGTGCTCTGTTTTCACATTTTTCTAGTTTGAGCCGTGGATATTACGCCGTTTCCCCTCAGGTTTCGCTTATTCATCATCAAGTTCATGTATTTCATTTTATTCCCGTTATGGTTTTATAAATTACTTGTTTATTTCTGTTAGTTATATTTTGTATTTTTGTTAAAAGTTTTGCAATAAAATATTTTCTGAAAAATCCCACAAATGTTTAGTAGAGACCGGAAATTATCCGGGCGAGCGGGGTGCTTTTTAATAAAACCTTCCCCAATCGTAACATGGCTTCCGAACCCAAAAGAATCTTTTCGCAGACCAAACCTTTTCCAAAATCATAAGTCATTCTTTTCAATGGTTTCTCGGGTACCAAAAAATTTTCCATATAAACCCCGAGTGGCGACTCATCATTTTTCATATTCACTCTCCTAAAAAAAAAAAGTAGGCAGAGAGAGCCGCGGGCCGCGTGGATCCGACCGTCCACAACACCTACATCGGTCCAGACTTGCGCGTCCTCCACGAGGGAGAGGTCCCACGGATCCTCCATGAGCTTCACGAGGGCAGCAGTGGTTGCCACTTGGGAGGACGGTCCTTGGCCGAGCGCGCTGTGTCCCAGGGTTACTGGTGGCCAAGAATGCGAAAATCAGCCGAGGACTATGTGAGGAGCTGCGGGTCCTGTCAGAAACACTCTCCCCTCCTCCATCAGCCCACACTCTTCCTTAACCCAGTCACCAGCCCGTGGCCATTCGCTCAGTGGGGACTCGATATCGTCGGCGTCCTCCCTACTGCCCCCGGCGGATTCAAGCACCTCATCACCGCCACGGACTACTTCACGAAGTGGGTCGAGGCGGAACCCCTCATCCACATTACTTCCACCGAGGTGGAGCACTTCATCTGGAAGAACATCATTTCCAGGTTTGGGGTCCCTTATGCTATCATTTCAGACAATGGTACCCAGTTCGTGGCCGAGGCAATCAAGACGTTGTGCAAAAAGAAGCACATTCGCGTCTACAACTCAACGGTGGCGTACCCTCAGGGGAACGGCCAGGCTGAGGCCTCCAACAAGTCAATCTCTGCCGGCCTTAAACGGAGGCTGACCAACAAACGGGGGAAATGGGTCGAGGAACTATCTAAAGTCCTCTGGGGCTATCGAACCACTCCCCGCCGAGGTACTGGCCGCACGCCCTTCTCGATGGCATACGGCATGGAAGCGGTCCTACCCCTTGCTGCCACTGCACCAACAGCCCGTACCGAGGTCTTTCATCCTGCTACTAACGAAGAGCACATTGCGTCCGAGCTCAACCATGTCGAGGATCTCCGCGACGACGCTAATATCCGATACGCAACCTACCAACAAGAGGTGGCTCGGGGATACAACAAGCGCGTCAGGTTGAGCCCCTTTAATGTCGACGACCTCGTCCTTCAAGCAGTGGTCCAGAAGAAGAATAAGAAGAAATTCATGCCTAACTGGGAGGGCCCGTTCCGAATCACGACCAAGGCCGGCTATGGGGCTTACAAACTTGCCGAAATGGACGGCACGGTTGTGAGCAACCCGTGGAACGCCTCCAAGCTAAGGAAATTTTACGGGTAGCCGTTCATATCTTGTTTTATGTTCCTAGTACCCTCAGTAAACTTTTTGTAATACGAGTGGGTATTTTAATGATCAGCTCTTTCTGAAGTTTATAGTACTGTCATCCGTTTTGTTCGTGAAAGATCAATCACTTGGAGCCCTCTGGAACTTACGGTACACTCTACGTTCGGTGGAGCGCTATGGCACGCTATCCCATTCGGCAGAACCCCCGTACTCGATGGAGCTCACGGGCAGACCTGTGGGTCTCGGATGATCCTTAATGCTGGGCCTCAGGTTGAACTACCAGGCCTTGCTATCATCCACCCCCCCCCCCCCCCAGCCACTACGGGCTCGGGGGATGAACGCTGGTTAGTGTTCGGCTCAAGGCCACCTCGGCTTAGGTCCGAAATCGAGGGCTATTGAATCGATTCCCCACCTAAGCCGAGATTTTTCCCGACCGTGCTCGGTCGAGCTCACGGGTTCGGTCTCAGACGATTCCTCATCCAGTGCCTCGGGTTGAACTACCAGGCCCTGCCATCATCACTTCCCCACTTGTCTTCGGTAGGAAGCAAACGTACTTAGCTTCCTCCCGAAGAGGGGCTATTTACTAAGAGCTCGGCATAGTGCCTATGCTCGGTACAAACTATCATCAGTACTCATAAAAATTAAAAACAATTGCATAGAGAAGAGAGCATTCATCCATTCACATCAAAATTGGGGGCTCGGCGATAGTGCATTGTTCAGTGCCGGCCCCTGGAATACCTGTTTAAATTACAAAATCTGAGAGCTGGCATACCCTAACAGTTCGGCGCCAGTCCCTAAAAAAAAAAAAAAAACTATGCCTACTGAGCAGATGGGGGGTCCTCGGCGTGATCCTCGTGCTCCTCGGCGTCTTCAACCTCCTCCTCGTCCTCTTCCATCGGCATCGGAGGGACCTCTGGCTCCAGAATCTCGGGGACGATCCTGGCCTCGGCGTCGGGAGGGGCACCGCAGGCGTCTACTCCCCGGGTATAAGCCCGCGGGAAGCAGTCCGTGTGACCGAAGCGGTAGCCCTTCTTGAAGGCCGCTTCCTCGATCTCCTCGGACTCCTTGAGGTATTGCCTCCCAGCCTCTTCCTTGCCCCTTTGGAAACCGCTCGCGTCTGTCGCGGCAAGGAGGTCCACATGCGTCGCTTCTACCTCGGCGAGTCTATCCTCGGCTGCTTTGGCCCTCTTGTCCGCATCTTTGAACTTGTCCTCAGCAGCTTTGGCCCTCTCCCCGGCCAATCGGGCGTCGCGTTCAGTAGCGTCGGCCCTATCGTCGGCAGCCTTTATGCGGTCTTCGGCTCCCTGTTTCTCGAGGCTCAGACCCTCCATCCTCTTTCCGAGGCCATCGAGGTCCTCCTTTAGCTTGGCCGAGGACTGCCGCTCCTCCCTCAGCTTGGCCTCGGCGGTCCTGGCTGCCTTGGCCAGGGCCACAGCTTTCTTGTGGGTGGCAATCGAGGCTTGGCTTGCCTGGAAGGAAGAAGCAAGAATGTCAATACAAAGCGTAGGGATTCCGATTTAAATTCCTCGGGAAAACGTAACACGTACCTTGACCAAGCTGCTGTGGAGCTCCAGGAAGTTGTCAATGGTGGAGGCGTCAAGGGTGGACATATCCACCGGGAGGGCCAGCCCTTTCAGCAGGATGTTGGCCGTCTCAGGAGTCCTTTGGACGCTGTCAGCGATCGTCAGAACCACCCCGCCGCGGCCAGAGAAGACGGGGGCCTAGACCTCGGGAGGGGGAACGTCATCAGATCCGCCACCCACCTCGCGGCTGGCCGTGGCTGACCTTCGGGAAGGGGCTCGGATTGGGGCCTGACCTTGGCTCTAAGTCGGGGGCTGAGCAGCAAGACCGGTGGTTGGGTCTCCCTGGGCAGGGTCGGCTGAAGGAGTCTCGGAAGGCCTCGGGGGAGAGCCTGGACCCGAAGATTCACTTTCCCGAGGCCTCTTCTCCGCCGGCTCATCTTCCGCCCTCGGGGGCTCCACTCTAGGCCTCCGCAAGCCCCCTGCCTGGCTCCCCCCTCTGCCTGGTTGTGCAGGGCGTCTTCGGCGCTGCTGCTGCTGCCTCAGTTGGTGCAGGGTAGGCCTCTCGGTATTTCCCTCGGCGCCCATCGGTTGTCTCTCCCAGCCCCACAGCTGCTCTAGCCCTTCGTCGAGTAGAGTTCCCCTTCTCCTCCTCCGGCGGTTGCTCGCTCTCGGGTTTTTTCCCCTGTGCAAGTAGCCGCGGTAGCTTGGCTAGTATCCGAGAAGGAGATGGGCTTGCTGCTGGCCGTGGGCGAAGAGAGCTCGGATCACGTCGTCGTCCGAGAGCTCGAGTAGCCTCTTGTTGACAACGCTGCAAACTGCAAAGGAGAAAAACAAGAAGATAAGTCAGTCCTCGGCAGGAATCAAACATGAATTAAGTAAGTGCAAAATAACTAAGGCTTACCGGGATCCCCTAGGCCGTGGTTGAGGGGCCAGGTGTGCGGTTCCTCGGGGGCCCATGTGTAGTTCCCCCTCACCGTCACGTAATTGTACTGATGCTCCTCGGAGTCATAGAGGTCCCCAATCAAGTGGTCATACTCGTTCCGAACGGCGAAGTAGTACCGCCGGAACCTCGGGCTGAGGCCCACGAGGTAGATACCGAGGACGTCGTACACGGTGACCGGGATGTGGTACCTCTTGGCCAGCTTCAGCACCGAGCACAGGACTCGGTACACATTCACCACCACCTGGTGAGGCCCGAGGTTGTAGTAGTAGAGGAGCTAGCGGACGATCTTCGGAAAGGGAAATCGAAGCCCCCCCTCGATGATGGCCATTAGGTGGACCGTGACGTGGTCATCCCCATATTCGATCATGTCACCGAAGTGGAGCTCTATGTCCACATCCGCCGGGATTTCATACTTCTCCCGGAACGCCACCAAGCGCTGGGGGTGCTCGGGATCGAACTCCTTGACGTAGCGGCACTCGTCCTCCCCTATCTTGGGGAGTGGGACCTCCTCCCAGTTCTCCCCGAGGGCAAGTGCAGGGGCCTCGGCGCGCTGAGCTCTCGGGGGTGGATCCTCTCCTTCTCCTGTCTCGGGCGGAGCGGGTTCCAATGAGCCACTTCGTCCCCCCCTCTTCCCCGTTCCCCAGGTCGACGATCTCCACGGGCTCGGGGATGGGTTCAAAAATCTCCACCTCGGGCGAATCAGGGGCCCTCGGGGAGTCTGTATGCTCGGGCGCTCGGGATGTGGATGCCCCGGTTTCAAGGTTGGTTCTTTCTTCCTCCATCCTGGTATACCCTTCGGGGTAGATCGTTTGGAGGGGAGGGATATTGAGCGCGCTCGGGGGTCGGTTCCGGTACCGATTGCCGAGCTCCCTGATGTACGCTACCGCTTCCTCGTCGAGTTCCTCGTCGCTGTCAGAGATGACGAAGGGCTCGTTGCTCATCCAACCGAGAACCTAAATAATTGCACGAAGAAACCCATCAGCTATATGCATGGGGGCAAGGGTGCAAGTGCATATTCCTGTGTGGAATAGGCTCGGCTATCCGAGGGGACCTACCCACTCGGACGACTCTCGGCAAGGTCACGGCCCTCGGCAAGAACCCTCGGAAGAACAGGTTGAGTATTCGACCTGTCCTCGGAAGAACACGTTGAATACTCAACTTGCCCAGAAAATGGCAGCCGTGCGCCGCCGTGAGTATCGCCGGAAAACTCAACCAAAACAAGGACAGGTTTGAAAACGCGAAAAATGGGCCAAAAACAGCCCGAAATGCACGGAAAAAGTACCAAAAAGCAAGAAAAAGAGAGGAAGTGATTTACCTCAAGTTTTGGCGGAAAAAGGGGTTGAGATGCAAGATCTGGCCTTGAAACGGTTGAACTTCCACGGTGGCGCGAGTTTTTCCGGCGAGGAGCGAAGTTGGCAGAGTGACAGTGCCCTTGTAGACACCCCGATTTTGAACCCAAGATGCACTCGAGCATTCCCGATGATGAAATAGACCAATCGTGCATACCTCGAGGCTAAGAACAAGGCTTGAACTCACCGAACCACCCTAAACCATTCTAAACCCTCCTAGAACAACCTTAAACCAACCAAAATGACCAAAATACCCTTCAAACCATCCATAAACCATTTCAAAACAAACCCAAGCCTACATCATCTTCTAGTACATTCAAAACCCTCTTTATTGATATATAATACGTCTCAATCCATTTTGAAATGAGGGAGATGTGTCCGTTTTACCAAAATGACTTATTTTCCTGACCTTCTGAGGGTAAAATGGTCACATACTTGAATGTACAAATTATCTTGGGTTCAAACTACTTGGGTTAGAAAGTACACTCGACAAGCTTTCCAACGCTTCAAACCACGCATGAAACGGAGTTCGGTAGCACCCGGGGTGGCCCCGCAAAGTTTTACCTTTTGAGCAACAGCCTTGAGCGCTCAAGCCCTGGACCTTGAGCGCTCAAACCCAAAAATCCCACCTTGAGCGCTCAAGCCCATGGCTTTGAGCGCTCAACTCTGATCCAGATCAGTTTTCTGCAGAACATCTAATCATGATATTCTACTGCAAGAGGAGCGTCTACCTATGTTTTCTACTGCCTAAATACACTTCCTAGACCCTTGAACATCTCCTCAATCACCCCCCAAACCCAATTCAAAAATTAAACCCATTTCCCTCCCATTTCTCTCTCTATATAAACCCCCTTTGGCTGATCTCTTACACTCTCACACCCTTCATCAGCCCTCTTCACTCTCTCTCATCACTTCAATCACGTTTTAGCCTTTCTCTCCTCCATAGCCACCACCCTCCATCATCTTCAACCTCCAAAACACCCAAAAATCTCATCTTTAAGGCCTACAACACATGGGTCTTTGAGAAACCAACTTCAACAGCCCCTCTCTCACTCTAACAAGCCATTTACAGCCCATACACTCCATCAATTTCGTCAAAACCTAGCTCTTCCATCAAAACCCACCTCATCCAAGCCAAAATCACCATTTTAAGCTCAAATCCTCCATCATCCACTCAATCAATCACTCAATCAGCCCTACACTCACACTCCTCTGTCCAAAATACTTCATCTATAGCCCATAAACACAGCCACTACCCATCCATTCATCAAACCACAAGTTCAAGCCTTGATCATAGCCGAAAAGGTAGAAAATCATGTGAAAATCACTGTTTTGGTCTTGCTGAGGGAGACTAGTGAGTTCAAACAAGTTCTTTATACTTGTATTGAACTCACAAAGGTCTAAAAGTTGTTTAAAAACATCTTTCAAATCTGCAGTTTCAACAGGGGTTGAGCGCTCAAGCCTCAGGCCTTGAGCGCTCAAACCCAGATCTGGGTCAGTCACTGTTTTGTTGATTTTTGTGCTTTCTCCTGGTTTTGATCATCATTCAATAGTTAATTATGTTCATGTCACTCTTAAACAGCTTATTTCTACCTCAAAATCACATGTATGAGCGTAAATTAACTATTTTATGATGATCAAATATCAAAATCTTTGCAAATCTCATAGTTAAGAGTAAAACAGTGAATGTTCAACTTCAAACATCTTTAATCTGCATGTTTATGGTCCTGAGAATCACTCAAAATCCATTTCCAAGTCAGAAACCAGAAAGCCAGATTATGGCTTGAGCGCTCAAGGTCATTCACTTGAGCGCTCAAACTGTTCTTAAGGATTGAGCGCTCAAGCCTCAGGCCTTGAGCGCTCAACCCCTATTCTGGGATCCAGATTACAAGTCAGTTTATTAAGTTTCTATGCTCATAATCTCTTGCAATTGCTGTACAGTTTCTGTGATATCTTTATTCTGTAAATATTTGTAGTGTTTTCCATTATTGTTATCATCATCACCCATGTAGATCACGTGCACGAGCATCCACCGTAGCTACGTGGATAAATCGAATTTCAAACATTTTCAAAATCCCACAAAATGTTGAGTAGAGACCGGTTCACGGACCGGGCGAGAGGGGTGCCGTAAAACCCTTCCCCTCTCGTAACCAAACCCCCGAATCCGAGAAATCTTTGGTTCTGCCATGATTAGTGAAATCTTTTTCAAATGGGCAAACGAGTCATATTTTTTTATCGGTTTCTCGGGTTCGGACCTCAAATCCGGGTGGCGACTCTAACAATCACAATCTTTTTCGAACAATCTCGGTGGGCCGTCCACAAGCTGGCGACTCTGCTGGGGATATTGGTTAATATATATTTTATTTAATTACACTTGTGCAATTTTTGTTACACTTGTGTAATTTTATTGAAATATGTGTTAATCAAAGCGGGTTTAATACGAAAAATATTTTGTGGGATTTTTCAAATGTTTGAAATTTAATTTTTGCATTGCATTTGCATTGTTCTTAGCCCCGCTGGCGTGTTTTGGGAATCCTGCCCGGCTTGCCGGTGACAGGGAATCCCGAAATGCCCAGCAGCCCTCGACCGTGATAAATCACATCGTCGCTATCGTTTTTAACGGTAGGAGACGGTTTTGATTTTGAGTCCGGGGTACCCTCAGTGATCAAAACCGGCCTTTGCATATAGTTAACCATAGAACCCCACGTTAGATAACCAACCAATGTGTTAGGATTATGTGCTCCATCCTATTACGTGCTATGTGTTACCGTCTTTCCAAGCATGCCATACTGCATACATGCATACACTTGCATCCGTACATATTCGTGTCTTACATGTTGTCGGCATAGCATAAGTTAGGTTTCCGGCAGTTAGTAGAAGGTTGCCTTGGCCCGATGATGAGTCGCGCATCTCATATGCGTGTTGTTCTTACGAGTAAGCCTTTAGGACGACCGGACGTGGGAAAATTTGGATCATCAAACTCCTAACACTGATCTAAACAGGTTTAAGGGACCTTGGCCCGAGGAGGGTCAATCGCCCTTAGGCATCTGATCTTAGATCATTGTCGGAATTTGTGTGGATCAGAATTTCCCAAATCCGACCATCCGGTATCAAGGAGTTATCACTTAAAAGAAAACTTGAGGATTGGGGCAATCTTCCAAAGCTGTCGCATTCAGTCTAGGAGACTTTAAATCCATGGAGTTCCCGTTTAGTTTTAGTGCTTCGGCAGTTAGTAGAAGGTTGCCTCGGCCCGATGATGAATCATGCATCCCATATGCGCGTTGTTCTTGCAAGTTAGCCTTTAGGACGGCCGGACGTGGGAAAATTTGGATCATCAAATTCCTAAACACTGATCTAAACGGGTTTAAGGGACCTTGGCCCGAGGAGGGTCAATCGCCCTTAGGCATCTGATCTTAGATCATTGTCGGAATTTGTGTGGATCAGAATTTCCCAAATCCGACCATCCGGTATCAAGGAGTTATCACTTAAAAGAAAACTTGAGGATTGGGGCAATCTTCCAAAGCTGTCGCATTCAGTCTAGGAGACTTTAAATCCACGGAGTATGAGATACCTCCGGTGTTGGTCGTGCCCGAACGGCCACCGTGATTTGAACTAGCCTTAAGGTCATTAGTATCTGGATTACAACACCCAAATTGCTTTGTCTCGGATGATCAAGAAAAGCGATTGGCTCTGATTCCAACAAGTTTGGAATTTAACCTGCCGAGTAATGGTCTACCCGGGGTGTTGGAAAATCTTTTGTGCAATGATCTTAAGTGAGATTCGGATCCGGTAGACTAACCCTAAGGCTGTACATGCAGTCTAGGAGACTTTAAATCCACGGAGTATGAGATACCTCCGGTGTTGGTCGTGCCCGAACGGCCACCGTGATTTGAACTAGCCTTAAGGTCATTAGTATCTGGATTACAACACCCAAATTGCTTTGTCTCGGATGATCAAGAAAAGCGATTGGCTCTGATTCCAACAAGTTTGGAATTTAACCTGCCGAGTAATGGTCTACCCGGGGTGTTGGAAAATCTTTTGTGCAATGATCTTAAGTGAGATTCGGATCCGGTAGACTAACCCTAAGGTTGTACATGCAGTCTAGGAGACTTTAAATCCACGGAGTATGAGATACCTCCGGTGTTGGTCGTGCCCGAACGGCCACCGTGATTTGAACTAGCCTTAAGGTCATTAGTATCTGGATTACAACACCCAAATTGCTTTGTCTCGGATGATCAAGAAAAGCGATTGGCTCTGATTCCAACAAGTTTGGAATTTAACCTGCCGAGTAATGGTCTACCCGGGGTGTTGGAAAATCTTTTGTGCAATGATCTTAAGTGAGATTCGGATCCGGTAGACTAACCCTAAGGTTGTACATGCAGTCTAGGAGACTTTAAATCCACGGAGTTTGAGATACCTCCGGTGTTTGCCGTGCCCGAACGGCAGCCCGTGTTTCGAACTAGCCTTGGGCCCATTTGTAACTGGATGGCGGCACCTCATTGCTTTGTCTCGGATGGTCAAGAAAGGATAACGGTTGCGGCTTCAACATTTAGGCTGAAGGTTGAAAAGCCATAACTGCCGAGTAAACGACTTACCCGTGGTGTTGATTCAATCTGCTGTGCAATGGCTCTAAGTGAGATTTGAAACCGGTAGACTAACCATAGGCTAACCTTAGCATAATCTATAGGATAGATGTTAGTCTAGGAGACTTTAAATCCACGGAGTTTGAGATACCTCCGGTGTTTGCCGTGCCCGAACGGCTCCCCGTGTCTCGAGCTAGCCTTAAGTGCATTCGCATCCGGATTTCAACAATCTTATTGCTCTGTCTCGGATGGTCTATAAGGAGATTGGCTCTGATTCCACGACGATTGGAATTTAACCTGCCTGTCACGACTTACCCGTGGTTGTTGTTTCAAACATCAGTGCAATGTCTTAAGTGAGACCGAGACCGGTAGTCTACATCTTAGGACGACATGACAACGACACATGCATAACATTTCCTTCAATGAAATCAGGGGCACAATCTGAATTTGACCTTTTTGCTTTACTGTCAGTCCTGAGCCATTGATCCAAGAAAGAAGCCTTACAACTCCCCGAGCAGAAGTTGACTCGACCCAAACTCAAAACATGGATGTTCCGACTGAAATCAAAGGACTCAAGATGGTTGTGAATAATCTGGGCAATCAAATCACCCAGCTCATGATCATGGTGCAAGACGTCCGTGACCGTCTCCCAGAGTTCCAAGAGAACCACCAACGACCCGGAAAAAGCCCGAAAATGGCCGCAGCTTTGGCCAAGATCTCTGAACTAGAGGAATCTATCATGGAAGGATTCAAACCTATAGAGATGCACCGCTGGGACGCCGAAAAGGACAACCTCACTCCAGAAGGCGAAAAGGTCTACTCCGAGAAGGCCAACACACCATTTACCAACAACAATGCAAAAGCCACCCTCAGCTCCACAAATATCAACCCCAACTTCGCAACCAGCACCATCAGCAAAGCCAAACCAACCACGACCATAATCCAAATCAACCGGCCTAAAGACCAACCAAGAAAATTCTCCCAATTCCCCACACCCCTGTCTTTGGTCTATAAGGAGCTTCTCATGGCCGGTCTTCTTAAACCACTCTCTCCAACTCCTTTACCTCAAAAGCTCCCAGCTTACCATGACCCAAACACCTTCTGTGCCTTCCATCAAGTGCCCGATCATACTACCGATGATTGTCAACGCCTTCGTCACGAGATTCAAGATCTCATTGACAATAAAACCATCTCTCTTCTGCCACTAGAACCCAACACCATATCAAACTCCACACCTCAGCATAAACGAAACCTCAACATCAATGAAATCACCCTCACAAACGCCTCTTCGAGCTTCACCAATAATGATCCCAACCAAACTGAACCAATCAACAAGATCACGACCCAAACTAACCGTCAAAACCAGCGAAGAAAATTTTCCCAACTCTCTGCACCTTTACCCTCGGTCTATAAAGAGCTTTTCATGGCTGGTTTCCTCAAACCACTTCAACCAACCCCACCTCCACAAAATCCTCCGCCTTCCTACAACCCAAATACCTTCTGCATCTACCATCAAACACCCGGTCACCCTACCAAGAGATGCCAACGCCTTCGTCACGAAATACAAGATCTCATTGACGACGGATCCATCTCTGCTCCGCTGGTGAAGCCGAATACTTCGTCGAACCAATGAATCATCAATGACCATGCAATAATTCAATCTTCCACGAGTCTTGGAAGTCTTCAAGTGTCAAGTCAAGTTTTCACTTCTAATTGAGTCAGTTTGTATTTCGAGTCTGTTTATATTTTCCTCGTCTATGTGTTTTCATCTTCGAGTCTGTAATATCTTGTTGTTATTGTCAAAAAAAGAAAAAAAAAAAGGACCAAAAATAGAGTCAACTTTGTAGTCCCGAACTACGCACGACCTGATTCCTTGCAAAGGGATAGGTAGGCAACCCTTCATGGTTCGGTCGCAACTATCAAAATTCAATGTCACGCTGTTGTGTTGAAATTATCATCACAAACTTGGATTTTTGTGATAATCCTTGAAATTGTTTTCCACCATCATTTGAGAAAAATGAAAATCACTTCAAAACACGAGATGAATTTTGATTGAACCCTTGCCCCGCACAAGGAGGATTTCCAGCGGACCATTCCCCGATGTCGTCAAGAGGCGATGCTTTGACACAGAAAAAGCCTGCTAGGTCGAAAACCCGTAAGGGCGGTCTAGGCAAAAGTTAAGGCAAAAAGCTCGCTAGATCAAACTTCAAAATGAGATCTAGGCAAAAGTTAGAGCAAGCATGAGTTCTCCACATCAAGTTGCACAATTCAAAATGAAGAAAGGCATTCTTTGTTTGATTCCTCACATAAATATCCATTGCAAAGCCCTTTTGAGCCTAAATCAATTTCCTTGAAAAAGAACCCAGCTAGGCAGCTATCCCCCACACTGGGGTGAAACAAGAAATATGAAAGTGTCAAACACATGACAGCCAGCAGAATAAAAGGGCCAAAGATACAAGCGTGTGAAGATTCAAAGTATCATAACAATGAAAGTGCCAAACTCATAGGCTTGTCAAATACATGGGTGCAACAAGATGAAGAACACTGAAGACATTTGAAACGAATGAAAGGAAGTGCTCATTTAAAGCAAGAAAAAGCACATGAAAGCACCCATCAGAAGCAAAAATGGCACAAAAAGTCCAAGATAGCTGCTAGCTCAAATAACCCCGAGGAAAAATGAGATGTTTTGAGCCTATAATCCTTCCTTTGTTAAACCCATAACCTTGGCCCCATCATAACCTAGATAAGAGTCCTTTCAGATTGGAAAGTGCAACTTGATAGTGAGAATTCAAGTCAAAAGGGAACAGTCTAATCTCCCTTGAAAAAGTCAAAGCATTGTGCAAACACTGGCGTCATGCAAAGCAAAAATCCAAACTGGGGCATATCAACGGGTCTTCATTAGCAGCCCTCTAAACTGGGGCATTTTGAAGGAAAATCAACGAGGCATCATCAACAATCTGGGGCATGGGTTCACGACAAGAAATCTTGTGTTTTATTGTAGATTTGAATGAACATCACTTGACGGAGTAAAACAATCACAAAATCAAAATCTAATTTTATCATGACAATTTCGACATCAATGGTGAAGCATGGTTGCCATCTTTCAGAAACTTTGGGTCAGCATAGTCTTCCATACCCTTCGAGTTGACATGTTCTTCCGTATCAACCTTTACTCACTCGGGGCACCCCAATCAAGCCATTCACATAGTTGCTCATATCCGTCATGTCAACCTGGTCAATCAAATTCCCCAAGCCTTGTCTGTCACAATCCACCCCCTTGTCAAAAAGGTCGATCAAATTCCTTGGCCTTGTCTGTCTTATCAATGTCCATCCTTTTGTCAAAAAGGCCGATCAAATTCCTTGGCCTTATCGGTCTCATCAATGTCCACCTCCTTGTCAAAAAGGTCGATCAAATTCCTTGGCCTTGTCGGTCTCATCAATGTCCATCCTTTTGTCCAAAAGGCCGATCAAATTCCTCGGCCTTGTAAAAATCCACCTCTTTGTCAAACAGTCAATCATGTAGTCTTAATCTTGTCTATCCTTGACTCGTGGAAACAATTTCAATGCATCAAAGAACCCGTGTTTGGGTACATGGTCAATTGGTTGTCAAAACCATCAGCAGAGCCGAGAAAGAAAATCAGATTTGAGGATCATCATCTGTGGGGCATGTCAGCCTAATGCCATTTCTGGGGGAAGCATACACCCAAATCCAAGACTGGGGCATAGAAGCCTAAAAGCCTCAAACCAATCCAAAACCCAAGTTTTGCTAAGCTCCAACCCAAACCTTGGCCTCAAGGGAAAGACAGTAAAGCAAAAGAGCCACCCATTGAGCCTCCTACTTTTTTTAAAGAAGGAATGTTGTCGTTATTGTCGTCGAGTGTCGATGCACGAGTCGCATGCAATCATCCTGCGGGACAGTTTTCCATCAATCGTCCTCAATCGTCCTGAGGGACAACTTTTAAATCAATCGTCCTGAGGGACAACTTTTAAATCAATGGTCCTAAGGGACAACTTTTAAGTCAATGATCCTGAGGGACAAGTTTTAAATCAATCAGTCGTCCTGAGGGACAGTTTTCAACCAATCATCCTGAGGGACAAGTTTTAAATCAATCAATTGTCCTGAGGGACAGTTTTCAACCAATCATCCTGAGGGACAACTTTTTCAATCAATTTCAAAACCAGAAATGGTCACCTTTTCAAAATTAATTTCAAGACCAGAAATGGTCACCTTTTCAAAATTAATTTTTTCAAAATTAATTTCAAAACCAGCATGGTCAAGTCATTTGGGATAATCATTGAAAAGCCGCCTAGCTGGTGCATTCAATCAATCAATCATTTATTGTGTACATCAATCATGTCAAGTTGTTTGAGTATATTTGTTTAACCAGTTAGTGCATTTAATTAGTTGTTCTGAGAATTTGTTGTTGACGAACCATTGTGCCGCTAAGACCATCACATTTATGTGTTTGGTACAATAGCGTATTGATTGCCTCTTTGCTCAGTAAGCAATCACATTTCCTCGATTGTCTCGTTGCTCAGTAGACAATCATCTTATCATTGGTTATCTTGTTGCTCAAGGGATAGCCCCATTAAATTTAGCCTCCCCGTTGTTCAGAGGGTAGCTACACTCAATCACAATCACAATCCAATCACAATCACAATCACAATCCAATCACAATCACAATCACAATGCAATCACAATCACAATCACAATCACAATCACAATCACAATCACAATCACAATCACAATCCAATCACAATCACAATGCAATCACAATCACAATCACAATCCAATCACAATCACAATGCAATCACAATCACAATCACAATCACAATCACAATCACAATCATAGTCACAATCATTTGCTTTTAGTGTTTCGACTCGGGAAGGCTTGACGATTCACGTAAAATCATAATTCATTTGTTTGGCGTTTGACGACCCGGGAAGGCTCGTTGATTTGCATAATTCAATTGTTTGGCGTTTCACGACCCGGGAAGCCTCGTTGATTCGCATAATTGTTTGGCATTTCACGACCCGGGAAGGCTCGTTGATTCGCATAATTGTTTGGCATTTCACGACCCGGGAAGGCTCGTTGATTTGCATAATTCATTTGTTTGGCGTTTCACGACCCGGGAAGGCTCGTTGATTCGCATAAATGTTTGGCATTTCACGACCCGGGAAGGCTCGTCGATTCGCATTATATCAATCGTCCTGAGGGACAAAATTTTTTATATCAGTCGTCCTGAAGGACAAAACTTTTTTTAAATCAATCGTCCTGAGGGACAAAACTTTTTAAATCAATCGTCCTGAGGGACCAAACTTTTTAATCAATCATCCTGAGGGACAAAACTTTTTAAATCAATCGTCCTGAGGGACCAAACTTTTTAATCAATCGTCCTGAGGGACAAAACTTTTTAAATCAATTGTCCTAAGGGACCAAACTTTTTAATCAATCGTCCTGAGGGACAGGAGAACCCATTGCATTTGTTTGCATATGCCCCCAAGAACTACGCCGGTCTGATCCCTATAATGGGGTACGTAGGCAGCCTGAGTGGCACGACCGATTGATCTTTAAAGTTTTCCTTTGTGACTTGAGATGTATCGCGGGGAATGAGTCGGGTTGTCTATGTCTTGGACGTCACTCATACCAAATCAATGGCATCGAGTCCCGTCCAAGAGGGGCAACTGTAGACACCCCGATTTTGAACCCAAGATGCACTCGAGCATTCCCGATGATGAAATAGACCAATCGTGCATACCTCGAGGCTAAGAACAAGGCTTGAACTCACCGAACCACCCTAAACCATTCTAAACCCTCCTAGAACAACCTTAAACCAACCAAAATGACCAAAATACCCTTCAAACCATCCATAAACCATTTCAAAACAAACCCAAGCCTACATCATCTTCTAGTACATTCAAAACCCTCTTTATTGATATATAATACGTCTCAATCCATTTTGAAATGAGGGAGATGTGTCCGTTTTACCAAAATGACTTATTTTCCTGACCTTCTGAGGGTAAAATGGTCACATACTTGAATGTACAAATTATCTTGGGTTCAAACTACTTGGGTTAGAAAGTACACTCGACAAGCTTTCCAACGCTTCAAACCACGCATGAAACGGAGTTCGGTAGCACCCGGGGTGGCCCCGCAAAGTTTTACCTTTTGAGCAACAGCCTTGAGCGCTCAAGCCCTGGACCTTGAGCGCTCAAACCCAAAAATCCCACCTTGAGCGCTCAAGCCCATGGCTTTGAGCGCTCAACTCTGATCCAGATCAGTTTTCTGCAGAACATCTAATCATGATATTCTACTGCAAGAGGAGCGTCTACCTATGTTTTCTACTGCCTAAATACACTTCCTAGACCCTTGAACATCTCCTCAATCACCCCCCAAACCCAATTCAAAAATTAAACCCATTTCCCTCCCATTTCTCTCTCTATATAAACCCCCTTTGGCTGATCTCTTACACTCTCACACCCTTCATCAGCCCTCTTCACTCTCTCTCATCACTTCAATCACGTTTTAGCCTTTCTCTCCTCCATAGCCACCACCCTCCATCATCTTCAACCTCCAAAACACCCAAAAATCTCATCTTTAAGGCCTACAACACATGGGTCTTTGAGAAACCAACTTCAACAGCCCCTCTCTCACTCTAACAAGCCATTTACAGCCCATACACTCCATCAATTTCGTCAAAACCTAGCTCTTCCATCAAAACCCACCTCATCCAAGCCAAAATCACCATTTTAAGCTCAAATCCTCCATCATCCACTCAATCAATCACTCAATCAGCCCTACACTCACACTCCTCTGTCCAAAATACTTCATCTATAGCCCATAAACACAGCCACTACCCATCCATTCATCAAACCACAAGTTCAAGCCTTGATCATAGCCGAAAAGGTAGAAAATCATGTGAAAATCACTGTTTTGGTCTTGCTGAGGGAGACTAGTGAGTTCAAACAAGTTCTTTATACTTGTATTGAACTCACAAAGGTCTAAAAGTTGTTTAAAAACATCTTTCAAATCTGCAGTTTCAACAGGGGTTGAGCGCTCAAGCCTCAGGCCTTGAGCGCTCAAACCCAGATCTGGGTCAGTCACTGTTTTGTTGATTTTTGTGCTTTCTCCTGGTTTTGATCATCATTCAATAGTTAATTATGTTCATGTCACTCTTAAACAGCTTATTTCTACCTCAAAATCACATGTATGAGCGTAAATTAACTATTTTATGATGATCAAATATCAAAATCTTTGCAAATCTCATAGTTAAGAGTAAAACAGTGAATGTTCAACTTCAAACATCTTTAATCTGCATGTTTATGGTCCTGAGAATCACTCAAAATCCATTTCCAAGTCAGAAACCAGAAAGCCAGATTATGGCTTGAGCGCTCAAGGTCATTCACTTGAGCGCTCAAACTGTTCTTAAGGATTGAGCGCTCAAGCCTCAGGCCTTGAGCGCTCAACCCCTATTCTGGGATCCAGATTACAAGTCAGTTTATTAAGTTTCTATGCTCATAATCTCTTGCAATTGCTGTACAGTTTCTGTGATATCTTTATTCTGTAAATATTTGTAGTGTTTTCCATTATTGTTATCATCATCACCCATGTAGATCACGTGCACGAGCATCCACCGTAGCTACGTGGATAAATCGAATTTCAAACATTTTCAAAATCCCACAAAATGTTGAGTAGAGACCGGTTCACGGACCGGGCGAGAGGGGTGCCGTAAAACCCTTCCCCTCTCGTAACCAAACCCCCGAATCCGAGAAATCTTTGGTTCTGCCATGATTAGTGAAATCTTTTTCAAATGGGCAAACGAGTCATATTTTTTTATCGGTTTCTCGGGTTCGGACCTCAAATCCGGGTGGCGACTCTAACAATCACAATCTTTTTCGAACAATCTCGGTGGGCCGTCCACAGCCCTCTCTCTCCCCCCGAAGTTGTATTTATAGGGGGAGGGGGGAGAGTCAGCCATCGCATTTAATGGGGAAACGATGCGTCGGCTCAGGAAACGGCGCGGTAGCTCGGCTGGCCATTCAGGGCTTGACACCTGTCCGCTCCGTTTGAAACGTTTTGACGCGAATCCCATGCACCGGCCCTCGGACGAATGCCGAGGCGACACGTGGCAGACGACGTCACGCCACGTCACGACATCTCTGACATTGGATAAGCCCAAACGTCACCTCCGAAACGACGTCACATCACGCGTCCTTTCAGCTTCAGAGCGATGTGACGTTCCGTGCGCAACGCTCAGGAAATCCCTCGCCGCTCGGTGCGTTTTGTTCATCTTGCCCCCGGCTATGAACAGGGGCTTAGCCCAGCCGCTTGGATCGGTCAACTCCCCCAATCGCCGAGCACTGATTGACGAAGTTGAGGGGCTATTGTAGCGGCCGGAGGACCCAGGGGGTCGCGGCCCTCGGCTACACCCCCCCCCCCCACCCCCCCCCCCCCCCCCCCTGCCGGGGGCGGGGGCAGGGGCAAGGGTCCTGGGGATCACCTCCACCAAGACAGATCAGATGGGTTCGGGACCCCTAGTCCTGGCAGGGCGGCTTCCCAGGGGGGACAGTGAGTGTCATGTCCGGGGTCTCTGAGCCCTGGGGTCACGGTCCTCGGGAGCCCAGATGGTGCGGCTCGGCCAGCTCCGCGAGGGACCACAGTTTCCCTCGGTGGGTCGGTCCCCGAGCCCCGCCCGGAACGAGTCGGTTGACCTCGGTACGGGGGGCGGGGGGTCGCGTCAGGTGTCAGGGGCCCGATCGAGGCAGGTCTGACAGTCTGAGCAGCTCGCCAAGTGGGCTCAACCACCCACCTGCATCGCATTTATGGTGAGCCACCAAACCCTGCAGCCTAGGTCTGTAGGGGGGATGGTGGGATCTAACAGATGGGAATATCAGTGTTAGGTGACGACTCTGGGGAGGAAACGAGGTGCCACCTGGGGGACGTCTGTCAGTCCATGCATTCATTGCGGCGATAGGGACGGGGCGTGTGAGGCCCCTGAGGGACGTATGGGACACGCGCCCCCTCACCTATAAATATGCCCCTCACCACCTCCATCAGGGGGACTCTCGATATCTCCCACACAACCCTCTCTCTCTACATTTAGCTCTCAACTGCACTCTCTCTCTAGCTCTCCACTATACTTCTCTCCCCGTTGCTAACTTCGCCATCGGAGTGCCTCCCCGGACCACCACCGTCCGGGCCAGGCACTAACATGGTTACTCCCTTGTGCAGGTCTTCCAGTGTACCCCAGGAGCTCCAGTTACCCTCTCCGACGAGCCTCAAGGGTCCCAGCGAGATCCGATCCAGCTCCACAGCCCCAGTACAGTGTCAAAAGGACCAAGGAGGTCATTCCGGTGAAGCGCCCCCCACACTCACATTAGACGTACGTCTCATTTGTTTGGACCAATATCTAATGTGATTATAGATAAGATTTTGAGGCATACTTTTCAGTATTCGTAACTATTGATGATCTCAGTTTTTTGGGGGAAGTCATATAATCTCACTTGGGATTACTTAACATAATAAAAATATTGCTTGCCGGAAATCCTGAGGGAACCGATCGGAATTGTACCAATGGGGTACAGACGGGCCGCGGGACCCACTTATGGGTCCCGTACAAATGATCCAAACTTTTTTAAAAAATTAAAATATTTTTTCGAGTGGCCACGCGAGAAATCAGCTCAAAAAGATACCTGCAACTAGTTGATCCGATGTACCCATTTCTCATTCAGAATAAGGCCTTCTCGGTTATTACGAGAGGGCATGTAATCTAGATTGCTCTTCTCCTTCCGTCATGGATAAAAGGTGGTTGAGGAAGATCTCCCTCTTGCTCCTTCATTTTTGGACCACGGGAACAAATCTAGGTTTTGTCTTGGTTCTCCGATCTGGCTTGGCAACGGTTTTTCAAGCCCTCTGACTGTGTGATAGTGGAGGCGTGTGCAGCTGATCCGGCTCCGATCTCCGATCCAAATCTAGCCTATTGCAGCGGGAACAAGCTTACCACTTTGGATTCCAAGGACTCTCTTCTCCACCAACCTCTTTGGGTTCCGATACCGTCGTTGTAATCTTTTTGTTGTATTTTGTTTTTTGTTTTGATGTTTCTTTGTTTTTTCTTGTTGCAATTTTTTTTTTTCTTCTTATTAATGGGATTATGCTGTGAAGTTGGTAGCCTTCTTAGAAAAACAGTCCAAAACAAAATTCAACAGAAGCAGCCTGATGATAGTGCATTTAAAGGAGACATAATAAATCTCTGGCATTATGTATTAGTTCATCAAAACGCACGTATGAGTATCTATTCAAATTAATCTTTCTACAACCACAAACAAGAGCATATGCATACACACACAATCACATTCACTGTCCACACTGTGAGTTGTTTTATAAAGACAACAAATAAAAAAAAGAAAAAAAAAACTGGTTTATTGTTTTTTTGCCAAAGCACCCCTTAGGGAAAGTTATTCTGTGAATTCAAAGCTACAAACAAAATCTGAATTGGATTGCAGATGTACACAACTGGAAAAGAAATTAACTCGATTCAAAGGTGAAAATTTAATGGGTAATTCTAAAAAATTGAGGGTAATTAATGAAGAATCTGTAATTGAGGGTAATTAACAATTCTGCAGTCTATGATAAATCCATTTTACTAATCCGATCAATTCAGCCATACCAAAGACCAAACAAAACCACCGTCCAGACCTATCGATTTTGGGCTTCAACTGATAAATAGCTAAGCAGATTCACCCTTTTGATAAATGTGACTGGACAAGAATCGACCAAGAGATTTATACATATGATGGGGGAAGATAAGAGTATACAGCAGTATCGAGAAAACAGACCTCCTAACTATAAAGAATACCCAAAACAAAAACGCCGGTATCTATATGGTTGATTATAAAACTGAATGCGATGAAGCTGAATACTTATGTTCGCCAATGCAGCTGATCATCGGAGTCTTTCCTGCTGAGCAGGGGAAGAATGGGAATCTTCTATACGTCTAGTGAGCAAAGAAATACCATATTGGGAGGCACTTGAGGCAGCATGGTACGATGTCACAGTCAGTTGCATAAACTTCGGAAGTGCATAACCTAAATACAAAATTTAATATAACATAAATCAGATACAAAGGTCCAGTGAAAGAAAAACAGAAAATGGATATGAAGGTTCCAGTGACAAGAAAAGCCCGATCATGCAATGTTTCCATTGAAATCTAACCTTATGACACAACAGGTTCAACTACAAGTGCCTCAACTGAAATTTAGATATGGCCAATATATGAACAAGGGGTCAAGCAAACATACGCTAGCATTCCCATGGTAAGTCTACGCTTAAATTCAGCTGCTTTGAATTATGAATGAGCTTACCAAGGTCAATAGCTGAATATATCCAACTCAAAGACCTCTCCTTAAGGAAAAAAACTTTTTGGTTGCCATTACAGTCAATACAAGTGATCAACGAGTTAGTTCGCTAGAAAACAATAGGTTTCGTAATTGTTCCTAATACTAGGTTTGATCACCAAACTCCTTATCCTTTTTCACTTTGACTCTAGTTATGTTAACAAGTAAAAAAATAATACGTTTCCAATAATTCTACAATACAAATTAGTCAAGCTGTATCCTGTATGGGGTGGCCACAAGATACATTAGTTCATACAGAAGAATACGCAAACATATGCACGTACGTTTATAGTTCTTGACATTCATTAATAGTACTTGTAACCTTAACTTCAAGAGAAAACATTGACAAAGGACTAGAAAGGACTAATTACTCGATTATCTTTATTGCCACAAATGAACAAATTAACTACTCCCTCAGTCCCCATTTTATGGTCCCAGTTAGCACTTTTGCCGTCCAAAAAAATTGTCCCACTTCAAAACTTTGGTGGGTAATAGTTAAAGAATTTCCTCTTTTACCCTTCCATTTTGAAATTACTAGTACTAAAAAGTAAAAAAAAAATGGGTAATGATTGAAAGGTAAAATGAGAAAAGTAGGTTTTTAAAAGTGCAATGATTCTGTTCCCCTATTTAGTTGGAATCCCCAAAAGGGACTATTAAATGCGGACTGAGGGAGTACTTATAGTTGGCCAGAAACAAACACACTGCATGAAGAACTAGGAACAAGAAATCAAATTAATCTACAGGTACAACTTTAAGACTTTCCAAAGGGACAAGATACAACTCTAAGACTTTCCAAAGGGACACAATAAAAATTCAGGCCACTAATATTGGTAAAAATTACATAACGGTTTTTGGATTGAACATAATGTTATGTTATACACCAGATATAAGAACATCATTATTTTACTTTTAAGAAAAACATGGGACCTTGCATACCTCCAAATGCAACACTTGCAGCAGAGAACGCTAGCAGTGGAGGAAGCTGCATAGAAAAAGTAAACATATGATGATGAGATAAAAACGATGCACATGGGAAGAACTATACAAGTAATTGACTTGTTTTTAATGATTAAGCCATATAAGAATTGGAGCGGCATAAAAGAAGTACAAAGGCCATACACCAACAAGGAAAGGAAGCCACTTTGGTCCTTTTACGTGTTTCTGAACATATGGTATCCCTGAAATCAAATAATGATAGATAATACATAGAGGCATTAAGTCATTAAAATAAACAAAGAGAGTAATTTAATCAAACCTGTATTGAAACCATGAACTGTACTGAGCAACCCGCCAAGTCCAGAGCCAGCCTATTCAATTGACAGTGTATATAAGAAAGCAGAAAAGCTAGTAAAATGAAAAGTGTGAGTTTCCGCAAAAAACATGTACGTCTTATGATGTTTGCACAAATCATTGCCGCTCAAGCATTCAATTTCAGACAACTTTTTACAAGGAATATCAGATAACTTAAGGTTCATAAGGAACTTGGAGAAACTATTCCAAATAGTGAATGTGACAACCAGTGTACGTTTATTGCTTTGCACACTATTACGATATGTGGCACACCTTTCGTTCATTAGGATCACTTCTTCACAGTGCAAACATATTTGGTACATGCTGATGGAAAATATCTTGCCCGAACAAACAAACAAAGTAGAACAATAATAACAATAGCACTAAAGTAGGTGAAATCAAGCATTCCTCTAGAACCCCTGTTCAGGAGTGCTCAAACTGAGAAAAATAATAGTTGATTAGAAGAATGCTGAGGACTACAAAGGCACATCGAGACAGGAACCGTTTAGTAGTCCACAAGATGTATGAAAAATAGAAATGCATGTTATCAAAGTGTCCGCTTCTAATGACAACTGTTTTTAATGGACTAGCACAATGCCAGGATCCAGTAAAACAAAGAGTATCAAAAAAGCTATTTCAAGCCCCAAGTCTTCGCAAAGATACCAAATCACCCTTCACATTGCTAAGGACTGCTGCAGTAACAAAAAACTCACACTTCCATATGTCAAAATCAAAGCAAGTAACAACAAACGGCACATGTATCAGGGTCAGATACGAGAATTTAAGCTCCTACAACAAGAAAACGGTCCTACTCCTGTAATTTAACAAACCACTACGACCTTTAGTTGTACAAACTAACTACTAGATGTCATCCAAGGTGGGATCATGAATTGCTAGTACGTTACAAAACTCAAAACTGTAAGATACAGACTAAAGTGTGATGCAAATATGTAAATCCATTTCAAACTCCAAGTCATTAATTTCCTTGGTCATTAAAAAAAAAATCGTCATTAACAGTCTTCGAAATGTTGAAACTAAAAACGAAAATTACATCTCGGAAAATTTGCAGGTACGCAAACTAGGGTCACGCAGTTGCATCTGAATCATATTCAAGCAAAATCCAGCCATAAATGTTTTTTCCGACATTTACAAAGCTCTAGGAAAAAATACATTGATTGTATTCGTAATCAAGCCGTCTAAGATGTAGGGTCATTCTCAGACTTTGCAATTAACACAACCGAAAGAAATTCCAATCCACTTAAAATATTAAAAATGCATATCCCTAAACACATCATCCATAGTTGTATCACCATCCATCATATCTTACATGTAACAAAATATAACCCTACGTATATATCACAGCCAAAAAACCCAGTATCTCCAATTTACCAAAAAATGGGTAAAACATAAGAATACTTACAACAGAAGTAGCGTTATGTAGAGCTGAATTGATGGCCCATTCACCGTTTTCCTGATTCAACGTGAAGAAGAAAGAAGACAAGTTAGCCGTCAAACATTCGTAAGAACATTTCAGATAAGAATTAGCATAGAAACATATAATTAAGGCGATATACAATTATACGAATAGAGTATAGAGAGGGGAGAGAGAGAGTACGGTGTCAGGGTTTAAGAGAGAGAGACAGCGAGGGCATCGAGGGGATCCTAAGCCAGGGTTCATGGTTGGTTCATGGTAGAGGTTGCCCGATCTCAGCTTCTGTTCGTACACCTCTCTCGTCCCCATCTTCTTCTTCGCCTCTCTCTCTCTCTCTCTCTCTCTCTCTCTCTCTCTCTTCCCCCCTCTCTCTGTGACTCGGAGCAGGGTGCAAAGAAGAGTAACAGAAGCACAGGACCTAACCACGTGCGGGCCTAAAAATGTTGGATCTAAGGCCCAGTGAAGGAATCAACCGTGGCCCAGACTTTGGTTTCCCTGATCCGACCCAATACTCTTTCTGCCACAATAATTTCCAATTCTTTTTTTGGTAATTTGGAAATTCAATTAAACTACTCCCTCTGTCCCCAATTTTGCACTATTTATTGTTCCAAAAAAATTATCCCAATTGAGAAGTGATGAGTTTATTCTTTTACTTTTACTTTTATCCCACTAAGTTGGAATCCTCAAAAGGGATCATTAAATTGGGACGGAGGGGTAGGGGAGAGAGGGAGGGAGAGAGAGAGTCAAGTACAGACATACTAGAAGAGCGAAAAGAGAGGATAAAATACATCTAGAAAACTAGTCTCTAAATCGGCCAATTCCAATACCGTCTTCCATGACAAAGTGATGAGGTGATTCCTCCATAACCATCAATGGCTCCATTTGTTCAGCCCTTAGATGTACGAGATGATCCGCACTTTGGTTTGTCTCCCTGTATATGTGTCGGTGTCCAATAGTGGATCCCGTTTGGTGCAGAAGTAATTGGTGTCCATTGCTAGGCCATATTATGGGTGCTAAGTAGTAGTGTCTTCAACAATCATCTGGATTGCAGAGTCAGTTTCAATGTGCACATTGTTCAAATCCTTCTAAAGAATGATGATCAGTCCACGGTAGAAGCCCTAGAGTTTTGTTTCCAAGCTTGACTTCGCCAAGAAATTAGTGCAGTATGGTGTGAGCCATTGTAAAAGGGGGACTTGAATGCCTTGGTTATTAATGAATAGGCAATAATGTTCCTGAAACTGTAGTTTTTATCAACTTCCAAGTTATTAAAATTCATTTTATTACGATCTTTTCTTTTTTTTTTTGGTGTCCCCACCACCAGTCTTTCCATAATTTTTTATCAACATGTGGTCCTGGATAAATTTTTACCAACGCAAATTTACCCCACCACCAGTCTAATTTCCATAAATGAATAGAAATGGACCATCACCCAAAGTCCATTTAATGGGCCTACTCAGATTAGACCCGGTACTGTACATGGGATCCCTCTTCATGAATCATGTGGAAAAGGCAGTTCTATTCGCCATGAACCAAAAAAAGCCATTTAGCCGAATTTACTTTTTATTCAAAAATAATATGGATATTTAAAGACGAACGATGCTAAGTTGCTAACCGCAATCACACTAGCTACGTGGTTAGCATGCCTTTAACTGGGGAGGGAAATAGTAAAAGTACGCATAAGCTGACCTGGACAACCTATGACCATTGAACAAAAAAAAAAAAAGGTGATTCTAGATTTAAAATTATGAAAAAGTAATTTAATGTGAAAAATGCATACGCAATTTTAATTTTTCGTTTGAAAGTTAATATCTATTTATAATACTACGTACTAAGCACATGTACAAGATACGGTACTTTCTACTTAGTAGTATTTTGACAAAAAAAAATCCACTTCTGCTACTGATGTTCTTGGTTTTTCACGTAACAAGTTTAAGAAAAAAAAATCTTGTAACAATGTCACTAGACACAACAGATCTTTTCATGTGCAGAGTAAACGAACCGCGTTTGTACTTTTCAATGAGTAGTTGTTTGTAAAAACCGTAAAAATAATAATGTGCTTGTTGATTGTTTTTCAAGAGAAGATTTTGGTTTTGGATGCCCGGCGGCTACCACAGCTGTGCCGAACACCCATCTCGGTTGTTCAAAAGTGTTTCGGATAGTCCGGATTTCAAAAAGAAAAAAGAGGGGAGAGAGAGAGAGAGAGAGAGAGAGAGAGAGAGAAATCTGAGCCATCCAAAACAATTTTGGACGGCCGCGATGGGTGCTCGGGCACGGCCACATGATGCTCGCCTGACACCCAAATTTGTTTAGTTCTCCAAAAAGCATAAAACAAGCCCTATGTATTGCCGAACTAACAAAGGAACGATCAACATACGTGAGCTTCAAAGGTGAATGAATTGAATAATCGAGCTAACTTCTGTAAATGATATTTTAATTAGAAAGAAGCCAATTATCTTTTAATCTTTTATGCTCGATATATGAGTCGAACTTTATCGTCAAAAAGTAAACCTTCAATTATTTTGATGGAAACATTAAAGCCAGTAATTAATGCCGCAGACTCCACCCCAAATTACACGAAAAGCAGGAATTTCAAGGAAGTCGAGAGTTGTTGAATGAGAAATCACAAAACAAATCCCAAGATAATTTGAGATTTTTTATTTTAACTGCTTTATAATTTGATATTAATGGCGCCTCTCTTACTGCTCCTACGAGCAAAATCTAAACCTACCTCTCGGCTTCTCGAAAGTTTTAATTCCTTGTGTTCTTGCGGACAATTCCATAAAGTTTCCTTAAAAAAGCGAAATTAGCCAGAATTCAAATCCCAATATCGATGCATACGGAGTAATTGTTATGGGATATCATCATCTCAATCCTTTCTCCTTTGTCTAGGTCTAATAAGATTCTTTCATTTTGCTTTCAAACACAAGAACGCAACCCTACATGACGAACAAAATTAATTACATCTTGGCTGACCCAAAAAGTTTATGACAGAAGGGTTCTCATAAAAAGAGAAAAAAAAAACAAGTAAGTTGATGCGAATTAATTAGGTCATCTCACATCTGGCTGATCAAATTTGGCAAAAACATTATCAAATGATAAAAGCAATTTTTACCCAAAAAATGATAAAAGCAATGACGAACCGAGATGGGACATTTCATTGGCTTTTATGATTTTATCTTCAATCATAGAAGACAGGGCAAATTCAATTTAGTATACACAGATGACTACAAATTAATAATTTTCTTATCAATCTCCTAGTCTCAGCGTGAATGACGTGCATCTTGCCTTTAACCAGTCCAGAGAGGGAATCAGTCAAGGTGCACGTACATAAACTGGCCCGGACTTCCTCACGGTCGAAAAAAATTTGCGCAAGCGAAGTGTTCTTTACTTGTCACAAGATTCTGCATCTTTCCAATGGTAGAAATGTGAGTGGGCACCGTTACACCAAAACCATTGGTGGTTGGGGACCATTTACTTTTTTAGCTTTG
The DNA here is from genome assembly GCA_963854785.1 of Vaccinium vitis-idaea. Taxonomy (NCBI): domain Eukaryota; kingdom Viridiplantae; phylum Streptophyta; class Magnoliopsida; order Ericales; family Ericaceae; genus Vaccinium; species Vaccinium vitis-idaea. Next base: position 820,475 of record OY978220.1, read on the forward strand.
TATTAACTTGACTGAGTTGACTCCACTAACACACATTGCACGGTATATACTTGCATGATAAACCGACAAAGTGAGAAACTACACAAAATGGAAAATTGAAAGCAAAAACAAGAAAGAGGTACCAATAATTCAATAACGGATGACATAGACCCTTTGCATTCCACAACCGCGTCACCACCGGTGTATTACAACAATGTTTTGGGACACAACACTCTACCATAACAGCCTACGCACAAAGACTATTGTGATTGGTATTGTGGTAGAGTTTTGTGTCTCTAGCGTTATTGGTGAAACTATACCACAAAGTCTTGGCGCGTGCCTATGTACACACGCATTGCAGGAAAAGCCCCCCCCCCCCAAAAGCGAAACAAGGCGGTAATGCTGGAGAGAAAATGAGAATGTCCAGTAAAAATGGTCATTGAAAGCCGATGAAGGCGATTTGTGATGGTATTTAGTACTGTTTGTCCAACTGGTCAGGCAATATAGGAATAAAAATGAGAGAGGCAATCAAGAATCATACTGCAGGGTCCCTAAATAAGTGTTTTTTTATGAAAAGACGTACAATTTTTCAAACCGAAACATAAAGCATTTTCGTTCATAAATTTTTCAATTTCTTCACACTGAATTAAAGATGTAATTGAGTTATTAATTTGGTGTGCAAAAATTGAAAAAATTATATATGTACAAAAACTCTTTATTTTCTTGTTCGAAAATAGCCCTTCTAAAAGAAACGGAGAAATGCAAAATACTATTAAATTTCTATTCCAATTAGTTAAATGCAAAACAAACCACTGGCAGCTTATTCAAAACAACAAACCACTAGTTTGATATAAATTTAGTTTGCAAAAACAAAAAGAAATTAAACAGAGGTGGTCAATAATGGAAAACATAGACATTGTATTCGACGGTAGCATCCCCACTGGTGAAATTAAACCAAACAGTCTTGGCATGAGCATACCCACGAGCGAACCGGAAAAGCCCGCTGCCGCCGACCACCGGCATCTCTCTCACGGGGGAAAGCACCGTGTTCCGGCCCAAAACACTCAAAGTACTCCCATTATACTTGCCTTCCGTAAAAGCGAAGTTCAAAACCATTAAGAACCCCAGCTGGTCAAGAGCAGCAGAGGCGTAGATCCCCTGTGCCCGTCCCACTTGCTTGGACCCGAGTTCTGGTGTTAGGGTTAACGGGTCGTCGATCATGACCACGGCTCCGAACCCGGTTGGGGAGGAGTCGGTCATGGCAGCGGAGGCGACTCGGACCGCGGTTGGGTTCTTGCCGCTGACGATGTCGTGGAAGTAGAAGTGGAGGTGGCTGAGTTTCTCCTTTTTGAGGCCGAGTTGTTTTTGGGAGAGGTTTCTTGAGAAGGATTGGGAGTTAATTCCGCCAATGAGGAGAGAGAGGAAGAATACGGTGGAGAGAGGATTCGGAGTTGATTTGGCCATTGGGTGGAGGATGAATGGTGGGATTTGATTAGTTGGAGTGGACTTGGCTTTAGTTTTGTGTTGCTTTATATAGACTGGAATAGCTAGTAGTATCATTTATTGTATGGACCATGTGGACTGTAATTCACAAAAACAAAAAAGGAAAAGAGGAAAAAGAAAAGCAATGCAAAATGGAGTTCTTGCTCACAGGAACACTCTTTAGCCGTGTGTAGTGGTGCAATCGTGCAAATTAGGAGTCAGAGAGCCAGTGTATTGAGCCTTGCTCGTTTAAAATCCAGGTTTTTCCGTAGGGATTGGGGGCGGTGCAAGAAAGTCTATGCAGGCCTAGAAACTCATTTAGAAGGTGGTAGGTTGCTTCCCCAAAGCGACTCCACGTGCTCGACAATATTTGGTCCAAATTAGGAATGACAACGCGGGTAGGGACGGATTTTGATCTACCCCTACTCCAATCCTAAATCTGGCAACTACTTCTATTCCGCGCCTTACCTCGATTGGGTAATGAAAATTTACCCCCATGCTCTTCTCTACTGGGATCCTGGGCAACCATCATTCATAAACACGTGCCTATTCCAATTTATCACAAGATATTGCAAACGAATCCTAAGTAAGAATTTATTCTTAAGCACCCGCTACTCCAATTATCACAAACTATTGTGAGAAAATAAAAATAAAAAAAGATATTGCAAGAAATCATCACAAGCTATCTGATCCCTGAAATGAAAGATTTTGTTTATATAAGCTGCGGTACTTTCAAAATTGAATGAAAACATAAGGATTTAAATGTTATTTTGTGTGTGTGTGTGTGTGTTGGGGCAAGGTATCGGGGTGGGCTACTATACTACTGTTAGTCTATTACCTCTAACCCTACCCTAACCAAGTCAAATTAATTTTCATTTTTCCCCCCTAACCCTACCTATTACCCAAACAATTTTTTAAAAAAAAACCCTTGCAGTTAGGGACGAGACAGGGCGGGGCAGGTTCGGAGTGGGGCGGGTATAGTTGTCATCCCTGGTCCGAATAGGTACGTGAACGAGTAGGGTGGGCTCAGGTCGGTCATCAATCTTGACCTGGCTACAGTGAGATATGAGCCTTCGAGGCTTATGTAAATGGGTATCTTTAGCCCTCAGATATTAGTTCATAGTCTTGGGGCGCCAGGTGGAGTTTCAATTTACACTTCCCCCACACATTTTCCTGGGCTCAGTACTAAGTGTATGAAACCATTAAAATGTGTTACAAAAACAAGTGTTATACATCACGTGACGGTGCCTTAAGACCAGAAAATAATTACTTTTAGCGTAAAGGAAATGATATTGAGGTACTAAATGAAAGCATATGAAAGCCAAGAACTATCCGTTAACACTTTGTCACGAAATTTTGTTCTTTTTCATTGGTAGAAATATGAGTGGACACCGTTTTACCAAAACCCATTGATAGCTGGGGGACCATACTGAAACTTGCTGTTCCTGTTCTTTTATGAAATTGACTAAAGCATCATATCAAGTATCAACCAACCCAAATTGCACGGAATATACATGATACAGGTAGTAAGGGAAAGAAAAATGATACATATACTCCCTAGGAGTCACTCCCAGCCACACACTCTCTCACATGGGGTGTGGGGCCTAGATGTGGGGACCACACCCCATGTGAGAGAGGATGTGGCTGGGAGTGGCTCCCAGGGAGTGTATGTATCGCCGTTGGTAGTAATGCGCAAAACACCAATAAATTGAGAACTACGTATTTGCATGAAAGCATGCAAAAACAAGAAAGTGTTCAATAACGGCTCGTTTGGATGGGGTGTTAAGGGGGGGCATAAATATGGAGGGTGTTATTTATGCCCGGACCCACGCATATGGAATGGTTTGCCTACAAAAAGTGCAGGGGTGTTATTTATCACCCGGAATAAATATTACCCATGCAGGGGTGTTATTTATGGACAGCCCAGGGGGTGTCCATATTTAACACCCCCTAATACCCCTGTCAAAATTACCAAAATGCCTAAAATAATACCCCTCTCCTCTCCCTCCTGAGCCCATTTTTGAAGGAATGTTATAGAGAAAATGCAAACCCATGGGTACTGATTGTATTTTTTGACAACCAATATATGCATTGTTGCCTATTGTTGCCCAAAACTGGGACTGTGCCATGGAAGTTGATAGTGCAAGAACCCAAATGGTTTCGTACGGCAAAATCTTTTTCCGTTGAGAGTTGATATCCAAGGCCATGCAAAACTCTAGCCCTCCGTTACTGCTAGTGGTGTTGGACTTGGTATCTGTAATTCTGTATTCATTGTCAAAAACCCAAATGGTCTTGATGCAATACTAGTTGTACATGGAAAGTCAAATTATGACACTTTAGTTTTGCCCATTTTTTGATTTAGTATATATGGTGTTGGGATATAATAAAAAATTTGAGAAATGAATTGTACGTATATGGAAATTACAATTAATTTTAACATATACCTTGCCAAATTTAAATAAATAAAAAAAAACGTTGTCATATATAATAAGTTTTGTAAAAAAATTATTTTTTAAAAACAAATTTTGCAATAAAAATTAATTACAATTAAATCTTATAGCTTAATTAGTTATTGAGTTTCAATAATAAATAAATTAATTATTGGATTCATCTAATTAAAAAAATACATAACTGATACAAATATGCACACAAGGGCAAAAAAGTCTTTTGACAGCTTTTTACATCATCCACCTAAACTTAATCCCCCTTCTTACTAAATCATCCAAACCAAGTACTACTTAATCCCCCCTCCATAAATGTCACATCACTGTGGGGCCACCCTCCATATATATTACCCCCTACTATCTTATACCCCCTCCATATATAATACCCCTAAAACTAATCTGGCATCCAATCGGGCCGTAAAGGTTGACATAGACATTTTCCCACCGCATCCCCAATGGTGAAATGACACCCCAAAGCTACCCACGCACTCCTGAAAAGCCTATTTCCAAAGATGCAAATGAGTAGAGTCAAGTTTTGTAGTGCTGACACTATTATTTACTAGAGCATTATTCAAATATGTTTCTTCTCTATTTTCCTAATTCAGTAATTCTCTTGTTCTTTATTTCTCAAATTTTCATGTTCCTCTTCTATCAAGTCTTCAACCAAACTTGAACTCTCTTTTTGTGATTTACTCAAAAACTTATCAAGAGCACCCGCTTGAAAATGAATTAGGGCGTCTACTTTTTGCAAACAAATGCTTTTTCTAGTTATTATGAGTTTGAAATTGGGCCTTATATATGATGTACATTTTTTTTTTTTTTTTTTGTATTACAAAAGATATCTAGGGGTACTTAGGGATACTAAAATATGGAGATCCTTAAAATTCGTATTTTTGGGGGGCCTAAATTGGCAGCAACACTTGTTTTAACTCAGGGCCGGCACTGCTATGATATACCCACATATGTACTTACCTGCTCTGTTTTTTCTTTTTCTTTTTTTTCCCTCTAGTTTCTTAAGATACCTCGATTGGACGCAATGGCGAACCATCTGATCGTTATCAACGAAGTGGTTCGCATTTGCCAAGAACCCTCCCGTTACGGTGGTGACTGTGCAACTTTGAATTGCAGCCACCTCTTCCACCCGACACGCATAGACGGATAGACCAGTGACGAGCATTGAGGAATATATATGACCTTTGTGCAATCGAGAATTCGAAGGGGTTGAGACAATCAAAATCCCGCCACCAACTCATTGTGCCAGATGCCATGAGGCATTTGGCCAGTGTCGATGTCGTCTCGAATTTATCTCGATACCGGTGGAACTGCAAAGGAGGAGGACAAATTCGAGCCGACATCGACACAATGAGTTGGTGGTGGGATTCTGATTGTCTCAACCCCTTCAATTTCTTGATTGCATAAAGGGCATATATTCCTCTTCTACCAAGTCTTCGACCAAACTTAAACTCTCTTTTTGTGATTTACTCAAAAACTTATCGAGAGCACCAGCTTAAGATTGAATGAAGGCGTCTACTTTTTGCTTCTTTTTTCTTTTGCATGTCCAGACAAATCTTTTTTAGTTATCGTGAATTTGAAATTGGGCCTCTTTGAGTTTGAAATTGGGCCTTATATACAATGTACTTTTTTTTTTTCTTCTTTTGGTATTACAAAAAATACCTAAGGGTACCTAGAGATACTAAAATATGGAGGCCCCTTAAAATTCGTATTTTTTTGGAGACAAAACTAGCCGCAACACTTGTTTTAGCTCAAGGCCGGCACTAATTAAACGGGCCTATATAAGAACGACCTGAGTCGAGCCTGGCTGAGCCAACCTTTAGAGTGTTGGGCTCGGATAATTTACTACATGAGCCTCAGCGATCAGCAACCAAAATTGTTGGTAGTTCGGTAAGATAGTAACAATTTTGGACCCTTAATTGCCAAAATGGACGATCGAGATTTGAACTGTTCGATTCATTCCAAAATAAGGATCCAAGATGATCCAATCCCAAATGATCAAAAGAAACAGAGAAATGCGTACATGCGCCAAAGTATAATTAGTTTTAAATGTTAAACAAACTACTGGTAGCTTATTCAAAACAACAAATTATAGCCACAGGTGTGGTGATGCAAAAGGAAAACATCAGTATCATAGATGTCTAGCAAAAACAAAAACAGAGGTACTGTCAATAATGGAAAATATAAACATTGTATTCCACAGTAGCATCCCCACTGGTGAGATTAAACCACACAGTCTTGGCGTGTGCATACCCACGCGCGAACCGGAATACACCGCTGCCGCCCACCACCGGCAACTCTCTCACGGTGGAAAACACCGTGTTCCGCCCCAAAACGCTCAAACTACTCCCATTAAACTTGCCTTCCGTAAAAGCAAAATTCATGACCATCAACAACCCCACCTGGTCAAGAGCAGCAGAGGCGTAGATCCCCTGTGCCCGTCCCACTTGCTTGGACCCGAGTTCTGGTGTTAGGGTTAACGGGTCGTCGATCATGACCACGGCTCCGAACCCGGTCGGCGAGCGGTTGGTCATGTCGGCTGCGGCGACTCGGACCGCGGTTGGGTTCTTGCCACTGACGATGTCGTGGAAGTAGAAGTGGAGGTGGCTGAGTTTCTCCTTTTTGAGGCCGAGTTGTTTTTGGGAGAGGTTTCTTGAGAAGGATTGAGAGTTAATTCCGCCAATAAGGAGAGAGAGGAAAAATATGGTGGAGAGAGGATTTGGAGTTGATTTGGCCATTGTGTGGGATGAGTTGTGTGGGATGAGTTCTTGGAGGACTAATTAAAATGGGTCTAGTTTGTGTTGCTTTATATACGAAGAATTTGTGTATTGTGAAGACCATGTGGAGTCAATTTCCTAAAAGCAAAAATGGAAAAGAAGAGCAATACACAATGGAGTTGTTGCTCCTAGGTAGAGTACCACACTTGTAGCCGTGTGTAACGGAGCAAATGCGCCAAGTTGAGCCAAGTTTTAAGGTGTTTTGAGTCTGGTTTGTTAAAAATTTAGTGAGCTTAAGCTCGGTTTGATATTCTAGGCAATCTAATCAGCTGAATCCCATAGTCGTTAGTAATTGATCAATTAATAGTTGGTTTGATTCAAAGTTCTAGTGAATAATTTAAGACCCGGCCAAGATTTTAATGCTTAAGTTAACCACTCACCGATATTTTATTAAGGAGAAAAACTTGAGTGCAAAGAGGGAACAGCTGACATGGTGTCCAAGCATGCATTTCGGTCCAGATTTCTCCCTCGCTCTTTCCTCTTTCTCCTCTCTTTCTCTCTCTAAAATCCGATCCGTCCAAAACACTTTCTGGACTACTAAAATGGGCATTGCATACCGCCATTTGGCACCCAGTCGGCACCCAAGAGCTAGCCCAAGAGCTAATTAAGATAATTTCCGAATAGATAGCTGTAAACCCAAGAGCTAGCCCTACCATATAAACGGATCCAATTAATTATTAATGTGGAGCTTGATGTGAAATGAATGATATGCACTTTGTAGGTAGGTGAACAATATCGCACGCTGCAATCTATAAGAGTAATAATTCTTCTGGCTTTTTCCACTGAACATTTTGCCTTTCTCCTCTCAATTTTTTAGGAATTTATTAATTCGTGTTAAGGTTAGGTGGGGAACTTGATTAATGTTGAAAGAGTGCTTTTTTTTCTCTTAAGTTGAAGAAAATTGGAGAAAAAAGGTCAAAATATAAGACTCATAGAGATATTTAATTAATTGTGAGTACTAGTAGTGCTCCAAATTTATGAAACAACAATGCAAACTTCAATACAGTAATAGGAAAAAGTGAAGCAATCAGTTAAGTGGAGGACCCTTTGCTAAAAACAAAGAGACCTGCAAATAGAATATGGTTAATTTCACCTTTTTGTGAATTAAATTAAACAGTAGAGTTCCATCGTAGATACCTCAATTAATTAATGTGCCCACCTAATTATTGTTAACATTCTGCAAATATAAATAGTTACCCAGGAATATTGTGAAAGGGGCCTACACCGGCCTCCACTTTTATATTAATTGAAGAGCTTGATATTTTACGAATCCCGGAAAAAAATTAGCTCAATCTATATTGGCAAGAGTACTTGATCGTTCAACAATTATTTTGATGCTTGAGTCATAGCACATAAATAGATCTGCGCTTTTTTTTTTTTTTATAACTGGGAGGTCCGGACCCACTTGCATACACCTTGACTAATCCCAGGATTTATAGATCTGCTTATTGAAGTAGGGATTAATGGGAATCCCATACAAAATGGATGATGTTTACCAACTTTGTGATTAGAGAAGCTTCGTGTAGAAATTCAAGGAACCGTCACGTGGTACTCCATCACCAACCTGTAAGGTTCCAACGCAAATGTATGGTAGGAAAAGCTCGATCTGGAACACGGAGCCCTGAAAAACCTCTCCAAGAAAAGGGTCGTCAAAGTCAAATTAAGATCACGATTTCTGGTCATAGCGCATTTGGTGGCCACCTTGTTTGAGAACTTGTTATTTGTGTTGGAAATATGGATACATGGTGTTAAGGGTAGGTGACGAACTTGAATTAATGATGAAAAGTACAGTTTCCACCTAAGTAAAGTGTAGAGGATGATGGACCTTTTTGTGTTACATAGTGGGGATAAAGTTAGATACCAAAGTAATGTGCCCCCTTATTATTCTCATTTTGCAAATACATAGTTACCCAATCTCTTTTTCTAGCTTTTGGCTAGGACACTGATTTCGAGAATAAAAGTCTAGGAACACATTTTCCGAAAACAACTGTGTCCGCAATCTATCGATGTATGTGAACCCACATGTGTTGAACGACTCTGGACACAATTGTAACCGAAGTTATGCTTTAAAGTTGTGTTTCTAGCATTGCTCTTTCATGAAAAGGGGCTCTGCCTAGTTACGAGCGCCATGTTTAATTTTATTGCGTTACCCTTTGGCCTTCATTGCATTTGCACCATAGAATCAACAAAGAAATAATGTTCATGCATTCCCTTTCCATGTTCAGTGACTTGTCCATGGCCAAGAGAGAAGTCCTAATTACATGTGTCATATTTTGTATATGAAAATAAAGATACAAGACCACAAGCATTCTCAAGATGGTCAGGTACAAGAGGTGAAAAAACAGAAGTCCTAATTAATTTTAGCGAAATCTATTTTTTGCGACTCCGTTTAGTTTGTGTACAACAATATTTATTTCTTTCATCTGAACTTATAAAACCACCCTTTATTAGAGGTTATAATTCTGTGACACTGCTACAAAGTACTGCAAAACGAGCCGGTTAGAGTTTACGAGGTTCAAGTAGTCTTGAAAACTTAATTAAAAGAGAAATCAATTTTACTTAACTAGTTTCATTTACATTAATTAATCATGAGACGACCGTGTCGTCTTCTCCACGGGTCCTTCCCTTGGAAAATCTAGTCTTTCAAGAAAGAATCTCAACTAAACCAATTAGAGTTTTCAAAGTAGAAGACAAACGAGAAGGAATGTACACAAATAGTGGTCAATATTTCAGCAAGAGAAAAGATGGAAGGTGACCTACCCCATGCCCACTTTCTCGAGAAAATTAACTCAATTTGCATGCTTTTTGGCCGTTGGATTTAAGATATAGAATCTGTCGGTGCCACCTGGAAGTTCGAATGTTAAAAGAATTTGTACAAGCATTTTCATTTCGTGAAATATTTCTGTGCCGGGTGGGCACAGGTGGCAAAAACACATAGTGCCCGTCGGTTCATCCTGGCCGCCCATCTGTTTTTTTGAACTGTGCAAATTTGTTGGCTTTGTTCGATAGCATTTTTGTAATTTCGAAGGGTAAATGTACCCCAACAGATTTAGGCTGTCCAAAACACAGATGGACGACCTGGATGAGACCAACGGACACTGCCAACTTGCCACTTGGTGCCACCCGCGCAGAAATTTTTTCCATTTCAGAGACTTGAAAAGCGAAAGTCTAATTGGGGATTAGGAAGTTAGTGCCCCAAAAGTTCAAAAGGGCACCAGAAGGTCCCCATGTGGACACCTTTTTGTCTGGTATTTTTTCTTTACGGTTATTTTTATTGTAAAAGCAGTGTGACTAACTACATTGCTACATAAACCAACAAATAGTCAAATTCAGCTTACACACAACTCGTTTAATTCTAAGGGTCCAATCACACCCCTCATTTGCAGAGTGCCCAATTGAAATTGGAATAAATTTCCGTACATTAGTGCACATTAAAACTTGTTACAAGAGCAAGAGAACAATCTTTCAGGCGTACGTGCGGAGAGAGATCTCCTCGCATGGATGATTAGAAATTACTAACACACATGCAACGCATGAAAATTGAAATTGTTGTTGCTTTCCAACAAATGAAATTTGCTATATTCCCTAGTCTTTTCTGGAACATGTGAGGAGATTTTTCGTAGTGTGGAATAGTTTATAGGTTATGGTATATATTAAATAAAACTACTCATAAATCCACTTTTTTCTCCCTTGAATAAGATAAAAGGGCAAGTGGAGTGGAGTGCAATTGGTGCCTCCCTTATACTCTCATGCACATTGGCAGGGTTTGATTCCCGTAAGCACCCATCCCCTCTCCAAATCCCCTAGGATAGAGTAGATTAGGATTAACGAATGGCAAAAAAAAAAAAGGCAAAATCTCAAAACACCCACAAATTTTGATCCCAATGTCTAATAGACTCCCAAACTTTAAAAAAAATCAATTTCACTCCTATACTTTCCTTCCGTCATCAAATAGACTCCGACCGTCTCAATCGGTCATATTACTAACGGTTTTTGTTAATTTGAACGTTTTGACTCCATTAAAAACTTATGTGGGGCGTCTAATCCCTCTAGAAAACGTGACAACAAAAATCCTGTGTGAGTTTTTTCTTAGAAGAGGGCAACAAACAGAAACCCAATTTTAAGCAACCCAAAATCTCATTGACAAAGTTGCATTGGCTGACCAAACAGACAACAATTTAGATTCGCATAGAGATCAAAATTAACCTCTTTTAATCACCCAAAGCAAATCCAAACTAAAAATCCTCAATAGTCAATCACAAAGTTGAATTGAGACAGCAAACAGAGAACCAATTTAAATATGTATACCCGAATATTTGTTCCTTTTTTTCACCGGTTTTCTTCTTCGCTCTGGTTTCTTTGCTTGAATAAGTTATAAAGGGCTAACCCAGAAAATATTCTTTCAGAATTTTAGTTCCGAAAGAAACCCAGAACATAACTAAAACCCAGAAATATAAATTTTTTTCGGTATTTTTGCCTTGGAAGAAACCCAGAAAATAAGTGAAACCCAGGAGAGAAAATAATGGTAAAAACCTGATTTTGAGAAGAAAATAAGCGCATGACCTTCTTGACCATTTTGGAGGTTTTCAAGCAATAGATCGAGGAAGAGTTTAGAGTTGTTCACCTAAACAACGGCAAAATATACCAGTGTAGAAGAAAAAAAGAAAGACATTGGAAATGGAAAGTGGAGAGAGAGGGAGACAATTTGGGAATTCGGAAAACATCCAAATCAGTAAAAACCGTTAGTAATTTGACAGATTGAGACAATAGGGGTCTACTTGATAACGGAAGGAAAGTTTAGATGTAAATTTGATTTTTTAAAAAGTTTAAGAGTCTATTAGACATCGAGGTCTAAATTTGGGAGGTATTTTGAAATTTTCGCAAGCTAAAAGTTGAAAGGTCATGTTTTTGGAGCTTTATAATCAATGAGTGGACTTAGCGCCCAGCTGCTTGACCGGGTCTGAATATTGAATTAGACTACAAATCCAAGAGAGTTACATTACATGTCCAATGTGCTAAATTTCTGAAATGTAAAGCACATGTACAAAACATATACTAGAATATAACCTTGCAACTTTGTTGAGAAAATTCCACTTCCGACCATAAGACATCAAGATAGTAGTAGAGGGGTGGAGTTCAATAAATTCTCTATAATATACGCTACAAGGCACCTTATATACCCCGAATTGGACCAAAGATCAGTTTTTACTAACGTCACTAGCCAGTAACCACTAACACTTCTTGCATGTATTCAAAAAAAAAATTCTATATACTACGGAGTAGAACAGTAACCTTTTCTGCTGCTGCTTGTTCTTTGAGTGAGATCCCTTTCCACACCTGCAACACGAAGAACAAAAAAAACTAAAAGAGCAAAGAATTAGTGTGCAGAATAAGGAGAGTATTTTCAGAAGCTTTCTAACTTTTCTAAAGCCCCGATTTACAGAAGCAGATCTTTCCAGTACACGCGTAGTTTTGGGCCAGTTTTTTCTTGTTTGATTTTTTTGTGGAAAAATTCCAATTTAGTACTTTTTCTTTCAAAAGACCTTCGAATTTTATAAGTTTCTATTAGGACAAGTTAGTCCTAATTTGGGTAATTCGTTTGATTCAGAAGAGAAACTTAACTATTTTCTCAATTTGTACATTTCATAATATCGGAACTTAAATCCTTCACATAATGTGATCAACTTACTGGAGTACTATTTTCACTTAAAATAGCTCCACAAAAAATAACGCAGTTCAAAGATTGATGAAGCAACACTTTTTGGAATAAGCTTTTAAAACCACAAATTGTTTTCATGAAGGATTTGTAACTACCGAAACCTGAATGATGGTTATTCATCAAAAGGGTAAGAATGGGATAGAGTCATTTGTCCCAAGTTGTCAAAATTTGGACTTAAATGTCCCAATAGAAACTTGATAGCGCTCAATGGTCTTTTGGGAGGAGAAATAGTGGTACTTAATGAGTATTCTCCCTATATAAATTGTTTTTTGTTGTTTTTTTGGCTTTTACCTGCGAGTTTTAACCTGAAGTCACACAATTCGGGGGGAAAAAAAGGACTTCCAATCCAAAATATAAAAAACAGGAAAAGCTCCTGTATGTGTCGCCTTACTTTCACTTTCAGTTAGTTACCGAATGATTGACAGCGACGCTCATGCCCACTACTTCAGTGAGTGTTGCTTCCACAGTTGATGAGACCTTGGCGAGAAATGAGACTGTATTTTCCATGGCTTCCGGAACTCTTTTGAAAACCTAAACAAGAAAATGCAATACATGAGAAACTATCAACTCAATGAAAAATTAACTAATATATACACCGTACAAGCCATGTAACTAGAAGCCTATAAATCATAACCATTAATCATTTGTAACTTTTTTTTTTCTTTTTGAACGGCAAGAACTAGTAAGTATGTAAACTATAAGCATGTAACTTACAATTTCATTGCCGACCCGGAAAAAAAATGACATGTTCCTTACTAATTTCCTTGGAGTAATTTCATTTTCCAGCAGAACACTGTGTGGAAACTGACACTACGAAACTAATTGACGAAAACTGAAAAATAAAAACAGATCAATACTCCAGTAAATAATAACAAACATATCTACTTTAGCATCCACCAGATACAGCCAGGGAGGATTCAGATTTTCAGACATTAATTAGAATGTTCCATCAGCAAAATACATCAAGATTAGGTTCGGAAGAAATGTTTAGTTGGACCAACTCACAAGAATGACATGGAATTATGACATTCTCAAAAGCAGCAACATAAAAATTCAAGAGTTGGGCGAAAGAGTATACTCACTGGATCATTTGCTGCAGTGAACAAAATATGAATTGTTGAGCATAATGCAAAAGGTGTACGATCTTCCAGGTGCCTCATTGATAACCTAGCAACTTTCCTCAGTTGCTTACGAGCAAATGGATTGAAAAATACAATCTCATCCATCCGGTTCAGCAACTCAGACCTAAAGCCTCTTTTCTTCTACATTAGAAAAAGTAGAGAAAAGTTATGGCAATAACATTTGTTACATTAGAGAATATGGGGCGATAAAGAATCATAAACAGCGTAATATCCATGTCTAGCCAAATCCGAAAACATTAACTTTTTCTGTAACAAGTTATTTACCTGTTGCATAACTTCAACTGAAGAATTGTATGGATAAGCATGTCCGACAAGTTGTGCAAGAACCTTGCTATTCCCCATATCCGAGGCAAAGATAACAACAGTGCGTCTGAAATCTACCACATGTCCTTCGAAGTCGCACAACGTACCTTGATCAAGAACCGAAAGTAATGCACTGAAAACAGAAATGTGTGCCTGCTCAACTTGTGAAACTACAAGAATGCTGTGTGGCCTCATCCGAACAAGCTCTAACAGTGCAAAACCATATTGGCTATGGCTACTACACAAACATACCACAAAAGTACAAGTCATTGCCTTAAAATGGTCATAGTAGTAAAGTAAACAGCTAAAAAGAAGTATAAAGACGCCATACATTGATAGCTCCAAAGGCCCATATAAGAGTCGGAAAAGTGAGTCCAAGTCTCTGTACTTAGACAAGTCAACATCAATAAGTAGGTCCATCCCATCATCACTGACAAAATTCTCAGCAAGACTTCTTACAAGATCAGCCAGACCAACACTACTGAGACCCAAAAATAGGAGTGACATGGTAGGTCGACGTGGTGGATCATGAGGTGCAAGAATAGATTTCAGCAATGCCTCTGCTACAACATCAATTGCCGGATTTTGTCCAACCACCCTACTGGCCAATAACATGCAAAGGCCCTGGACTTGATTAATAGGCCTCTTGCTTGGCCTCTCTTTGTCTATAGACTCTGTCTCCTCCTTGGAACAGTTTGAAGTTTCCTACAATAAGACTTTGTAAATAAGAATGAACGCAAAATTCCAGGGAATGCTTTTAAAAATAGTGTTACCTATCCACTGGGATCAAATTCACAGCTGAGATAATCAGTACCAGTATACACTGATTGGGTATCAAAAGGGCATCAACTGCATTGCTTAAGAGAACATCCACTGCATTAAGCAACTTCTGCACTGTGTCAGCAACACACCTGAAATCTACCACAGCCTTTGCATTCAGCAGATTCATCAATGTAAAGAAGTCTCGCCGCAATAAGTAGATTTTATTGACTCGTTCCTTCTCTTTGCGGTAGATGATTCTGAATTCCTTTAAAGATTCATTGAAATGCTTCAAGAACAGATCTTCCACACAAGTGCCACGCTTCTCGGATCTATAGGACAACTCCTCCGTTCCCACCAGGACATCCACGTAGAGCACTAACATATCATCTATTTCCTTGTTTTCAAGCATATCAAACAGCAGAGGGACCACATTCTCCTCGAGCAAAAGCTTCATAGCTTTTCAACCTTGAGACGAGCATAAAAGAGTCATTTCAAGCCATCCCATCAAACATCTTGAAAAAGGGTTTGCATACTACTCATGCAATTGTACAAGATATAGTTTAGAACAAATATATTACTGCATACGGAGATGGAAAGACATGTAAGTAGTGTAGTTACAAAACGAGAAGGAACATCTAGAAGTTTTCCACTTTAGAAGAACTCAAAGCTTAGAAGGCATCTAGACCCCACGTAATAGGACGATAACCACGGTGAAGATCACCTTTTACCACAGACTAATGAAGTTGACATAATGAAATTTTGAGTAGATCTTAGCTCAAAGTGAAATTTGGTTCCTGCACACATAAGTAGCTTGGGCGTACATGCAACCATCACTGGCAACAAAAGCCCCTATGCTTAAAAGATTTGTACCAAAATTGCAGTTCATAGAGATAAAGTTGAAATCAAATTTGTGGGTCTATATTTAGCCAG
This sequence comes from Vaccinium vitis-idaea, assembly GCA_963854785.1. Lineage (NCBI taxonomy): Eukaryota > Viridiplantae > Streptophyta > Magnoliopsida > Ericales > Ericaceae > Vaccinium > Vaccinium vitis-idaea. The sequence goes on from OY978220.1 coordinate 836,025, forward strand.
GCCAAAATATTTTTTAAAACACTGGTATTGTGAAGAGGCTATGATATAATTACCTGCTAAAAAGTGTAATGTACCACAACTCAAATTTTCTCATGAAAGTGTTGGTAGTGAACAGATGATATACATCATGGCTGTTGATAGAGGTTCTCAAAGTGAAGTTCAAAAGTTGCACCTTTGAATGTTTCTACTAGATCTCTTGCCCATGGAAATATTCATGCTAAACACATATGGCCTTCAGGAAAATAGCCAAGGTGTGAAACGTGACAAACCTTAAGTCGAACATGTCATTGACTGTTACTTTGAAGTTTGACCTAACAACAGCTAAACCACAACAGCTAAACTAAAAGGGCTCAGTTCAGTCTGAACTCTATCATTTTTATCAGTGTTCTAAAAGTCGGCCAATCCCCAACTAGGCGCTAGGTGGTGGTCCAATGCCTACATTAGGAAGCTGACTAGTGCCTAGTCCCAGCCTAGGGTGCTAGGCGGCCAACTAGTCGGCACCTAGGCCCTAGGCGCCCCTTTTTAGCCCAACTAGCACCTAGTGAGTTTTAGAACGTTGGTTTTTATATAGCTTACATCCTCCAAATTTGAATCAACCTGACGATGCTTGGCCAGAACTAACAAGCCTAGACATATCAAACAAAGGCCAAGACAGATAATTTACAGCCTAACGGCAGAAAAAACTTTGTTAGCTGGAATGAAAACAGAATGGAAGGGAAGGGAAGGCAGGAGTCATGAGGTCAACTACTTATTGGAAGAAAACATTCTAACGCGGTTCCCTCCATACCTCAAATTCTCCCTTTTCCTCTCCTTTCCTCTCTTTCCTGAATAGCAAAGGAAATCCTATTCGTCCCATTCCCATTTCTTCCATCCCTTCGTTCCAGCCATGCCACCCCACCAAGAAGACTATATGTCTGTAATTACTCGAATAATGCATATACACTACTCATTACTACACTTAAAGTCTTAAATACCTCGCAATTTGAGTTCACTGTGCCCATGGATCCCAAATCTTGTTCTGGACTGTGAAAATAAACGTTCAGTACACAATTCAGTATGTAATGCATTGATAGTCATTAAATTGGGAATATAAACATACAGGTGGCCGGATTGACTTGCTCATAACAAAATGACGCGATGCAGATTCAGATGGGTATACGATAAGTCTTCTTCCTGTGATGAAGCTGGCAATGTCCCTCAGCTGGAGCCTACATACAGCCATAAACTGGTCAGGCGATAGGCTGTTGAAAGCAATCACTTCATCCAGTTTCTCAAACAACTCAGGTTTGAAATATTTTCTTGCCTGCATAACATGTGAGCACAAAGAGCATCAGAATAATTGGTTAAAATTTTACATGTGCGCAGTTAGATAGACCCAAGATGTGCTCCTTGTGTCCGCAAACAAAAATTTTATTCTTACAATTACCTCCATCAAAAGGGAGACATAGCGACATCGATGTTTATGATCTGGTGGTTCATGATACAACTCGTCTTTCATGGGGCCCTCTCGAGAATTCCACACACATTTGCAGCCCCACGGAAGGAACTCGTAACCTACAACATTTGATGTCATGACAATCAATGTATTCGTGAAATACACAGTATTTCTTTGGCCATCTAATACTCTTCCATGACATAAAATTTCAATCAAAAGATCTATAACAGCAGGATGGGCCCTATCAACGTTGTCCAACAAGATAACACCAAAAGGTCTATTCTTCACAGCCTCGGTAAGCGATCTTCCAGCACCACATTCTTCGCCACTACTGGACCAGAAGAATAAAATGCTTAGGTAAATGTTACAAAATTACTAAAATCAGGGACAAGAAAAAAATTAATCAAGCAAAATGAAAATGAGCTGGCAGATGAAAACCTGGAAGGAGCACCAAAGAGGCGTGAGGCAGAATCTGATTCCCCATAATCTGACATGTCAAGTTCAATGAGGAATTTGTCATCATCGAAGAGTTGTTTGGCAAGAGCTTTTGCATGCTCCGTCCTTCCTTCACCAGAGCCACATAGGAAGAGAAATGAGCCGATAGGTCGAGTCCCAGACTTCTGCCTCGACAAGGCCTGGTTAATCAGAAAGCTAACATGATCTTGTCCAATTAAACTGTCAGCCAATCTTGATTCCAGGCCCCGCAACGGAGGTTCTGAGCCGCAAAGGAGCCAGGAAGCTGGAAACCCAGTCAAGGGGCTTGCTACCTGCACCAGCAGTCATCCCACCCAAACCAAAAAAAAAAATGTCATTAAGCAAGAAAATAATGCTCACATAGCATCTGATAACACCAGTCAAAACATCAAAAAATTACAAGTTATTACACTTCTGCAACTATACGTGGAGTAACAGCAATATTTTGTTTGTGATTCTTCTCTGTTGCTAGAAGAAGCTCAGTTATAAGAGAACTAAAACGCTGAGCCATCCCAAAAGTAGGTTTCATTTCAGTCTTCTTATCCGCTTCAACCTCGCGTATAAAAGAAACCAGCCCCTCGCGCACTTGTTCTAACATGTGTAGTTCTTCACCCCTCGTTTCACACCTCGTCCTCCACGTTACTATTGGTTTTGACTTTCTCATAAACCTATCCCACTTGTCCATTGAATCTTGATATTCCTTTTGTAACTGTAAGAAAAGAATTCCAAAACACATTAACTATGCATCAAGTCTTCTTAGTGGAAATCTACCAAAGTTGAAAGTAGACAAATGAATACTCACACGAGGAATCCAAAATCTTTTTCCAGTATCCTTCTCTTTCTTTATTTCCTCCAACTCAACAAGCACACGACACAACAAGTATTCATCCGTATCCAAAGCATTCTCCTCTGCATCTGTGTCGAGTTCGTGCCTCAATTGTCAAAACACACTTCTTCATTAGCAAATAAAACTGTGAAAAAACAGAAATGACAAAATAACAAACATTAGTGAAGCTCAGAGTGTATGAAAACAGCTTTCAGAACCTGTTTTCTGAGTTCATTTTAGGGAAACATAGAATTGCTTTGGTTGACGGTTCCCAAAAGATGGTTTTGCGAGAATTTCCACAAAATAAATCAATAACTAGAAAATTCAAAAGATATTTTCCAACATCGAAAATAATAAGGATTTTGGTCCTAACAAACATTCTCCAAAACTGCATATAGGTTAACTTGCACAAGAAATAGACAAAACTAACCATTGGAATGTCTCCTGGTAATGTCACAAGCTAGATCGAGAGCCTCCGAATGAATTTCAACACCATAAGCCATCTCCAGCTCAAACTTACCCTCAATCTCAAGCTGCCTCGAAATCTCAATAGTTTTTGGATCCATATCTACAAAACCCTAGGGCAATAATGTACAAAAATAAGTTAGCCTTCCAAAGACAGCAATCACATAATCTGAAATTTGTGGATACACATTGCATGCGAAGATTTTAGTTTTGTCATTGGGTATATGGAAATATACAGGCATTATCAGACTTACCTCTGCATAAACGACACAATGAATCCATGGCTATATATCGAGTCGAGGGCAAACACAAAGAAGCATCAACGACGAAACAGACAATCAAAATTTGAAAGTTAGTAAAAAAAATAATAATAATAATAGTAATAAAATAAAATAAATTCCTAGTTTACCGCTTAAACCCCAGTTACCGCGTTTGGATGAATCGATTTCTTCGTTGGGAACTTGGGATTGAGGGTGAGCACGAACCGAACTAATCCGGTTTGATAGTAAACTATCAAATCACTATTTATGTATTTATGTGTTATGAATTTAGAGAATTAAATCAACTTGTAAAATTCACCAAACCCGACAAATCCAAACAATAAAAATACTGTTCGATTTTGATAAATGATATAATGAAATATCATCTCTATAAACTAGTAGTTAAAAGAAACTCTTTCAATGAAAAATTTAACACACTTTCAAAACTTACTTTAGAACAAGTTATATTAAAATCACAAAAACATACAAACATCAACAACACAAGAAAAAAGTTACAGAAATGTGCACCTTTTTCGAGACCACAAGGGCACGTGGCTGCTGCGCTATTACGGCAAAACTCAATTGCAACTCTAGCTTGCTTGGAGACGGAGTTTGGGGAATTATATAAAGGTTAAAATGCTAACGAGGAGAGAGAGTACATTAATCTCGACCGTTGGATTTCAGAATGACAACGGGAATTTGCTCCGTGCCAACTGGAAACCCTCTTTGCAGATCATCATCATTTATATATCTGTGTCGAACTATTTATCACGAAACAGAACTACGCACATGTGGTCTTTCTGAACCATGGGCCGCAAATAGGCCTAGTTGAAAATACCCAGACGAGCCCAATCCAGTTCATCAGTATACCAAGGTACACTATTTCAGTCCACATCTTCTCAGTATTTGGAAGAGTCCATTGCCACTCGGTGTGATGTTAAAAAATTTTAACGAATTAGTACTTTGTTTTCTTATCTTCTTATTTATTTATTTATTTATTTCATGATTCTTCCGTTTACTTTATTGGTTCTACTACTTAAATGCTGCAAGAGGAAAATAAAGGGAAAAAAGTTGCTCCAAATAGATGTAATCATGTGAAGAACTACATTAATTTTTAAATAATAGATGATATTTTTCTGTCAAGTGAGAGTTGCATAAAGGAGGACAAAATAAAGAGAGATGTTATATACACAATCATCCAACCACAACTTAATCTCAGTCCATCACATACACGTGAGGCGCACACACAATTATGAGATAGGCCTCACGTGTATATGAGGTTTGTGTATTGAATTATGGTTGGACTAGCGGATGCCCGTGCCTGAAGGCACACTTGAACAATTAGCGTGCACCTTAAAAACATTAGAGTTGCATTAACCTTGAAGGAAATAACAATTAGATGTCAAAAAGATGTAATTTTGTGTCCACCTTAAAAACATTAGTGTTGCATTAATCTTGGAGGAAATAACAAACAATAAAAAAGGGCCTCAAACTCTAATTTCAAAAAAATCCAACAGAATCCAATATCATAGCGTTGAACCCGTGCTATGCACGGGCGAGATTAACTTGCACACACAATGTTTGTACATGACACAATATGTCGCAGGTGGACCCTAATCATACATGTTGAATGGAAAGCATGAGTAGGAAAAGGGGTACAAATTAGCTTAATTAAACCAAAAGGTGCTAAGAAGAAGAACAAAGCCAAAATATTTAGGCCCAAATTGACCGAACTAAGCCTCCAAACATTTGTCTTATACTCCAACTCAATACAAAATGCATTTGCAAATTTTTTGGGCTCTTAGTTACCAAATACCCTGAAACCAATATAAAAAACAAATCTGTTGGGATTCCACCCCGTGTGGGCCAGTTGGGCTTAGGCCCAGAGGGAGTGTATTAGGGTTTTTCTGTGTAACTCTATAAATACTCTGTGATGCCTAGGTTATGGAGGGTGGTAGCACAATGTAAAAGAGAGAGGCAGAGAGTGTGAGAGGGAGAGCCGGCTGTGGCTCTCCCGGAGAGAGAGATACACGAGAGAACTGGTGAGGATTTCATTATTGTGAGATTGAGTGTGAGTGTGTAACACAAGAACACGGATTTTCTCCGGATTATAGTGAAACCCCCCTCCCCGTGGATGTAGGTCCGATTTGGCCAAACCACGTATATTGTGTGTCGTGTTTATCTCTTGTTTTACTGCTTCTATTGCGTGTGGTGCGTTGTTGGAATCCTAACAACTGGTATCAGAGCTTGGGTTGAAGCACCGGAGAGTGCAGAGCAGTCGGATAATCACTCGGAAGCCTTTGGAGCACTGTTTGGAGTTCTGGTCGGATAAAATAATTGACGAAAATTATTTTTGATCAGTGGGTAACGTGCAGCTCTCAGAGACGATCGTAACGGTGTAAGGGCGGTCGGATTTGGTCACCGAAGGACGGAGCTCGAACAGTTTGAACAGCGGAGCGTGGAGGCGAGTGGCTGATCGGTTTGTGCTAGGACAAAATTTGATCAGATCAAAGTTTTGAGCACACCACCGTGTAGGGTTTTTCGAGACGAACTCAACGGTGGTCGGAACGTCGCTGGAAGTAGCCTCACGCGCCCTCACGCGCCGAAAAAAGGTTGGCGCGTGAGATCTAGTCTCATGGTGAGCTACACGCGCCGACAAAGGCGGCGGGAGCTAGGGCTGACGTCAGCCAGCGTTAGGGCTGACGTCATCAAGGTTCAGACAGTTCAGGGCAAGGGTTCACAAGGGTCAGACAAGTCGGGGTTCAGGGTCAAAAGAAGTCAAAGGGATCAGAGGTCAGGTCAAATGGGTCAAACCGGAGGTCAAAGGGTTCAGACCGGTTAAACCGGCGGTTCAGAGGATTGATCAGACCGGGTTCGGCCAGACCAGACCGGATTACGGTCCGGAAACAGACCAGGAGGAGTTTTTCGACCGGTTCAGTGGGTTTTACACCGGTTGTTGGCCGGTTCGGATCGGTTCCCGTCTCAGTTTTTCGTTCCGGATCCAACCATGCGCTCTGTTTTTTGTGAAGAGGCTCGGAAGCAGGTTTTGTTGCTGGATTTGAGTGTTTGGAGGCGTTTTGGGTTATGAAGAGGCTTGTTCTTAGCTAATTGGACGGTTCTGGATCCATTGGTGGGCTTGGTTTTGTGATTCAGGCCGGATTTTGCAGTCCTAGATACATCCGGAGAGATTGGGGAGGATCCGACGCGGTCAGATCAATCAGATGGGATGATGTTGAGTCGGAGGCAGACCATGGGAGATCCGATGGCAGTCCAGGGGTGCTAGGAAGGCCCCAGATGGAACATGGATGAACTGGGAGGCAGGATGAGACTCGGGAGAGCTTACGGAGAGTGGCGAGAAGACCAGGATCGTGGCAGGAGTGGCGGATAGGTGATAGATTAGTGACTAAATAGGCGAGCGGAGTTGGATAGCTACACACCAGGAGTATTGGACTGAGTTTGCAGAGATCGGAGGTTGACCGGAGCAATCGGGTGATTGCGGATTCGCGGCGTTTGAGCCGTGGTGATCAGTCGGAGAAGCTAGTGAGTAGGGATACATTCTCTCAAGTGTTGCATCTTTGTTGATGGGTGCGGATACACTTGTTTGGTAATGACACAGGCGCTTACTGGAGTGACAGGTCAGAGTTGGTCAACAGTGATCGGAGGCAGTCTGGTTCAATCGGGTTTGAAGACCTATCATCAGGATTTGCAGTTATGATTCGAGCTGCATTGGATTGGATGATGGGCCACCGTACAGGCTTGTTGGAGTGCAGTGACAGTTGGAGCTGATGTCAGGCATGGTCAAGCAGTATGGGTGTGGAGACGTGAGCAGAGATGACGACAGTTGCGGATGCACACAGGATAGGCGCGAGATTGTACCAAGGGGTCATAACCGGATGGTACTGGATGCGCTGGGAGTCGAATCAGGAGTGTGCAGGATGCTGGCCAGCAACGATGATGTGACTGGTTGTTCAGGATATGTTCACGGGAGCTCCGGACAAAGGGATTGAGATGGAGATCAGATGATGCATACTGGTATTCTCTTTCTTCTGTGTTTTTTGTGGCGGATTATCTTTCCAGTTATGAGCTCATGTTGATGTGGAGAGATGGAGTCACGGATTATGTCTTGTGATTGGGCATGAGCATTTGGGTTTTGGATGCCCGGATGCGAGCACTCTGGTTAGGGGGTGCAAGATTGTGATCAACCGCGGAAGATCTGGCATGCAGGGATACAGTCATTCGAGTAGTGTGCTTGGCTGCGGTGCGGATATGCTTGTTTGGGAATGACACAGGCGCTTGTCAGAGCGGTAGATCAGTTTGAGCCACGGAGATCTAGCAGGATTTGTTCACATCCCGGATTCATGAGAGGTGCATCCCGATTTTGGGGGTGCGGAGGTGCTCGGTGGGGGATGCAGTGTCAGAGAAAGAGTCAGCCTCATCGCAGATGGTGTGTGAGATCATTTGGAGGAGTGAGCCTCTGGTGTACGTAGATGGTAGCTGCATTATCTTGACAAGACAGGATGCTAGAGTGGCGGAGCGCGGCGATGAAGCTGCAGGCACTCGATGAGGGGGTGCGGGCACCCTAGTTGAGGGGGTGCAGGCGCTTCTGTTGGTAAGCGCATAGATGGACGCTTCTGTTGGAGAGCGTGGGCGCTTCTGTTGGTGAGCGCATACACTTCGAGTTTGAGGTGTGCAAGTGGAGGCATTCTTTTTTAGGGGATGCGGTACTCGGGATTTTTCTGATTGGCTGCGGAGTCTGGTTTTGCAAGGATACACTCTTTCGGGATTTGTGTACTCTGTTTGGTGGTGCATGGATGCTCGACTGGTTAATGACACAGGCGCTTGCAAGAGTTAGCTGATTGGAGGAGGCGACATGGGGGTGTTGCAGACGACTTTGCCCATACAGGATTAACATTGGGATATCCCATATTTTGGTCAATCCCATGTTTGGTTCCCAAAACTACATTTCGAGATTAATTTCAAGAAAAGATCTCAAGGTTGCCAAGAGAAAACAGATCTCAAGGTTGAACAGAGAGAAGATCATCACATCAAGAAAATATATATATATATCGAGAAGGGAAAAAAAAAACCATAAAAAGATCTACAATGGCAGCAAAGGCAATCTTCATACTTATGAACCCAAATTTTCAATTCCTCAACAGATTGTCCGAATCTTATCTAAAAGAACCCAGAAACCCATTTTCACTACATTTCGGGTGAAATCACTGTGAAGGAGCCAACAACACTCGAGGTCTTCAATAAGAAACCCATCTCTATGAAACAAACAAGAAATCTGAAGAAAAAAAAAAGGGGTTACAAACGAAACAGATTTGGAAAAAAATTTCAACGAAGTTCAACATGAAATGGGTTTGCTCGGAATAACAAAATCCAGACAAAGTTCAACATGAATTCACTACTTCGATTGCAGCCCGTACTAACGAAATGGGTTTGCTCGGAAAACCTAAAATCGTGAATGGAGAGAATGACGAACTCAATCTTCCATAGCTTGTTGAGAGAGAGAGAGAGAGAGAGAGAGAGAGAGAGAGAGAGAGAGAGAGAGAGAGAGAGAGAGAGAGAGAGAGAGAGAGAGAGTAGGCGTGAAAGGAAGAAGAAGAATAAGAAGAATGAAACAATCTGTACAAGGGTTTTATTTCCATGGCAATTTTGTAATTATTGAACTCAACTCCTTCCGTGTTTTTTTATCCGGGACTGTTTAGTCCCACACCCCCCAGGTATTACACAATCCCATACGTATTGGACTAAAACTGTCCTGGGATTGTTAATCCCATGCGATTTTTCAGGAACCAAACGAGGGATTGTGCGGGATTAGTTACAAATAGTCCAATCCCAGGTACCTAATACCCGAATCAAACGAGGCCTAAGTGTTTTTCTCTCTCATACATGGTCTAACAAGAGTCAAGCCCCGCCAACTGCAGGACTAACGTGGATAGCCCTTTGTCCGTCTAGTATTTAGGTGACAGTTTGTCCTTCCGGACATTAGCTATGGCTCGAACCAAATAATCCACAGCGAGTCCTCTATTGTCACGTGCCAAGGGGTTGCTACGATGTTTGCCCTATTCCACCCTTTTTCTTAGGGGTGCTCATGGTCCGTATTGACATGAATCCAATCCTAATCCGCGAGTCACGGTTTTTTGAAAATAAAATCCGTGATCGATCCAAAAGTCTCACAGTTCGGTTCCAATTCGATCCGTGAGTCACGGATCGGATCCGGATTTGTCCACGGATTTTCAACTTATTCTAAAAAAAAAAAATCGTCAACTCATTTAAAGTACCCAAACTTAACGTTGAAACAAATACTTTAGTAGTAAAATTGTGGGCAGCAAAGACAGTTCATCATCCAATTCACAAACAAAGGCAATTTAGTTTAGTTACATAGTGGAATACAAATACTTCAGTAGTACATCAAAATCCAATACAAAAAAAAAAAACAAGTACGGATAGACTTTTATATAACAGTTCACCCCCTAGATTTTATAGGAGATAACAGTATAACTCTTCATATTAAAATATCAAATTGGCAATATTTATAAAAGTGGTAAAATTAAAAATCTATACATATATATTTATTTTTCAAAAGAAGTTATATATAATAAAAATCTCACGGTCTAGATCGGTTAATCCACGGTTTCAAAATCAAAATCTGTGTCCGGACAGGGAGTCACGGTTTTTTGTTTTTTGAATCCGTATCTAGACTATTAATCCACGGTTAAAATCCAAAACGTACGGATCGGTTCGGTCCTGACCGGGTTCACGGTTTACCCTTTTTTTCAACAGCCCTACTTTTTCTCGTTAACCAAAAATAAAATTACCTGTACATAGGAGTATATTACTGGTTCCGGAAAAAAAAAAACCTGTAATTATTTCCGGGTTTTTCTCTCTCCGCAATTCACTTCCCCTATTGGAATTGTTGAGAGACGACCCAACGACACCAATTAGGAGCGGACTCTCTTTTACTTCCTCCCCATATCCGTGTAAAACCCTAACACCAATCAATCGATCCCCCCCTCTGAGACTCTCTCTCTCTCTCTCTCTCTCTCTCTCTCTCTACAATCCAACTCTCTCTCTCTCTCTCTCTCTTGTTCCTCGATCTCCATCGACCAAACCCTATTCTAATCACTCCAATAGACATTCGAATCCATCCATTTCTATCTTTGTGTCTGTATTTCGGGGGCATTCGTGGATACTTCTCTGAAATTTCTAGGGTTTTTGTGAAAACGGTGCAAGGCTGGCGGGTGTCGAGGTAAAGTAATGGCGGATCCGCCGTCAGGTATAATATCGAAACCGTTTAGATTCGGATCGTTGTTGTTCCTTTGTTCACTGTTTGTAAAGTTTTTGGAAGAGAGAGAGCGGGAAGCATGCTGAGCGTGCTGCGAGTGCACCTTCCGTCCGACATTCCGATTGTAGGCTGCGAACTCACGCCCTACGTGCTCTTGCGACGTCCCGATAAGACGGTTACAACCGAGGATGTACCCGAATCGGCTCCCCTCGATGGACACTTCTTGAGATACAAGTGGTCAGCAACTTTTTTTACTTCTCTTTTGGTTTTTGCTTTGATTTATTGCAATTGATTGTTTTTCTGAGTTTGCGTTATTTGTTTTTTTATTAGTTTGAGTTGATTCGTTTCAATCTAAGTTACATAATGTGCGTAAGTGGGAGCGCGAAAGCCGTCTTTTGAAAACATTGCAAACTACTAAAATTTGTGAGAGCAGAGGATTGAGAGCGCAAGTGCAGAGCGAGAATTGAGTGTGGGAGCGAGGGGTCTACTACTGAAGGGATTATCGTATGTAGATTGGATGTTTGAGAAGTTACCGGCTGTAAGGTGGGTAAATTTGAGGTTTATAGTTGGATATCTGGATTTAGAACTTATTTTGTTACGGATTTGCTTAAGTGAGTCCCCGGGAATCTGGTACTTGAAATGAGGAGTTGTTATTGGACTTAAAGTCTTGAGAGGTTTCGGATGATGCATGGAAGATGCAATTCTGCAGAAATCCAGCAAAGGGCAGATTATTGACATGAAGTTAAGGTTTAAAAGCCACGTTTATTTGTCAATTTTCCTCCCAAAATGAAGATTATTATAGTAGTCAGTAGTGTTAATCAGGCATGCCAAAGTCCTAATTATTATGCGACGTGCTGTCAAATTTCGTTGTCCTTTTAATCGTGGCATTAGTACTTATTGAGAAAGTTTAAAATTATCCTTTGATTTTGTGCACAACGCACTTAGCTGCGAAAGGCGCACTGAGGCGAGAGAGTCTGCTGGGGTCTAGGTGAGAGGCAAGGTGAAGGCCTTTCCAAAAGGAGGCGAACCTAAGCGAGAAGAATAGCAAAAATAGCATACAGTAATATTTCAAATAATACACTTCCCAATGAATTTTAGGAAGTGTACCATCCAAAAGATCCAAAAAAGGGATCCACCAAAAGTCAGATAGTCAAGAATTCTCGCATAGAAAAGAACTAAAACGTCAAAATCAACAAAACACAGCCATCCAACATTTGAGAGAGAGGTTCGATCGCAAAGGGGAAGAGAGAGTTCAATTACCTATTTGCTGCTGTAGTTCTGTTCGAGAGAGGAGGGAACTGACGACTGAATCACTTAAGGTGACAACGTTAACCTATATCTTACGGCTGTGATTGAGTTTAAAAGAGTGAGCCTTTTGTCGCTTTGTCGGGAAAGATTGTCGAGTCGTCAACTGATGACTGAATCACTAAAGGTGACAACATTGATGTATATCTTACAGCTGTGGTTGAATTTAGAAAGTGGTGACCCTTTTTTCGCCTCATCGCCTTTCTTGCCTCTCACGACTTTCTCCCCTAGGCAGAGTTTTATTCAAGTCGCCTTGCCTCCCATCAGTCAAGGCGACAAGCCGACAACCTATTGCCTTGGCGCCTCTCACCTAGGCAATTGCCTTTCCTCGCCATTGACAAATGACAACTATGGGGGCCATCAGAATATAGACGAGTTAGACTTGTTAGGGCCCATCAAGTTTGTCCTCACCGTGAAATCCAAGTATACATTGTTCTTCTATGTTCTTGAATCTGCAGTCCGAAAGTTTTGAGTTGTGAGACCTTGTTGTCCCATATAGTTCTGGACCTGTGGTTGACTATGCATCAATTACAATCTAGATTTCATGAAACTGGTTATGTTTTTTCCTATGTGATTTCAAGTTTCTATAGAGAACAAAAAGTTTCTGCAGGAAGAGAAATTAAGAACCCCTGGAATAACTTATTAATAATAAGACATGCAAGAGTCCTAAATGTTGTTGGCACCATTCAAATTATCATGTATCATGACTTTGTGAGCATCCATTTGTGGTACAAGTCATGGCATTATTTCGCTTTGAGGAAGAAGTTATTGCATCATTGTCTGTTTTCTGTAGCTAACAATCTTAGATGCATTTTGGTTCTGATTCTTAATGGGAAAACAAGAGAGAAAGGTTGGACTTTGTACTAAATCCCAACAGAATTTGGCCTCGTTATGAAATTCATCCTTCTGCTATGCTTTTAATTCTGCAGTCCAATATGCTTTGAGACGATGTCGTCCCATATAGCTCTGGAGCTTTGGTTTAGTATCCATGATAATAACCGCTACCAGTTGCTGGTAGCCTTACACGTTATATCAGTTTTATTCTAGATTTTCAGAAGCAGCTTAGATTAGTGGATAAGTTTCTACATTATTACCTAAATAGTATGGACTTGTCACCTTGCATCGCTCCATACATGCTAAATTACGTGTCCAAATATTTGTTCTTATATTTATTTGGACAAGTTTTGCACAGTAGGACGCTTCTGATCCGAAAGCATCATTAAATAGTTACTGGAGGCTCCAAATTTCCATTGATGCGTGGTACACGGATATTATCTAATGACGGTCGTTTTTCTTTTTCTCGTCATAGACCATAGTAGTACAATTTGTGTTGATCCCTAATTCGGTAGGTGTAATATTTTTCTGTGTGCTATGGACTTACAATACAAGATTGAGAAATATGTTTCCTTTTCAACGTGTGTCCAGCATATCTGTGTCCTAATTTGGAAAACAACGTGTCCCCATGTCCTTGTCATTTTGTGTCGTGTACTTGTCCCACTTCCTTAGTCTTAGACAAATACTTCCTATACATTTCAGTTTGTTGGCTTAAAGAAACTACAACCCAGCAAAGAATTATTTTGCCAAAGATGATTAATACTTCAACTGTGCCAATAGGATCCCATATCTTTGTGTGACAATAGCACTTTGCCTGAACTATGCTAGAAAAGTGCGGTTCCACCTATCAATGGTTGTGGGGGTAGGCTGCGAGGGACAGTCTTGTGAAGGGAAACCTTCCTGCACGGTTCTGCTTTCACATGCTCTTTAACTTTCCCTGATTAATCATGGGTGCTCAGGAGGCTCCAGGGAAACTGGTCTAATTTGTTCTTAATGGGCACAAAAGCAAGCTCTACGCTTCAGTGGGGATGTTTTCCAATGCCAGCTTGGAATGTTAGTGTGCCAATCCACCTTCGCAGAAAACTTTTGATTGATATGTAGCTTTGAAATCACTTTTTATGCTTCATTGGCTGGGGTTATTGCTATGCCAATACTTATTCATCTATTCAGCAGGACAGGTTTTAGAGTTCAACCAAGTATCTCATTGCTTTGTTCTGCATCGTTTCCTTTTACCCTTTCGATTAAATCTTGGCAGTGCTATGTTTGAAGCACTGTGGAACTGCAGAGCTCATCAGTCTAGCATTTCCCTTTTGACTCTCTACATTTTCCTTTCTATCTCTCTAGTATTTCCTTTCTATCTCTCTAGCATTTCCTTTCTATCTCCCTACCATATCCTTTATATCTCCCTACTATTTCCTTCCTTCATGTTCTGAACGTCTTGTGTCAAGAAGAGCAGAGACTATCTCATTACAACTGATCATACTTAGGCTTTGTATACTAGTAAATTGGTATATCCGAAGGCATTTATGAGTTAATAAGAGGGTCGATTGATTAGGTTAATTATGTGCTTAGCCTTACAGACCCTTTTCCCATTGGAGCATTAGCGCTAGCAGCCTATGACAAAAGGCTCGCATAAGCGTAATAGCAAGAAGAATTATTTGTAGCCTGCCTATCTAGAAGCTTCAGTGTAGAAAGACCGAGTAGTGTAACTGGTTGTCAATTTCTATAAATTACTTTCTTTTCTTTGTAGTAGGATTATTGGTTGCTTTGGTTAAGCTATTAATGGAGGAAAACTTGTCTAATCAGGAGTTCAGGATTATGATTGCTTAGTACCTCACTAGCTACTAATTATTTGTGAACTAATTTACTGCCTTTTGTTGCTATGAATAGCATCAGTTTGTGTAAGTGGGGTTGAAAGTGGGCTATGTCAGTTGTGGTGGATTTATTATTAGAAAAAATGTGATGGATGTTTGATACTAAAAAGGCGAAGGGGATTACAATTGTAGATAAGAGCTCTATCACGGTTAGAGTTCATCAATCTTTTCCTCATATGTTCGTATCTAATAGAAAAAAATGGAAAAAATTAGTTTTATTTTCTTGATTGATTGTATTTCATCAGGGGAGGAATGGTAGTTGGATTTGGTTGAATCTGGCAAACTGACTAAATGGTTTCTGATTATGCCATATACTATGTCTATTTTCCCTAAATGTTTTCAGGTTTGGTTTTCTGGAGTTTTACCCAATTAATATTTGCCGGGCTTGTTTTTCAGGTATCGTATTCAAAGTGATAAGAAAGTTGCTATCTGTAGTATTCATCCATCTGAGCAAGCCACATTGCAGTGCCTAGGATGTGTTAAGGCCAAAATACCTGTTGCCAAAAGTTACCATTGCTCTACTAAATGTTTTTCCGATGCCTGGCAGCATCATCGTGTTCTGCATGAGCGTGCTGCTAGTGCTGTAAATGAAAATGGAGCCGAGGAGGATGAATTATTTGGGCGATTCAACAGCACAGGATCTGGAGTGGTTAATACAAGCTTACCTGCTTTGCAGTCAAACCCTAGCTTATCAAATGGTGCCGCACCTGTATATCCTGCGGCAGTTGCACAAAGAAGCGGGGGTGAAACATGGTTTGAAGTTGGACGCTCGAAGACTTACACACCAACAGCTGATGATATTGGCCATGTTCTTAAGTTGGAGTGTTTTGTGGTAGATGTGGAAACTAAACTAGCCGTGGGACTCTCTAACACAGTTTTAACTTCCCGTGTCATTCCTGCTCCATCCCCTTGTCCCCGGCGGTTGGTCCCTGTCAATGGACTTGATGCGATGGGGCATTTGGATTCAGACGGTCATATTACAACTGCAGGAAATTTTACTGTGCTCTCGTACAACATCTTGTCTGATGCGTACGCTACGAGTGAATCATATAGTTATTGCCCTTCTTGGGCTCTTTCATGGCCTTATCGCAGGCAGAATCTATTACGGGAGATTGTCGGTTATCGCGCTGACATTGTTTGTCTTCAAGAGGTCCGTAATACACTTTAGAGTTGCTTTTATCAAGTGTAACAATGATGTATTTTGCACGGTAATGAGCACAAAAATTGATTTGGGTCTTTAGGCCTGGCCTCTCTGAAGCCTTTCGGCTTTGATTTGGGGGCATGGTTCTGTAGCAAAACGTCCATGTAGCTCCTTGGTTCTTGGAGGTTTAGGGGGCCACTGTCTCAGTGGTATTCTGAGAGCAACAACTTTGAGCATATTGCCAAAGGTTAGGTCTGTCTATAATCATCCCCCGCCCATACCCTCAATGATAGGGGACTAGATGGGTTTTGTTATGTTGTTGTTGTAACAATGATGTGTTTTGCGGTTTTTGGAGAGTTCTTGATGTGGGTTGAAATAAAAATGATGGATGTCGTGGACGCTGTGTATTAGTAAATGAGAACCAGCGTTATATTTAGTGAGAAAGACTTGGTTCAGTGGGTCAAAGACATGGAAACTTATGATGGGAATTTTTGGTGCTTTATTTGTGAATGCGTATTTTACCATAGAATTCCGAATATCATTAAGCATTGTTTAATATGTTGAGATTCTATGAGGGGAGTTTATGTCATTGCTCTCATGTCTGATCGCATGGTACTTTTGACCTCAGATCTGCAGAGACCGAGTCTTGAGTAGACAGGAGTTAGCTGTCAAGTAATTTATAACTTTTGGATGATCTTGTAAACATTGCCTAATCAGGGTTCTAGTTTCTTCCTTTCAGGTTCAAAGTGACCACTTTGAGGAATTTTTCGGCCCCGAACTGGACAAGCATGGTTATCAAGCTCTTTTTAAAAGAAAAACAGCGGAGGTTGGTTGATGGACTTTCCCCTTATGGTTCTAGCCTGAAAGTAAAAATATGTGTAATGTATGTCATCGTTGTTTTGCAGGTTTTCAATGGAAATAGTAATACTATTGATGGTTGTGCAACCTTTTTCCGGAGAGATAGGTTTTCACATGTCAAAAAATACGAGGTTGGAAACTCTTCTTGTGTGGATTTCTGTTTTCTGCATGTTTATGACTTTCCTTGCTCAGAAATTTAATGAATACATACATGTTCACAGGTTGAGTTTAACAAAGCTGCACAGTCGTTAACTGATGCATTGGTTCCTAGTGTTCAGAAGAAAACTGCACTCAGTCGATTAGTAAAGGTGACAAAATTGCATCAGAGTTTGTTTTGGGCTTATCCCGGTAACTTGGCTTTTTTTGTTAGCACGTTAGCGCTTATGACAACTTATTTTCTTCCATAGGATAATGTTGCGCTGATCGTGGTTCTAGAAGCAAAATTTATTAACCAGGTGATTGATAACCCTGGGAAGCGCCAGCTTGTTTGTGTGGTAAGAAATCTTTTCATCTCTGTTTGCTGTTCTTATTCATTACTATTGCTGCTGCTGATTGAGTACCTACTTGTTCTGGTTTTGTATTGGTTGCATATTTTTTTTATTTGCACTCTCTATTAACTGTATGGGTGGCAATGTCAAGCTAACGTACCGCGCTGAGCATGATGACACCGAGGTGGCCTTGTTGCACTGACATGATTTGTCCCTGAATAAAAGGATTTTAGCCTTGTAAGGATAAAGTAAGACATTGAACAAATTAAATAGATTTTGCACTGGTTGTGCATCTTATTTTGATGACCACCATTTAAATATGGATTAATCTTGGAGAAATGTCGATTTTGTTTTCATGGTTCGCTCTTTTTAATTGACTTTTAAATTCCAGCCCCCTCTAATGACGAAGAGAAGCTAGAGGTTTGGGTCTCTTCTAGTTTTGTGCATTGAATGTCCTCTGCAGTGCAGCCTTTCTACTGGTTGTCCTGGTAATTGGTCCTTATCCATGGCAATTGTGGACTCTTGGCTCATGCATTTCGCTTGACATTGGGCATCTGACACGTGTACCTATATTCTTGGGAACACGGAGGATTACTTTGAAATGAGAATGTGTTTCGATACTCATGACTTGGGAGGTGGGTCTTAGTTGCATGAAGCGGGAACGGGAGGCGAGCGCGGGACTGGGGTATGTAGAAGATCGTAAGATGCGAGCGCCAAAAGGAGCGTGTATATAATTGGTTTATTATAGAGTGAGAAAAGAAGGCTCAATATAGTTTCTACATCAAATTTCTTGACTCAACACATAGATAAGTCAAATACGAGATGAGAATCCTAAATCTCTCTTACTTCTTTTCTCTTTTTCTTCTTCCTTGCATTTGTTTGCCAAGAGATGTCCGAATTTCTTTCTTGAGAATAGCATGGAAGCTCCCATCCTAGTTAGGAGTGAGACTGGAGCCCCTACTCGGGAGCAACAATTCGAGCTCCAGACTTGGGAGTGCACCCATTTTGGAAGCTCCCTGCAGCTAGGGCAGGGCTAGCTAAAAGGGAAAATCTTTTGAAGGAAGGTCATGGACTTATGGATTTGCCTTGGATTTTATGTTCATTACCTAACTTCTAAGTTCTAGCATATAATTTTTTTGTACGAGATATAATCTGCCATGGCTAGCAAACCCTTAGGTTTACTGTGCCAAAAAAAAAACCTTTGGTTCGAGTTTCTGATTGTTATTTTGTATCAAGGTACTGTCTCCTGAAAAAGGCCCCTGCATTTGTCTATTATGTTTCTAGGGTTCGTTTCCCTACTGTTCTTTTCTTTTCTTGGCGTGTCAGTGCCTTCGCCTTTGCTTTTTTGCTTGGGTGTTTTTGGACCAGATTATGACCTATTTTTGTGGTTTGGAGCACAGGCAAATACACATGTGAACGTTCACCAAGATTTGAAGGATGTCAAGCTCTGGCAGGTTCTCCTCCAAACCTCATTTTCCTTTATATGCTTTCCTTTCTATTACTGAGTTCCCATTTTGCTTTAGTTTGATATGCATTCATTTATGTACCCAATTGACAAGACATCTTATTTTGCTTGTGTTTTGTTAAAGGTTCATACTCTCTTGAAAGGATTGGAAAAAATAGCTGCCAGTGCAAATATTCCAATGTTAGTGTGTGGGGATTTTAATGCCGTTCCTGGAAGGTCTGTTTGTTGTTCTTGTATGATTCAATATCATATGGTTGACATCTCAAAGTTTTTTCAGAAAGTCTTCTAAAGTTAGCTGTGGTATATTTTGAGTATTGAAGGTATCGTTTAACTTTATTGCAGTGCTCCTCATTCGCTACTTGCAATGGGGAAGGTTGATCCTATGCATCCTGATTTAGTGGTAGATCCTCTTGGAATCTTGCGCCCTCTCAGCAAACTAGCACATCAACTACCATTGGTAACTTATCTTTTGATAGAAATCTATATCAGTTATTTAAGAACTTGATCTGTAGGCTGTTCCAAAAAAAAAAGAAAAGAACTTGCTCTGTAGGTGTAATTCTTCATTGTCATACGTTTTGTTTGCTGTGGGAGGGGGTGGTGTTGAGGAACATGTTTTGGATTTTTATGGCTAAGCTGGTTGCTGCATATTACTTTAACAGGTGAGCGCATATTCTTCCTTTGCAAGAATGGGGGTTGGTCTTGGCTCAGAGCAACATAGAAGGAGAATGGATCCTTCTACAAATGAACCCCTGTTTACAAACTGCACCAGGGATTTCATCGGTACTCTTGATTACATATTTTATTCAGGTATACTCGCAGCATTTTTTTTCCCTTGTTATTCCTTTGATACATTTGTACTTCTTTTGACTGGCATTTTTTGAAGCCGTATAAGAAATTGCATCGAACCTTCTGTTGCTGGATTTGATCTCATAGAGTCAATAGTATCAGGAAGTATGACATTTGAGTGATTCAATGTTTCATTTCAGCCGACTCTTTAACTGTGGAATCCTTACTGGAGCTCTTGGACGAGGATAGCTTGAGGAAAGACACCGCCCTTCCTTCTCCAGAATGGTCTTCAGACCACATAGCTCTGTTAGCTGAATTTCGCTGCATGCCTAGAACTAGACGCTAACAAAACTTGGTAGGCCAATTCCTTTGATTTTTAATTTCATCTTCTTTGTCCATGTGGGTGTATGGTTCTGTTAGCGGGGTGACATGGCTGTAATGTGCTCATTTGGTTAAAACTTGTGATATTGAATGTGTCATAAAGTAGGAATGTAGGATAATAGAAGAAACTTAAATGATATGACCATTTACATTCTCTAATTTTGCTAGTGTTTTTGTTTTGTCGACACTGTCTTTATCTTTTTGTGAAACGTTAGAGTAGCATTGTTTTGCTCTCTCTAAATAAACTGTAGTATGCAGGGCAAGTACTTGGTCATTGGATACAGATGGTAATTGTGGCCGGAAGTTTGCCTTTGAAAGTTTAGGCCAGATACAAAACTGATAGAGAGCTTCTTTTATTTTCTTTTTCTTGATGAGTCCTAATACATATTTTCAGCTGAGTTTGCATCTGCTTTGTTATTTAACTGCATATGGCATGCAACATGCTCTTTTGTAATAGAAGTTGTTCTTGAGTATGCGCGAATGCTATTCCATCTTTATGTATATATAGATCTAGGAAGAGTGCCTTTTTTTCTTTTTCTTTTTGCCAACAATGATGTTGAAAGATTTGTGTTTGTTTAAATTGTGCGAATGCGAGACCATTCATTTTATTACTTGAACCATCCTATTCTCTCTCTTTCTCAAATGTTTAAATTTAATTCGTTGTGTCTGATGAGGCCGTTTGGTCTGCTCTGATTTCAGTGAGTACTATAAAATGGAGATTAACCTTGGTTTCTTAAATTGCTAAATGTTGGCTGAGTTGGAGTAGTTTCTTTTATTGTTGTCTTGGTAACAAGAAGTACTTTAGCAGGAAATAATTCTCTGATTTGTTTGGTGACCCAACTAATGTCTTGATGCTGGTATAGATATGCATGTGTATGGAGAGATGTGGTTTGAGGGGTGGAGGGTGTTCAGGTCTTTTACCAAGTTGATAATTCATGGCATGCGATTACTGTGTTTAAACCATTGCGAGATGTCTTTGTTTCTAACCGTCAACTTGTGTTGATTGCAGATCAGGTCTGAAGCGAGTCCTGGGTATAGAAGTGTAGAGAATCAACGGAGAAAGAATTGTAAGAATGGTAGATCATATGCTCTTTATGTTCTTTACTAGGTATCTCCCAGCGGGATCCTTGCTATGATCTGCTTTGTACTATGCTCTACTTTTGTCTCATAGAAAAGTTATGGTTACGTTTTCATTTGAGCCATTGCATTTTTTTTACGCTTCCCGTAGAATACATCGAGCAATATCTTCTGATGCAATATAGAAATAGCTGTGCTGTAATTTTGATTAAAAAATGTGCTGTGAAGCCAGGTAGATGGGGTTTTTCTTTTGTCCATCTTTTTCTGTTACAGGTGTCTTTGGACTAACTTGTTTCGAGAAGCAAGAGAATGGGATTTGGATAAACAGAACATAACAGCCAACCATGAGAAATGCTGAAATGGGGATTTTATTCATTTACCTGTTTGGCTTTAAGTTTTTGGACCATTTCCCCCAAAATATAATGTTACCTTTTTTTGTGTCCAGGAATTCTAGTACTAATTGATTTTGAGCAAAATGCTTATAAAGGTGAAAGGGGAAGAGTTAGACATAGAAGACAAAATGAATTAGCTAGGACCAAATTCCTGTGCTTGTGTATCAGTATGGATTTCTATGTCGTGATTAATTTTTATTTGCTTTTTGCTACAAAATTAAAAAGAAAAAGAAAAGAAAAAGGAAGGGCACTTCTTGATGCCAAATGCGAATCAAACCATTAAAACTAAATGCATTTCTTGATTATTTTCTATCGGCCAATGATACTTCATTTTGTCCCTTCCATTTTTATTCTCAGTCAATAGTAGGAGTATTTAAGTGTTAAACCCTTTTAACTACTGAGATTCATTTGCAATGTGGCCTCAGAGTATTATTGTTCTGAGTTAATACGACAATTTTCCATATTAGTCCATCAACTATTTAATCGCCTTCAAAGTGGCCCAAAGTGACATGCTCGATTAGTTTTGATGAAATTGCCATGTGATGCCACGAGGTGCAATATGATTTTGTAAATATCCATAGTTATAAAATCCAAGTGAGCTTAAACTGTCTTGAATTGTTAGATATTTGGAGTTCTAAAAAAGAAACAAAAGAGGAAAAACTAATATGCTCCACTTCCAATCACAACTCAACCATTTAGACGTATCATCTTCTTCTTGTCCATCTCTTAGCAGAATCTGTATACATTTTAGAAGAACTCATGATCTTTCATGCCCCCTCCGTTCCTCAAAATGAATAATGTATTTCATTTTGGGTTGTTCCTAAATAAGTGTGATGTTGAAAAATTAGTGGGTAAAAGTTGATACATTTCCTATTTTTTTCCTTAAAAGAAGATTCCTTTTTGAAAAGTTATTGAGTAAAATTTAATGATCATGTCTCCATCAAGGGCAATAATGGAAAATGAATGTAAAAGTTGATTTGAAATGTGTAATGATGATACTTTATTAATAAGTTGGAATTACGAAACCACACATTTAAAAAGGAACGAAGGCAGTATCTTTTCACCCAACCACAACTGAGCAAAAATCATATTCTACCGTTACCTATAAGCACCATTATAACCAGGCCATCGCACTTAGCCACCTTTTGCCGCCAACAACTTTTATGACCTAGTCCTTGCTAGAGCCCTCCCACCCCAACAGTGAAAGTCAAAATACTAAACTAATGTACCTGTCTAGATCAAATAAGATCAAACTTTATACCCAACTTTAATTTCAATAATAGTTGCCTATATATCCAGATCAAATAAGACCAACTTTAATTTCGGATTGTTTTTTGTTGACACTTGACATGCAGGTCCCAGGAAGAGGTCATCGGCACCATTGGGAAGTAACAGGTCAAAGAAGGGTTTGGGCTCCGTGTGGTCTAAGTGGAAGAAATTGAGAGAGAGGATGTAGGGGAATGAGTTCATGTCTAGTGTCATTTTGCCACATATAGTATTCTGTTAATATTTGGAAAAAATCATTCACTGGGGTGAACTGATCAGAGTAATCTAATACTCAAAGGGCTTATTTGTGAAAGATAGTTATTTTGAGGGTTGAAGTAGGACAAGATGTAATGTTTTGAGGAGGCAAAAAGGGAATTATTAGTATGTACGTGTCACATCAAAAGAAATTTTATATGTATATGTCTTCATCAATATTAAATAATCAAAAGTTTCAAAGCAGTTGAATAAGTTTTGGAAGGATTGCCCTCGTTTATGGTTAACCCCATTAAAGAAATGAAGTCTCAAGTGTATTGTTGGACTAAAAATCTAACTTGTCATTTTAAGTCTGGAAAATTAAAGAAGGCGCCAGTGATGGAGTATACATGCATGCATACAAGCTTTATTAATTGAAAGTTACATGCTCCACCCTTTCAGCATCGTATGGATCGACGAGTGAGTGGTGGGCGCATATAGATATAGTTATTATGTACTATATGGAGAGAGAGAGAGAGAGAGAGAGAGAGAGAGAGAGAGAGAGAGAGTCTTAATTTCTACATTATCTGAATTCTGAAGGACCTTCAAAGTTCAAATTCGTGTCTTGGGGGGCTATTGACTTTCTTTTGTCCCATTCTTTCAAGAACAAAAGTAGGTTAACCTCACTATAATTAACACGTTTCATTCGATAGCTATTTTGTAACTTCCATTCTTTAAAAATTCAGAAATATACTCCCTCGGTCCCCAAATAGAAGTAGAGTACTCAATTTTAAGTTGTCCCTTAATAAGTAGTTTATTTTGAAATAAATATTATTTTGTCTTTTTGAAAAGTTATTAGAGCAACAGCAGCAGCTAGTGTAAAATAGCTATTTGGGCAAAATAGACAAGAGAATGAAGAAAATGGGTGCTGCAGCAGCTTGTTTATTACCCTAGCTATTCTACATTTTCTCTATATTTGCTACAGTGCTTGTCTATTTTTAGACAAACACTGTTCACCAGCAACTGATTTGTTTATTATTTTCTCTCTCTCTCTCTCTCTCTCTCTCTCTCTCTCTCTCTCTCTCTCTCTCTCTCCCTACCGTTGAAGACGAGCACAGTGCTAGGCGATGGAGGTTCCAATCGGTGAAGAACGATGAACAACGGCAGCCACAGATTTTGATCGACGGCGAAGGCGAACATCGACGGCAACCGCGGAGGAGGTAGCGTTGGTTGAACAGATCTGAAGTTGTTTGTACTGAAATCGATGGCGACCGCGGCGATCACGAAATCTTTGGTTATACTGCGACGACGGAGGAGGTAGCGACGGCGACCGCGGAGGAGGTGGCGGCGGCGACCGCGGAGGAGGTGGCGACGGCGTGAGAGGCTCGCCGGATCTGGGATTCGAACGACGGCGACGGCGATGGGTATGGAGGCGACAGCCGATCTGTGCATATACATACATATATCTCTGTATATATATATGGAAGCTGATCTACTAAGGACTCCCTCAAACAAAAATTCCGTGCGGACCTCACCATTTTTCGACTTTCCGGATCAAATTTTGACGATCCGAACCGCTCAATGTTTTTAAAATGCATTTTCCAAGGTCCACGCGGAAAATCTTCAAAAAAAAATACCCGGAAGGGCTTGATCGGATCAGTTTTTGTTAAAAACGCTCTTAAAAATGCATTTTAAAAACATTGAGCGGTTCGGATAGTCAAAATTTGATCCGGAATGGTGAGGTCCGCACGGAATTATCCTAAGGGAGTCCTCAATAGATCATTATCCTATATATATATCTCTGTCTATATATATATATATATAGGATCATGATCTATTGAGGACTCCCTCAAACAAGAATTTGGTGCGGACCTCACCATTTTTCGACTTTCCGGATCAAATTTTGACGATCCGAACCGCTCAATGTTTTTAAAATGCATTTTCCAAGGTCCACGCGGAAAATCTTCAAAAAAAAATACCCGGAAGGGCTTGATCGGATCAGTTTTTGTCAAAAACGCTATATAGCGTTTTTGACAAAAACTGATCCGATCAAGCCCTTCCGGGTATTTTTTTTTGAAGATTTTCCGCGTGGACCCTTAAAAATGCATTTTAAAAACATTGAGCGGTTCGGATCGTCAAAATTTGATCCGGAATGGTGAGGTCCGCAAACTCTTATCCTAAGGGAGTCCTTAGTAGATCATGATTCTATATATATATATATATATATATATATATATATATATATATATATATATATTTTATTTATTTATTTATTTAAAAAAACGAAAAACAATATTTTAATGAGAGGTAAGGTAAAATGGATAGATTGTTGGAGTGTTAATGGTGACATGGTAGCTATATGTACTGTACACAAGGTATTTTGGCCAAATTTTTAGACTGCCTGCTGCACTTGCTCTTAGATAAAGAGTTCGTTGGGTAAAAGACTAAAAGTAGATAACTTTAGAAAATAGAGGTAAAAGCAAGTGTCAAAGGTGTAAAGTAAAGGTAAAAGTTAATGTGAAAGATGTAAAGATAATATTTTTTTTTGGGTAAATTAGCTTGAAATAGAAAAAATACTAACCGAATATACAGCTTACAAGGGGCATACCCCAGGAGGAGAGGGGAAAAAAAAAAAAACCTAACCGCAACAAAGAAGATATCCAACAAAGCTCAAAGGACACTACAAAGAAAAACACAAAAAAAAAAAACCAAAACAAAGAAGGTCAAGCGAGCCTCAAGAATCAAGAACTAAACTCTTGAGGCCTTTAATATCTTGTGTTTCTCCTGAAGCTTCTTCTTGTTTTGATCTCTAGTGGATGAAGGAGTTGAAGGATCGCCCATCACCGGGTTCAACTTATGCCTAGGTCCAATGAAATCGCCATCCAAAGAAATTCTTGGAAGCTCTCGAAACCGTGTAGACCGAGGAGAGCCACGTGTGGAGGCTCTTGTAGAATACTAGCCTGACTATGGAGAATCGGGGTAGTATCACAAGATACATCCCTCGTAACATCTATCTTTGTCACCTCCACAACAGAGGAGGCTCCCGAATCCTCACATTTCTCAAGAACGCCAAAAGCGTTAGTAGTAGAAGAAACACAGCCAGACGAGGAGTTGGCCAATGACAAGCCCGGAGTTTGAGTTTTCCTCTTCACCACCTCTATCCAATCATCCTTACCTTCTCTAACTTCTCCCTCTTTTGCGTTTCACTCATGACCAACCGGGACACCTTGTCCTGCTCTCTCCTTGGTATTTTGCTCTTGAACAACTGCGACAACTTGACCTACACTCTCCTTGGCTTTCCACACTGGAGGAGGTGGAACTTGTAAAGATGATATTTCTTTAATGAGTTAAATTTACGAAGCAACACATTTTAAAAGGGACGGAAAGAGTGTATATATATATATACCCCTAAGACACATGATAATGTTCATTAAAATGAGACTAATTAAACCCACTTTTATAGAAAGTTGTACAAGTAGTTGATTAATTAGCGGTTGATAAAGCCACGAGTGACTTTGTTATTGACACGAAATTTAATACGACTCTTACCCTCGTAATCAAATCCTTGCTCTGCCCAAAACCCACTTTTAATAGAAAGTTGTCCAAGTAGCTAGTTGATTAATTAGCAGCTGATAAGCCATGAGTGACTTTGTTATTGACACGAAATTTAATATGACTCTTACCCTAGTAATCAAATCCTTGCTCTGCCTATAATAATCAAATCATAATCTCTGTCCTCTGATCTCTTACTATATATACGCAGCGTGTATAGCACCTATATGTACAATAACCAATACATCTCTCTCTCTCTCTCTCTCTCTCTCTCTCCCTTCCATGGGTATCATAGTCCCAAGACTCCCAACTTCGATACTACTAGTACTAGTGTTTTTGATTAGCCATGGTTGTTCAGACATAGCCGAAGACAAGAGAGAATGTCAAGACCAGTTAATAGGAATGGCACCTTGTCTCATCTATGTAAGTGGAGACATGAAAACTCCCTCTGCAATATGCTGCACAGAGCTAGGGAAAGAGTACAACAGTACAGAGAAGTGTTTGTGCCTGCTTGTTAAGGATAGAAATGACCCAGGCCTAGGGTTCAAAATCAATGCTACTCTTGCACTCACCCTTCCTTACATTTGCCATGCTCCTGGTGCCAACATATCCCACTGCCCCGGTACATATCCCTTCTGTTCGGCAACTTTTGCCGTTTTTTTATTCTCCCCGTCTTATATTGCTTGTTCTGTACAGAGAGGATATTAGTTTTTAGTATTAGTGATTAGTACGTTTTTTATTTTCTGAAGGAAAAATAAGCATAGTCAACCCTTCACAAGTTGTTTGTTTGTTCACCGGTAGTTTGAGTCGCAAAAGGGCCACATATGTGAACATATGCTTTGTAAGAGAATTTTTTTAAATTGCAAGCGTTTGTAGGCAGGTAGGCATCCTTCCTTCACTTGGCTCCTAGGAAAAGTAATCAAAATTTTCAATCCAGTTGAATAAGTTTTGCCCTCGTTTATGGTAATCCCCAATAGAAAAATGACAGTCAGTTTATTATTGTTGGACTAAAATCTACCTTGTCATTGTAAGTCTAGAAAGTTAAAAGAAGTGGCCAGTGATCATTGAGTAGCATGCATGCATGCTTTAATGGAAAGCTACATATATCAACCTTTCAGCATCATATGGAAAATTTTCAAAATAACCCTTGATCTTTTACCAAATTGATACAGAGATCCCTGAACTTAATGAAATATCACATAAATACATATAGTATTTACAAAAACTCAATAATTTAACTTCTACCGTCATCCACTGTCTAAAAACTAACAGAATGAGTGACATGGACTACATGTGTCCTTTTGGCAGGGTTATGTGGAAGAAAATTTGATTCATACTTGACATTTATTATACTCTCTCTCTCTCTCTCTCTCTCTCTCTCTCTCTCTCTCTCTCTCTCTCTCTCTCTCTCTCTCTCTCTCTCTCTCTCCAACTTTCTATGCCCAACAAACAATTCTATGAGCTCCCTTTATTTGGTTTCCCAGATTTTTTTTCAAAAACCTATCGAAACACTAGTTCATTTCCTACTTCGAATCATATACTAAAAACTCCAACATTGAGCTAGTTCAATCAGGTGGTGGAAAAAACAGAGTTTGATCAAATGTAGGATTAGAACACAAGATTGTGAGTATATTTCGGTTCTGGTTGTGATGAATCTTTTATGGCAATCTCAGAGGCCTTCAATCCTTGGTGGTGCCATTTTCCATGATATGTTTTGCCTTCGATTTCTATATTCTTGTGGATGTATTTTTAGGCTATGAGGTGGTTTTTTTTCTTGGTTTTGGCTGTAAGTCCGTATGGATTTATTTGGATTTAGCCATTTAGGAGCTTTTGATTGTCAGGGATTTAGGTGCCATCAGAGTTGGGGTGTTTCTCTTATTGTTGTGATGCCGTCAGGCCTAATCCTTCCTCTTGTAATCCTTTATTTATATATTTCTTCTTTGCCGAGAGAGGAAAAAAAAAGAGATTGCAAGTGTATTTCTAGGTGGCTAATCGTTGCTACGGGCGAAAACGTCGAGCTATTTATACCAAAAATTACAGTAATGGGGAGGTTTAATGGGGTTGTGGGGCATGCAAGGTGGTGTAACTTTGGAGGGAGGGAGAGGGAGAGAAACCCTCACACATGTCAGGAATTAGGGGTGCACACGGTCTGGATTGGACCGGGTCTCTAGAAATCTAGTAACCGGACCATTCCGACTAGTTCTAGAAAATTAATAACCAAAACCTAAACAATATACGTGTATAACCTGTCTAGATCCAAACCGCAAGACTGGATCAGTTTTAGTTTCGTTCCGGTTCTACCAGATTAGCATTGGAACACTTTTTCATAACATATAAACTCAAAAGATTAGTTCGAAATTTGGAGCACCGAACAACTCATAAAATAAATATAGGATTTTGTAAGATTCGAAACCAAATATGGTCCACGTGATACACAAAGTACTTGACAATATACCATCAATAAAAACAACTCTTAAAATTGATGAAAACAACCAATAAAGTAGCTTAAACAAAGAATGGAATAGTCTAAAAAAAAGAAAATAAATTTAGCAGTATGTCTTACTAGGGAATTAAAATTGAAAATTGTGTATTAGTAGGGTCAAATAGTTATAATTATATATTAAAGACTTCCTAACAAAATAGATTTCTACTCTAAATAGACATGAAATAATACCTTACTAGGGGAAAAACAATCATTATTAACTTACCAAACCAAGATACATAATTATGAACACGCATAAATATATTAATAATATTAATATCATACGGTCCGGTTCTGTTTCAACCATGGGTCTTAAATTAAGAACCAGTAATCGAACCATAATTATCGATTCTTAATTTTTTAGAACCATAATGAGATCAATGAACCGTATAACCTAACCAAACATAACTACATAACTGTTCGGTCCAGATCAAATCAGTTTAACGGTTATATCGGTTTTCTTGTGCACCCCTACCTGGAATGCATTCAATTTTCGTCGACATAACCCCATTAAAGGCCACATTTAGTCCATGTCACCCATTCCGTTAGTTTTTAGACGAAGGGTGACGGTAAGTGTTAAATTGATGAGTTTTTAAATAGTAAATACGTTTAATAATATGACATTTTGTTAACATCCAGAATCTTCGTGTGATTTGGATAAAAGGTTTGGGGTTATTTTGAAATTTTTTCAAAGAGAAACACTAGTAATTGCCAGGTGTGCATTCACATGTAGTTCATGCCATCCATTCCATTTGTTTTTGTTTTTAGACAGAAGGTGACGATAATGGTTAAATTGATAAGTTATTAAATATTATAGGTATTCATGTGATATTTCATTAAGATCCAAGGTCCCTGTTTTTGGGGGAAAATGATGAACACCCTCAAAGAATACGATCTACTAATAAGGAGTGAGTAAAATTAAGAAAAGAACAAAAAGGAAGTCAACCTCACTATAATTAACACGTTTCACTAGATAGCTATTTTGTAACTGCCATTTCTTAAAAATTCAGAAATATATATATAAGAAGTTTCCTGTGAGGGCCCCCTCACAAAAAAAAGTGCGAGAAAACAGTTGTGGGCGGAGGTATTATAATGGGAGGTATACTCCATTATTCGTTTACTACTCCTATGTTATCACGTGTTTCTCTTATCGATTTTTAAATTTTTTTTTCTTTTCAAAAAGTCCCTAAAGTTTTTTTATTTTTAAAAAGTCCCAAAAGTTAAAAAAGACACAATAAGATATACAATTGTTCTTTTGTGTACAGCTTAAAGACAAAAAATTCTACTAGAAATGAACTATTTTTTCTAATATTAATTTAGTTCTGAATCCTACACAATCCAATGTTTAATTTGCACATGATTAAGTTTGGTTCACTCACTAAATTTTGGGATTAATTTCAGACCCCCCGGCCGAGTGTATTTTATAATCCTTAATTTTCTGTGCCCAAAATAGTCAAATCTTAATCTTTCACTATATATGTAGTAGCACCTATATGTACAATAATCAACAAATCTCTCTCTCTCTCTCTCTCTCTCTCTCTCCATGGGTATCATATTACCAACTTGGATACTAGTACTAGTGTTTATGATCGGCCATGGTTGTTCAGACATAGCCGAAGATAAAAAAGAATGTCAAAAGCAGTTAATAGGACTGTCACCTTGTCTCACCTATGTAAGTGGAGAGTTAAAATCTCCCTCTGCAATATGCTGCACAGAGATAAAGAAAGAGTACACCAGTACAGAGAGGTGTTTGTGTGTACTCGTTAAGGATAGAAATGACCCAGGCCTTGGGCTCACCATCAATTCTACTCTTACACTCTCCCTTCCTTACATTTGCCATGCTCCTGGTGCCAACATATCACACTGCCCTGGTACATATCCGTCTTCGTCGTTCGGCAACGTTTACGGTTTTTTGTTCTCCCAATCTCATATTGCTTGTTCTGTACCGAAGGAGTATTAGTTTCTTATTTTAGAGTGATAAATAAGCTTATTTTTTATGTCTTTCTGAAGGGGAAAAAAAAAGTCCATCCTTGGCAAGTTGCTTATTAATTTTTGTAAGAGAGTTTTTTTTTTAACTTGCTAGCTTTTGTACGCAGCCCTTCTTCATTTGGCTCCTGGGTCACCAGATGCTCAGGTTTTTGAAGATTTCGCTCGGAGCTTAGGTGCCGGTAACGATGTGGGCACCGGAGGTTTGTACCTACCATCAAATTTTATTTACATTTTTCTCTTTTGCTATATTTGAAGGAGAAACAAACAAATAATTTTTCCAACATTTTTTTTAGCAGAGGGGGCATCTCCAACAGTTTTGAGTCTTTTTCTAAAACCAAAGTTATTTTTTGGCTTCCGACAGTACTATTTTGCTTCAATATTTTGCTTCAAAATCTGCCAAAGTTGCTCTAATAGTATTCTTTTTTTTTTTTTTTAACTTTATCCATCATGAACATTGGATCATTCGAATGATTTCACCATCGCACAATTGCTGTTCGATAATGAATGGATTCTGTCAAATTTGGCTAAATAAATGGCAAACTTGTTTTGAGTGTAGAAATGGCCGATCATTGGAGCTCATTTTTTTGACCTCATGCAAAATAATGATCACTTTAGCTTGAGACATGGCTTTACGATTGGAGATGCTTTCCAGCTATTTTTAGTATATACTTGACTATAAAAATATAAAAATTGATTGTAACTGCAATTGGTTGGTGTTTGCAATGGTGACAGATAGTACTACTCCCAAAAGTTCGAGCATAAGTGTGAAGAGAAGATGGATTGGCAGAAATGTCTCATTGCTATCTCTGGTTGTGATTTCTGTATTAATTTAATATCAGTCTCAATGTTTGATTAGGAACAAAATCAGCTCGATCGTTCTTCAACAGTACTGTGTGGTTGATGAAGAAACTTATGTCATTTATTCGGTTTCAAATGCTTGTAATCATATATTGTCACGTCATCTTACATGATTGGTGAATCTTAGCGGAAATATCTTTTCAAGGATTCACTGTTATGTGATAGGAGAAAACATTGCATTCGAAAGTATGTACTGCTAGGGACATCGATTTTTGACATATTTTCTTAGAGACAAAAACTAATATTGTGATCGATTCATATTAATTGTTGGAGTGCATAATTTCAAGAATTTGAAAATCAAAACTTGACCATTATATTTGTTGAACCTGACCAAAACCAAATTGTATGACCGGCTTGGTTAGCATTTTGGTTTTGCTTTGTTACCGGTCAAATACTTTTTCACAAACAAGAACTCACGAAGTAGTTTGTAGATTTAAGTATTTAACAAACAACTCAAAAATTTAGAGAGATTTCGAAATGCGTAGGGTAAGGAAAGAAATTTTCCGAAATTACCATCCATGACATTCTTAAGAAAACTAGAAATGAAACAAAAAGAGCAAGCCAAAAAAGAAATGAAAAAAAATACAGGAAGATGAAAAGCCTGCAGGACGTACGACCTTCCCCCATGTATGCCATTAACTAGTTCTACTGCTTCCTCTTCACCCAATGACTCACATTTTTCCATCCACTCTCCGCCCATATTCATCATGAGATATATCAATACCCAGATGGCCTAATGGGTTCGAGTATGCATATACATACACAAATATGTTTACTGTTACATATGGTGGGTGAGAACTAGTACTATTTTTTCCCCAGCTATTATTACGGCCAAATGGATTCGTTTCTATGAACTCCCTCCTACATGGACTCTACGGGAATCATTAAAGGAGGGATTTTCCTCTACGAAAGTCAGTTTTGTTCGTTGTAATTAGTGAGGTTTTGACTTGTGACAAATGCATGAGAGTACATGGTAGTAAAAGTAGTGATTTGCTAGTAAGCCTGGAACACACACTCGAGTTTAACTTGGTAAAAGTAGTGATTGGCATCCATATAGTAAGTTGGTCAATACCTTCCTCTCGCATTGCCATAACATCCCGTCACAGCGCAAAACAGATAAGCAGATACCAGTTTCCTTGTCCAGATGTAAAAGACAAGCATTCCTACAACAACTATTCTTCATCTCAATCAATGTTGGTAAAGTTTGTGGGTTTGCTATCTGCAATGGTTCTTGTTCTTTTTGGATCTCTTTTGCATGGATTCAAGCAGGATGTATTGATGCTTGAATTTTATGTACTAAGGCCCACAGCTGTACACTCAAGGACTCCAATTAGTCCTATCAACTAGCAACACAAGAGGATGGATGAGGGTGCAAAAAGACACTTGAGCATGAATTGATTGCCTCTAATGTAGGGTATGCCAAAAGTAATGTCCACCCAAAATCAAAGTAAGAAATAATTTGAACAAGGAACTTCAGGGCCTCTTGTGCTCAACATGATATGTCCAATAACGGTATCAAAATTTGGGAAGATCAATGGCCTGCCTTCATACTATCAACCTGTCAAATAGACATAGTGGTGAAGGAAGGTTAGAGGGTTGAGTAGGAAGGGCTTGTTTCCTGCTTTGAAATCTCTGAGATCTAAATTTGATCAAAACTCTTAACCAGGATGACAAAGACAAACAGCAATGCAAAACTCTTAACCAGCAATCCATCATCGTCTATGTCATAAAGCCATTCATCATTATCAGTCATCGTGGCAGTTGCTGATTAACAGCAGGAAGTATTTGCAAAAAATGATGGTGGAGATTTTTACCCGCAATCAACTTTATATGCCTCGTTCCAACTACCAATTTTATATTAGGACTCTCTCCAATCTCCATGTCCATGTCTTGCATTTTCTCTAATAGTTTGTTCTTCAATTTATTCTTGGAATTAATATCAAACTTTCTAGTTCTCTTTTTTTGCTCTTCTCGTAAGTCCTTTATACCATAGGTTCTAGAATTTTGGTTTTCCTGTTGTTGCTACTGGCTATGTATTCAATCGTGTATACTTTTGTTTGTTGGATGTATTGTGCATTCGTCTGATCTGGTGGACAAGGTATTGTTGTGTCAGCTTCATTTTACATGTTCTGATTCTTAATTTGAAGATAAGTGCTTAAGATATAGTGTAATTGAAATGTAGCAAATATTTGGACTCCATATTTCTTCTCCTTGGCTGATTTGTGAAATGGCAACTGAAAGGTTGCTAACTGAGAATATGGTGCTGATGGCAATAGAGGCTCATATCTAAAATTATTAGCTTTCTATGGCAAGCCTGGTATAGTGGTGTAGCTCTCGGTTTCAACTTATCAACCAGGTACAACTTACCTTTCTTTTTCGAAAGCAAATTGTATTCTGGGAACTTCATATGAATTTAATCATTGAAGGATGAGAAGCTTCTAACTAGAATTGAAAACTTCACTACTGTAATCTATTTTGCCCTTACACTAGGCAAATGTTTCCTTTACGTGCATTGGGGTCAGCAGAAAAAATGATAATTACCAACCTATACTTGCAGTTAGATACATTGGGTTGCTGTTAAAATGTGGGAAATGACTTGCGTTCAGGTATTAAATTATCTTAGAACTAGTGTTGCTTCTAGTACAAGGTTATAAACATCTCCCAGTTCCGATAATAATTTCCTGAACCAGGTAATGGCTGTAACTGGCTTAATTCAACTGGAAGAATAAACCACAAGAATTATCAAACGGAAGAGATACGTGAGTTTTGTCCTACTGCTTAGGACTTCAAATGTTCTATGCATGAGATTCTGGGCCTGCTGGTTTTGAATTAAGCAGTGGCTGGAGAGCCTTGACGACAATGGTCATGTTTGGCCGGAAGTCTGCTTCATACTGAACACAGAGCGCTGCAACTGCTGCCATCTGAAAAACAAATAATGTAGGATGGTGAAAATACCACACTTAAATAAAACAGCTAATGAATGGAGAACTTCTATGGCTTCTCCCTTCCCAGTGCCATGTCGTGGGTTCAAGTCAGGAAAACTTAAATTTTGCATGATGCAATTAAAGTGCCTATTTCCTATCATACACACTGAAAACATGGACGCTGTGGAGCATGGCATAGCTTACACACTCATTTTCAGTGGTTAATGCATAATTGTGTATTTGTTTTCCCATTTTCCCCATTCTATCCTACCAAACAATAAACAAAGATTTATTCTTGATTTTATTTTGATTTCCTAGTTTTTTTTTATAGTGTCAGTCCATAGATGAGGCTTTATCCCGGCTTTATATAGGCGCCACCCTAGTGGATGGTGGGATTGGTCTTTCAAGGATTAGCCGAGCGTGTAAGCTAGCCGGGACACTCTAATATAAAAAAAATCCAACAATGGTGACATTGTTGGTAATAGTAAAGATGATTAGAAAACCTTAGCAACGGCTTTTGGTGGGTAATCATTATTTAGCTTGGGATCCACACATTGCTTCACTTTATCCTCACTCAATCTGGGAGTTGCCTGCGGAATTCAGGGTTTTGAATTAGATACACAGAACAACAGGTTCAGGACAGGTTCATGCAAGATGCAATCAAACAAAACTAGCCAAAAAACACATACCCAAGTAACAAGACTTTGCTGTCCTTTGGGCATTGTATGGTCCACTGGCTTCCTCCCTGTTAAAAGCTCTAAAAGAACAACTCCAAAACTATACACATCACTTTTATGAGTTATCTGCCCTGTCATGGCATACCTGAAAGTAAAAGAGTTGTGTAAGAGAAATTGCATAAGTACTTCTAGGTACTCTTAACCTGTGCTTAGATTTTGGATTTGGCAATAGAATGGAAAACTCTTTGTTAAGTTGTGGGTGTAAATGTGTAATTAGATTGTATCTGTCTGCTCATGCAATTAAGTTAGTAGTTTAGGATCATAGTGTAATTTATCTTTTTCACTCTTGTATAAGTACTATGTAATAAGAATAGAACCCTAAGTTTTTACCTCTCAATCAAATTGTCTGAGTTTACACTCTTTTATATCTATATCTAGTTCCGGTTAGAAACTTTGAAGTTGTGCTTAGATTTTGGATTTGGCAATAGAAGGGAAATCATTTTTAGTATTATTGTTTTCATTTTCTTTTACTTTTTTTTCATTTTCTGTTTTTTTTCGTTTTTGAAGGCGGACACCAAATGTGATGTAAGCTGTTGGATATACAATATGTATGAGTTTGACAACCTGTTCAGGGAATCATCCAACAAACCATTTGTCTAAAACACGAAAGATGTTCTCCAAATTTTCATATGAGAAACTGTAGTTCACATGAAAATGATTGAAAGCAATATGAAATGCAATGCATGGTTTCAAACTTTTTTGTTTTTCTTCTAAACTAAAAACGCAAAATGGAAACCAGAGAAAGCGAAAACAACATGAAATAGACATGGTTTAGTTTTTTGTTTTTCACTTTTGCAAACAGACATGGTTTAGTTGAGAGTTCCTCATTCTGAAGCTTCCTATATACTACCAATGTTAACTAGTTATGTTTCTCAGTAGGTGGCATTCCCCATGCTTCAAAACTGGAAATCAATGTCTGATTAAGAAGATGAGGAAGGCTTACTCTGGAGCATGATATCCAAAAGTCCCCAACACTCTGGTGGAATGCAGCCGAGCCGCAGTATCAGAAGACTGGTTTGTCAAGTTGAAATCTGCTATTTTCGACAAGAAATCGTCGAACACAAGGACGTTGCTGGATCTGATGTCCCTATGAACGATTGGAGGCTGAACCTTCTCATGCAGATACTCAAGGCCTTTTGCTGCCCCATAAGCAATTTTAACTCTCTGGTTCCAAGTAAGTACTGGTCCTGGTTCAGCCCCTTGTACTCCTTTCCTCCCTGCACCAGCCAAATAACACACACCATGAAATTTGGTTTAACACATAAAGGGAAATGAAAGAAAAAGAAAGTATAGTATTTGAATTTTACCCCTTTTTGTTGACAAATACAAGATCCAAATATTGGCAAATGGACTACATAGACAACCGATGATGAGTAGGTTGGCAAATCATCTAATTCTTATGTTGGACACCAGGACATGACTAGGTTTCATATTTTTTCTATGCGGCAACTCAAGATTTTAAATTCTCAAATACATATATCTGTTTCTTTCTCAGATACATATATCTGTTTCTAAGTCATATGCCTGCAAGGTGTTATTATACCTTTTAGCCTTTTAGGCAAAAAAAATGATGGCTTTTATGATTATATTTTTCATATTTGATGGTTGCATGTCTAGTGAATGAGTAGCCATATTTGATGGTTGCATGTCTCGTGAATATGCAGGTAACATATGTGGTACCGAATTCAAGTGTTAAATACTGTTAAATTTCACAACTCAAAGAGTCCACGCTACGTTACCGTGTAATATGTCATGCACAGAACCCTTGGTGGCATATTGATACACCAAGATCCAATTGTCTGACTCCAAGCAATACCCAATCAACTCCACAAAATGCTCATTCTTAAGCCTTGACACTACTGATAACTGCACCATTCCACAACACAATCACTCAAATCAAATAAAAGTGACAACTTCATAACACAGTCCTTAAATTTCCGAAACCTGTTCGAGGGAAACTATGTTTAAAACTTATAGTACTCCAACAAAGGCCATTTCCAGAAAATATATTGGTCAAAAGACTAGCCTGAGCTGTGAAATCATCGTCTGGCTCTGGTGAAGAACCGGTGTCCAGCTTCTTTATTGCTGCCTCCTGACCACTGCTTAGTTTTGCATAGAAGACCCTTCCGTACGAGCCTTCTCCAATCAAAGCTTTAGATCCGAAGTGTCCAGTGAGCCGGTTTAACTCAGCCAGAGACAAAGAGGGTGTCTCTATGGGTAAAACCTTCTTAGGACCCCCGCTTCTTGGAACCGCGGAACTCCTTGGCTCTCCTCTTCCAATTCCTGAAATGCCAAACATGATCGATAAAAATCTTATTTTCAATTTTTTTTTTGCATAATTATAGTCCTCCACCCGAATGATGTGGAAGTGGAAGATCAAATTGAATGATTAACTAGCCAAGTTTGAATGCAACCCTTTATAAAAATAAAAAGACATTACTCCATATTGAATTTTTTGTGTGTGAATAATTAGTGTTGGGGGAAAAGAACTGAGGGTATTACCACCACCATACTGATTTCCCCCTTGCGGTGGCGCGGTATATTGGTTCGCAGGCGGTCCGGCGCTCTCCTCTTCCCCGCCAGCACAGCAGAACATAGTGCAGTTGGAGGGAACAGTAGTCTCTCAATAACTAGATTCAATAAGCCATGTACAGCAAAGGGTCTTGAATGGATTTATCATTTATCCAAAGCAAATTCCTGCCAAACACCAATAACACACAATATCATACTAGAACAAGTCAGCAACTTTGGGGCAAAAAAATAAAAATAAAACATACATGCAAAATAGTTTTCATGTCACATTCCCCACCCCTCTAAAAAGTGAGCAATGTCTAGCACACAACCCATTCTCCATACACAACTGCATCCAGAGCCGTTCAATCCATTTGGTCCACATACATTGGACGGCTCCAAATACAGTTGTGTCCAGTGCTGTGTTCATAGACTTTTTTTTTTCTTTTTTATGACGAAGGAACAACCCCACAGCCAGGCCGCTAATGGACCCAACTGCGTGACCCAAACCTCTGGGGGGAACTAGCGCGGCTACACCAGTCACGGCCCCTCACTTACTGCAAGGGTACTCGCCCGGTGGAAAATTGAACCCAAGACCTTGAGAACTACCCCAGGCCTAGCACTCGCCCTAATAACTGGGCAACCCCTGGGAGTGTGTGTTCCTAGACTTCTTGTTATAAAATTGGAAAAGAAGACATAATAGTTGATTAAATAGCACAAAAGGGTAAAAGGAAAAGGGAGTGGAAACCTAAATAGTTTTGGGTTGGAATCTTATTGTTTCAAATCCATGTCTATTCACTTTGATTATCTGGATGACTGGATCTGATTTTGACAGGTTAGTTCATCCATACAAATTGTACATGACATGCTTTGGAGAAAAGAGAGAAGGGAAAATTGGTAGCCCTAAAACCTGGTGGAAGGTTTGAAATCATGGAAAGATATATTGTTTGGCATCAAAACAATTACAAAAGGAAGGCCAAATTAATCAATGACAAAAGGGTGGAAAACAGTAATTAGGGTAATGTATGATTCAAATTGAGGAAACAAACCTAGGAAAGAGCTGCAATCCAAAGTTAACACACCGAAAGGAATCACCAAATGGATCTGTGACCATAAAAAGAGATGAGAGAGAGAGAGTTATATGTGCTTGAATGTATTGTTTCTCTTTCTCTCCTTTTTCTGGTTTTTTGGGCTGTTATTTTCTGTAATCTTTCTTTGGGTGTGTGTATCTCTGTTTTCTTTCTTAGGCAAAAAAGAAAAAGAAAAAAAGATTGTGGATTCCTATAAATGTTTAGCGGGAAAGTCGCTGGTAGTGTCATAACCGTTAACTACCATACGCCTAGCTACGTGCGCGCCTTCTTGTTGCACCTCCTACACTTGTAACGTGAAATTGTGTACTATTTTTTTTTTCCCTGATCCAATGGTTCAAATTCCACGCACCGGAGCGCCCTTGTCCGAGTCGTGGAGCGCTTCCCCGGATTGCCTCTTATTGGTCGATTCTAGGAAGCATACCCTAACATATAAATACTGTTTAAAAAAACATATAAATACATATTTTTCACTTTTTTAAGAGCACACACGTGTGACATAGCTCACTTTAGAGAAAGCACCATTTGTCCCCATATACATTTGTTTTTGTTTCTCTTTGCATGATTTAAATCTAGTATTTGATCATCTTATATCATACTAGAGAAATACTCTAATAATCATGTATTCTCTATCGTTTGATTTAGCTTTTCAAAACGTTCATCAAATTCATACATCATGTATTCATGCCTTCAAATCAACTTGGCCGGATGATCCGGAGATCGAGTGTGTGTTGGACTCGTGAGGCTTTGGAAGATGCGGAGTTAGGTAGCTTGGGGCAAATTGGTAATTCCTAATCTTGTATGCACTTGATTTAACCTCAGGGTGCGTTGACCCTAAAGTTTTCCACATAAATCATTGTGTTTGAGTTCTTTCGATTTCTAGTCATTTGCTATGATTGTTGTATTGCTTGCTTAATCATGGAAAATAAATTAATAAATAGCTTGCTTAAAATTGGACTTAGATGATTTTTTTAATTGGTAGTCTTATTCACCCCCTCTTAAACTTGTAGTGCTTCGCATAATTTCAGTTTGTGAAATTGAACTTACTTCGATGTGTGTGTTTGTAATGACTTAAATTGGAATTCTATTTTGATTTTGAAGGATTTAAATGATGGGATGAGACTCATATCATGAGCACAGCAGGGCACGAGACTTTGATGTTCTGATTTCTGTTAACCCAATCAGGTACTAGAGCGGACTACAAATAAAGATTTCAATTGCACCCTTAAACCACGGAGATTAAAGGTGGCTTTTTCAAAATTGTTTTCTTTGAGATCCCAATGTCTACTTGCACAAATTCAAACAAGAAAATAAAAAATAAAAAAAAAACCCAACTATAATAGAAAATCCATAGGCTGAGATGAAATAACATTGGCAATAAGCTACAAATAGATCATCAGATAAAGCCATAGACGAGGTGCGCGTAAGCGCCCAGGCCCCCTGACAGTCAAACCAAAAAAAAAATTGGATATGTTGCCAATGAAATGGACTAGAAATTCTAGTTTCCAGATGAAGCTTCCAATTGTGGATCTGGCAATAAACCCTCTCAAGCTAAATATCAGTAGGGCTACAAATACAAACCCCCCCATCAGAAAGAAGATTGCAATGGTCCTTGAGAATGTGGGCCCATGCAAATTCAGGACCCGTTTGGTTTGGGATCTTATTTGCTTAAAATCTGGTTGAATAAGCAAATACTAATATTCCCTGGCAACACAAACGTCCTGAACATGTTTCTGAAAACATTTCCAAGTCTATATTCTGTTCTTCTAATAGTTTTTGGCACTTTACAACCACCATCTTTTGGTATGTCACTTTTCTTTCCATATGCGCCCGGTGATCCTCAATTTAAGTTCTTGCCTATCTCCACCGGAGAAGAACAGAGCCATGTTTCGAGGAATTATAAGCCCATCGTGACTGTCACGAACTTTTCTGTGGCAGTCGCGGATGCTCCTTGGAACTCCTTGCCAGATTATCTTCCGCCCGTCAGAACCCACTTCCAAAGTGTAGCTAAACTTTTTCGCATCAAAATCCTCACCCATAAATCTAAGGAAAGCAATGTATACTGGGGCTATTCCGAGTTGGAATGCCTCAAAATGCAAGCAGAATTGTCTTCCGAAACAATTGAAAACCTGCATAGGTAAAAAAGAGAAT
Source organism: Vaccinium vitis-idaea (assembly GCA_963854785.1). NCBI lineage: Eukaryota > Viridiplantae > Streptophyta > Magnoliopsida > Ericales > Ericaceae > Vaccinium > Vaccinium vitis-idaea. Next base: position 877,130 of record OY978220.1, read on the forward strand.
CCTTAACGCACCACAAATAGAAGTGCAAGAGTTTATGAAACTTCCGAGTTCCACTCAAATGACTAGCGCTTCCAAATATAATAAGCCTTTGGGGAAAATGCACAAAGGAAAAAGACCACATTTGTATCACAGGTTGCTTCAACTATTCGATTCTCGTATATTCTTGCATAATGATTAGAAAAAATGGAAAATACACGAGTTCCTTTCAGGTAGCGTACGAACATGAGATGTCTGCGTAACTTGAAGGCACGTGATGTGGTCTAAGAGCACGCATCCACTTGGTTTCACTTTTGACAAAGAAAAAAAAAGGAACAAAACAATGAAGGTTGATTGTAACTTCTGAAAAAGCTTACGTATAATTGAAATCATGCTTTCAAAGTTGGGCTTTTGAGCTTATTTTAAGCTTTTCAAGCAGACAAGGCAACCAAGCAGAAAACTTGAAACTGGAACCAAAAGTGCTACATGAGCAGGTGAATTCAAAATTTTAAGCAAAATAAGGCGATTATAAGCACAAATAAACTTACAGTTAGCATCCATGTCGCATTTTCCACCTCATGTGGATTAGATTTAACGTATCGATGATTGAATGTACACCCATCATGCATGTCAACTTTATGATCATCCTTGAGATGCCGAACAAGGGTTTGGACATCACCAGTTACAGAGCACTCAGATCCAGCATAAGGACAGTTGTAAGGGCGGAAGCGACAATTCTGCTCGTGCTTAAGCATGCTGTAATAAGGAAAAATGTCATGACAGTTCGGGTATTTGCAGGGTAGTTCTAACGATGCTGCCACCTTTTCCAACGCCAAACACCTAATGTTTCCAAGCTCCAGGCGGCAAGTTGGGCAACAGTTGTGCACTCTACTTTTGCAGTTTGAGCATATGGTGTGGCCGTTTGGACACTTCAAAAAAGAATGAAGCAGACAAGATAGTATAAAGAAACGTTAGCACAAAAATGCATAGAAAGCGAATAACTAACAGCAAAAATTATACTGTGAGATGTTTGTATGGTTGAGCAGTCAAAAATAATGAGAATCAGAAAAGATATTCCTCAGTCATCACCGTAAAAGTACTCTCACGTCATAACCGGTCATGAAACTTATAGGTCAACAAAATTCACCAATGTCCTAATACTTCGTTTCATGAACCCCTTTTGCACTCATCACCATCACTTCGTTGACACCTACTGTCTACCAGAACTAAGAAAAATCAAACACTTTCCCCAATAGTCCATCAAAGACATTAGGAAACTTCAATTCCCTCAACAAGCCTCAAAACTATTGAGAACTGGATTTACTCGAAGAGATTTCAAGGAGCCTGCATTTCTCAAAGAACTATCTCAATCTTTGGAAGCATTTAAGTTCTTGCTTTCGACTCCCTCTAAATGTAACCCAGTAGTTTGAAGTCTCCATTCAGCTTATTTGACTTGAAATCTTAGCAATATCAACAAAGGAGTTCCTTCAAATTTTCAATTGTGCAAACAGTGGTCCCTGATTCCAGGGTGGGAGAGGCGTGGAAAGAATTAGTCAAGCTGGAGAAAGCAATATACTTGGTTTACAGTTTTTCAAAGTCCAAAAATGCAGCAAATATGAGCTTTTGAAAGTATAGCAAGCTATCAAGCCTTCTGGGAAACGACCATACTAGAATGTGACATATCAGCAAATAAAGAGTACAACAAATGAAGAGTACAACACACAAAGGACAATCAAACGTAGGGCTTAATAACATAAGGTCTCAACTTTATGTATTTGACTTCTTCTGATTGGATATATTACCATACATTCATTACAGATAAGTTTTAGCCATGTCCATGTCTTTAAAACATGATTTAACAAAAAAGAAGAATCAACAGCCATATCTTCTCCGATAAAAACTATGAGAAGAAAGATACCACATTCTTACTTCGATAAAATGGATATAGTAAGATGAGATGATGTAGGTACTACTGAAATTGTTACTTATTTTGAGATGATGTAAGTACTACTGAAATTCTTACATCTTCTCAAATAAGGATGGGCGAACATTTATGAGGTAGTAGCTTACTGTATCACAGCCATTGGAGATACAAAAATGACAACTATAAACAGCCGTTACAAAAATGATGGACAGAGAATTTGATGGTGCCATGTGCCTTCATCTCAAGTGTAATCCAAATAAATTCATGGTAAAACACATTGAGAAAAACCAATGATGCAGTTTCATATTCAGTACAAAATCTGATTCCATGCTAAGAGAAAGTACGTCCTTTAGAAAACATGGGATTTTCCCCTCTGGAAGTCACTTCAATTCAGATATGAAGAGGGGAAGAATTGGAACTGAAACAAACCTGGTGAATAGGACGATACATTAAACTTGAGCAGACGGGGCACACAAGCAATTCGTGCACACTATTTGACAAAGGCATTCCATGCTTTTCACCTACCCCAACTATATTTTTCACCGGAGTAGTATTTTTCTCCACTTTGGGCATTGCTATGTCATGATTTGCAAATTTTGGGTGAGATTCAAACACCTCTTTCCACACACCGCCTCCCGGAGCCATTGGCAATACAGGAATCCTGATAGTGCTGTTCTTTAATCAAATTTCAACATGACTGGAAGTCCAGTGATTTTCTGTAGAGCAAAGAACAAATTGGAACTGTAAGAATATCATTGGGAGCAAATGGAAGTATAACTCTGACTCACAATTTAAACTGCGGCTAATAGTTTAGCACATTCTTTGTTGTTACTATATGGGGTCATGAAGCACAAGGACATTTTACTCGTTGGTGTCAATTAGGGGGTCTGTGGACTTAATGGATGAAAGCAACATCATCATCAGGCCAAGGACAGTAGGTGACAATGTTTGTTGGACATTTAAACTAACAAGATTGAAGTGGATTCCTCACCAACTATCAACTAAACATATTTTCTTGCGTTGAAAAAGACTACAATATGAATATGTTATGGATCTCCCTTTTTCAGTAGAGAACTCACTCTTTCTTTCCATGATGAGGTTTTTTTTATACACTTCTACATATTTGATTGCATAGGTAAGGATACGAACTTCTCTTTTGCGTTTCCGCTTATAACTACACATTCCATGTAATGCGGTAATTTTTCTCTAAAATCGTGAGAGGATCAGAAATCAAAAAGTATATAACTTCGGGATCGAGTCCAGAAAATTGTGATAACTTTGTCTAGAAATCCAAGCAAATGAAAAGGAAGAAACATGTTGACATCAGCCAATTCTCTATTGTGCCAATACTATCCATCTATATTTATATCTTCGTGTATTTGTATGTGTGTGTGTGTATACTGAAAAATGCATTCAAATAAAAAAATTCGAATCTGAAAAGGACTTTCGGATGTTGCTTTCGTGACAAACTGGCAGCCAAAAGATGAAGAAAAAAGAGGTACTATAAAGCATGCACCTTGAAAATAATTGATATTACTAAATGAAAATGATTCATCTTAGGGTACTAGATTAGGACCATCACCACCAAACTTTACAGAGGATTGATAATGATTGTCAAACGTGTGACTCCGCGATACCAAACAAGTACTCTACATCTGATGTATACACAGCAATAAGCTATGACATCAAAATCAAATACTGAGGGATTGGAAATCTAAGACGAACGCAGAAATATGCAACATGATCAGCATTACCAATCAAACTTTAGCCATAAAATACCTATCCTTTTCCATAAAAGCTCGGTATGTATTTTACTTTGGGACGGAGAAATCCAAAGAAAGCAAACTTATTTCAATCTTCCAGCTGTGGAAAATTAATAACTGAATTGCCAAAATTTCCCATTCCATTTAAACGCAGCGCGAAAGGAAGGAAAAGTGAGAATCAAAGGCAAGAACTGACAATTTCAAGGAAAACGATCAAAGAACTGAAAATTTCAAGGAAAACGATCATCACCTGGTTTAAAAGGAACCATATGAACCATTAAACAATCAAGACAACTAGAACGACGCAAAAACAAACCCATTTCAGCTTTCCAACAAGTCAACCCTCATATATTAAAAGGGAAAAACATGGAAGGAAAACAGACAGATACATAAAAATAAAAAAAGAACTCAAAATTCAAAACGGCTGTCAATCCAAGACCTAACTTTTTCCATACATACCAACCAGCAAAATAACAAAATCAAAGCCAAACACAGTGAAACAAGACAAACCCATTTCAAATAAGTCAACCCTTATCAATCAGAAGACAAAAAAAAAGGAGACAAATACACAAGAAAAAAAGCAAAAAACCCAAAATTCAAAATTCAAAACGGTTGTTATTCCTAGACCTAATTTTTCAATCCATACCAACCAGCGAAAAAACCAAAATCCAAGACAAACAAAGTGAAACAAAACAAACCCATTTCAAATTTCCAACGAGTCAACCCTACCCATGGATCAAAACACAAACAAGGAGAAAACAACAATACATGCAGAAAAAAGAAAATAACAAGAAAGAGAACAAAAACAGGGATACCCAATTGAGATTTCCAAGAAGATTGTCTTCATCGTTGATCAATTTGAACAACAGACCTACCTCAAAATCAATATAAAAAAAACACACAGATTTGGGATTTAAAAGCTAGGCAAAAAAGCGATGCAATTGCACCAAAAAAAAAAAAAAAAAAAAGCGATGCAAACCTTGTACTGTGAGCTCCGGAATTAACGCGTATTACCCGGATATGGAAAATGAAGCTTCTGTCTCTATGTGATAGACCACTTCCAAAAATCTGCAACAACCTTTTTTTTATGTTTTGTGATCAGATAAAAATACAAAAATATGCAACTACACGACCAAACAGTAGCATTTAAAACACAAACAAAGGAGTAAATGTTTTGTTTCAGTTCCGTCCAACACCGTGGTTGTGGGGGCAAGGTGTCGTTTCCCATACTAGACGTTTGAAAATTTTCTACTTAGCTTTGTTTTACGGTCCGTTGACTTGTACGAGGGGTATATTTGGGAGGCTAATTTTTAGTTTTTCAATTCCAAATTTTTTGGATTTTTTTTTGGGATTATAATGAGAACGTATTTTGATTATAGTAGAGTGTTTGAAAATAAAAGTATAAAATACATTTTGTAACAAAAGTAGTGTTTAGAGATATATAGAATACATTTTGTAGATTTTTTTGTTGATCAAAATAAGAAGTTAAAAAACTTCTCCCACCATACTTTTGACTTTTCCTCTATGAACATTAAATTGAAAACTCGAGGACAGCAGCCAAACACTCAAAGGCTGAAAAAGAAAAAATGGGAAGTGGAAAAATAACTATCAAACACCCCATATGCTGCTTTGCATCGTCTGGTATGGTTGGTTTTTCTTTTCTTTTTTTTCTTTTAGAAACGTGTGTGGTAGGATTGTGATTCGAACTCAACATTGTGGCAATGCTAAATGATTTTATACTCCCTCCGTCCCAAAATTTTAGTCCATGTAATAGATGAGCACATTGGTTAGCTGCTAATTGTATAGAGCATAATTTTGTTCTTTTTTTCGGGTTGTATTCTGCCCGGTTTGAGACCTTATTGATAAGAGATTTGTCTCAGTTGTTGGTGCTCTATATATCTTGACATTTAAAAAAACAAAAAAAACAAAGATAAACTCAATTTTTTACTCTAATTTTATAAGGTCATATCTTGCCTCTCAATTTTTCAAATCTGTCAATAATGAACCATTTTCTCAAATTTATACTGATTTGCCTTTGTCTATTGACGTTGTAAGTTGTTTTATACTAGGGAAATGCTAACGGGTGTCATAGTGCACCCATTAAGAATACAAAAAAGTACACTTTAAAAGTACATTATAAGCGGGACCCACAAAGTGTACTTTTTGTACCCTTAACGGGTGCACTATGACACCTGTTAGCATGACCTTTTACTATGTATCAACGAAGGTACAAAATTTTTACTCAAAATTTTACTTAAAGAAGTAAAAAAAAAAAAAAATTGATATTTGCACTCCCCAAATTGTCAATGGTACTCCAAAGGGGAGTGAGTGCCCATATCAATCCCTATACGCACTTGATGTTGTCACTCCCTTTAGTGATACTAGCACTCTTTTTTTGGAGCGTCATTAATAATTTGGGGAGTGCTAATATCTATTTCCAATAAAAATTGGGTAAGGGCCGAAGATTATATACAAATTAAATTGCAGTTTTTGACAATTACAGCCACCTCCCCTTACCTATGGAATTCTCGACACACCCACCTTGTTTTTGGCAACACTTGAACACCCAAAACTTTCGGAATTGGGGATCCTTGATTAAAAAAAACTTTCAATTTTTAAATAACGCACATTGACCCTCAATCCCATCGTCCATTAGCGAGGACCTATATAAAGGCGGAGTAAAATCCCACATGGACCGCCCCTTGAAAGTTGATGGCTACTAGAAAGTTCAAAACTCTTGCGGATAAGAAAATGGAAGAGAAGAAAAAGCTTTTAGTAAAAAAACAACCGACACTCTATATCTCTATTTTAGAGTGCAAGAGCTCCAACTCATCCTCTAAAACTCTTCTTTAGTTGAAATGATTAGTTTTGGCTCTTTTAATATGGAGGATGGAAAGGATGATCCTCTATTTGATATAATGTAGTTTCAGAATTTTCAAATTAATATAATTTTATTTCAATACAGTTATAGTTCACAAATCTCAACACTATCTTTAAAACAAGACCCATGTTGAATATATTAGGAGAAAACAATTAAGTGTGTAAATTTCATTCCTCTATTATGATGAATAATTGTTTAGTTTTGATATGGAATTTGAATTGTGTAGTTGGAGTAGATATGAACAGTAACATACTCTGAATTTACTTTTCGATCTTTAATAATTATTTTAATCCTCTATTTGACAGTATTATTGGGTTTGAGATGCTCTTAAAAAACTAGCATTTGCCATTAGCACAATTAGAATCTACTTCCAATGGAGACTTTTTCTAGAAAAAATGAAACTACTTCCAATGCAGATTCAAACAAGTGAGGGTGTTGGACTACATTTTTAGCACTTCCACAAAGTAAGTGCACATAAATGTTCCAGACCACAGGGTGGTCCAGCCCACTATAAATGGAATGGGCAGTGGTGGACTCACTGATCCAAGGTCCATGACAGTCCCCCAAAAATAAATATATGCAGCCCTAAATCATGGGACCATAGTAGGCGTACTGCTCAATCCCCATTGGTATTTGGGACTTGTAATGTCATCGGATTGGTCTATCTTAAAATAAGTCTATCTTGTTTGGTTTTCTATTTCGACTGTGAAACTAGTATGTCCGATGATTTGGTTTATGGGGTCAAGTGGCAAAAAAGTAATTTTTCGTGAATTCTTTTGTACCGGCGTGCATGGATGGTTTGATTTTAACCGAATTGGAAATGAAATTGATCGAGATGTGTGTAAGCTGGCTTAAACACTTTTGACAATTGAACCCAAAAAAAAAAAAAAACTATATGCCACAAATTGGCCCATTTTTAGAGGGAGGGATTAAAACTCCGTGACTCTGTCTAGTAAGGGCGGAACTAAATATTCCAAGGATCGATTATACATTTGGTGAACTACAAAAATAATAGAAGAGTGGAAATTATTTCGGACCAATTTTTTTTCAACACGGTAACTAATTTTTCATCGATAAAAAAGAGCATTGCAGTACATTAAAGAGGACGATTATCGTTTCAAAGAGGACCCAATTACCAATTAGGAGGTCTAACTGATACCAAATCCTCACAAACATGAAGTTGCCAAAATGTGTGCGACAACCTTCGCCAACCTTTGGAAAAAAAAAAAATCACAAAACCCATCAACTTTGCGGCAAGTATCTTCAGTGATAACTTCTACTTCCGTAGGGCATGACCACACATTGATGCTGATGGCAAGTCAATCCAAAAGATTTAATTCGACATTAGACCACCACTGCCTCCGCCTTGCTTCATCAAAGGACCGTCACCACCACCTTTATCGAAGTTTGAAATGACATCTCTATGATAAAGGAAAAGAAAAGAAAACACAAAGAAACTCTCGGATTTGAGATCTAGAGAGAAAAATTCACACCGGAAAGGAGGAGTTATTGAAAAAAAGAAGAAGTCATCTTTAGGGAGGAAGTAAAACATTCATTAGGGGTAAAGCCTTTCCCTCCCGCCGTCGCATTAGGGTGATGAAACTTAGGGGGAGGGAGGGGAAGAAGAGAGAAAGCGGCTAAGATTTTTTCTAAGAGAGAGAGAGAGAGGGCTCCGGAAAAGTGTGTATTTAGGACCATTTGCTGAACCCAGTTATTTAGGTATGTTTGATAATCTTTTGCAGAATTTTCTTCATTTATCCTGTCTTAGTTTCTTCAACTGTCATCTTATCTTGAAGTTTTCAAGTTTAAAAATATTGGCATTTTCACAAAGCTAAGACAGAATTTTGCAAGCTGCAAATGATGATGCGCTAAGAGGTGGGAAAAAAATTTATTGCAAACAAAGGACTCTCGAGCAATAAACGAATGTGAAAGGAAAAATTTATAAAACTTGCCTTCAATTTCTTGGAAATAGTTGTCATTAGACTTGTTAAGATTCAAGAAACTCTATTAATTGCCGTATTGGACGCTACAGAAAATTGCTACAAAACATAGAATGAGAAAACTTTTTTTTTTTTGGGTGCTAAGAATGAGAAAACATTTAGAGCATGATTGTAGTGGTTAACGAATTTGTCTTGAGAGGCTTGTGGAAATACATTTCCATTGAAGCATCAACTTGACTATTGACATGATTAACATCTTCACGAGTTTTAAAGAGTAAACAATTTTGATATCAACATGGACCCAAAATGAGACCTAGAAGAGCAAGATGGACCAATCCCTTTTTTCCTTTTCTATTCCTTTTTTGCCCATATAATCCGCTAAAGATGAGGACAAGAAAAAGCTTTGTCATTAACGTCGATCACATTAGAAATCAGTTGATATTTAGGCTTTAGAAGTTATATATTAATGGACAAGAGATTGAGCATCGATTATCCTAATCTCATAATGAGAAAGTAATAATTAAGTTGGGGGATCCAACCAATTTAAACGTTATATGCTATGCATTTGGTCACCAAAGTATGAATGATAGTTTTATAGTACTATGCAAGACTGCAAGTTAATATATCACCATCAAAGAATAACATGACAACAAGGTTGTCTCTTTCAATCAAATTTAGTAGGTTTTTTTTATTTTTGGTTAATAGGGAGAAAATCTATTAATAATGGACAGTATAACTATGCTATCGCCATTACATAGAAGAGACGCCAGCGATATACGAAGGTCAAAACGAAATTAACCTGTCACTAGTTATTTTTTGGCCTAAGGAATAGTAAAGCAAAATGTCAACCTTTTCAACTTTTAGCATGTAACTTATGCATTGCAAACATGAACATTAAAATTCCTGATATTTTTGTCTTATAACACTCAAATATTAGTTTGAAATAGATTCGGTTTTTCTCCAAATTTGAATTGATTGCCAACATTGCAAACTAGTTTTAGTATCCAAGTTTAGTTTGAGTTTGGCTAAATTAAGTTTGCTCACGGACAACGGTATTATTGAATTCTAGGGTTACGTTGTTTAGCTTTTTGTTAAATTTTTTAGATTAACCTCGACAAAGAGAAATAAAAAAAGTATTTTGAAATTGAAAAAAGGTTAAAATAGGACGGCACTAAAGACATTTTGATACAACTTTTCATCATACTTTTTTCTCCTTTTTTTTTAGTAATTCTAACCTTTTAAATTCATCTTGTCAATACAAAGTATTATTTTTATTCGCTATTCGACAAGAAATGTAGAAGATATATGGAGTACTAAGATAATACCGAGTTTAAATTTTAAGCAATGTTAAGAACACAACTGCAATGTGATGAATTTCGTCCGGCATAGATCAAATGGCTCCAGACGGAGTTGTATTCGACTTTTGTTAAACACCTTATAAAGTGCCGTGGAATTATTTCTCATACCATCAGATTCAGATCTTATTTTTATGATCAAGAATTCTTTAAATAAGATGAATAAATGCAATTTGAAAAAGTAAACTCTTTTCATTTCCCCGCCCATATAAAAATCAAAAATCAAAAGCAAAACCCTCAACAGTCCCCTCTCTCTCTCTCTCTCTCTCTCTCTCTCTCTCTTCCCCCCTCCCTCCCCTTCTCTCTCTCTCTCTCTCTTCGCCGGCTTATTCGCCATGGAAGACGACCAGAGGGTTTTAGATCTAGTCAACGAACTAGTCCACCGCTTACTCACTTCTCGATCCGATTCACAGACCTCAGTATCACACCAACAACAACAACAGGCTCTCAAGTACGCCATTCGCATTCTCTCCAGCCGAATGACGCCGTCAATTTCATCCGACTCGGCCGCCATGGCGGAGTCAATCAAGCGCCACCTCGCCACCCAAGGTAAATCCTCGGATGCCCTAATTTTCGCGGATCTTTACTCCAAATTCGACTCGAAAACCGGCCCCGGTAGCGTAAAAAACAAGTGGTCTGTTCTCTATATGTTAAAAGTCATATCCGAGGATCGGGGTAACCGTAAGGGTAGGTCCGATTCTAGGGTTTTAACGGGTCTTTTTGCTTCGGCTGTTTCCGGTGGATTACCGGCATTGTTTGATGCGGACACAACTGATAATTCTAGGGTTTATAGTGAACGGGAAATGGTAGGAAAGGGTTGGAGAGATGGGGTAGGAAATCATAATTCTAGGGTTTTGCGTGACCCGGAAATGGTAGGAAGGAGTTGGAGTGATGGGGTGGGAAATGATAATTCCAGGGTTTTGCGTAACCGGGAAATGGTAGGAAAGAATTGGAGTGATGGTGTGGCAAATGATAATTCTAGGATTTTGCGTGGTCGTGGAACTCTAGAGAAGGGTTGGAATGGCGGGGTATTGATGGTTTCGAAAGACCCAGAAAATATCCGTGATATGGCGTATAGGGAGTTCATGAATTTGTTGAAGGAAGAGAATGAGGTGACTGAAGAAGTTTTGGTTAGAGATGTGTTGTATGCTTGTCAGGGAATTGATGGGAAGTTTGTGCAGTTCAATGAAAAAGTTGACGGGTATGTGTTGCCGGATGGTGTTAGAATACCAAGAGCTACTAGAATTATGGTGAGGAAGCTTTGTGAACTTGGGTGGTTGTTTAGGAAGGTTAAGGGTTATATTTCAGATAGTATGGATCGGTTTCCAGCTGAAGATGTTGGGACTGTTGGGCAAGCCTTTTGTGCTGCATTGCAAGATGAGCTCTCCGAGTATTATAAGTTGTTGGCTGTGCTTGAAGCACAATCCATGAATCCCATCCCTTTGGTTTCAGAGACTGCAACTTCAGGGAATTATCTTTCTCTGAGGAGACTTTCTGTTTGGTTTGCTGAGCCTATGGTGAAAATGAGGCTAATGGCTGTTCTTGTTGATACTTGTAAGGTTTTAAGAGGTGGTGCAATGGTGGGGGCAATTCATATGCACGCTCAGCATGGAGACCCGCTTGTGCATGAGTTCATGAGGCGGTTGCTTCATCGTGTTTCTTCTCCTCTTTTTGAAATGGTGAGAAGTTGGGTTTTGGAAGGGGAGCTTGAAGATATTTTTGCTGAGTTTTTTGTTTTGGGTCAACCTGTGAAAGCAGAATGTCTATGGAGGGAAGGTTATAGTCTTCATGATGGAATGCTTCCTTCTTTCATATCACAATCTCTTGCCCAACGCATTTTGAGGACTGGAAAATCCATAAATTTCCTTAGAGTGTGCTGCGAGGATCGTGGTTGGGCAGATGCTGCAACAGAAGCTGCTGCAGCTGCGGGGACTACAACTACAAGAGGTGCTCTTGGTTATGGTGAGACCAATGCATTGGAATCTCTGGTAACTGAAGCAGCTAAGAGGATAGATAAGCATTTGATGGATGTTATGTATAAGCAGTATAAATTTAAAGAACATTGCCTTGCGATTAAGCGTTATCTTCTACTTGGACAAGGTGATTTTGTTCAGTACCTAATGGATATTGTTGGGCCAGAGCTATCTGAGCCTGCTAACACTATTAGCTCATTTAAACTTGCTGGTTTGTTGGAAAGTGCAGTTCGGTCGTCTAATGCACAGTATGATGATCCTGATATACTGGATAGGTTGAGGGTCAAGATGATGGCACATAATACTGGAGATCGGGGATGGGATGTTTTTTCTTTGGATTATGAGGCAACTGTTCCACTAAATACGGTGTTCACAGAGTCTGTTATGGGAAGGTACTTAAGAATCTTCAATTTTTTGTGGAAGCTTAGACAGGTGGAGCATGCATTAATTGGGGCATGGAAGACAATGAAACCAAATTCTGTCACTTCTCATTTTTTCAATAAGCTTCAACATGCAGTTAGGTTGCCGTTACTTATGACATCAAGAAAGTGCCAGGTTCTTTGGGATGACATGAATCACTTTGTTACAAATTTGCAGTACTACATTATGTTTGAAGTCTTGGAGGTGTCATGGTCTAAGTTTCTCAGTGAAATGGAAGTTGCTAAAGATCTTGATGATCTACTCACAGCACACGAGATCTATCTGCATTCAATTGTCGAGAAGTCTCTACTTGGAGAACGGTCTCAAACACTTTATAAGACTCTATTTGTTCTGTTTGACCTAATCTTACGGTTCCGGAGCCATGCTGATCGGTTATATGAAGGAATTCACGAGTTTCAAGCCAAGTATGGATATTGCATCTTAATGTGTCTCTATTGTTTGTAAAGTAATTTTTAGTTAACTTACCGTGTTGTCATTATATGCAGAATGACTGAGTCCTCTCGAGACAAGAGCAAATCACGATTACACCCAAATGAAACTTCAAAGCCTGGGTCTTGGGTTGGTGAAGGACGCAAGGCCCTAACACAACGTGCTATTGAATTTCTCCGAAATATAGAGCAAGATTTAGATGCAATTGGCAAGGAGTATTCATCATTGCTTGAGGGGTTTATTTCTCAGTTGCCGGTGCAGAAACACATTGACTTGAAGTTTCTCCTTTTCCGGCTCGACTTCACTGAATTTTACAGCCGGATGCACCCTAAGAAGTAAATCAAGATTGCAGTACAGTGTTTTGGTTCAGGAATGTATTAACAGTGGCTATCGAGCATATGGTCAACTATCCTACAGTGCTCAGCTGACTTCAAGACCTGACACTTGCTTTTTACGATTTGTTTTTAGGTATGTCAGTTTCTCTTCCCTGATCTTATTTCAAGAATTATGTATCTTGATTATCCTTTTCTTTCCATTTATGCCCTTATCTTAACACCTGTCTTTTTTACTCCGCAGATGACATTTGTTCTGGATAGTGTGTGTGGATTGTGGATGCTTTTAGGTTTAGTCGAAGGTATACTGTTGTCACTAGGTCAGTGTGTCAATATAGCTGTATACACGTCTTGTATTGTGTCTAATGGTCAGTGACAGATTGATGTTTTCATGCGGCTGTTGCAAGTTGTTTATTTTTGAGCTGATATATCTGTACCATAGGTCCATTTGCCTTAATGATAAGTTATGCGTTCTGTTTGCATCAATTCTTCATGTCCTGCGGCAGGCGCCTCTAAGTTATGCGTTGTAATTTGATATCTGCGGGATACAGTTGGCTTGTAATGCTTTATTGCATCTCTCAGAATTTTACCCCATTTTACCCTGCATGATAACTTTACTTGACTTTGGCAACTGGTGGTAACGTTATTTAGAATTTGTGTTGGGTTACTAGTTAAGGTCCTAAGGAACTTAGTTACATGATGTTACTGTTTCTCCGCCAGTTTATTGTTTGCAGTGATGTCTACGAAACTTCACAATGCGTTGCCAAAGGTTGGGAACTTCCTCCTATTCAAATTGTACTCTTCTATATATGTTCCTCATACGGTTGATGTTGTTTGGTTTCCTCACTCTCGGTAGAAGCTTCAAGGTCGCTAGAACAACATTTTGCCTGTTTCAGTTGTGTTGGCTGGCCTATGTTATTGATAGGGATTCTTCGAACTGCTTGGACAGCAGGAGCCAATTGCTACATACGTTTCTATGCGGATTGGTATATGGTAACAAATTTCATTGTTATCGACTTGTCGGTGCAGTACCTCTGTTTACTCTGACAAAAGAAATCTTTGTTGTGGTGATTCTTTGTCATGGGAATATTATTGTCTTACTCGTGAGTTGTGAGCACCGAAAAGCATAAAATACCGAAAAGCATAAAATTTGGCTAAAAGAGATAGAAACTGTCTTAAGAGTTGCATGTATCTTGTTAAGGAGTTACTCCTATTTTGTTCCTTGAGGGTGCTTGGGGTGAGATGGTATATCTTGCCTGAGTTTTTTGCATAAAGATGTTATTTAAACAGATGTATTTTCTGCTTGATTTTGTATTTGGAGAAACCTCAGATTGAAGATGTTGATGTGCTTTGTTGCCAAGCAGTGAGCACCATGGATACAAAAGGGACATCATTTCGTATTGGGAATAGAACATTGGAGTTTAGAGGGTATTAGACTGGAGACCAGGAAGTTGTTGTCGACATGTACAGTGTGGTAAAGCTATAAAAATATCGCATGTGTCCCATTGTCAAAAATTTTGGATTTTGCATCAGAGTGTCAGATCCGTATGCTTTTGCATTCAAATGATTCTGGAGTTCTGATTGAGGAAATATTAGGTAAATCGTTTTTTTTTTGCTCAGCATTAGGTAAATCGCATTTTTTTTTGCTCAGCATTAGGTAAATCGCATTGATGTACCAAATCCAAGGGTACTTATGGCCAACTGTTCCTTTGCGCCGCCATATTATTGCTTAGTTTGAAACCAAGTTGATCATTTCATGAGTTATGTAATGCTGGTCTGCAAATAGATGATATTGCTTTTCTGAGCTCAAATTCTCCACCTTCCTATAGTCATATGCTTTTACTTGTAAAAAAATTAAAGATAATTCAAATTAAGCTGTAATTAGCTAATGATTTGATTGAGTACAGAATTCTCGATACCGAGTTAATTAACAAGTGCAATTGACTGATATCCCCTTTTCCGGAATGTTAACATTCATCCTGCCAATGTACGCTTCTTCCCTGTGAATGGTTGAAACTTTTGCTCATCATTCTTCAAAGTTCTCTCTTTGTGATCCTCTTTTGAGACCCTTGCTGGTTTCCCCTGGGACTGACACACATCCTCGGTGCCAAAGACAAGCTTTCCAGGACGTTTCCTTGGTCTATTCGCATCAGCAGCAACAAGCCCATCTTCTTTCACCATTGAAGTGGAAACAGAATCTTACTCAACTGGTGCTATCAAAGGTTGCCCATCCAAACGTCTCGCAACACCTGTGAACGGTCTGAACTTAGGCTCTTCTTTTCCCATGTCTTTTGTAGCTTTTTTGGCTTCGCTTGTTGGACTAACCACAGATTTGGGTTTCTTTTCAGGTTCTTTATAATCCAAAGGCGGTGCAAAGTCTACCTCGCAGTCTGTCTCAAATACCGATATTGCATCTGAGGGTTTGGTTTCCAGTATATCTATATAATAATGGTTTTGATCATGAGTGAGCATAATGGTGTCTCCAATGGTTAGGCAAGAGAAGTCTCTTAGTGCTGCCTCTAGCGCAGATTTAGGGTCAGAGATTCCTAAAAACTTCATGGTGTGGGGTTGTATTTTCATGAAAGTACCTTTTGGAAGGGCTGTGCTCTTTAGGGTGAGGAGATTTCCATATTGAAGTTGGAGGTTCTTCATCATCCAATCCGGAAGGAAAACAGACCCCTCCTCCGCACTGAACTCCAATACCCCACAATGCGAAGAGCGATCAGAATAAGGGTTTCTGATTTCAAAAACCATAGGGTACTTTATATTCATTGACATGAGGCGTTGAAGAGCTGAGGCGGGCATTAGGATCCTGTTGCCATCTTCAAGATGTGTCTTGTTGATGTGAGATAGTGGAAAGCAGTTGTATTCTTGTTTGAAGCAACATGTCTCTTCTTCGGGAAGCTCTTCATCTGATTCATCAACGGAGGCTTGATCATCGTAGTTGTCATCATTCTCAGTCGTCTCTTCTGGAGGTTGTTCTTCTGAAGAAGCTGTTGTCGTCATTGGATGTTCTTCTGGAGGTTGTTCTTCTGAAGAAGCTGTTGTCGGCATTGGATGTTCTTCTGGAGGTTGTTCTACTGAAGAAGCTGTCGTCATTGGATGTTCTTCTGGAGGTTGTTCTTCTGAAGAAGCTGTCGTCATTGGATGTTCTTCTGGAGGTTGTTCTTCTGAAGAGGCTGTTGATATGAAGCGTTCGAAGGTATCTTAGAGAACTTACCCTACACGGTTTATTAGTAGGAGATGAGATGTTTTCCTGAGAGAATAAGGATTTGTATTGAACTAAAACGAGTTATAGTAGGATTTGGACACTTCTTATGGTCAAATATGAATTTGGTAAGTTTGAACGTATCGAAGTTTATCTTATTTTCACATATTATTCATGCACCTATTTTTTTTTTATAAATAAATTAGGTAACAACTTTAATTAGTGTAGGAATACTTTCCAAATTAAAGTACCACTTAGTTAATCTTGTAGAAGCCCTTATCTTTTTGCCACCATATTGCAGATTTTTATTTTTATTTTTTTGTAAATGTCAAGTCAATTCCATTACGGAAAATGCCTGAGGGCAATACAGATTTCATCAGTAACAAACAGGAATGAACCAAAAGTATCAAAATCTAGACGGTGGCACCCCTGCCCGAGGCAGACCAACAACTAGGCTGGGCTAGGAACCTGTCCACGATCTGTTAGTAGAGATCCCAAGGGAAAACAGCTCAAACCCTAACACTAATCACGAGATGAAATCGAAGTAACAAGCACCCGAAAAGGGGCTAATAAACCACCTATCAAAGGGGTAACCGGCTAAACCAAAACAAAAAATAAACTGAAAAAATAAACTGATCCTCCGGTGGAGTAACCTGCCGACAGATCCGCCGCACCGGAACACCGTCGGCTTATTAGCGGAGGGCCCAATCCGGAAATCCCTTCAGCAACTCGTCCCCAGATCTGACCCAGTCCAAAACGAAAGGCGGAGCAGCAGCGGGAAGAGGAGAAGTGGAGCAGTGGCGGCAGCGGGAAGATGAGAAGCGGAGAGGTAGAGGTTGGGAGATGAGAGGTAGGAGATGGAGGTTGGGGGGAGAGGAGTGGATCAAGAAAAAGGGGGGAGAGGAGAGAAGGCCGGTCGGAAGAAGAAAGGGGGGGAGGGGGAAGAGGGAAAGGTGGCGACCTCATCCCTCCCCAGCAAAACCTAATCCTTACTTTCTCTCTCTAGGTTTTCTCTCTTTCTGTTATTCCAGATTTTTATTGGAGTAGTTGTGTTTGTTCCTTTAAATTCGCCAATTCAGAAAAAGCAATCGCAAAGTCGTTCTCTTCTCCTCAATTCCATTTATTCATTCTTTAAATCTGATTGTTTACAATGCCATTGGCTCAAGGATTTTTTGGTTTTGGCTTTATTCAATGTTTTTTTTGTGTGTGTGTTTATTGGTTTTGCGTCAAACTTTGGCGATTATAAGTTTGTCTCAACGAAAAGAATAGGAATTGGGTAAAAGTATGAAAAAGTTTGACGTAAAAGCCGGCTTAAGCTATTTTTTCTTGAATATTTCTCAAAATATTTGGCTAATTCTCATAATTTCTTGTTTTTTCGAATCCTCACTTTGAGACAAACCTATATTAGCCAAAAAATTGACGAGAAACTAAGAAACACATAAAAAAATTGAACAGAGATAAAACCAAAAAATCCTTAAGCCAATGACACTGTTAAGAGTTCCAGATAACTGGGGTGGGGTGCACAGCCGTCCGATCGTGTTTTGGACGACTCGAATGTGTTTTGATTTTGTATCGGTAAAAATAAATCTAAATTAAATTAAAATTGATGAACTCATCTGGGCCATCTAAAACATGATCGTACGCAGTGCCGGCCCTGAGCTAAGGCGTGTAAGACTGCTGTCTTAGGCCCTCGAATTTTGGCCCAAAATTAGGGTCCCGGATTAGTAATCTATCACTTACATAATTATTGAGCTAGCTAGTTGAGGAAAAAGTTTAATTTTTCTATCCAAGAGGTATATGGTTCAATTCCTTCGCCTCTTTTTTTCCTTCTCCATAACAGTATTTTTTTCCCATTTCACAAACTCACACTTTCAAAAGGATTTTTTTTTTATTGGTGCAAAAAATAATATGACCAAAAACTAGTTTTATTTGAAACAACGGATGAATCATGAAAAATATATATATATGGTACGAAGTAACGATTATTTTGAGGTTAGTTCTATTTTTATTTTTTTTAAAAAGAAAACATAGGGCTCAAATTTACAAGTTTGTCTTAGGCCCCGAAAATTTCAGGGCCGGCCCTGATCGTACGATCGAGGGGTGCTGTAGGTTCTTCACAAAGGCTACAAGATCTGTACTTAGTAAATTGTACAATATGTTGAATTTTTTTTTTTTTTGCACAGTAAAAAAGTTTTACTAGTACTATTAATCATCGAAAAAAGATACAATGACTATAAGAAACAAGGAGAAAGCAACAAATTTAACAAATCCAATGCCTAATATAAGACCTAATCCTCGATTGGCAAAGAATCAATCAAAGATACCCAAAAGGCCGAAGCCCGCACCCATTGGGCAAAGCCCACACCCCATGGGTCACAATGCCCAAAATTGAAAAAAATTAACGGGAAATTCCAAGCCGGTCCCATTTTTATTGTTTTGTCCCATCCAAGCACTTTAATGTGTTCCAATTCCCAAAAAACCCACGCGCAACAGCCTAATGTGTTCCAATTCCCAAAAAAAACCACGCGCAAGTGCACAACCGCCCAAACAAGACCCCACATCCTTTTCTCACTTTTTCTTACTTTTCCTACTCCCTGTCCTTTTCTTACTTTGTTTATCTCTCTCTCTCTCTCTCTCTCTCCCTCCCCGCCTTTGCAACTTTTCTGACTCTCTCTCTCTCTCTCTCTCTCTCTCTCTCTCTCTCTCTTTTATTTTTTTTAACTTTAAATGTTTATAACTTTTATTTTACATATTTATTTTTAATAAAATTTATTTTTTTAGAATGTACTCGACATCATCTACCAAATAAGACCAATATTGAATATGAAATTATCTTTATAAAAAAACAAAAAAAAGGGTGTAGACTCCTCTTTTTGGAGGATGTTAATTCTTTCATTTGGAGGGTGTAAAATATGCATTTAAGGGGTGTGATTTTTTTCATTTTGGGAAGTGAGTTTGTGTAGATGATGTGTAAAATCTGCATTTGACGTGTGTGAATTCTTTCATTTTTGGAGGGTGTGAATTCACAGACCTGAAATGCAGAATTCACACATCATAAGTAACTCTCCAAAATACAAAATTCACACCCAAAAAAAAGTGTGCTATTAAGGATGTGAATTGTTGCAGGGTTGTTAATTGTGTGCTGTGGGGGGTGTGAATTGTTACAAAATGTGTGAATTGTGTGCTATTTGGAGGTGTGAATTGTTGCATGGGTGTGAATTGTGTGCATTTGCGAACTGTGAATTATTTAGAAATGGTGTGAATTTTGCATTTGAGATGTGTGAATTCTTTCTTTTTGGGGTGTGAATTGTGTATTTTAGAGAGTGAGTTGTGATGTGTGAATTCTGAATTTGAACTCCGTGAATTCTTTCATTTTGGAGGGTGTGAATTATTTACAAGGGGTGTAAACTAGTGTGAATTAATGGGTATAAAATAACTTTTTTACGTGTACACAATTTCATATTTAATCTTATTTAAAAGATCTCATCGAGTAGATTTCAAATATATAATTTTTATAAAAAATAATTGTGTATAATAAAAGTTATTTTATTTTAAAATATAAAATGACAGAGAGAGAGTAAAAGCCGAAAAGGGGAAGAGAGAGAGAGAGAGAGAGAGAGAGAGAGAGAGAGAGTAAAAGCCGAAAAGGGGAAGAGAGAGAGAGAGAGAGAGTAAAAGCCGAAAAGGGAGAGAGAGAGAGAGAGAGGGTAAAAGCCGAAAAGGGAGAGAGAGAGAGAGAGAGAGAGAGAGAGTAACAACAGCGGGTAGAGTAATTGTGGGGAGGGCTACCAGTTGACAGAGCAATTATCATGCGCGCCGTGCGCGTGCGGAGTACTACCAGTGGACAGAAAAATTATAATGTGCGCCGCGCGCGTGGAGAGGACTTGAGTGGAATGTGTATGACATTGGGTGGGCTTGGATGGGAAGCTTTGGACAAAATAGGGTCGGCTTGGAAGAAGCCCAAAAATTAAAGCACTAGACAAACCCTAAGGCGCACCAGCGACATATCCGCCAAGATACGCCACTGCCGCCACCACCGCCCCTGCCATGCGCCCCCACCAATCAGCCATACGTCGCCGCCAAACACCATCAAAACCTCAGCCTGCAAACCCCATCAACAACCTTTGTTGAGAGTCATCACCGACTCTCCGGAAGTCTCCAGATGCTTCCGGAATGTTCCGGGTTTTACTAGAACATTCTAGAATATTCCGGAATATTCTGGACTCTACTAGAACGTTCTGGATCCTATTAGAATGCCCCGGGCTATTCTAGAACCTTCCAGAAACTTATGGAAGATGATAGAGTCTTCCGGGTTACTCTAGAATCTTCTAGAGTATAATAGAAATATTTAGGCTTCTCTAGAAGCTTGTAGAATTATTCTAGGATATTCCTATTCTAGATAGTTCCATGCTCCCTATAAATAGGAGTGGGAGCTCATTTGTAAGGGTGTGTAAGGAACACCAAGTGTGTGTGTTAGAGAGAACACCAAGTGTGTGAGTGATACACCAAGTGTTGGTGAGAGACACCAAGTGTGGTGAGCACCAAGTGTGGTGAGCACCAAGTGAGTGTGCATAAGTGAGTTGATTGAGTATTGACACAAACTCTAGTGTGAGAGTGAGGTGTCTTGTATACTAGTGATTGTACTTCTGCAATTTTGTATTGAATAAGAGTGAGAATATTCAATACAAGTGTATAGTTTGGGGTGTCCAAACTTAACAACCTTAACCTGCAAACCCATAAAACCCCAACCACAAGACGAGCCCTACAATATGTTGATATGTTAGTTGTCTACGGAGGCACAGAGACTTTACCAGTTATCTGCTATACAATGTGCTTTGTCTTTTTTTTGAAACTTATGTGCTTTGTTTCATTGTTAACATTTCAAATACTCCTTTAGATGTTTGCTTGTACTGGTCAAAAATGAAAAATATAGAGAAATTAATTCAAATTTCTACGTTAAAGTGATTGGGTAAAAAAACATCCATGGTACTTGTCTTCAATACATATGCGATTCACGGGATATACACATATCACCGATAATTAATATAAGTTCATCCTGCCAATATATGCTTCTTCCCCGTGAACGGTTGAAACTTTTGGTTGTCGTTCTTCAAAACCTTCTCTTCCGGACAGTTGCATGATTTGAAGTTCGAGTCAGCAGCAACATGTGGATCCCCTTTCGCCAGTGCAGTTGGAATAGAATCTGCCTCGGCCGGTGCTGTCAAAGGTTGCCCATCCAAACGTCTAGCTACACCGGTAATGCTACAAACTTAGGCTTTTCTTTTCCTTTATCTTCTCCAGCTTTAGCGGCTTCCCACTTTGGATTGATGACGGCCTTTGATTTCTTTTCGGGTTCTTTATAGTCCAAAGCCAGAGCAAATTCTACTTCACAGTCGGTGTCGACTACAGATATTGCAGAGGAAGGTTTTGCTTCCAATATGTCAATGAAGTACTTGTTACTGTTATGGTTGATCATGATGGTGTCTCCAATAGTCAAGCAAGAGAAATATTTCAGGGTTTCTTCAAGCACAGCTTTGTGGTCAGAGAGCCCGAAAAATTTCATGCTATGGGGCTGTATCTTCAAGAAGGTACCCTTGCTTAGGGTTGTGCTCTCTAGGGTTACTTCTTGTCCTTCATAGAGCTGCAGGTTCCTCATCATCCATTGTGGCAGGAAAACAAAACCCTCCTCCGCGGTGAATTCTAATACCCCACAATGCAAAGCTCGTTTGCGCTCAGGGTTTATGATCTTGAAAACCATAGGGTATTCAATTTCCATGGACGTGAGTCGTTTGAAAGCAGACTGTGGCATTATGATCCGGTTTCCATCTTCGAGATGAGACTTGTCGATTTGAGAGAGCGGAAAGCAGAAGTATTGTTGTTCGAAACCAACAATGTCATCGTCCTCGTATTTGTCCTTGAACCAATCAGGATCATCATCCTCGTATGTGCTTTTCTCTTTAGTTGAATGCTCAGACTTTGAATCGGGCTGATCGTCCTGTTCTCCGCTGCTATTGTTGTTGTCGTCGTTCATAATAGGAAGACTTTCTGAAGTTTGCACCATGGAGGTGAATGGACTTGAATCGGGCTGATCGTTCTGTTCTTCATTGCTATTGTTGTTGTCGTCATTCATAATAGGAAGACTTTCTGAAGTTTGCACCATGCATGGAGGTGAATGGACTTGAATCGGGCTGATCGTCCTGTTCTTCGCTGCTATTGTTGTTGTTGTCGTCGTTCATTATAGGAAGACTTTCTGAAGTTTGCGCCATGGAGATGAATGGACTTGAAATTTTTTATAGGGTTGGAAAACTGGTGGAGGTTCTTGAGCAAAATTATTTCAATCGAGATCCAAAAAAAGAGTAGAAGTTACCTCTTGTAGTTTGGAGAGTTGATTTTTCTTTGTGGAGAATCTTCTTCTCTAAGGTATTTCCTAAAGCAGCAGTGAATATGAAGTAGGAGGGGCCTTTCATGTTTGTACATATATAGAGAGAATATAAGTTTTAGTTGTAATAGGATTTCGAAACGATATTGGTTTTGGCAATTTTGAAGAGTCCTAGTATGAATGAAAATACGTGACCGTCAAGCTAGTGAAGTTTCAACCTCCCTGTGTTAACCATTTCCGGGGAAATGGGAACTCTGGTGTCCACTCCTTGATGTGCGGCATCCGAATCGTTGGATATTTTTTTAACGGTATTCATCTCAGCAATTAACAGATTCGTGCTGTTTATTGCCAAGATGAAATCTGACCCGTTGATTGCTGAGATCAACGGCTCCGATGCGCACACTAGCACCCCGGGTCCCATTTGTGGTTTCACTTTTGACCCATCTATAGGGCTGCAAACAAATTGATTGAGCAGCTTGTGTCCCAACTCAACTCGTTCAGTAATCAAACTTGAGCTCGGCTCCTTTGTTCTTAAACCGACAAATTTTTGTTTTCGAAACATATATATACAGGCATGATCAAATCAGGGATCCCGCACTTTGTTTAAAGTGAGGGACTCACCGAATTCTCAACTTTCTTGAACAAATTTCGTCGATCCGAACCGTTTCACTTTTTTTTTTTAAAACGTATTTTTAAGGGTCCCGCAAGGAATCATAAAAAGAAAAAAAGAAAAGAAAAGACTGGATATGGCTTGATCCGAGCAATTTTCGATAAAAATATTACATATGTAGTGTTTATCAAAAACTGCTCGGATCAAGCCCTTCTCGGTCATTTTTTTTATGATTACTCGCGTGGACCCTTAAAAATACATTTTAAACACGTTGAACCGTTGGGATCGTCAAAATTTGATCGAAAAAAATGAATCCCGCACTTTAGCAAAGTTCAGAATACCTGAATGGAAATACTGTATCACATTTACATTTTTAAATTCAAAAGAACTACTCCCTCTGTCCCTTTTTAAGTGATCCACTTGGGAAACGTGTAATTTTGCGGACGTTTAAAAATGTACTTTCGTATATCGTTTTTAAATTTTTTTTGCACCAAATTAAAGTACTCAATGAACACTTTAATTTGGTATAAAACAAATTAAAAAGTTATATAGAGAAATATGTTTTTTAAGGGTTTGAAATTGCACGTATTCCCGTATGGATCACTTAAAAAGGGACAGAGGGAGTATTGTAATTATTTTGCTCAATGTAGTTCATGGTTTATTTTGGAGATTTCGATGCTCGTTTATGCGAGTTTGTTCCTCTTTGATATCCGATGTTTGTAATTTGACCATTTGGATTTCCTAAAATGATGATAATGACTTGGGTAAAAAACCGGTTTTTGGTTTTTTCATTTGTCCTTATTCAAATTTTTTTTTTGCATTCGTTAGTTTTGCATGAAGATTTTATGGTTTTTGGATTCCTCTCGACGAGACGAATCTAACAAGTATAAATTTATGGTGAAACCAAATTTTTTTTTGAATAAATAATCCACCTATTTTGGCTTTATTAAAAAAAAAATTGAGTTTTGACCATAAATTCATACTTGTTAGATTCGTCTCGTCGAGAGGAATCCAGAAACCACAAAATCTTGAAACAAAACTAACGAATGCAATTTTTTTTTGAATAAGGACAAAATAAAAAAACCAAAAAACCAAAAACTAGGTCTTCTTTTCATTTGATCAAATCTTTATCAAAAATTTTCCTCATTTGGTTTGCCAAAATTTACCCTAGTGGTTTTA
This sequence comes from Vaccinium vitis-idaea, assembly GCA_963854785.1. NCBI lineage: Eukaryota > Viridiplantae > Streptophyta > Magnoliopsida > Ericales > Ericaceae > Vaccinium > Vaccinium vitis-idaea. The sequence continues at coordinate 901,520 of OY978220.1, forward strand.
TCAACCCTCCTTAAAACTCCCACAAACTCAAGTGATTTTGCTTGTCTAGCTCAGTTGGTTTTCAGGCATTTTCTCTAGATAAAAAAAAAAACAAAAAAAACAAAACTCAACCATTTGAATCAAATGGGAATTGAACTACCCCCTTCTTTCTCTCTCTCTCTCTCTCTCTCTCTCTCTCTCTCTCTCTCTCTCTCTCTCAAATGAGAACCTCTCTCATTAAAAACCAAAACCCCTTTTTTTGCCGTTCTTCTTCCCCTCTCCCTTAGGGTTTCACCCATGGTTCTGAATCCTGTACCGGCTTGGGTACCGATTTTTCCATTAGTACGATATTGATACTAGTCGATACCGGATACCGTTTGGGATGTAGCGGAATTACTTTTCCCTTTACCATTCCTATCTCCACTAAGAAACCCAACTGCCAATAAAAAAGCCAACGACTCAGCTGTCGACGATGGCAGAGACGTCGACATTGTGAAGCCAGTCGCACTGCCTTCCTCTTCTTCTCTGAGTCACTGAGTGCAAAATCTCGAACGAAATCAAGCTTTCCGCCATTTCGGCCAGTATTTCCGGATTGACCGGAACCGTCCAGTAAGGGCCAGTATTGAGGCCGAGATGGAATTAGAGGTGTGGTGTACCATTTATATGGAAATCCGATAAGTATCGGCCGGTACCCGCCAGTACAGAACGGGATTGATAACCTTGGTTTCACCCTTGCGGCGGCGAAAGGGGAAGATGCGTTTCCTTTCATGTTTTCCTCTCTTCCCCTCTTTCTCTCCTCCCCACTTCATCTTCCCTGCATCCCTCTGGTTGTCTATCTTGATACTAACGGCTCACATTTAATCTAAATTTCAAATGATCTGAGTCGTCCATTGATTGGATTAAAATCCTAGTGTTTATTATCAAGATAAATGATCTGATGGACTCACTATATCCCTGTAGTGAGTCCCTTATTATAGGGCTCCGCTTCCGACTTGAATCTCAAATATATTTTTTTCCACTAAAAATCAAATTCTTATTTCAATGCAGATTATGAATATGCAAACCGAGAAAAGTGATCATGAGATCAGTGAAAAGTGATCGAGATCTTTCCAAATTCTTTCCCATAATTCGGGTTATTTCCCGCAATCTATATTTCTCCAAAATTCTAGACCCTTCCTACTTCTGAACCTTCCAGAAAACAGGACCCCCCCGGTTACCCTATTTTGCCCTTCTCTCCCGGTCCACTGTCCTCCTCTCTCTCCTAACAGAACACAACAGAGCCGTCATCTCTCTCTTTCTCTCTCTCCCCAATGGCGAAGTATGGCGAAGGAGACAAACGGTGGATCGTCGAAGACCGACCAGACGGAGCCAATGTCCACAACTGGCACTGGGCTGAGACCGACTGCATCGAGTGGTCCCGCAACCTCCTCTCCTCCCTCCTCTCCGACAAAACCCTAATCGACGGCGAGGGAAATCTCGTCCTCAAAACCAAAAAGCTCGAAAAGCTTGACGGCGAGGCCTACGTCAACATCCGTAAGGGAAAAATCATCCCCGGTTACGAGATCAGCCTCTCTCTCTCATGGGAAGGCGAAGCCAAGGACTCAGAAGGAAACACGCTTTTGAAAGCCGATGGAGTTGTTGAGATTCCTTACATAGCTGATGAGAATGCTGACGAGGATCCTGAAATTAGGGTTATTGTTAAAGACGAGGGTCCAATTGGGAAGAGATTGAAAGATGCCTTTTTGTCTAAAGGGAAACCTTTTGTTTTGGAGCAAGTTAGGGCTTATGTCAGCGCGATGGCAAAGGGCGGGCCGGCGAAGGAGGAATTGGAGGTTAAGAAGCCGGTGAAAAAGCCGGCGGAGGGGGAGAAAACAGCAGCTACATCAGCTACGACGACAACGGCAGTGGCGGCGAAGAAGAAGGAGAAGAAGAAGGAAGGGTTTAAGACGATTACTATGAGTGAGAAGTTTAGTTGTAGGGCGGGGAACCTGTTCGAGATAATGATGGATGAGAATAGGTGGAAGGGGTTTACGCAGAGTAATGCGAGGATTAGTAAGGAGGTGGGAGGAGAGTTTAGCATTTTCGATGGGGCGGTGACGGGGAGGAATATGGAGTTGGTGGAGGGGAAGTTGATTGTGCAGAAGTGGAGGTTTGGGAACTGGCCTGATGGGATTCAATCTACGGTAAGCTACTTGGGTCTTGATTTGGTTTTAATTATATGTGAACTTTTATATCTCTTTTCATGTTATCATAATTATAAAATTTTCTTGTACTAGCTCTGGCTGCCCTGTATTCTCATTTCTTTGATCCTTGGTAGGGCTCAGTTTTGCTAAGGCTTGTTAGTACATGAGTCGAGCTCTAGCTAGAGTTTTGAGCTCGTTTTTAGAAAACAAGTCGATCTTGACTTAGTTGTTGATCAGCTTATTTGCAGCGGCTCGGTTTGTTTACTCAACGAATGTGCGAGCTCGAGTTAGACTAGTTTTGAAAGAGCCGAGTTCCAACACTTCAAAGCTCGCCTTGGCTCAGTACATTGCAGCCGAGCTAGTTTATTTTTTAAAATACAAACTTGGATTTGGATATGTTCTTATGTGTATATTTCTGACCTTCTACCACTGGATGGCATGAATGTTATTCACTTTGATCACCGGTAGTAAGAAGCTGTCGTGTATATGCGAGTATACATCCATGTATTTCTATCTTCTATGCGAGCAATTCGTGTGCAAATCGTATTATGTAAAAGAGGAAAAGTAAAAAAAACTTCAATTGAGATTAATGGGTGATGAAATCTCAATAGAAGAGGGGAGAAAAAAATTAGGGTGGCTGTTTTTTTCTTTCTTCTTGGCAGTTTCTTTGGGTTGTTAAATGGGTAGTTTAGGTAATGAATACTGTGAGCCATCTTCATAACCACCGTTTTTGCTAGATATAGAGAGCTTACCGCCCCACCCTTTATAGTTGTGACTGTCATCATGGAAACACCAAGAGGGGTGCTCCCTTTATAGTTAGCAATAATAAGTTGTGTAGGACGACTTTGTGGGTTGTATATGATGTGCAGACACCTAGGGAATGCATTTCTTATATGCATGTTAATATACCCTCCTACTTCATATATCTAGAGATTATTATATGTATATACATGTATGCTACATGCATGCACGTATGTTGAATGGAGATTGTATGTTTTGTATGATGTACATCCTACATGTGCGCATGGAGGTAATGTGTATTTAGTCTTGTTTTTTGGAATGATGTGCATCCCACATATGCACACTGAGGTAATATTTATGCATGATTGCATCTGCACGTATGTATTTATAGCCATTGTGCTACATTCACTCAGCGGTGTGGAGGACAATATATTGATGATGACTATATGATGGTTAATAACTAAATGTCACATAAACGCGTGCAGTGTGTACCAATTGGTTGAGCAAGTGATTGTTTAGGATTGGTTGTTTTGTTAATTAAGCTTGTTGATTGTTGCAGGTGCGACTCACCTTTGAAGAGCCTGAACCTGGGGTTACCGTTGTTAAGTTGACACAAACGGATGTGCCAGAGGAAGACAGGTTGGTTTGAGACTCTGGAGGAATTTTTTTTTGTTATGTAGCAATTGCAATTCAATGCTGTAAGGAATTTATGATGTTTATGCTTTGCCAATGCAGATATGGGAATGCAACTGTGGTGGAGAACACAGAGAGGGGGTGGCGGGATCTTATTTTCCTCAAGATACGGGCAGTGTTTGGTTTCGGAATATGACTTCTCCAGTGTTTATCTTGCTGAAGTTTTGAATTCTATCGAATTTTATGTTTGATCCAGCTTTAAATCATGGATTGAATGTGTTAATTCGAGTAACTGAATCAATGTTATCTTTGTCATTGCCCTTGTAGACTATGTGTCCAAACTGGGTTTATTTTTCATACTTGTTTTTCCGAATAACTTATTTCACTTTTGAATTTTAAAAAATGTGGAACATAAAGTGGCATGTCCGATTGAGATATGATTTAAATGACCTTCGCTCGCCTTTCTTGAGAATGGTACTTCAATTCTTTCGACAATTTAATGCTTATCATCTGTTTTTCTGTGACCATCATATTGGGAACTTCAAATGCTTGTATTGCTGCGAGTATCCACAATGACTATGCATCTCTAGCATGGGCTCGCCTTGCGAGTATCCATACAGATTGTGTATGATCTCTACGCTCTTGCTTTTCAATGACACAAGACCATCTTGCATTCAGCTTGTTGATAGCCATATTTTAGCTGTCCTTTGAGCTTGTGAAGCCTATAGTACTACATTACTGTGGGTTAGATAACAAGAAAGAATCTTGCTATCTGGATGGCATTACTTTGAATCCATTGCAAAACTATAATAGATTTTTGCTGACTGGAAATTCTGTCCTTATTTATATTTTACTTCTCCATGCTGCATGAGCACATCAATTCTGATTGAAGTACATGTGGTAGGACCGTTTTTCATTTGTTCCAAGAAATAAATGCAACTTCTGAATAATTTGGTTAAAAATATTCTTTTACAATATTTATGCTGTGGTGTTGTGATGGCAATGAATTTGAAGCCTATTCCTCTCAGTTGCGTCTGGCTGTCTATTTGTAAGAGTATTTTATGTCAAAAATTGTATTAGGCTTTTGAGAAATCAGCAGGTGGATGGACTGATAGAAGGATTGTCATCTTTTTTGGTTTAGTACAGATGTGAACAACAGAAAGTAGGGATAGCTTGAAAACTTGGGAAAGGTTTTCATCCCCATTGGAGCTTGGAGTTCTATAATGGGGATGGAAAATGGCTTTACAACCCCATATCCATCCCCATTGGACCTGCTCTTAGTAGCTTTTCACTTCCATTAATCTGAAAGTGAGATTTTCTTCTTGACTATTATACTTCCAGTTTAGTACTTGTAAGAGTATATGGCTGATGACACTTGAGTCAAGTTGGTCTTGTATTTGTATCCTTGGTTTCCTCAGTTCAATTAAGACACTAAGTCAAGTTGGTCCGGGTGCCATTAACAATGTGGGGAGTGTCAATATCAGTTTCCTATGGCACTCCTCTCTTAATTAAACTGGGTGAGGACTGAGGAAACTGAAGCCTGATGCAGAGTAGGCAATGGCTTTACATGTACTTGGAGCAACTCAACTTATTTAGTTGGCTAATTTGCTTAGTGTCTGTGATCTTGTTTTGATACGTGAGTGATGATTATGCAGCACGTAGTGAAACTTGTGCAATACCAGTTGCTGCCCTTTGTTCGACTTGTTTTGAGGGATTCTGGCATTCTGCTAGTGCACTGCGCAAGGATTGCAAATTCCATGTGAAGTTCTCATTGGCATGTACGTTTTTTCCTGTTGATCTTCACCTTGGGAGTTTAATCGGGTGGTTGCTGATACCTGGGCATGAAATGTAGTCTCGGGATTATGTGATTTTTTTACATGAAATTGGAGTAGTTTCTTATAGTATTATTCATATACAATCTGCAAAATAAGGACTATAGAGGAATCGAGTTGTATTAATCATACTCATATCTATCTGCTTGGCGACGATTGAGGATTGAGTCTAAAATGTGTGCTGACGATTGAGTCTAAAATGTGTGCTGATGCATGCGCAGACTAAAGAAAAGGAATATTTCTGTCAAATGTGCGTATATCCTTGGTGGCAAGGATTAATTGACAAAGCCGGGGCGATGCTCGCTACTACATACGTATGTTACTCCAAATTGGCCATCGATGTAGTGTTTGCTATGAAGCAGGATGCTATGACCTGTATCAGCATTCAGCAAGTTCTAACTTCTGGAATGAGATTATGGCACTGTAGACCTAGGAGCCATTTTCCACACTTGGCTCATGTCTAGGACGGCATCCGTGGAATCCACACAGTTCACAAAAATTGAACTTTCCGGCTATATTGCTTCTATCTTATTCTTTTCTGATGATTAAAATTGTTCATGTTTTAAGATTTATGAAAAGAATAATTGTAGTCGATTGGACATTTGTAGCGACGTGATCTGATTGAATGTGAGCCGAATGTGTAGCAATCAATATCCAATCAATTTTAATTTTTACATTGACTGATTTTTCAAACGGTATTAAAAGATGAATAATTCAGAACAACCATGTACTGGCTGTAACTACAACTAACATCTCTTGCCCTTAGAAAAAAAGAAATCTAACTTGCTTCCCATGGACGACATATGTAAGTAATACTGTAAATATATCCTTATATAAGTGTAAAATACCCTCAAAGAGACAAGTGTTTCTCTAGTTCTATTTTTCCTTTTGCTAATATCTCCACATTTCTTCATCAGATACTAACATGCATCAAGAAGTGACAAACCTGTCGGAACTCATCATGAAATGGTCCAGGAAAGAGAAATCGAAGGTATGAATTTGAACCGTTGATTTTTCCTGGACTATTTCGGGAAAACTTTTCCTGTATCCTAACATTTTCGTTTTCTTCATAAACCATACTTTAATTCCTACCCATCTACATAGGAAAAAGAAAAACCTTCACTGTTCTAATTCCTACTCTCAATCTCCCTATGGAGTATGGACCATAATAGTTTTGACTCTATTGCCCCTGTCATTAGATGATTAAACTGTTAAAGCATTACCTTTGATAGTGGTATATTTGGGAACAGTTTGGCTCAACAAGCTGTTAATAGACCTGGCCTTTGTAACACCTCTCTTCTCAAACCCCTTGTCATCAACATCATCCCACTCCTCCTCCTCCTCCTCCGCCTCTAAATACAAGCTGGTATAGACTTTCTTAACGTTGTTAATGTTCTTTTTAGGTCCATTTCGCCGATTTCGGATTCGAGCGTAGTTCCGGTTTTTCACCCTAGCCTGACTCAAGTGATGTTCACACAAGGAGAGACCCAGAATGGTAGGGCGGCTACACCTCCACCCGCTTCCACTGTTTCGGTGACAACGCTGATTAGCCACCGGTTTCTTACCACCACCTCCTCCACCATCTCTCTTCTTTGCTTCATACTTCTCACCAACTGCATCATCTTCTAGTTCTTCCTCATTTTCAGAAGCACAATGTTCAACCCAGATCTTTTCTCTGTCTCTCACCCTAGCCTGACTCAAGTGATGTTCACACAAGGAGTGACCCGGAATAGAAGGCCGGTTACACCTCCACCGGCCACTTCCACTGTTTCGATGACAACGCCAATTAGCCACTGGTTTCTTACCTCCTCCTCCACTATCTCTCTTCTTTGATTCATTCTTCCCACTAGCTGCATCACCTTCTAGTTCTTCCTCATATTCAGAATCAGAATGTGGAACCCAGATTTTTTCTCTGTTTCTCGTTGTCTTGGTAACACTCTCCTTTTGTTCTTTGTCCGTCTCCGTTCTTGGTCTTAAATTATTTGTAAAACTTGCCCTTCTCTTCTTCAATGGGAACAGCTTATCTTCTTCACACCAGTGTCCTATCTCCTTCAAAAAGCTTAGTAAGAAACTCAATAGAAAGCTATGGCTATGCGGTATGCCCCCATAACCATTAACAAATGTGAATATTTTTTTTGCAAAAATACTTTCACGCAAAATGACAGTACATTTTGATTATGTTACTTCAAATTAAGAACAAGAATAATTGAAGAAAAAGTGACACCCGCCATACCTCGAAAACTATTTACAACAATTCTAGCCAATTTTTGAGAATTTTCCTGATAAGTATTAGTAGTAACTAAATGGACGGCGGCGTAAATTCAAATTTAGTGTAATACATGTTGAACATAGACTGAATCTTGGTCCAACATGTTGAACAATAAATTAAATTATCGGTACATGGCAAAACTAGTTAGTTTAATACTCCAGTTTTTATAACTAAATTTGGCAAACCAGGGTCAACTGGTCAAGGAGCTTGTTTGAGACCATAGAGAGCACGATGAAGTTTGCAGACCTTGTGATGTTAGGTATATTCATAAAGACACATTTGACATTCAAGTATTCAACCCAGAAGAACTTTCAGCACCATAATCAACCTTACCAAATTATAAGTAGTAACGTTGTCCTATGCAAGGATTTAAAAATCGGTAATTGCGTAATGGTTTCTGAACCTTACACCTCGATACACGGGTGAGATAAAAAATCAAATGCACATTAGCCAATTCCAGTTACATCTCGGTCATTTCCGATTGAAGGACTGGTTTATGATTGATACGGCTGATACTCAACTGTTATAGGTGATTGAGGCATTTTTTTTCGAAAAAGTCTTTACCTTCACAATTGATTCCGATTACGTATAGTTTAACATTTCGTATCACGAAACCGTTATTAAAAACCTTTTTTCTATGTTTAAATACTGTTAGATCTGGTATTATTTATTTGTAGAAACATACGAATAGCAGGAGATGTTCCGCAATTAATGAATTTTGTTGAGTGTAAACTCTATTTGCGTGCTTAATTGTGTTACCTTTATGAGATGGAGACGCAGAGGGAGGGCTACCACCAGCTGAAGTCTCTGCGCCGCAGCTGTAATCCAGTCTGCACACACAACAACAGATGATAAGGACGCTGGCATTGAAGTGTTCAAGTTCGGCTCGCTCAAATCTAATTAGTTTGAGCTCCGGCTTGTCTCGTTTAGTACTGAGATGTTCGAGCTTGGTTCATTTATCAAATGAGCATCTAAAAAAGGGACGAGTTACATTTAATTCGAGCTCGGTTCAATAACTAAATGAGCTTATGACATAATGACCCGAGTGCCGAGCTCACTTGACTCGTCTGCTAAAGAACCAAGCGGAGTCCGTAATGACCCGAGTGCCGAGCTAATCGCAAACAACTTGATTTGCTTGCAATCTTAGGATTAATCAAACATACTATCGACACGCACTTGACAATTGAAACATACGGACAAACTATTGCAAAATATCAAAAATATTACTTCCTCCGTTCCTAAATAACAGTTTCATTTAATTGGATGCGAAAAAAATTGAAAGAGAAAGGACGCCGGATTAGATTCGGGATTTATTTCTTCTTCTTTTTTTTTTTCTTTTTTTTACCTCCAATTAGTTGCAACAAGTGGCTTTTCCTCCGCGTCGGCTTCTTCTTCTCCGTCGCCGAGCATTGGGTCCTACAAAGTTTGGAGTACAAAACAAAATACACGCCGATCAAATAGTAGTACTATGGCTAATGTGCGCCGAAATTGCTAGCGTAGAGAACATTTTTTTGCGCCGACGCCAGCTGGCTAGCTAGTCATGGTAGAGGCTAAAGTGCGCCGTAGTGGCGCAGCTATGGCAAAACACGAAAATGAAGAGAGTAGGAGTAATGGAGTATAGACAAGCGTACGTAGTACTGTTTCAGCATTTTGGTTTCTTGGCAACCAAACAGTGTATTATACTCGTACCTGATTAGAACCGCCACGAGTGCAGCGAGTGTTCTTCGTCTGGTCTAAGGAATCTACGGCGTTGGTTCCGCTGGCCGCCGCGATAGAAAGATCAGACGGCTGTGGATTCTTGTCCGGTGGAGAAATATCGCTCGGTTGAAGGAGGTGGGGAGTGTGGTGGTGCAATGGCGTTGAGTCGGACTGGGGAGGCGGCGGATAGCCCTTTCGGATGAGTCGGATCCTCATGGATGGAGGGTTGCGATTGAATGAAGAGGAGGGAGGAGATATTTTTGGTGTTGGAGAAAGCCGCGTGAGTAGTAGTTGGGGACCTTGGGGTTTGATGATGATGATGAAGTTTCGTGGAAAAAGGAGTAGTAGGGATTAAGGAGGGTGCTCTATTTCTGTACAACAAATCAAAAACCACCATAAAATGGAAACAGACTGGAAATGTCTATCTTTGTGATTCATCCTCCCTCTCTCTCTCTCAGTCTCTCTCTCCGAATCCGGCCATTTTGGGGTCTGCAGTGCCCTGCCACTCTGGTCTGTTTAATTGCCGCGTTGACAACCCTTGATCTTACCCTTTTTTTTTTTTTTTTTTATAATCCGAACCATTGTTCTTAAGGGTTTAGTTTTAGGTTCGATTCTCATTACTAGCAAACTCTTGGGACCACTACGGATGATGCACCGTCGTTACCTACAAGGTCTCGAAAGTAGTCGAAGTACACGTAAACTGCCTCGGACATCTAATTATCAAAGAAAAAGAAAATTGCCGCGTTGACACAATGGCACCGTGCTTGGCATTCAAAGGCGTATTGTTTGGTTGGTAGTTTTGAGATAATAATTTTATATAGGGTTGCAAAATTTCTGGTTTTTACTTTTTGAATAGATATACGCAATATACATCTAAAAAGTTATGTAAATAAATAATTTGATAAAATAAATCATTAAAGACAAAAAACATGGATGCCGAAACAATGAAAATTTTGAAAGATAAATTTCCAACTGGAAACCAACAATTTTTCATTCTTTCTTTCTTTTGTCACTTAACACGCTATCCGGATGTTAAGAAAAAATAGCATTTACCATTACCCTAGGGGTCGTTTGTCAGACGGATAAGATTTTGTTGAATAAGAGGTGGATATGTTCTAAGAGCATCACTAGTGGTATAACCAAAATTGGATAATCAAAAGTTGTCATATCAGACTTTGATTATCCATACAAAACATTTATAAAGTTAGCAATGTGGAGTGTCACAATGGTATGTTGTGTCCATAATAAAAAAAAAGTACTACTTACTCTATTTTTATTCATAAAAGAGGCACAACTTTAAATTTGTTCATATACTTTTTATAATAATAGTACCATTTAAAAATTATTCACAATACCTTTAAAATTAGACCAATCTTGAATATATTTTCAATTTTTTATTATTATTGATAATTTCAAATTTTTTAGGGAAAGTGCAAAAAATTGAGTTTTGATATAAGTATTTTAAAGATGGAGAGAGAATGTTGTAGCTTTTGAATTCATTCTATCAAAAAAGACTTATAAATAGGATGTGGTCCCCAAAATTTGGTTATTGAGTTTTGGGTATTGAGAAAATGTTGTTACTTTTGATTATCCAAATGCCAAAATTTGGTTATTGGCTAAAAGGTTGTTCACTTTGATTATGCCAATGTGAGCCAATTTTTGGACAAACATTACTAACTTTGGTTATTTAGATGTTTTGATTATTCCATTGGGGATGCTCTAAAGGGAAATTAGTTAAGGAGAGGAATAAACTAATACTTAGAAAATGGTTTGAGGAGTAATTTGGTCTTTCTATGCACCTGAATAAGCTAATCTTTGGGTGGGAGGTGTTATTAGCTAAAACCCTTGAAGGGGATAAGCTCTCCCCCCTCCTTTATCCTCCTTACAAACACCTTCTTGCTTCTCATATTCATGTCTTATCCCCCTCTCTTTATCTCTCGAACAAATAGGCCTTAAAAGTCATTAAAATAGTTTTATCCTTCGTCGTTTTAAAAATTCTGAAAATTATTAGAGTACTTATATTTAGGGGGTGTTCCACTAATAAAAAAATTATTTTTTTCAAAAACCGGGACAATTCATTCTGTCACAACACATCACATAAAAATTGCAAGAAACCAATTTTTTTTAAAAACTGGGTTAGTGGAACACCTCCTTAGTATTGTCACCCGATATCAAAATCAAATAGAGGAAATTCATAATGGACATGGGGATCAAGGCCTCGAGGGTTACAATTTTGCCGATAAATAAAAAATAAAAAATAAAAAATCAAGGGTTACAATTTTCGAAGGGGGAGAGAGGCGCGTGGTTTAGTGTAGGCCATTGGTGGCGCGTGGTATTAGAGTTTGCAACTTTTAGGAGGTGGGAGTCTAGTGTAGCCTGTAGCCTGTAGGGACCATATAAAGCAGAGAACGACATGCACATCCTCTCCCAAGGAATAGGATTATGCTCCACTCCCACTCTAACGGCCATAGCACACAGTACAGTACTGGATCCTGTACTGTAGTAAGGCCAGGGCCGGGAGTCCTTCTAATCCGGACCTCCATGATCCAAATATTTTTTGACGATCCGATCCGTCCAATGTGTTCAGAAGGTGTTTTCAAGGGTCCACGCGAAAAATCTTCAAAAAAAAATAACGGGAAGGGCTTGATCCAAGCAGTTTTCGCAAAAACTTTATATTTACAATTTTTTGCGAAAACTGCTTGGATCAAGTCCTTCCCGGTATTTTTTCTTGAAGATTTCTCGCGTGGACCCTTGAAAACACCTTCTGAACACATTGGACGGCTAGGATTTTCCAAAAATAATTTGCAACACAAAAAAAATCACTTTTTTCTTATTTTCGGGAGGTTTGGACTAGAAGATTGGGCAATATGTATATATATATATATTTACTACTATTTTTTTTTCTTTTTTATTTATTTCCTCATGTCCCAATCACAACATAGGAGTAGCTTTAGTGTTTTTTGGTCATGCAACATAGTAGTAGTTAAGTATTATGTGTCGTGAACAATGATGGGCCTTATATTCCAAAAACAATATGGATGGGCCTTTGTAATTCACCACTGGGCATGTTAGCAGCTTTGGGCTCAGATTTGTTATACTAGGCTCTATCTGTTCATAAACTATCTGATCAAGCATCGTTCTCAGTGCAATTCTTTAGCATCGTTCTCAAGTAAGGAGGAGTCTTCTGGGTTTTTATTTGCGCGTTTTCCTAAAGCTAGCTATTTTTGTTTTAGAGTTTCTGAAGTTATAAAAAAGAAAAAAAAGGCATTTTAGGGTCTCAAAGCAAACTCCCAATATCTTCAAGAGTTCTTTTAAAAGAAATTACTCCAATATTACCAAAAATTCAAACTAAAAGGGTACAACTATAAAAGATAAATGCAAATTACTATTGTGTTTGTTAATGCTTGTACATTATTATTGTGTTTGTTGAATGCAAAATTTCTAAGAAAGTAATTGAGTAATTTGACTTTCTTAATATTGTGGATTGGGAGAGAGACAAGAATCGAGCCAGAAAAACTTGAGAAAAAGAGGGAAAGAAACTATTGTCATCTTCCAACCCACACTTTTCTCTCATATTTCCTACCAATGAGGGGTTAGTTTAGTGGTTGAAAACTTGGACTTGGTAGGACAAGGCCCAGGTTTAAGTCCCAATAGCCCTCATTAGGGCTAAACATGCTCCTAACACCACTCACGTGTGGTAGGACCTTACCTTCGGTCCCGACATAGATAACATAGATGCAATATGGAGTCTCCTACAGATAGTGGTATTGTGTGACAGGGTAATACTCTCTGGCGGAGGTGACGGGTACCATAACTGCATTTCCATTTACGTACCAAAAAAGAAAAAAGAGAGAGAATAAGAGAGGAAAGTCAGAATGTAGGTGCATGGGAATCAAACCTGGGTTACTTATATTGACAACATCCGGTGGCCATCATGCCAGAAAAATGCTTTGTTTCACTTCTAGCCCGGGGTTGCTTGGACTTGTTGGGCTTACTCCACGATCGGTTCTGTACGAGTTTGTAAATGCATTAAATGATATCCAATTATCATAAATTTTTGCGTGCCTAATATTCTCGGAGAGGTCTAAAATATGAACGGATTTGGGAAGGGCCTGAAAACAGGCTAGACAGGATCGTTAAGGGACTGGAAAGGATCCTGATCCTGTAAGTCTCTAAACCCATTTTTCCCTGACAAATTTCACCGCACAAGTAAATGCAAAAATACTGGAGGCTTCCAGCCATGAAGTATTTCAAAAGTTATTATTGTTTTTAGCATTGTTCAATACAGTTAAATAATTAAGATAAGTTACTCTACAAAAAGGCATTATACTTGCATCACAATGTGGTAAAAAAAAGAAAAGAGGGACTTGAAGCATTACGTACGTGGCAATACTTGATGCACACTGATGATGGTGCGATTCAACTTTTTTCCTGTTTATCTTTTAAGGTTGCGTTCCCTTTTTCAAATTGCTTTGATTACCAGCCTTCTAATTGGTAGTCTGTACGGCGCCATTTAATCATAAACCCAATAGGTTGGGCGGTTGGGCTTGTCTATCAAGATTTGGAATTTAAAAGGTTTCTCAATCTTATGTGTCGTGTTCGAAACATTTCAAGTGCTATCAACTTGTATGCATGAGACCAATTAATAATAATACGGGATTTCATTCCGATTTTAAATACCCACGTCAATGGATGAAAAGTTGATCTAGAGAATTTCCGTTGGACAAAAAAAAAGAAAAGTTGATCTAGATGAGCGCAAGTTGTTCTAAATACTTTGAGTTATATATAAACACACCAAGCTTCTAATAAGTGATTTCTACATATTGAATTTTGATGATCCAAACTGTTCAATGTGATTAAAATGTAATTTTTAGGGCCTGAGCGAGAAATCATCAAAAAGAAATATGACCGGGAAGGACTTCATCCGATCAATTTTTCATAAAACTATATATATACAATTTTTATGAAAAACTGTTTGAATGAAGTCCTTCCCAATCGTATTTCTTTTTGATGATTTCTCGTGTAAACCCTTGAAAACACATTGAACGGTTTGAATCATCAAAATTCAATCAGAAAATAGTCAAAAAAATGGGAGTCTCTTGCCGTAACAAAATAAGAGAACCCTTTCATATAGAAAGTGTATATGCACAAAGTCCCAAATCAAGCTCTGGCTGAGCTGTTGGAGTCGGTGGCCAAAAGCGGTGGAGGAAAAAAGTAGGATGTGGTGACTTTTTTATGAACAAGGACCCCCATTTCTGTCTTTGTCAATTTCCTTTTCTCAAAAACCCATTCACTCAGTTAAGACTGTGGGGTTTTCCTCGCCCTATGCTGCTTCAATATGTTTTTTGATACTAAAGAGTGTTCCACTAACCAAAAAAAAAAGAGGCGTTTCACTAACAAAAAAAAAGGCGGTGTTCCACTAACAAGAAATAATTTTAAAAAAAAAATCAAGATAGGTCATTCTCTTATAATACATCACATAAAAAACTGTGAAAAATCAATTTATTCTAAAAACATCCCTAACGGAACACCCCTAATTTTTTGTTAGAACGCAGTTGGCTGGTGAAGTACTTAAAGGGAGTACGGATAGACTTGTGCAATTTGCAAGAAAGAGTTTCATTCAAAGGAAGTCATTTTCCCTAATCCATCTTGCTGGTCCGTCCTGATATTTTTGGGGCCTTAGGCAATGTTTGAAAATGGAGCTTCTCATTTTTTTTTCTATGCATTAGTTGTTTGAATTGATTGGGATAGAGCTCAATAGAGACAAAAAAAAAAAAAAAGGATTCATGTAGCCGATCCTAGTTGATCAGGACATAAACCTCGATTAAGTTTGGTTCAGTTCGACTCGGTTTGATTTGAAAAAAAGTTACCTTGTAGTTTAGTCGCACGCCACTTGTAGCATATATTTTGTACCTTAGGTCATTAGTTTAAATCTCAGCGCCATCTATTCGAAATCAATTTTTGTACAAGTTTTTACAAAAATTGTTCACGTAAAAGTTGATGAAGGGAGAAAGGATCAACACTCATAGTTAGATCACGCAGATCTTACCACCGCATTACACTCACATACTAATGAATGACTTGACATACATTCTCCAATATTTAATATATCTCTCTATTTAAAGGCCCTACTATTGGGTCAAAAGTGCCATGATTTTACTTAAAATCAACCATGATTTTAGTACCTGGTGAACTCATTTGCTAAAATCATGGTTGATTTTAGCAACTGGTTCTTAAAATTATTTGAAAAACTAAGCCTAAGCCAAGGCCAGCCTACCATATTTTCGTGGATTTTTATGAGGTTTGAGGTTGAGAATATAGGTAATAGTTGTAAGAAAAAAAGATATTCGAATTATCAAATCTCAGAGTGTGGTTTTGCACGTTACCAACACACAAGATAAGGTTTCCGGAGTATTTTATGCATTATTGCTTAATGTGTCAATGTCTCGTCTCAGCAGGGCAATACTTTCGTCCAACAGCTAATTTCCAACGCTTCCACGGAGACACCACCACCCGTGTGTATTTTAAATGTACACAATCAAATCTCGATCGTCTAAAAGTATTTTTTCGACTTTTCGGATTTGAAGTGTTCCATTACTGGTAATAGAGCACTTTGACCGGTAATAGAGCATTTCAAATCCGAAATGTCAAAAAAGGCTTTTGAACAGTCGAGATTTTATGGTGTACACTTGGAATACACATGGTAGTGTATTATGTATATTCTCATGGTGTTTTCAGCTAATTAACTTTGGCTAAGTGGGCTGTGGGAATGAGAAAATAATACTCTACCTGTCCCAATTTGATGGTCCTGTGCGGATTTCAATATAATTTTTAAATTGTTCATATCTTTAAATTTATAATTGTTTTGGATATTTTAAAAACATTATATGATAGAACTAATTGAGATCTATCAAATAAGATCGGTATTGCACATAAAATGCAATATAGATTGAAAGATATGAATAATTTAAAAATTGCATTGAAATCTGCACATGACCAACAACTTGGCGGAATCAGGGACCGTGTAGTGAGTCAAACTCACTACAGGGTGTAGTGAGAAATGGTCACCGTCCGATGCGGTAATTAATGATCTAGATTTAAAATAAACTTTATTTCTCTTACATGGAAGAGTTTATTTTAAATCTGAATCATTGATTGCTGAATCCAATGGCCACACCCTATAATTCCTTGTTTTCTATGAGATGGCATGTTTGAATTTCTTGGAGACTAAACATTCCAAACCCTAAAAATACAGGAGGGTCTGTCATGTCGTTAATTTCAGGACCCTTAAATTAATTGAGGTGAGCAGGAACGGAGTCAAGATTTGGTTAAGAGGGTTGCACATTTTGATGGAAGTTCACAAATAATTGTTGTATTTTGTTCGTGAAAATATAAATCATAAGTGTACTGTAAAATTAGTTTTTATCTTGAGTTTAATTATTTCTTGTTACGAACAACAAAGACTTAAGGCCTGCTAGAGAAAAAAAAACAAAAACAAAGTTCTCTAAATTATAATATCTGTATTCCTCTGCAAATTAATTCATGACCGACAAATTATTCCTTCAAAAAATATGGAATTTTCAGAAGCATCAGAAAGGGTCCACATCGACCCACCAAAGCTTGTACGGTTTAATACTTTACACGTAGTATATGATTCTGTAGAGAAGAGGATTATATATCGCTAATTTTTCGAATACTGGATTTCATCTCATAATACTTTTATTACTTTTGTCAAAAAAAATTATTATGAGCACTATTCCAAAATATTCTCTCGGTCTCAAAATGATAGTCCGGTTCGTAAATCGATAAGTTAAAAAATAATATATATTTTTTGAAAAAAAAGTTCAAATTTTTTTCATGAATTAAAAAAGCTTATTTATATCTAGTAAATTGCTTAAAAAATACTTGTACTATTTTTTCTTGAAAAATTTTATTTTTAATTTACCATCTTGCGAACCGAACTATCATTTTGGGATTGGAGGGATCACCCGTTTCTTCTTTAGAAAAAGAAAAAAATAATAATAATGTGATAAAGTCATGCGATTCTAATCACCTTTCATCTATCCGAATCAAACATTGGCTTCAAGTTTGAAGAATTATTCTTAAAATCCTTTGAAGGAAGGTGGCTTGTTATCTTCAAATTAGACATTCATAAAATCTTCCATCTCCAACCATAGTTTTATGTTTGGAGTCGTCAAATCCTTTCGAAGAATTTGTTCTTGAAATATCAATTTTGCAAATGACAAAAAAATTAGCATTGCCTTTAAAACGGCAGTATTAAAAGCCATGTCAAATTCACGTGAGATTGGACCCGTCATATGGTTGGACTCAAGGATGGAGCCGGGGTCTAGTAGGAGCTGTCGCTCCGGAGCTGTCGCTCCTGCTACAATTTATAAAAACTTACTATTACATTGAGAAAATACATATATCATCAAATTATATAGCATCATCCTTCCTTCACAGATATAGTATGCTTCTCCATGCAAAAATTCTTGCTTTGTCCCTGGTATGGTAAAGCATTCTTTTAAGTAGGGGTGTCCACGGATCGGATCCGGACGGATCGGATACGGATCCGATCCGATCCGCTCAGAGCGGATTATGGTTTTTAAGATCCGGAATCGAACCTTCACGGATCGGTTACGGATCAGATCGGGCGGATTTGACAGATTAAAGAAGGATTATTGAGTGGATTGAGCGGATCCGATCCGATCCGGAACCGTCAGATAAGAAATTCTCGATCCGGAACCGAACCGAACATTCACGGATGGATCAACGGATGGTTCGGATCGGTTCGAATTGGCGGATCGGATGATCCGCTGGACAGCTCTACGAGTTTTAACACAATTTGGACTGTTTCATGTACCACCGATCCATGTACATGGAACAACTCCGGTTAAAACCGCTGTAAACTCGAGGCCTTTTCAAGTTTCAACATTCACAAGGGAAACCATTCCAAATGGAGTCACCACAAGAGAAGAAAAAATTCACCATCATCATAAAGGAACTTATCTTTGTAGCGCTCCTTCCGCGCTATACAGTATACCACTCATCCGATCCTTCCATCTCCATAATTTATAATTCAAATTCACAGAAACACTTTTTATCAGTAAGAGTTAACTGAACCATTGATTGTTGAGATAAACGGTTAACTAGAGAGCACTACACCGTTCAACGCAGACGGACGCTACAGGGACCCGGATTTCCATCATAAGCTCCCAGGCACCGGTAGGCATTGAACACCTGTTAATGAAAGTTGGTTTTAGGTAACAACCAAGCCAATTGTTTGTCCCTACCCAGCTTTTTCATACCCCACCGCAAGGTTTGTCTTAATATGGGCAAACCCGACACACCGTTATCAGTTTGTAATTGAATAAACAAGTGGTCCAAAATTAATGAATTCTACCCAATTCCATAGCCTTTATTTCACATCCACAACTACAATTTCCTTCTTTTCTTAATTCTTTATTTTTTCATAATATCAAACCAAAATAATGATTCGAATCATTCACTTCATAAAATACTTAATAAATAGTAGGATATTTATCGAAAAATTAACTCAATCAATCATTATAAATTAGGCTTTGTTTGATGGAATATTGAACTGTATAATTTAAAATTTACTACTGTGTGGAATGTTATAGTTTAATATAGGATAATTTTTTTGTGAATTTCTTCGGCGTTGATGGCCCTTCTTTAATAAGACTGAAAAAAAAAGTCGATTTGTGCATAAAATGGTCAGAACACTCTGACTGGGAAAAAAAAATCAATCCATTGAATTACTACTGTGTGGAATGTTATAGTTTTTTAAATGTTATGCCAAACACCTGGAATCCACCTCAACTTCTTTTTAATTTACACCCTTGACATGGCTCTCCCGTCACCTATCCCACTCTTTTTCAAACAAATACTAGTTGTTTGTTTGGATCCGGGAATGCTCATTTTCTTCCTCTCCTTTTCTCTTAAACGACGTCATTTTACTCATTCTCTGTGAAGGTTTTGTTGTGGGTTTGACAACACACCAAAAAAGAGATCCAATGACTCACAACTACCTTCCTTTTGTCTCTAGTACTTCCCGGATTTATTTTTTTGCCAATTTTCAATTGTCTTAATTTTTTTTCCCTTTATTCAATTTTTCCCAAATTATTAGATTCTCTGTTACCTCAATTTTTTCTTCTTTAATTTTTTCAATTGGCTTAAAGAATCACAATGGAAACTCAATTTTTTTCAAAGGATAAAAATCTGTCCGTTGGATTTATTTTTTTGGAGAACAAATAATAATATTATTATATATTAACCTTTGATAAAGGTACAAAGATCAAATATCGCTAATTACAATTAATACTACTGACTTTCGCCTACCAAAAAGGATAATTTTAATCCAAAATTGTCCAAATTACATCTTTCATGAGAAATTTGTCTTTAAAAATAAGCATCAACAGATTTTGTGTTTTCTAAGAATTTTGAGTTTTTTAGACTAAATTTATATACTAATATGAAATCAATTTTCAACTTCTTATCGCAAACATGGCCATTTTGGCAGCAGTTTAAAAAAACAAGAAACAAAGTAGGGATGGCAATTCCCCCAAACCCGATGGATACCCGCCCCGCCCCCGCTTATTTGGAGGCGGATATTATTCAATTTTTCATCCAATAGGAGCGGGTATGGTAGAACTTGAAGAATCCCCAGTTGAAAACGGGGCGGGTATAATTTTGTGATATCCACCTCCGAATACCCTTACCCGCCCCCGTTTCCAATTGTATATGTATATTTTTTTATAAATGTATGTATATATGCGGGCATATAGTATTATATAAATGTATATGTTTGTGTGTACATATAAGTATGCATATACGTATAATTTGTCTATATTGTTTCGAATTAAAACTATATATGCTAAGTGTTAAAAAAAGTTTAGTGATGTTAGTTAAAAGTTTATATATCTTGGTATACTGTTATTTCTTTGTATTTTTCTCTTCTATTTTGTTGTAAATTGTTATTTTTGGTATTATAGGACACATAAATTAGATCTTACCGTTTTTTTTTTTTTGGCTCAAAAAGTTTGGATATGGATTTACCCAAATATACCCGATCCCCAGTGGGAGACGGGTATGGTGGAGTGTTCATTATCCCTTTTGGGTATGGAGGTAGGGATGGGGATGAAATTCCCAATTGGAGATCGGGGGTAGAATAGGGTCCCCCGATCCATACCCTACCCGTTGCCATCCCTAAAACAAAGAAGTAAATGGCAGTTTGTAGTGTCTTCCCAATTTCCATCAAATTGTCAATTTTTTTCCTACGAAACGGCGCTGTTTTGATACAAAGACAAAGACGGGAGTTGTGAGCCATTGAATCTCCTTTTTGGTGTGTTGTCAAGCCCACAACAAATCCTCACAAGATCCTCATAGAGGATCCGGATCCGGCTAGCACGATACGAAAATCAAAACCCTCCATACAACTTCAAAATATTCCATTTTCACACAATATTGTATCCCTATTTTTTTGGGTAGTTCGTTAAAGAGAGAGAAACATGGGAGATAGAAAAATGAATAAGTAACTTTCGATTCATTAGCAGTTACGACAAGCAAATGAACAATGCACTAGTGCTGGTTTCTGATATTCAGGATACAAATTTCTGATAATCAGGATACAAATGGAAAAACGTTAACAAAAAACGACGTAGTGGGGCACTCAATCGATAGTAAACTCTCGACCTAATAAAAATCAGTTAATCAGGGAAGTCAAGCCTGACTTTTTGCAAAGATTACCTTTATTATGGGAAAGTCTAGTGGTACCAAGTAACAAATGTAAATTAGTGTATTAAATGCATATGTGGCCTTCTTTTATTGGATGAGTACTTTCATGTATTACATCATGCATTGATATGGTAATAATACAAAAATGATTGTGACACAAACTTTGTGCCACAACCAACCACAACCCCACTCACATGGGTTGTGGGTCCCACATGGGCCCCACATGCGGGCCTCACCCCCCATGTGAGTGGGGTTGTGGTTGATTGTGGCACAAAGTTTGTGTATGTATCATTATTCGTAATAATATGTGTACTTTTAGCCTAAGATTTTCAGAGGTCCAAAATATTAAAAAAAAGGACCAACGATTTGGGACAAACATAGTACTATTGATCTCCAAACATTTTCATGGTTCTAAGTTCCAACTGTGATTTTTTTCAACAATTATTTCATGACTACATGAAAACAAAATAAAATCAAGAAGTAAATGTCTCAATTAGACACAAAACTGTGTTCAACTTCAATTTTTTTTTTTTTTTTTTGTAGTGCTGAATGTGTAAATTATGATAGCAAGAATTCTTACACTGGGGTTTGCAGCTTAAATATTTGAATGACAATAATTTTGAGGGTGGATGCGAATGTGATGTCAATGTTTGTGTTTTCTATGCTTTGTAACTGATTGGAATTTTTTTTATTTTTTATATCCAGGTGTCCGGGCCACCTTTCGCGCACCTCGACTAATCCTGGGAGACCAATCCCACTGTCCACTAGCGGGGGGCCCATTTAGCTTTGCTCTGTATGGACTGGCCCCAAAAGAGTTGATAGCACCTAAGAGGTTTCGAACCTGAGACCTTAGGAGGAAGTAAACCCCTAAGTCCCAAGCCTTGACCGCTAGGCCAACCCCTTAGGGTTTAACTTATTGGAATTTCAATGTGATTCATGATGATCATTCAACTATAAATCATTCCCAAACAAGTACTAGGAATTAATCTGATCCTCCCACCCTCATCGGAATCTTAGATTAATTCCTGGCAGTGGCGGAGTTATGATTTATGTTCGGGGGTGGCTATGTTTAACGAGAGTCTACTGGTATTGTTGTATGTTCTTAGTAAAAATATGAAGAGAAAGGTTAATTGCAAGTCACAATTTGTCCTATCTTTATCTTTTTTGTTAAACAAAAACAAAGACTTGATTCAATTATTCTGTGGTATTTATATGAAAGTCTTTCAGATACTTTTTTTTATGACCCGGACCATTCATCTTTTAACATATATCTATGAAAAAAATCAAGTTGTTTTGATACCGCTAGGTACCTAATCTATATATATTGTTTTTTTTTTGTAGAATTGAGGGTGGTACGTGCCACCCTGCCCAACAACCTAGTTCCACCCTTGATTCCTTGCTCAATCGACAAAAAGAGGAATGTTTGACTTTAGTAGATTTCAAAAATAATTGTTTCCTAGAAAAGATTATTGAATTAATCCAAGCGTCGAAATAAAATTACTCTGAATTGTAAATTACCAAGATTTTGATTCGCGATAATCAAATTCATATTTCTATTGAAGATTACGGAGATCCAAACCAAAAGGAAATAAGTACTAAATGAAATTGAGGATGAGAAGGATGCAGATTGTAAAACCATTATTTATTACGACGGGTTTTAAAAGTTTCAAGGAAAGTAGAAAGAAATGGAATTCTAGGGTCATATTCGTACGAGATTGTATGTGAATTTGTTTTCATCCCCACCTATAAAGAAGAGAAAAATGGAAAGAAAGAAAGAGAGAGAGAGAGAGGAGAAATACTTAAAAACATAGGAGGCAACTATAGAAGCTGTGCGTATCAATCCACTTTTATAACAAGGGCACTTGGCTCAACGATTTCGTAGCTGTACTTAAATAATATAAGAGTGAGTAAAATCCTTGAAGAGAAAGTTGATATCCTTGTTGGCGGTTTCATCCGATAGCATAAAATTCTTGTAACATATAACGCAAAAATAAGTCCACTTTTGTAGTCGATCCTGTATGTTAGCTCGACGATCGTATATAGAAGTTCATTATTCTTCAATCATACTATTCACCGCACATTGTCAAGGAATCAATCATAGCCAAAAGCATAGATTATTTTTGGATCGCGTGAATGGGGTTACTTTTTTTAGTACAATAGTTATTATTCTTTGTCCTAATTTCTTTGTACACTTTCATCATTCACGACGCCTCAAAAAATTGTTTATATTTTCTATTGTATAAGTGTTATATGTATGCAATATGCATCTTATTAAATTAAATTTTCAAAATCATAGAAAACATGGTAGATTTAGAAATATAAGTAATTTAAAAATGATACGTAGGTCGAAAAATTTATATGAAATTTGAGATGGAGGAAGTATTTCCTTAATAGATCAATTGGCCATTGTTGATGTTCTTGGGACTATGTATAATAGCTAAAAGCCCATTTGTCTATTCTTTTGCAATTTTCCTTAGTATGATTATGTGCCATTTGATGTAATTTAAATTCCTAAAACATTTTTAAAGGAGCTAGCAAAATCAAAATCAAAACTTTATTTGAAGATTTAGTTCAATAAAATGAATTTCAAACAAGACTTGGAACTTTTTACACGATTTTTAGTGTAGCTCTCCCGCTCTTCAATCTAGCATTTCAAGTTTGAAAAGCGACAAATGACTCTTCAAATTGTGCCATTATCAAACATAATAATCGACTCAGGATTGGTTAATTAATTAAATTTCTATGGTAATGAGGATCATTAAAGTGTGTTTCCTAAATCATTTGTTGATTTTATCAAATGCGAAAGTGTTTTGATAAAATCTAAGATTTTTTAACAGATTTTATCATTTGGGAAACATTCCCTAAAAATAAGAATTTGAATAGTTTTTTTCGAGTGCTTGTCTCAAGTGCATCCACGAATACGGAGTGGAGCATTAATATGGATACACTATTTTGGTAAACTCCAGATGTGCACCACCTTGTGTGGGATTTATAAATGGGTTTTCTTATTCACAGTCGGAATTGATCAGTATTTTTTTCGGGCCTTTGTAAAATATCAGATTATTCTAATATTAGTAAACATTTGATCGATTGATTCAATTTTTCCCCCGACGAATTCAGGAAAAAAAACCGATCAAGATTTTATCAATATCCAAATGAATTAATTTTTTACAAGAACCCTTAAAAACCTATTTAAAACAAAATGAACGATTTCGATCAATTTGTTGTGTGACATGTAAATTGAGTCTCACACAAAGTATTTAAAATTTGGTGTACCCACCCAAATGATGTATCCAGTATTTGGGTACGGAGTACGGTGGAACCTTGGAAGTGGCAATTGTGCTATTATCTGACTAATATATGGCATTTAATTAGACCTAGACATGCGTCTAAATTTCCGTTTTCCACCTTCCATGACATGCGTCTTCTTCGTCCACTCACGGTAAACTCTCTCTCTAGAAAGTCCCTCACGCTCACGAGACAGAGACTCTCTCCCTCTCTCTCTCCTCTTTAAGAGCCCTTGCACAGTGCACATCTCCCTTTCCCTTCTCTCTCTCTCTCTCTCTCTCTCTCTCTACACTACTGCTTTCCCCATCTCTCTCTCACCCACACAAACACATTCTACCAATTCTGGGTTTCTCAACACCAAATCGAAAACCCACATGGCGGACGCGACCAAGCAGGCATCCATCAATGGAGGAACCCTGATCTCTGAACTCAAAACCCTCTTCTCTCTCCTCAAGAACAAAAAAACCAAGTCTTTGGCTTATGTTTTCATCTCTGCTTTCATTGCTTTCACTGTCTTCTTAGCCTTCAACCCTTCTTCAAACTCTTCTTCCCCATGGTTCACCAACATCTTTTCCTCTTATACTTCTATTAGTTCAAACACATCTTCAATTTTGTCATTTTCTTCTGATAAATCTAATAGATCTCATGTACCGACAATTTTCTCTTTCTTCTTCCCTAATTCCTCCCACCAAATACCCAGTTTTGCTCCCACTCCATCACCAAATAACACTTCTTCCAGATCTCAAAATCCCACATTTCAATCACCCACTTTGAACAGTACAAATAACCAGACTCAAAACCACAACTTGCATGATAAAGTTGAAGCCTTTAACTCAAATCAGAGCGCAATTGGGCCCCCAAAATCTACACTATCAGCAAATCAATCTTCAAATCCAGTGCCGAATCCGTATTCTGAGAAGAAAAACGACACTGGGTCCGAAGAGAAAAGAGTTACAAAGAATGGTGGGACTCAAAAGGAAGATAAAGCTGAACTCTTTAAGCCAAATCAGACCACAATTGGCAGCCCAAAGTCTCCTGTAGCGGCAAATGAATCTTCGAAATCGGAGCCCAAATCCTCTTCTGATAGGAAAAATAGTACTGGGTATGAAGAGAAAAGTGTTACACAAAAAGGTGTCGGTGTCGGTGTCGGGTCGAATTTCAGTTCTTCCGTTTCGAAGAAGAAACAGAGTAATGGGACTAATAATTCAGATGGGTCGGTGAAGCAAAGGGGTGAGAATTTGGTTGGTTGTGATTTCTTTGATGGGGAATGGGTGAGAGATGAATCTTATCCGCTGTATAAACCCGGATCGTGTTCGTTGATTGACGAGCAATTCAATTGTTTTGCTAATGGTAGGCCTGATAATGGTTATCTTAAACTCAAATGGAAGCCCAAGGGTTGCACTCTTCCAAGGTATTAGTTTCCTGTCATTCTAACTTATAAAATTGTTTTGTTTTTTCGTATGGGATTTAATTTGGTAGATTCTTGTAATTTTTGTCCAATTCTGTTAATTTTATATTCTTTCAATAAATTTTAGGTTTTTCAAAATGTTGATTGTGTTTTGGGTCTTTTTATGAGATTAAGTGTCGACCTTTCCCTGATCATTTCCAGTGTGTTGATTCTCAAACTTCATATTTTTTCACTGAATGATCATTTCAGGTTCTTGGTTCTGGTCTACAGTCCAAACCAAACTAAACCAAACCAAACCGGGTCTCGAGTTCAATCCATTAGGGTCGACTGCATGAATTTGTTTTCTCCATAACCGGTGTCATAAGGATCTTACTTGAACATTTATGTACCGGCTGTTAGCTAGCTAATATGGGGTGACATGTATTAGTGTGTAACTGTGTATGTGTATGTTTTTACAGTTTCACGTTCGGGTGTTGTAAATTGAGCTTGTGGGGTTTATTCTACTTGCTTTTGTATTGATTGATATTGTTATACAATACAGATTGAATGGAAGACACATGTTGGAATTGCTGAGAGGAAAGAGATTGGTTTTCGTTGGGGATTCTCTCAATAGGAATATGTGGGAATCTCTTGTTTGCATTCTTAGAAACTCTGTGAAAGATCAAAGCAAGGTTTATGAAGCATATGGAAGGCACCATTTTCGAACCGAGGCATCTTATTCCTTTGTATTCAAAGTAATTAGTTCCAAAATAGAAAATTTACATTTAAGTAGCATGCTTTTTTAAGTTTCCCTTATACTTTGGGGGATTTCACTAATTTGTTTATTATATATTTATATGCTTGGATAGGATTATGGTTGCACTGTAGAGTTCTTCGTATCACCTTTCTTAGTTCAAGAATGGGAAATGCCAGATAAGAATGGATCGAAAAAGGAAACACTTCGGCTCGATAGAATTGGGATGTCAGCAGATCAATATAAAACTGCGGACATCATAATCTTCAACACGGGACACTGGTGGACTCATGAGAAAACTTCCAAAGGGTAGAGTCTTGTTATCGTAGATCGTTTATTGGACTTGATGTCATGAGTTGAATGAGTACTTAACATGATGAAAATATTGCAGGAAGGACTATTATCAAGAAGGTACCCATGTGTATGGTGAATTGAATGTTGTAGAGGCATTTCGGAAAGCTTTAACAACATGGGCAAGATGGGTCGATGCAAATGTAAATCCGATGAAGAGCCTTGTTTTCTTCAGAGGTTATTCAGCCTCGCATTTCAGGTAATCACGTAAAAAAGAACAAAGTCTGTTAGCTATTCATTGTTCTGCTTGCTTCCTTTCCATTTTGTTAGCAAGGGCAGCATTTCATCTGTTTCCATCGAAATAGCATAAACGATTAGTCCATGAAACAGAAAAATGAAACAATTGAAATAATGAAATTATGGTGTTTCCACAGTGAAAAGCACCCCTGATGGTAATGCAATATACTGATCGGTTAGCCAAATGATAAAATCAACTTATTCATTGGTGTCCTCATTTGGCAAAATCTTGGTTGATTTTATCAAATGGGAACTTAGCCTGAACAGTAGGTTGTTGGACTTGAGGATTTTGAGAAAGATTCGTAGAAGGTTATCAGTAGTAGTGTAGACAGCGTAACTCTTATGTAAGTGACTTCTTGTGCCTTGTTTTCTTAGGGTTCACATGCTTCTATAAATTTCTATTTATGTTGGAACTACTGTGACGCATTTTCAATTGTTGTTGTCGCTTCCTTAATTTCCTTAAAATGTTCATTTTCCGTGCTAATCCAAGCGATACCCCAAAATGAAACTTTAGAAGAAATAAACGAAAGTTTTCATTTCTTCGGAATGACTAGATAATTCGTCTCCGTCAATGCATTCAGATGAGAACATTATGTTTGAGCAGGCATGATGTGCTATTCTTGATCCGTTTTGTTGTTCCAATGGGACTAAAAATGCAGTTTTAAATTTTATCGGTTCGTTCGTCTTCTGCAGCGGTGGACAATGGAATTCTGGCGGTCAATGTGACAGTGAAACCGAGCCCATTAGAAACGATACCTATCTAAAGCCGTATCCGCCAAAGATGGCAGTACTGGAATCAGTGCTGAAAGGGATGAAAACCCGCGTCTCTTATCTGAACATAACGAGATTGACTGACTACCGAAAGGATGGCCACCCGTCTATCTATCGGAAGCAGAGTTATTCCGATGAGGAGAGGAGATCGCCGTTGACTTTCCAAGATTGCAGCCATTGGTGCCTACCTGGAGTGCCTGATGCATGGAATGAGCTTCTTTACGCAGAGCTTTTGAGAAAACACAACCAGAAGCAGCAACAACAAAAGACACCATAGGTAAATTAAAAAAAAAAAAGAAGGATGAATCCTTTGAGAATATGTTACAGGATTATTGAGTTGATTAGTACATAGATAAATGCATATTTATAGTTCTTCCCTTGTTTTTTGAAGTATAGATACAACCAAACCTACCTGGAGAAGATCCTATATGGAATGTTCTTGTAGTTTTAAATTATGGGAGAGAAGCTACCCAGCGCGAATTGGAGAGAGGAAGATGTGGAAAGAGAGTTTTATACAAGCAGAATTATTGTATAGAGTCCATAAAGAAGGATGCAACAGAGGCATTTTCGAAATAACAAGACGTACTGGTGAATGTATCGATTTGATTTGAAACGGACCATAAAAAGTTTCATCATTCTTTATTCGAGTTTTTGTACAAAAGTTCTGTGTATCTAGCATAATCGAACTGGCGAGGAGAGTGGAAGGATTATTCTATGTGGTGGAATTATTAGTTTTAGCAGTTTTTTTTTTAAAATTAATCCATAGATTCTTTTGAGCCTTAATTTAAGTTTTAAGGGCTCGAAGATTGTAAATATTAATGAAATATTCGGTTTTATTATATCAGTAATAATAAAATAATGGTGTAATCAATTCTTAGTCAGGATTACTCTTTGACATTTGCTTTGCTTTGTCTGATGATTTGTTTCTGGCATGCCTTTCTTTAATGGTTTGTTTAGTGATAAATAAAGATTGTTACGTAAATCTTTAACTTTGTCATTTTATCTTTTTTTTATGTTATATTTTATATTTGCTTCTTGATGACTCATTTGACTCTTTCTAACTGTTTGTTGCTTTTTGTAAAGACAATGGTACTGAAAACTGTACGTATTTTCATGCTTTTGGTTGTTTCTTTCACACTACTCCACATGGATTGTCTGTTCCTTTTCTTCTCATTTCTTTTATAATTGGCTTCACATGGGGTGTTTGACCTCTTGATTTGCCTAGGCAATATGTTATGTGTTTGGCATTAGTAAATATTGTCTTGGTCATTTGATCTACCATCATTACTGGTATTCAAATTGTTAATGTTATAGTAGTACGTTTGTATATCAGCTCTCTCTCCCCACATTGATGTGAGGGGCATCTAAGGGACCAAGCTCCGGTCGAGTTTGCTATCCTCCGCTAGGGGTGAAAGTCGGTCGGTTCGGTTCGGTTTTTGGGGTGTTCGGGACCGAATCGATCAGTTCGGGGTGATTTTGCTGGAAACCGACCCGACCGAAAAAAACAATGAACCGATCGGTTCGGGGTGGTTCGGTTTTTTTCGGTTTTTTCCCGATTTTTTCGGTTTTTTTCCGGTCCGGCGTTAAAATTGAGATGAACGGCTATGATTTGTTATTTTTTGCGGGGTCAATTTCAGGAAACCGAGATAGGGGTGGTTTTCGGTCCAAATAGGGGTGGTTTCGGGGTAATTCGGTCCAAATCGGGATGATTTTAGGGTATTTCGGTTCGGTTCGGTTTGGTTCGGTCTGACAAAAATTTCGGGAAACCGAAACCGAACCGAGATGTATTTCGGTTTTTTCGGTTCTGTTTTTTCGGGTTTTTTCCAAGTTGGACCGACCGAACCCCAAACCGAATTTTCGGTTTTTCGGTCGGTTCGGGCTCCGTCGGTTTTTTTTTCCCTCCGCTATGGCGCCGCCTAGGCTGACTTTTAGAATACTGGAAGGTGTTCATATTTGGGTGTCACAGATGTACTTGCAAAAATTAGGTTGATCAAAGATTAATAATTATGTCAATAGTTCACATTTGGAGAACAAGAGTCGACAGCCCATGTGATCATAAAATTTCTAGGGTGTTTTTATCTTCAAGAAAAGTGAACAAAATTTACATAGTTATTGATATCCGATTGAGTTAATTTATGCGGGGACATGTCTCTCTATGACGGCTTGTTTGGATGGAGGATGATGGGGTATTATTATTGGGCCTGGATGACTCATCTTGGGCCCACTCCTCATCCTTGGTTTGGGAAGCTTAGCTTTGGGAGGGGTTGATGAATTATCCCCCTCCATAATTTATTTTCCTTGAGACAACTCCGTCCTCACTAATTACTAAACAACCTCAACTCTTGTTACTAATTAGTACCCCTGATGACCCTCACTAATTAGTAAACAAACTAAGTAGTACTATTTTATCTCCCCATAAATGTCATATTACTGTGGGTCCACTATCCATAAATAATATCCCCTACTATTTTATCTCTCTCTCTTTCCAAAATTCATCCGGCATCCAATCGGGACCTGAAATTCTGAATATGAACTGTTTCAATCATCTTTTGGGCTTGGAACGAGCCAAACAAAACGGAACTGGACCGAACTTGATGATACCAAACTGGATCATAGCCTGATCAGCACTAGGGATGGCAATTTTGATCGAAATTCATGAACCTACCCAAATTCACCCATTCGAAATTCACTCAAATCTAACCCATTTATATGATGGGTCATAATGGGTCCTAACCCAATTTGACTAACCCTTATTCCAATTCGTGGCTTAAAATCACAACTGACTTATTGTGCTTTACGAGATATGTCATTGTCTCATAATAGATTGACTTAAAAACTGACTTAAGTCAATTTCACATTTTAGTCAGGAATTGAAACAAGGTTAAATGTAAATGTGTCAACAGATATTAGCAAATAGGCAAATAGGGTAATCATTTACAACAAATTGCTAATGCCACCCAATATTACTTATACCACGTAAAAAATACTATTGTCACCCCAAAGAATCGTATCGCCACCCAAAAATTTGCTAATGCCACCCAAAATTGCTATTGGAAGCACATGATTTTTTCCATGTATAAACATATATCGGATATATTGATTGTAATAACTATGAATACATAATTGCATAATTGGGTTCATGGGCCGGTTGGGTTGGATATAGATAATAACTAGCTAACCAAATGGATTGTGATGCAGATTGGGTTGCCAACTGGTACTTAGATCAGTTAGAACGCCAAAAAGCCGCGTAGTAAAGATTGTGGTCCGAGATTTAGTCTATAATGTTTCAGTGTTTTCTCTTTCCAAAACTATTATTTGAATTAGAATCAAATCTGTCATCTAGTTTCCAAATTATAGTATCCAAATTTGAGTTAGACTCAAATCTCGTTTCCATACTTGAATTAGGATCAAATCTGTCATCTAGTTTTCAAATTATGGTGTCCAAATTTGAGTTAGACTCAAATCTCTCTATTTTTGGTAATTTTCATTTTTCCTCGTCTTAGAGCATCCCCAATGGCATACTAAAAAAGAAGAAATGCTCAAATTTTGGTATTTGGATACTCAAAAAAGGCTCACAATGGCATTTGGATAAATACTCAAAGTTAGCAACATTTTTTTTTAAATACTCAAATTTTGGCATTTGGATACTCAAAACTACCAACATTTTTCCAATAATCAAACTTGGATACTCAAAACTACTGACATTTTCCCTTCCTTTTGATGATGGAAAAAAATGAACCATTGTAGAGCTTCACATTACTAACTTTAGAAATCCGTTAAATGAATACTCAAAAGGTGATGTGGCAACATTTGAGTATTCACATTTGAGTTTGCCATTGGTGATGCTCTTAGGCCTTAATCGAGTAATTAGTTATATCTTTTTCTGGCATGGTTAGAGTGTCTTCAAGTATAAATAAACATGTAAGCCCGTAAGGCAGATTAGGTTTTGATTAATAATAATTCGAGCTTTGCTTGAGAAGAGAGAGTATCTCTTGTGCTATTGGTTGTTTTTTAGCGTGTGAGTTTATTTTCTGCTCTTACACTGCGTCAGACTATAAATGGGTCAATAACTCATTAAATATACCCCGTCCAAATTCACCCAAATTAACCATTCCGTTTGAGACCCCCTAGTCGGCACACAAAACTCTTCCTAGTTCTCATGAATCTCATCTAACGTTCAAAGTTAGACTGGCTTTGTGTTCGCAAGACATACTATTTTGAAATATGGTTGTCAAGAGATACTATTGTTCGCAAGACACACTATTTTGAAGTATGGTGATCAAGACGTATATTTTGAACCATGGTGGTCAAGAGTCTCAAGACGTGAGAGTTAGGGTTTGCTCCCTCTTAAGTTTTTTTGGTTCGAAACCTCTCAGATGCGACTAACTCATTGGGCTCAATCCATATAGAGCTTTATTTTGACTTTACTTGGCTCCCCGCAAGTTGGCAGTGGGACTGGCCCCAACATTAGTTATGGCTGCGAAAGTCGACTAGATGTTTGAGTTATTAAAAAAAAAAAAAAACTGTTAGGTGCTGTAAGCAAAAATACTACGGGTACAGCATTTGGTGAGATCCATTTTGGGGTCCCAAACAACTAATCGGAACCATTGAGTTTGTTGTAAACATGTAATATCGGCAGTGGCGGAGCCACATGGGTACCAGTGTGGGCCTGTGCCCACACTGGATTTTTGAGGAGGATTTTTTATTTTTTTGTAGAAAAATATTAATTGGTACATTATTATTTTTTTTATACTTGCAAAAGATTAATTAGTGCTCTTGGGGAGTCATTCCTTGGGAGTATAATATAATTCTCCTATGTATATTTCTGTGAGACTTAAGACTAAATCTATGAGTTATACGTGAATATGTGATGAAGACCCATAAAAAAAGTGATGGAGAAGAGAGTTAGGGCATCGCCATCGCCCCATAGCCACTGAATAACTTATTACTCACAGACAAGTCTCAATTCACTAAATTTTTGCCTCAAAACTACATGTTTACGGACCCCAGACCTCTACTGATTCGAACCCCAGACCTCCCCCTTGGAAGCCAAGAAGTACAACTAAATAGGCTAAGAGGCACATTTGTCTATAAAATGTTACGTCGGGTGAGACTCATTTCGAATGAAAATTAAGACTTAGAAATTCTTTAAGAAGAGATTTTTTTTCACAACAAAAGTACTGGCGTTTATGAATTGTGCCCTCATTGACCCAATTTTTTTGGCTACGCCACTGAATATCGGTAAGGACTTCATCGATTTTCACCATAAATTTGCAGGGAAAAAATTGAATAAATCGATCAAATCCTTATCGAAATCCGAATGAGCTATTTTTTGCATGGACCTGTAAGATAATATTTCGAGTAAATTAAGGGGTGATTTGGCAAAAAAGAAAAAAATGGTTTTTGGGTTCAAGACGGTTTCTTGACGCAAAACAAAAAAATGCAAAAGAAAAAAATAGTTATTGAATAAAGTAAAAACGGTTTTTTGGTTTAAAAAAAAAAAAAAAACGGTTTCTTGACTCAAAGCAAACAAATGCAATTTTTTTTTGAATAAAGACAAAACGAAAAAAGCCAAAAAACTAGTTCTACGCTTTTTTGCTGAAGCACCCCTAAATGGTTCTAATTATTTTCACGGGACGTGTTTTGAAATCCACAAAAAGTGGTCTACGTTTGATATACACCAAATGGTGTACTCATAGCAATGCTCGTGTCGTAAAGGGATTTACTATTTGGATCTCAATAAGAATGTGATTTGCTTTGCTTTTATGAGTGGAATCACGCGTTTTTAATCCGACAATACAGGATTTATTGTGGTGGGTATCCCGGAAATAATGCACTGCTGCTTGTGAGCCCAATGGCCCCTCTTGCCGTATTTTGTTGTATCCCGGTGTCATGTGGCCGAGCTATGCCACTTGGGCTCTGACGTGGCACCGAGCAACTTTCGAAAGCCCTTTCCGCATCTACGGGCTTGGTTTAAGCCCACTCCGGGCTCAGCCCAATAGCCAAGTCGGCCCGTTCTCGCTATACCAGGGGAATTGATGAGCCTCTTGCTTAGGGCCTAATAAACTGTGGGTTGCCTTGGCCAAATCCCGAACTGGGACAAATAGGGAAGCAATCCATAACTTTGTGTTGGGCATGGACCATGTTTTTGGCCTCTACATTATTGGGTACCACGATAATGTACAGTGGTGCAATATGTGCGCAGAATATTCTTCCGTATCCAGGCTGACATCTCTAGTGGACTACCTAAAAAATATTTGCTAAAGTGTATACCTAAACACATGTGAGACCCTATTTTGTGTGCTAAGAATTTAGTTAGCCTTCATGGTGGATGGAACATCTGTGTTCGGTGGAACACTATTCCGTTCGGTAGAACACCTGTGCTCGGTGGAGTACACGGTAGAAATGCACTTTAGCGGGCTACCTATGTATATTAAGAAGTTTCCTATGAGGGCTCCCTCACAAAAAAGTGCGGAAAAACAGTTGTGGGCCGTTGGATCCTACGCCCTTCACGCGATCCAACGGCTTACAACTGTTTTCCCGCACTTTTTTTTTGTGAGGGAGTCTTTATAGGAAACTTCTTGTATATCCAACAAGTCTTCAACACACTCACATGGTGTGTGAACTCCACACACGATGTGAGTGTGTTGAAGACTTATTGGAGTTGGTTGTTGTACACCTATCATTTTTGTTTCCCAATGAATGGAGATGATTGGTTGCCTATAATGAAGAAATTTTTGAAATGGTGAGAGGATTCAAAATTGAGTGAGATGATTTTAGTCTCAAATATAACTCAAGTATTACCGAAAATGAGCATAGCCGTTTTCTTGCTGCTTTAGTTTGATTGCTCCTTCTTATCTGTCTATTAGCGGTGGTGGTTCCCTTTACCTTTTCCGGTGTCACTTAACCGCTCTGGGATTCCTAGGTGTATTCATTCTTTTCATCGTAAGATGAGATAAGGAGGGACAAAACTGCAGATCAACTAATTTGCTTTTTTCTTTCGATGTTTGCATTATCCAAGTGGATTCTTGTTAGAAAGAAAGGACGATTCTGGTACAATTCTGTCGTGAAGAGACCGTCCTCTGTCCCTGAAGATCTATTTAACGATCGCATACTGGTATGTCTAGATTTGGTTGAAAGGTATGTCCCCGGGCTCTTAAGATTCTTATGAATCTTGGACTTCGGATAGGAAGGTGGATGGTAAAAAACAGACCCAGAACAATTAACATGGTAAATTATATACCCACATCATAGTGTCCCAAAACAATGTCAATACTCAATTGGTACTCCATTAGTCCAGTTCAAGTATACCGACAATATACCCCTGACCATGTACTATTTAACCGACATCTAATCAACCCAAAAACATACACACAAAGTAGCCATTTTTCCGAATCATTCAACAAAAGAATCCAATGGTTGGCTGTTTAATGTAACCAAACGATCTAATTCATAATTTTAAGTAGCCATTCGACCCTTCCGCACTGTCTTAATTTCTCCATCTTATAATTGTATGTCCAAGCTCCAAGAATTGACTTTGTCATTGAGCAGCGTTCGATAGGTTGATAGGTTGGCAATCCTGAGTTGTTAGTAAGCCATCCAGTGTGCTCTTCCAATAGTTCTCCAACTATTACTTCACAAAGAAATGCAATTTCAGTGGAGCAAACCTTTTTATCCTTTTTTTCCTTGTAGAGCTATGGTCCTCCTTCCTTCGCTTACCAGTTTTCCTTTTTCTGAAAAACAGAGGGGATAAGTTACGGCTTATATTCCAAAAGCTTTTAGTCAGCAAAACAGAGAACGGTACTGAAGTTGAATGAAGAAGCAGACACATGCCACAGGAAAGGAAGAGAAAGAGAACCCTTCACTACTTCAAGTTTTCCTATGACGGTTGGTTGTATTAGCAAGTTACCAATTAAGGTTGGACAACTCAACTCCCGGGATTCATGTCCAAGCTCAAGCCTTGACCTTTTAAAAACCATTTAAAGCTCAAATGAAATTCTGTAGTCCAAAACGGTAGTGTTCCGGGCCTCATGCTAGCTCCCCAGTGCTCCCTAGTCCCTACTTCTCCTTGGCAATTATCAGTCTCTGGTTAAGAACCAATCTTGGGTAACAATAAAAAGTGGAAAGACAAATCTAGCGGGATTTGGTGCTTCATCAACCGAAGAAGTGGCATCACAAAGTGCAAATCAAAACAATTTCAAAATATCCGAAGAGGAGACTAGGATGTAGGACTAGGTAATTAGTAAGTATAATGCTGAAGGAAGTCTTAAAAACATACACAAAATAATCAGCATATTATTGCACTCATGTTTGGCGAGAAAGTTACAAACAAAACAGGGCAAATATGACAATTCAATCAGACAGTTTATTTCAAAAGGAAGGCCTGGTGCCATACCAAGGAAAAAGCTACGCAGGAGAACACTAACCACTATAGAAACCATGATTTTAGCAAATGAGTTCAGCAGGTGCTAAAATCATGGTTTTGAAATAAAAAGATGAAGTGGTTCCGTGTACCGTTTTTTGATTTTTTTTCACACCAAATTAAAGTACTCCTCGTGTACTTTAATTCGGTGTAAAAATTTCAAAAAATAATGCACGGAAACACTTAATTTTTTGATTTGAAATACCATGATTTTAGCCCCTGTTGAACTCATTTGCTAAAATCATGGTTGATTTTAGCAACTGGGTTGCTAATTTTTTTTGGAAAACTAGGCCTAAGAAATGAAGAGGATGCCACTGATAAGCACAAATATTAACTTAATTTCATTCCACCTGCTTAAGAACAATACCTTTTTTTGCTGTGAATTCTTCAGAAATAGCTTAAGACAAGGACTTCCTATTATAGCGCACCTCACAACCTACAACTAACAAATACTACACTTTTTGCTCTTCCGAAGAAAAGGACGTCCTATTTCACTTATGGATGACATTGTAGACAATCCACAAGGACACAAAATTTGAAGAAAGAACAAACAATGAACCCTTTTTACCAAGGGTAGTGGTATCAGCAAAGAGTTAAAAGGTTTGAGTTATAGCTACAATTTAGCTTTAAACAACCATGTCAGCAAGGCTAATTATTGAAAAGAAAATAGAAAAGGAGTAGGACAAGAGAACAAAACGATCTAGCTAATAGAAATTGAAGAACCTACATCATCCATCCACAACAAAGCACCATCCCTAACTGTCTTATCTTTCCACTCCATCGCAATTTTTGCATACGTACAATGTTATGCTCTAAAGCATATCTGCACAGGATGATTTCACCAAACCAATAAATTCACAATACTCGCGCATTATTAGGGTAGGAAGAAATAAGAACTAGAAAAACACGATGAGGGAAAGGGCATATACGAGGTTTCAACTCTATAGCCACCAAACCAGAACTGAACATGAAATAGAGCAGAAGCTGATACATGGAATCTTTAAGGTTGCAATGTTCAAATATATGTAATTACTCTCAAAGAAACCTCATAATTATAAGCCCCAAAATATAGGACCTGAAGTAAAATCTTTTGATGCATACTGAAGGCCCCAAATCAACTAAGTTACTTGCAGGAACGAAATATTGCACAAAGTTAAAACTGAATTATGTTGTAGACTGAGCATTTGCTAGCGACAAGACAACGAAGGCTGTAAATCATTACAGAGTGATCATAGATTTGCTTCAAGGGCTCACTGGTTGGATAAACAGGGACGCCCGTGTCTTGCCTTGCTCCACGGGCTTATTGGTCTGGAACATGGCCCCGACCATTGTTGTAGTATCCAAATGCTTGAAAAGCAATCACTGGGATGAAAACACACAAGTAATGCGAAGCTCCACGTCAACTGCATGGGGAAAAGAAAAGAATCCATAAGCATGCTGAGTTCAACAATTTGATAAATGGTTGGCAATTTATACAACTCAACTGAATTTCCTAAAAGGCTCCAAGCTTAACATTTTCTTCATATTCAGACTACAAAATACTTGCTGATCGGAAATGAAGCAAGAAGACCCAAGCCGGCACCATGAGTGATTAAAAGCTTGCAATTGGAAAATGAGTATGAAATGTTTACTGGGACTCATCCTCAACAACAATTTCTATCGGTACTATTTGTAAATTGTTTAGATATATATGAACTTGAAACCATATGGGTATTTAGAAAACAAAATAAGGAACTTCATTTCTCTTCTATGTAAATTGTTAAAAACGAGCACTTAACTTGCTCCATCTCCTAGAGCAACAGGTTTCTGACATGGGCACGAAATAAACGAGTCCTAGTAACTTAGCTCTTCAAACTAGTTCATGTCACAATCTTCTCCTATCCATAAAGCTTACACTATATTTCCACCTAGACTGCAAATTCAGCCTTACCCTATCTTGAATTGAAGATTCAAGTGTTCTCCTGCATCCGTTGTTGGGAATTTGGATCAAAACACATGGGAGCTTATTGTTTTCCACAAAGTCCTAATTTTTTATTTATCATTCCCATCTCAAACACACTGAACTAGAACTGTATCTGGACAAGTTAAATGCAACTAAAGTGCACCATAAGTTCTAAAGTCCAGACCTATTTATTCCTCCTAAATACCACCTCATTAATTCCATTGTTGCAAATCCTATTATTAACAAGAACTCTACTTAGTAGCATCAATTATATTTGTGTAAAGTGTACACACAAATCCACACACACAAACACATATCGAGACTCATACAAATGTGGAATTAACAAGAAACTCAACCTAAGAAGCACTGATATTGACACAGACATGGACATGGGAACATTTATATGAACATTTCATCAAGAAATAACCAAAACTAATTGGACGATCGTTTTATTTGGTCCTTTATATGTATGAGCTTTTTAACTTGTAACCTTCATGTACTGACTGATTAAAGTCGAACCGGTATTTAGTCAAAGGAATCAACTTAGGTTGTTTGGCACAGGAACTCATTGGACGAGCTATCAACTGGAATTTCTTCAGTAGTGGCTGTCCAGCAAATATATTACTTCGGTATCCAAGTAAACCCAATTTGAAAGAAATCCTATAGCAAATACACAGATTCAAACTTTGGTTGCTTTCCAAATCAACCAAAAACAAGAAAGAACAAAGAGCTTTTAAGATAAGGCTACTACAATCACCTTGGATTCGAGGTAGATGAGTTGGAAAAGTAATAACCGCTCTTACTTATGCCGCCGTCAACTGTAGTCGGAGATGGGAGGTCGGAGATGATGGACGCCGGTCTGCGGCCGGCGGCGGTGCGACGTTTCAAGGGAATTCAGTCGACGTCGTATCAATGGAACGGTGTGCTTGATATAAAGCGCTTAATGTTTTGATAGTTTTGATTCAGTGTAACCAAACTCATTTTAAGAAACACAAATTCAATGAGATCAAGTACGAATTCGTATTAAAATGCAATGAATCTTCAACATGATATTAAATCTTGCATTATCTACCAAATGAATGTCTTAGATCACAAATCCCTCAATAACATAGGTAGAAAGTTTCCTTGGAAGAAGTTGAAGATATGCAGAACGGGAGAATCCAAAACGACGCCGTAAAACGTGGCATAACATAGGTTGAACCTATGTCACCTATTAAACGACGTCGCATCCCTTAAATCTCCCATTAAAGGGACTGCAACGAGTAATTTGTCGATTGCGATTGATTCTAGGGTTTTTTATATGATCAAAGCAGTTCATCTTGTATATCTTCCCGAAAAGATTCAATGTGTGAAAGATCAGAGTAATCCATTCCTAATTGATGTATAATCAGAGACGATCGTTGTGTATTTATTTTTCTGAAAATAGATTTGGCTACACTGGATCAAACCTTTTTCTGGTGTTATCTTCAAAAACATCGACGTCGACAGCACTCACTTAAAGCTCATCTTCTTCGACGACGGTCGGTGGCTCCGGACGCGTTAAGAACAGGTACCCCTTCTCTTCAACAGACTTCTCTCTGCTCTTTTCCCGTAACTAGATTAAGATGACACATATTACCCTTCTTCTTATTGGGTCTTGGCGTCTTGCTAACCTTAGGGCAGTGGATAATATGCATATATATAGTAGTATATACTGCCAGCTTTGTATGGATTGAAATATGAATATACGGCCATTGTTACACTTTTGCTGATATCGAACAAAAGAAAGAAAAAGGGTTTCTTTACCATTTGTTTCTCATTTCTCCCTTTTTTTTTTCTCTTCTCTTCCATAAGTTCCAAACACAGCCTAAGACTAATGGTCTTTACAAGAGCTCAACTGGAACCTCAATAATCCAAAAGCCATCTGTTGTGCATCATTCATCTCAATGTTTGCTAATGCAAACTGTGTCACACCCTAGGTAATCCATGGATACTAATTCAAGCAGCTCTACTGGGTAAGAATTACGGGAGGAGAGGCGTGCTCCAATTCCAACTTTCGTAACATTGGTGCTGGAAGAAAGCTGGAGCTGGAGTCTCCTCAACAATTGTCCTAGATGGGTCTTTCTATAACCTCTGCAGTCCAATTTTCATTGATGATTGAGTCTAGAATAGTGCTTTGACAGTGATTATGCATAACATTTTTTTCCTGGTTCTCTGCTGTTATGAACATCTGATTAAATGGGAATGGGACATTGGGTGTTTATTGTGGGTCTAGAAATGTGAATCGACGGTTGTGGCCTACGATGATATTCTTTTCTGCTTTCTTGGGGTTGCATGTCCTTTTAGGTGGGGCTGAAGCAGTTGCTTTCTAGGCTTCTACATAGGGCCGGTCCTATTCATGAGTTTGGATTGTGAGGGCATGAACTGATTTGTGGCTAAATTTGTTGAGTATAATTTCAGTTCCTTGTATCTAGGTTATCCCTGCTATATAGCTAGTAAACCAGTTTCGGGAACACTTGCTGTCTTTTCCTTACTAATTATTTTCTGCACTCCCAAAGCCCGTTTGATTTTGGCGAAGTTTTTGGCTCATATTTGTTATGCCCTTGTCCTTGATTGTGGGTTTTCCTAAGAGGTAGCTTAAAAGGTTTTGTGCTGAAGTTTGGTCCATCACAAGTCCAATAGCAAGAATTAACTCGGAAATCTTGGAGGTCCATCTATTTGTATCACTCCAACTTGTCGGGTTAGCTACCAGATAGCACACATGGTTTGGTCTTGAATACATGGGTTTGTTCTTATTTATAGAAGAGAAAATTAGTTCATGATTTGGCTTTTTTTTATCAGGGGAAATCCCCTTAGGTAGTATTGCTGCTCTCATTCTGGTATATCTATTAAATACAGTATCTGTATGGTTTTGTTTTATGTCTAGAAGAGTATGTGGAACTCTTTTGGTACTGTTGCTGCACTCTTACAGGTATGCTCCACGCTTGGGAATGATATTCTTCATCGTATTCCTCCCCTCAATTAATGTTTGTTGTTCGTCCTAATTGTAGGCTATGTGCTTGTTCTTAGCAGAAAGTTCCTTTATTTCCTTCTTTAGCTTTTCTTTTGCCTAGCACAGATACAATAGTGTTCCTCTAGGGAGCTTTCACAGTAAAAAGGGATGGATGTTCCTGCTTAACCCAACACACTGCACAAATCCATATCTATTTGTTTAATACAAATCCATATTAGATCTAGCGTCTTTGGCCTGACCACATTATTTATCCAAAACTTGGCCCATCCTCTAGCATAGCTCCAGAGTGACTTTGGCTAGCCTCAGTATGATAGGCAGAACTTGGCAAGCCTCCCAAAGACCCCACATTTGAAAGTTAGACTGATAATGTTCCAGAAACCCCAAACCCAAAGACACGCGTTACACAGGTCCTTGTCAATTTCGTCTACTTGTAATATAATTTAATGAGTGCTTGATATCGTAGGAACTAGGAACGAAATAAGGTGAAAACATTGGTAATTAATGACAGTGATGACACACTCAGATTTCTTTATATTGTTGTCAATTGACAAAATTTAGAGGAAATACAGAGATTTCTTCATATTCCTGCGCATAGAAATGCAAACATCCATGTATATAGAGAAGCACATAATGCAATTAGCGTTTGCAGGTGAAACTCAGATTCAGTTTAGCGTATAACCGTAAAAGAGGTTTACTACCATACAGTTATATTTTCTCGCCACTGGTAATCATTGGGCATTCATTGGCTTATTACAGAAGTTTGAGGGCTCAAATAGAAAAGTGGAAAGTTTTGCGAGTGGCAGGATTGGGAAAATTTCATTAATGTTGTGGAGTATGGCTAATAGTAAAAGTTTGTACCAAGATAATTAAGTGGATGTTTAAATGCAATGCTGAATTTTGTTACTAGAATGTATGAATATTTTGATTGCTGACACCGGGGTTGACTTAAAGTGCAGGTTCTTGGTAAAGCTTTGTATCTGAGGTAAAATCTACTGATAGACTGTTGTTATTTGACTTGCTATTGTTTTATTTATTTAGCCTTTTAAGGATTAGAAATTGGTATCTGGAGCTGAAAATGGGAGCCACAACTATGAAATTATGAATGGTGTAATTCTAGAAGATACTTTTGCCGTTGGTTTATGCTGGACTCTATCTTTTTTGGTCGTGCACACTGGGGTTGACGTAAAGTGCAGTAAAAAGGAACCCTTATACACCTACAAAAGGCTGGAAGTACTAGAGAGTTATGCATTCTATTCACACAAACTAGATTTGACAAACAAAACTCAAAGGTTAAAAAAGGCCTTCAGTGTTAAGACAATCCTTGAAAATTACCATTGAGGAAAGTAAAGTCACATGAAAGCTATGTAATGTATGAAGGGAGCACACTGTTTTGGTGTTCCCCACTTTTCTAGGTGATGTTAGTATGCTACTCTTTCAATTTTATTCTGATCCAACTGTCCATGTATAAGATCCTAGGGAATAGCTTGCTAATACATTTTTTCATTTGCAATTAAAATTGTCTTTGCTGAAGATTCAGCAATGTCATCAAACCCCACAGCCTACATTTCATTTGCTTTTGTATCTTCTTCAACTGCCAGTTTCTCTACATGAAGTTACCATCTTAGGGGAATAAGGTTACTATCTTAGGAGAATGAGGAACAAGTTTCATGCCAAGAAAGTTAAACCATAGCTAATTGCTTAGTGCTGAATAAGCAAAAAGTGTGGTGTTCTCGTTCAACTTTTAGTTCTGCTAGAGCAAGGGAGATCTACTGTTACATTACCATTGTCAGTATCTTTGTGAATGCCTACATTCACACACCTCTCTTTCCTCCCTTTCGAGGTTTCCATGTCACACTTTGTTACCATGCTAGGTGCTTCCACCACTTTGCTCGATTGTAGCATTGTTGTGGCTACAATGTATCTAGAGGAACCCTTGTGCCTTGTGTGTGACTTGCTAATGGATGATTAGACTGTATTAATGATGACGCGTGTCTTAATTTGTTTTATACATGTCTTCTATAGAACGATGTTTTTTTTTTTATGGGTGCTTGAATATATATCTTAGGAGTTTATGTTTTTGCATTTGAAGTCAACAGAGTTCCTTCTTAGTAGATCAAAGAAAAGAGTTCCTTCTTAGAATGCTTTCTGTTAGAATGAGATGAATAGTTCATTCTTTCCATGGCTTGTCTTGATGCATATGTGGGTAGAAGTCTCTTTAGATTTAATGGCATTTTCCTAACCAGTGGCTTCTCCGTTGCAGCACATATCCCGTTATATCTTTCTCCTTTCCTTAATACAACAAGAAAATCAAGGCCGTTTGAGTACTTGAGGCTTGCTTACTTGGGCGTCATTGGTGCCACTTTGCTAACTACATTTGCTTCCTCCTGAATCTTGAATCCAAGATTAATGTTGTATTCTAAGACTCAACAGTTTATGTACATGAACTATGCTACTCTGTGACATAAATGAATGGTGCTGCGTTTCTTACCAAAATCTAGAATTAAACACACGTTCATAAAACTCGTGCAAAGCATAAGGCCCCAAACCTAGTATCATTAATGATGCTCTCTATATCCCACCACACACGGAAAATGGAAATAATTTGCAACGGTATGAAGAGCAACGGTATGAACAATTCTCATAATCCAAACTGCGTTATCCTTTCCTTCCTTTATTCTTTTCTTTTTCCTCGTTCAATCGTTGGTTGGATTCTCCTTCTCTCCCCTCCTCCCTACTCAATGTGCCCTTATCAAGTTTCTCCAATTTATTGAATAATTTTGCCGATAAAAAACTACAACCACAACTGGAGCACGGGGGAATGGTTGCGTTCACCCACACGAGAGAGGGAGAGATCAGAGATCAGAGAACAAAGATTCTTTTATTATTTTCTCTATAAGCAATGACATCATCGACTTCCATCTCAATTCTACTTCCCTACCGATTTCCGCTAGTACGTAATTTAGTTTTCTTCCTCCAGGATTACAAAAATGTCAACAGCTCATACTTCATATTAATGTCCGTGAAGGCTACAAAAAATCAGGCTAAAAGTGATTGATAAGCTGAACCAGTGGTTTAAAATGACAGTTCTTACTTGGACTGAATCATAAACTCCTCAATAAGCAGGGATACCTCAATGTCATCTTGCCACTCGTAGAACTGATAGAATTTCAAAATCATCGTAAATCCTTAATTCTCAAGAAATAGAGATTCTCAATATCCATTTACAAGCATTAATAGACCAGCAACGAGCTCAGAATGCAGCAACTCAATCTTTAACAAGAAGCGCAGCGATCCAACCAGGGGAGGTAAATCAAGACAAAATCAAGAACTTCGAGAAGGAGAACTAGTTTCTATTTGATGTTGAAATGAATAAACGTTGGATCAGTGTTT
This sequence comes from Vaccinium vitis-idaea, assembly GCA_963854785.1. NCBI lineage: Eukaryota > Viridiplantae > Streptophyta > Magnoliopsida > Ericales > Ericaceae > Vaccinium > Vaccinium vitis-idaea. The sequence goes on from OY978220.1 coordinate 946,143, forward strand.
TAAAACCCGGACCGAACCGGCCGGTTGAACCGGGAACCGGTTGGATCAGACCATTTTTGAGCTTCCCCATTGCCGGAGTCATGAACAACCACCAGTCCGCCATCGCAGATGACTGTGAATGTTTTATGGGAAGGAGCACAAGTTGTGGTAGTGTGATGGAGAGAGAGAGAGAGAGAGAGAGAGAGAGAGAGAGAGAGAGAGAGAGAGAGAGAGAGAGAGTTTTTGGTTTAGGAATAAATCTTGAATGTATTATGAGAAGGTGTACTGTGAAGAATAAAAAATGCTACATACACAACAAAAATGTACAACAAAGTGGACAACACACTCACATGGGGTGTGGGCTCCACACTGTGGATTGCTCGTGAAGAATAGAGAAAATTTGAGTAAAGTAGGTCTGATCGACTGAGGAGATTGAGTAGAGTAGGTCCGGTAATAATGCGGTTTTTTTTTTTGTTGAAAATTTCAGAAAATTTTGTTATTTTTTTACTCGTATTTCTTTAATTATTTATTAAAATATATATTTATGACGTAATTATGACGTCACGGTTTGATAACGGTTGAACTGGTGACCCGTCCGTCCAGTCCCTTTTCCGGTTCGTCCTCCGGTCCGGGTTTCAAAACATTGCGTTGGAATATGACCATCATAAACACAACAGAGTTTTTTTTCTTTGTTTGAAATGAAATCATAATATGACTTTTGTTTTGTTTGAAATGAAATTATTTGGGTAAATTACACTGACCTCCCCTGAGATTTCTGACTTGTACACTTACCACCCCTACTTTATCTGAAATAGCACTGACCTCCCCTGAGTTTTATATTTTAGTATCAAAAGCACCCTTTTGTTACTTGGCCGTCAGTTACAGTATCGGGAATTGATGAGGTAAGCCATTCACCTTTGTTAAATTCCCAAAATAACCCTTGACACTAGTTTTGGATTACACTAATACAGTAGAAAATTTGCCATTTTGCACATCACAACACCATAAGTAGCAGAATTTTCTACGTCACAAATTTTCTACTGTATTAGTAGAAAATTCAGTACCCAAGTGATGCAAAGCAACTGAAAATGACTTATTTATACTCTTATTTGATGTATTTTATGAACTAGGACACATCCATTTGTTAAACAAAAAATTGAATTAAAAGACATGTATATATGGTAGCATTCCCATGTTTTGTTATCTTGGTTTCATTTTTCTTTTTTTTTTTTTTTTTTGAACGACATTTTTTTTTAACAGCAAAAGCCAAACGGGGAATTCGTTTCATTTTTCTTTATAGAAATTGCCCACCAATAAATTATATTCTAAGTATTCATGCATGATCATTATTTAGAAAAAGAAGAAAGCCTTTTGCATTTAGATTGTAACTAGTGTCAAGGGCTATTTTGGGAATTCAACAAAGGTTAATGGCTTACCTTATCAATCCCGTTACTGTCACTGACGGCCAAGTAATAGAATAGTGCTTTTGATACTAAAATATAAAACTCAGGGGTGGTCAGTGCTATTTCAGTAATAGAATGGTGCTTTTGATACTAAAATATAAAACTCAGGGGAGGTCAGTGCTATTTCAGATAAAGTAGGGGTGGTCAGTGTACAAGTCAGAAACCTCAGGGGAGGCCAGTGTAATTTACCCAAATTATTTTGTTTGGAATTTTCAAATGAAATAGTTGTTTATCCGACAGAATTACGGTAATGCTAGATCTAGCTCAACCTTACAATTGTCAACACCTTGCTTGGTTGTCTCCCAACCTTAATTTTGTTAAATGTTATCGTCGTTGACGATTAGTTTGCATTTTTTGGCCAAAATCGCACGAGTGGAAAACAATTTATGTTTCTCCAAGGAAATACATTTATCTGATATAATCAAAGACAATTTTCTCATTAAAAAAAGATGGAAGCACGTGGTACTAGCTTTGTTTCACTTTCCAGGGCTAATTAACCGATTTGCGGTTTTTTTAAAAACTTTATTAAATAAAAGGCGTGTCTTTTGAACTTTATTCTCAGACTACGTGAAGTCGTGGTTAGCAATCTCGTTTTCTTTAAAACATGTTTGGCAAACACGCTAAGGGGTTAAGACTGATAAACCTAAAAATTAAGATAATCTTACTGAGAGCTTCTAATCTGGGATCCCGGATTAGAGGCTTTTGGGTTTTTTTTTTTGTTGCCAATTGTTTAGGGAAAATCCGATCCGTCCAATGTGTTCAGAATATGTTTTCCAAGGTATATACAGTTTTGCGAAAAACTGCTTGGATCAAGCCATTCCCGGTATTTTTTTTTGGAGATTTCCCACGTGGACCCTTGAAAACACCTTCTAAACACATTGGACGGATCGGATCGTCAAAAAAATATCGGGAACAAGGAAGTCCGGAATTCCGGATCCCGGACTAGAAGTGTTACATATATATATATATATACACAAAAAACTTTTAGTCCACACCTCCCGAAAATAAGAAAAAATTGATTTTTTTTGTGTTGCAAATTATTTTTGGAAAATCCGAGCCGTCTAATGTGTTCAGAAGGTGTTTTCAAGGGTCCAAGCGGGAAATCTTGAAAAAAAAATACCGGGAAGGACTTGATCCAAGCAGTTTTCGCAAAAAAATGTAAATATATATTGGATATGACGAGTCTGCAAATTACATAAATTGCTCCGTCCATCTAAAAAAAATTTCCAAGAAGCCAGAACAGATCTTTTGATCAAAATCTCTTGTAAACACTCTTTTCTATAAGCAATCTTTTCCATTCAAAAGCAGCACTAACAAGTAGCTACTATAATCAAATTAAAAAATCATGGATTCAAGAGGGAGGAAAATCGATCAAGCCACTATAAGTCAAGGCCGGAATATATACACGTGAAAAAACACACTACATTGCGATAAATGATAATTGTCTAATCTAATGAACGAGCCTGTTGGATCTGGGTTTGGGCTTGGGCTTCTGTTTGAGAGGTCGTAAAGGGATGCGATCTAGATTTAGTACCGGTACCAGCATCAACACTGGTAGTGGCGGTGGTGGTGGCATTGGCAGTGGCGGTAGAGGCGACACGTTCGCATGAAGGGCACATGGTGAGAGTGGTGGCCGGAAGCTGCATGTAGAAAGGTTGAGAAGTCTTCAAAGCTCTTAACTCTTGAACCTCTTTTTGTAATCTTCTATTCTCTTCTGTTAGTGTTTCACACCATTTCTTCAAATACTCACAATCTACCTCTGTCTGCTTCAACTTTGTCCTGTCATTAATTAAATTTTAACACACAATTTTGGGATATGTAAAATAATTAAATCTTAGAAAGGGACAGACTTGAAAATATGATTAATATATGTGGTTCTATTTTAATCCAAACTTAACTGACTTGTTTACCAATTTCTGACAATGAATGCTAAAATTGCCCAAAAAAAAAACCCCAATATAGAAACACAAACTATATTTTAGTTTTGTATTTAATGAAATTATAGCTAGCTCAAAATATTATCACAGGCTAGTATTTACAAAATAATAGTAGTAATCATACCTTGCTCTCCTATTCTGAAACCACACTTCTACTTGTCGAGGACGAAGATTCAGCTGCTTTGCTAGAGCAAGCTTTTGTTTCTGCAAAATAAGCACATATTTTCATGCATGCATACAAATGGATAAACAAGCACATGGAAAATTAAAAAAAAATTACAAAACATTTTCATGTTTGAGAAAAGTTTAGAAGGCAGCCAAAAAAGATTTTAATAGTTTAGGCATATTAGGGTGAAAAATTGTGAGTTAAATAGTTGACAACCATCACGTAAAAATACCATCAGATCTTCAGACATCGTGAATCATAATATGATTACGAGATAGCCCTTGACAGAGCTCAATGGAAAAAAGGAATCATGTAGCCAATCCCAATTGATTAGGACATAAGGGTTGGGTCAGTTTGGTTTGGTTTAGGGATGAAAATTTTCTTATTATTTTAGGAATAAAAGTGAAGATAAGAAAACATTGATGTTATGATCACTTACAGGGTTGAGGGTTTTGTGCTCTTTGAAGCTGTCTTCAAGAAAAGCCGATTGCTCTTTTGAAAGCCGGAGTTTTTTCCGGTTCAAGCCATTAATAATCTCCTCTTCATCATCTTGATCATCAGTACTTCTTGCCCTTGAATTACTATAAGAAACATGACCTCTTTGACCTGTTTCAACGGCCTGATCATGATTATTCAGTACCACTAGTAGACTTGTCATCTCTGATTCTCTTTTACAGTTATACCCTCTTCGATGATCCATATTCTGTATTAACGATGAGACTGTGCTGTTTGGAGACGAGTGCTGAACCCCGCCATCCTCGCCCTCTTCCGCCGCCAACGACCGCCCCCGATTCACTTCTACCTCTCTTCCTGCTGCCTTATGTGATGGACCCGGTTCACCTAACACTGTCACATTTTCAAGGAAGAAAAAACAACCAATAAATTATCAACCACCGCGACAAACGGAAATCAGCCTTAGAAAAAACAAACATCAACAAGAAAATCTTTTAGTCAAATATCTCGGGATAAAAAAAGGGAAAAGTACCATTAAAACTTGTTTACCATACTGTTATAGGAAAACTGTACATGAAATAGTCGTATGTGAAATGTTTTCAAGATTTTTTTGTCCAAGAGAGTCAGATTTCAAATTTAAATAAATCACCAGATGAAAAATTTTCAAAAATAAATAAATAAATTAAGGTAATTGATTTCGACATCCCTTTTTTGATAAACACCCTCTTGTTTGTTTTTTGGTGAAATTTTGATGTGTAAAATTTTTACTAAAGGACAAAAAAAGGGGTGTGTTTATTAAAAAAAAAAGGAGTGTGGAAATCATTTCCAAAAAAAAAAAAATTCGTAAAATCTCCGAAGGATTGAAAAGTATGCATGACAAAATTAAGAACAGGAACGAAACAATTTTTTTTTTTTTGGATATCCATGAGGAAAAACAAAAAAGTATGGGGTCCAAGTGTGTAAAAAGAAAACACAATAGTACCAATGTACCATACCACGTTCAACTTCTATGGATCGTTGCAGTTTTCCTCGTAAAACTGATATTTGACATATTTTGACTCAGTCTTATAACAATTACTTTGACATATTTTTACCCAGTCTTACAACAATTAGACTGAATTTTCTAAAAATTACTTTGACATAATTTTACCCAGTCTTCCAAATATTTCATCACTTATTGCAGAATTTGAATCGTTCACACTGGCCCAAAAAACACAAAACATTTATCGCGCATCTATTATGTCAAATATATATGTTTTCTTTAGATTTTCGTAATAAATATTAGTAGTAAAAAGAAGGCCCTCTAAACTTTGCATTTTTTTCGGAACCTAAAACAGTGCACTTTGACTTTAGCTCAACAAGAACGGAAACCCACAAAAATCTACAAAATCACAGAGACCTGGAAAATATACCGACAAGGGAACAGAAAATTAAAATTGGAAATACATATATAATACAGTAAGAACTGAAGGAAAAAGGGAAACAATTACAGTTTGCAGTGAGCCATGGAAAAGGGATCATGTGTGATGGTGGTTGAATATTGCGTTGAACCGGCGCGACAGGTAGAAGATCAAGCTGGACCGGTGGATCCGATGAGCCGCTTTTCTCTTCTTCTTCTTCTTCTTCTTCACCTTTTGATCTACTACCAGTACGACTGATGTGAGGTTCTGATCCTAAGCCCATGCAAAACCCTAGGCTCACTTTTTCAAATCGTGTTTTCTGTGGTTGAATCTTGTCAAGAAATGTTAATGGCGCCTTTGGATTTTCTCCCAAGCTCAATGCCAAATCCATGTCTGTGTGTGTGTGTGTGTGTGTGTGAGAGAGAGAGAGAGAGAGAGAGAGAGAGAGAGAGATTAAGGAATTGGGAGCTAGCTATATAGATATGAAGATAGACAAGAACCCAACAAACGAGCCTTTGATTGCTTTGTGTCTTGTGGGAAGAAATGAGATTGACCGACAAAATCCAACTTGACAAGCGCACGTGAATTTATAAAATACTATGCTACTGTTCATACATGAGGACAAAGATATATATAGAGCAAGAGTCTTGCCTCGGGCATAGGCGCGTTGTGTTTCGGGTCACTCTAACACATAACACATTTTTGTGGAAAGTACAACTAAGTGTATGAACTCCACGTAAATATGTGGTGCTAGAGAAGTTCGGAGCACCACGTAACTGTGTGCTCTGCTACTATGAAATAATTACTCTCGAGAGATTAATCAAGCTCGCTCATTAATTAGACGTATAATTATACTTCTTACAGTTTCACTACTAATTAAATAATAGGATGGGAATATCGTAGACTGCCGTTTCTAGATGATAATTAATTTACGTACGTAAGTACATAACTCTCTGTTTTTTTGGTCTAGATATTTTTACTTTTCTTGTTCTTTTTATAGTTTCAAAAGAAACTTATATATAGAGAACATTTATAAATTCTTGAAAATCATTTCCAATGACAACTGACTATCACATGCACCAAAAAAGTTATAGTTTAGAAATTTTCTTGCAGAGCTAAATTAGAACGGAAATTCAATGATGGACTAGTATGTTAGTAGAATATTTGGTTGAAAAAAATGTCATTCTTAATTTACACTTCATTGATTTGATTGAGTGTTGTTAATTAATTGACCGCTAATTTATTACACAAGAACATAAGTTGTTAGAGTGGGGAACATAAATTCATTATTTATGTTTTTAACGCGTCCTTAATTTATGGTCAAACTAAGACGAACATGTAGAAATGAAGTGAGATTCGAACTCAAAATCTATAGGTTACTACAAACAATTAATTTTAAAATAGAGAGAGAGAGAGAGAGAGAGAGAGAGAGAGAGAGAGAGAGAGAGAGAGAGAGAGTATTTATTCATAATGCAACCATGACTTGACAGAATGTTACACAATGACTGAGTCAAGTTGATTTTTTGACTCCATTATTCTAATTTATGTGTGATTGGTGTAAATTGTGAAATTTTTACACTTTTACTGGCTTTCCCCAATAAACCGTGATGTGCAGCCATGGAGCGGCGGCTCCGGCCTCGTTTCGACGATTGAAGAAGTTCACTGCGTAGAGTTCGTCGAGTACTACAAGTGTACCAAAAATCAACTCGATCGGATATCTTTAAGTGCCTCATCGGAACACAAATAACTTTAAAAAAAATGGAACACAAATGTATACAAACACGGGATCAAAACCACTTTTTACGTTATTTGTGTTCCGATGAGGCATTTAAAGATATTCGATCGATTTGATTTTTGGAACACTTGTAGTACTCGACGAGCTCTACGCGGTGAACGTCTCCGATCGTCGGAAAGATGCCGGCGCGACCCCGCCATGAGGCTGCACAGCACCCCAGGTTCCCTTTGATCAATGCACAAGGTTTCATTAAAAAAAGGTCAAGTGGGAGTCTTAGGTACAAACTTTGACAAGGTTGGTCCGATGAGCACGAGATTTGACTATAATGTTTTACTTGGCCAGACATAGAGACCAAGTTTCACCATTTGTTTCTAGAGAAAGTCTATTCATCATAATACAACGGTAGTGTTTTTTTTTTGGGACTTTTATTACTCTTAAAAATAATAAAAACACCTCAATTGACTCGACCTTATGATAAAACGTAAGATACAACAAATTAATATTCATATCTTCATACTTTTCTAGATCATTTATTTCAAGTATTATAACGGGTCTTGCCAGTGGCGGAGCCAGGAATTAAAATCGGAGGGGGCCGAATTATGAAAGAAATTTCGATTCTGTAATTTTTTAAAGACTAAATCCAATCACTCGAGTTTTATTGGTCAGTTTTTGGTAAATTAAAAAATTAATTTCGACTATGGTTTTTATTATATCATTTGACAATCGCAATATTATTATTGCACGGTATCATTCATTATAATTTAGTGTTTTTGAAATAAAATTTATTTTTACTTATTAATTATTTTAAAAAATTTATATATATTTTAAAATATCCATTAATTACAACCCCAACCCCTATATAGCTCTGCCCCTGGGTCTTGCTAATTACAGTATTAGACTTTGGTTAATCAATAAATTGCCAATTTATTTTAGATGCCAATGCATTTTAATTTTCAAATATTTCAAGACAACACATCCTTCCCTACTAAACAATACTCGTTGGGCAGCGGTTAATTATTTATTTTTATTTTTTTAATTTATATTTCATAGCGAAGCTAGGCAGTCACATCAACGGAATATTTTTTAGTCTTCTATTAATTAAAGAAGAGTTTATAGTCTCTTTGCCAACCCCAGAAGGCAGACGTGATGGGAACTTAGCTTTGATCAATCTCAACGTGTATAGGTGCGTTAGGGTTTCTTAGAGATGGTGGTGCATGTAGTATGACGAGACAATACTTCTTGGCGGAAGTGACAGGATACCGTATGTGGACTTTCATTTTTGTACCAAAAATAAAGTTGAAATGAAATGATGGGGGATGAAGCATCAAAAATTGATCAGTGATTAACCAAATTGAAATGATCAGATGATGTTCATCATTCTTTCAAATCAGGTGGTGGTGGTCGCCCATTTCCTCGTTGATTATAGGCTTTAATTTCTTGTCTGATCCATCGACGATGGGATCATTTAAATCTACTTGACGTTGTTAAAATTTTATTTAATCTCGTTCATGCATAACAAACAATATACCTATCGAGGTTTAGTCATAAACCGAGACATGCAAAAGCACATACTATTACTATCGTCTAGTTATTCAGTGCTCTTGAAACATGGTCACGTGGTACTTCAAAACACTCCAATTTACACATTCTTGTGATTTCAATGGGTTCCACTACTACTAAATGTATGGTACTAAAGAGATCCTGAACACCACAATTATGCTCCAGAACTATATATATATTACTCCTTCCGTCTGGATTTGTACTTTGTCCCTCGTTCTATTTCAACCGGATAATATCTTTATATTGGTAAGTAATTATATGTCCAATATGAATCTTGTTTGATAGAACTCAATTAGTTTTATAAGACATTATTTTTAAAACTACATAAAACATTATAAATTATAAGATATAATATTTTAAAAAGTGTCAGGAACTCCAAAAATGGACTAATAAATTCGGACGGAGGGAGTACCATAATTTATTTAGAAAACGACATTAAAATTTCCTAGATAAAAAAAAAAAATCACTTTTGGCACGTTTTTAAACTAGTATAAATTTCCTCATGTGGCACTAAGGCATTTTCGTAGCAACAAATGAATTTTTCCAAGATCAAGAGTACTTTTCTTCTTCTTTTGATAGATCGTGAGGATGTAAGTATTGGGTCTAGTAAATAACTTTGTTGGATATATAAAGTACGTCATCTATACTATTATGTTTCAAGGGACCATGAGATTGTTTGCGAAAAATTAATCAAGGTACGCGTAAACTGATCAGACATCAGGTCGTTTGTCAACCGGATTAATTGTGAGTGGATATGATATTATAAAAAGTTGCATATGTATAGAAGACATGACATGTATATGTTTTGGTTTATTTTGGGGTGGATATGAGTAGGTGGATATAGAATTAAAAGGGAAAGATTACATACCTGTAATTAAGACGCGTGATATAATAATGATTGAGGGAGGGCCGGAATTATTATATTCAGCTCCCTCCCCTATATTCAATCCACCTAGATTTTTAATCCAACCAATATTAATTTCACGTACCAAAACCCGTCCGCAAACGGCATTGCTAAATTACAAAAAACAAAGCTTGTTGAATAAATGAAGGGTGAGATGGCCCTCACGCGTGGGAGTGGCTTTATAAGAAAGGTATGAGTTGAAAAAAACACATTGAGAGTGTGACCAGGTAATGTTATGCTTTTGGGATCATTGCAATTATTGAACTCACGCAGGCTTTCATGATAAATATGATAGTTTAGAGAGAGAGAGAGAGAGAGAGAGAGAGAGAGAGAGAGAGATTATTGGAGAGCAATTTTGTTCATTCTCGCTTTGTTCACTCTCGGCGAGAATATACTTATTTCGTGTATTATTTCGATGATCGAAAGAGTTCATTTTGTCCAGAGTCGCTAATTAGGAGATCACCCAAAAGTTTAGCTCAATCAGATACAAGTAATTGTTTCATCTGGAGTTTTATTATTTTCTTTAAAATTCTTACTAAAAAAAATTGAACTCTTATTGATCAACTGCTTACCGATCGATGCTGAATTGAACTCAAATTTTAGAGAGGGTTCTAACAAATGGATCCTGACAAAATGAACGATTTTGGTTATCAGTATGAGGCATAGAATGAGTATACCCTTCCGAAAGTGAACAAAAGTATTCTCAGATTATTAGGACGGACAAAAGTGACATTGAAAGGCCATCCCAATTAAGCGAAACAACTTTGCATGCCCTAATCACCATTCTGATAACGATAAAGGTTTAAGGGCACCAGAGGTGATTTGGTCAAGCCACGATATTATATACTCCATCATCAGCTATATAATGATTCTTTGTGATAATTCGATGTGTTACTAGCTATAATTAATCATTCTGATTGTCAATTAATTCATTTGATACCACATTTAATTTTCTATTAAAATTGAACAAAAACCCAAATTGCCTAGGTTATATGATTTGCTATATTACATGTTTGATTTCTCAATATATAAACATCCCTCTAATAAAGATCTAAACTATCCAATCAAAAGATGGAAATTAAGCAACACGGATGAATACACGATGTACGTAGATGAGTAAAAATTACGGAGAGGGATAAACTAATATGCCTCAAGGATTCATAAATTTAAGTTAATTTCTACGCATAATCTTTAAATAATCTCCGATCTCTCCTTAATTGTTTCTGGGTTTTTTTTTTGTGGCAAAAGAGAGAGTACAGTCCTCATACTTATAGCATTTTGAATTAGCTTCTAAACCAATTTTGAATTAATACAACATTTTCATTTTTATAATTTATTGTCATCGCAGGAAGATATAACCTTTTTTTTGGGTCATATTATATAGGAGTACATCAGCGGAGTTAATGAGAAAGTTAGTTAATGGGTTAAACAACCGAAGAGAGTTCGATGTCTCTCCATATATAGACTCGAACTCAGACCTCCCCGATTGACAAACAAGGCCAGTTCAACCAGATGGGCTAAAAAATAATTTTAGGAAAGTTATTTTTGCAACAAGAAATGGACTTGCCCTAATAAATTGAATATCAGTAGTTCTGTAGTTGTAATATGGAGACATTTTGTCATGCAAAATTATACCTATCAATGGCAGGATCCGTTATCCCCTTGAACAACATGATTAGGCATTTTTGTCAAAGCATTTCATAAAAAACATGATAATTAATAAATTTGATAATGATTATCAGTACTATCACGACTATTATTACCAACATGATTTCACCTTTTTTTTTAAAAAAAAAGAAAAAGATACACTTAATTTTTTTTCTTAAATTCTTCTTCTACCCAAAACCTGGGATGCTGTTTTACTGTGGGTAACTCAAGGGACAAAAGCCCTTAAAGCATGCATTGTGTTATGATTGTAGCTATTATACATTACTCCCAATAATTAAAATGGATTGTGTTATCGTTACACAGCAGTGCCTTTAGACTAGCTGGCTATGATTTTTTTATTTATTATTCTTTTTCGATTGGCAAAAAAGGTTTATAATCTTGAACACGAAGTTCAAAGATTAAAAGGAGCTAACCAAGGAGGACACCTAAAATGGACTAGGCCCAATAGTCGGGCCCAGACCAACCCATAAACACCAAAGCCCAAACACCTGGAGAACCCTAAGCACCTAAAGAGCTGGCTATGATTAGGCATGTCGACGGGACCAATTATCGAAAATTAATCTGATTATTTCGTTTGATTCAAATTTGAAACTTAAAGATTTTTGGATGGAATTCACTGATAATTGATTCGATCTGGTTATCAACTCGATCCAATACCAATTAAATTCAACAAAACCACAAGGGTGTGTTTGGTTGCGGGTCCTATAAGATAATCAGTTCAGATTATTGCGATGAAGTGTCAGTAGGTCCCAAAGTAGGGCTTCCATAAACAGCCTCTTTCAAGAGGGGCCGTGAATACAGCAACCTCAATTCCATTTGCAAATTGCAATTACATCCAAGTCCCACCAATTAAGATGTTTTTTCTTGGATCCACTTATCCATTTTCATTTTTAGCAAATAAAAATAGCTATGGGTCGACATGGATTTTGCCAAAAAAAAAAAGTACCAAATTATGGCAATGGCAAGAGAAATGGCAATCGGGTGGACTTGCTTTTATTTGTTATGATCAAAACCACCACCCCAAGTAGTAGCAAAGTTGGCAATGGGTTACTCCCACTGGGGGTGTGCAGACACCCCTTTCTCCTGTGTTAATTTCATGATTTGCCTATTGTCTTCTTCGGCCTCGGGTGGGCCAATGTGCACCTATTGGTTTCGGGGCTCTTTTGTGACCATAATAGTCTGTTGTGCTTCAAAATATCAAAAAACGTTTCAACAGTTTAATTTGTAGAGCTCTATGAATAAAAATTCCCACATAAAAATCAAAGTTTTGTTGGACTTCGATAATCCAGTGATGTTTTGAACTACATTATTTTGAAACTTGCACAATGATTCTTGCTGTTCATTTTGAACACAAATATGATTAATTACTCGCTAAGTTACCGATTTTTGGCCAACTTATGTTTAACTGGAGAGGTTCTTAAGTATCAAAACTCTAATCGAGGCCCATTTACTTAACACATCAGCCTGGTAATTTAGATAATACTAGACCAACATTGGGGTTTTTTTTTTTTTTTTTTTCTTTTTTTAATTTTTTATTTATCACAATAGGCCAAACAACAGCTACACTAGAAAATTTGTGGACCAATAAAAGTTGGCTTTGAACACACGCCTCCCCGTGTGGTCAACCCTTATCATCAACTCCACCATTGATAATCAATCATAATAACAATACTCATTGCTCATCACCATTGTTATCATGCTTGTTCTACAGAGCCACATGGACCAAAGAAGTAAAAATTGAATGTAAATCATGCACCCCTTATATGTATATTCCCAAAATAATCAGCATGCAGCTGATTTTAAAAGCAAGAGGAAGACTAAAACGTACCCAGACATGCCAAGTACCAAAGAATCCAATATCATTCTATATTAAAAGGAAATCTTCCGTTTGGCTTTCGGTTCTATTTTCAGTTCCAATTTGCCCCCTCTTTTGGCCTTTTGTGTCCAAGGGGGACTCACCACCATGAGGTTCTTTTAATCTAATTGTTTCACGTTTCTTTTTTTGTTTTTGGCACAGTTGGCCCAAGACCAAGGGGGACTCACCGCCATAGTATCCAATTACAGACCAAGGGGGACTTACCACCACAGTATCCAATTACTTACTTCCCGTTTCTCTCAACTTTTTGCACAACTGGCCCAAAAAATCACAACCTAAAAATTTTCAGTCATAACTACATAATCTTAGCCTAAAAATCTCTCTCGCGTTTTTTTGTCCTTATCTATGTGTGATTTTACTGGGCATTAGTGATAGGTTAGTCTTTGAAATCTTCTTGTTGTTCTTTTTAAGTTTTGGGCATTAGTATGTATATTGCCTATTGTTTGCTTGAACGGTTTTGTAAGGACTATTTTTATTGGCAAATTCCATGACAAGACACACATTTTATTGTATCTTTAATTATCGAGTTGTAATTTATTTTTCTTCTATTTTTAGAGTGTCTGTTTAGGAAGTGGAGGAAATCACATTTTTTGTAATTGATAGGCGAAGATCCTTAGGTAGAGTTTTGGGAGGATTTGCACGAGATTGTTATGTAGCCAAATCAAATCAGGGAAAGCTACCGCAAGAAGGAAAGATTTCATATTCTAACATTAGCCGTGCTTCTCAACACGGAATGCTCTTGGAAAAAGGCAGTAAAAGGAATGCTATTGGATTGGAAAGTTTTGGACGATTAATATACATACAATCATCTTTTGGCAGCTTGGTGCATCACTTTGGAAAGTTTTGGACATTGGTCAAAGCCTTGTTTAATATATATATACATCATCCTTTGGCATTTTTTGTGATGACTTCGGGAAAAAGATTTTGAGAGCAATATATACACGGCTGTGTTTTTAAGTGTGAGTCTTGGAGTACACATGCTCAAGATGAGCATCAAGCCTTTCGATTAACTCCAAGAAGTTTGTCTATCACTCGATTCAACAAATTGGATCATACTTCCGGTGGATTCCAGAAGTATCTCGGAGGACTTGAGGATTCAAGGCTTTCGGCAATCAACCACTTGGTGCGGTGTACGTGGATTCGGCAACACGATCTTTGGTCAATCGGTGAGGATTCGCGATTGTGTTTAATTGAGATCGTTTTGTAACTGCACAATGTTTACTTTTAGTGGATTGATTTCCTCCCGTGGTTTTTACCCTTTTTAAGGGGTTTTCCACGTATATCGGTGTGTTCATTGATTATTGTTTTTTAATTCCTATTATTGCTTAATTATTCGATTGCTAGCAATATAGGATTTTTCAGGTTTGGCCTACGGAGAAGAGTTGAGTTGCTAATTTTTTTTTGAGCATGAGTTGAGTTGCTAATGAGTTGTGTTTTTTCATTCTTTTGGCCTTTTGTGTGTTTTGTGATCCTATTTTGTCCTCTTGTTTTGGTCTTTTAGTCATTCACGTAAACATTGAATGAAGTAAAAGAGTTTTTTGGAATATGGGTATGACTCATGTTCTTATTTACTCAAACAAGACAAAACATCTAATGAAGCAAAAGAGTTGTGTGGAACAAGTCAACAATATCTCTAAGCCATTAATTGGTTCCTCCCATTTAAAATAAACAACAATTTCAAATAGAAAAACTCATGATTAATTGGTTTCTCCCATTTCTTTTTACCCTTTTGTGTTTGGTTAAACTGTATTCTCGTAATTCCCTTGGTATTCAATGGCTGTTTGTGATTATGGTATGTCGTTTTGTACAGGCTGCTATCGGATAATTGGTTGGTTGAGAGTGAGCAAATTGAACACTCAATTTAGGAGTATTTGTTTCTGTGGACCTCGGAGCATCCACGTGCTACACTGGATATTCTTCAGACATACACACCACATGCATAGAATCTATACGTATACGCATAAAGAGAGAAATTTAGAGAGAGGGAAAAGAGAGAGAAAAGTTTGAAGAACAAGGTACCTTGACGCTGGAGGACTTCGATGGCGGTTCCATCCCTTCCAGCGTGGTCAATAAGAGAGATAAACGCTTTGAGAGAGAGAGAGAGAGAGAGAGAGAGAGAGAGAGAGAGATACACAGTTGATTTATGTTACCAGTGTGGTCGATCAGATTATCAAAGCTTTTGTTGCTTCCAAAGGTCCAAGAATGCGTAAACTTTTGTTGCGTCCACGCCAAAAGGAAACAAGAAGACATCGGCAACTAACAAACAAAAGCATCAGGCATGCAAAGAAATATATTTTGGACAATGGACTGGGCTGTGTAACTTTTGCATTTTAAGTGGCTTAGTTTTTGTCCCACAAGAAATATGGAAAACCTATGGGTACCGGCCCATAGAGAATGCATAGATCGTGCTCGGGGACCCACGTTTGGGTCCCACACGAGTGATCTGAACCGTTCATTCTTCTTAGAACATTTTTTCGAGTGGGCCAACAAAATTTCAGCTCAATCGGACAGTTAGAAGTGGTAGAACCAAAGTCCCACCGTTTCAATCCAAAATATCGTGCTCGGGGACCCACGTTTGGATCCCACACGAGTGATCCGAACTGTTCATTCTTCTTAGAACATTTTTCCGAGTAGGCCCACAAAATTGCAGCTCAATCGGACGGTTAGAAGTGGTCGAACCATAGTCCCACCGTTTCAATCCAAAAGTGGGTCCCCGAACACAATTTGTGCATTTTCTGTGCACTTGTATCTATACGTGTAGCAATGTCCCAAGAAATATATTTTGGACTAAGCTCCAGGATTTTCTTTTCCGCTTTATCGTCCTTAGCTTTAGTTTTCAATATACTCCCTCCGTCCCTTTTTAAATGATCCATATGGGAATACGTGCAATTTCAAACCCCTAAAAAACACATTTCTCTATATAACCTTTTAATTTGTTTTATACCAAATTAAAGGGCTCATTGAGTACTTTAATTTGGTGCCAAAAAAAATTTTAAAACGTTGTACGCATGTACATTTTTAAGCCTCCGCAAAAATACACATTTCTCAAGTGGACCACTTAAAAAGGGACGGAGGGAGTAGTTTATTTGTGGTGCAGGACTTGTAATTGCCATTACTAACAGTATCATTGTTTTATTCAGCTCTTTTCTAGCTACTATTAGCTTCAATCGCTCACAAAGTTATTCAATGTCTTTTGGTACTATTGTTCCTAGCAAGTCATATTCTTCACAATTGAGTGACCATTGTTTCCTCTCTCTATCTGTGAGTGATTATAACCTGTGCTTCGTGTTATTGGTTTTGAACAATTTGTTCAAATCATATAGGAAATGTGGTGCTAGAATTTGCAAATGATCAAAGCAATTGCTACCGAAATTCCACCTATTGTTCCGAGTAAATGAAAACCAGAGTTTCATATATGGAGAGTGATAATGTCGGTTTGTGAGATGAGAAAGTTGTATTTGTTGACATAAGTTATTTTGCTTGGTTTAAAATCTCAAAGCAGTGGAAAGGCAAAGGGTGAGATCAATGGAACCGGGGGCCCTGTAGTGAGGGCACTCACTACAAGGTGTAGTGAGCAACAGTGGCCGTTGGATTCGGCAATCAATGGTTCAGATTAAAAATGAAACTCCTTTTTTTTTTTTTGGGTAAATTAGCTTGAAATAGAAAAGAGGTTAACCGAATATACAGCCTACAAGGGGCATACCCCAGGAGGAAAAGAAAAAGGAAAAAGGGAAAGAGAAAAGCAAAAACCTAACCACAATAAAAGATATCCAACAAAGCTCAAAGCACACTACAACGAAATAACATAAAAACACCAAAACAAAAGAATGTCATGCGAGCCTCAAGAACTAAACTCTTGAAGCCTTTAACACCTTGAGTTTCTCCTTAAGCTTCTTCTTGTTCTGATCTCTAGTGGATGAAGGAGTTGAAGAATCACCCAACACCGGATTCAACTTATGCCTCGGTCCAATGAAATCGCCATCCAAAGGAATTCTTGGAGGCTCTCGAAACCATGTAGACCGACGGAGAGTCGCGAGGGGAAGCTCTTGTTGAGGACTATCCTGACCAAGGAGAACCGGGGTAGTATCACAAGATACATCCCCGGAAACATCTATCTGTGTCACCACCTCAACGGAGGAGGCTCCCGAATCCTCACATTTTTCAAGAATGCCAAATGCGTTAGAAGTAGAAGAAACATGACTAGACTAGGATTTGACCAAAGGTAAGCCCGGAGTTTGAATTTTCCTCTTCACCACCTCTATCCAGGCACCCTTATTTTCACTAATTTTTTCCTTTTTCGCATTCCTCTTATGAACAACCGGGACACCTTGTCCTACTTTCTCCTTGGTACCTTGCTCCTGAACAACTTGACCTACACTCTCCTTGGCTTTCCACACTTGAGAAGGTGTAACTATGGGCTTAATAGTGCAAGAGTTAGTAGAATGACCAAAGATCTTACAAACATTGCAGGCTTGAGGTTTCCAAGGAACCTCTACTCTAATTTCGTATGGCTCTCCATAACCCAAATTCACTACGAAGGACTTAGGAATTTCCTTCGTTGCATCCACTTCAACACATACTCTAGCAAATGTCTATCTGCTATGATTTTGCGTGAAGTCATCAAGGTAAAGAGGGTTGCCGATAACACTAGCAATACTACTCAATCCATCATTAGTTCATAAACTCTTCCATGTAAGAGTAGTGAGTTTGATTGCCGAATCCAATGGCTACTGTTGCTCATTACACCCTGTAGTGAGTTTGGCTCAATACAGGGCCCCCGATTCCGAGATCAATGGTGAGTTTGATGATGATTTATGTTGTAACTCAGTTATTTTTGGAACTGCAACTACTATTTTTTCACTTATTTTTGGTTCATAAAATCTTTTCATTTATGCTTTTTTCCACCTTCCTTGAACCCCAGTTAAGAGCCACATCTTATTCCGGGCTTGTTGATCGTTCCAGGGTTCAGTAGTTTTCTGAGGGTTACCTATATTGGGACTCTGCAATAAGGACTGCATCATTTGTTCATTATACAATCCTGTTTTCTTTAAGTTGCAAATTTAATTTTGGTTTTATTTCTAGGTGTGACTGATTTTGGAGAATCATATAAACCACAATGGAGTTGTTGAGTCCTTTTTACACGGGAGAGATCAATAGTAGGGTCGTTGATATGTGGAGCACATGCCTTTCAGCACATGCAATTGTTCTTTACTCAGTTTCGCATTCAATTATCGTTGCAAGATTGAAAGTGGTACAAAAGCACGAGCACGAGATTTCATGCGTGCACGGAGGCATCAAACTAGTATGTCTATACAACAATGATTGTTGGCTTCAATCTCTACACTACATACATGCCGGCCCGACCCTGAGATTTTCATGACCCTAGACGATAATGTAAACCAGGGTTTTATGTTTTTCTAGAGAAAAAAAATTAAAGAACAAATATTTAAAATGATAAATACCGTGTTGTAATTCGTGTCTTCATGTTAATAAAAAATAGTTTTCGGTCATAATTGTTTATTCTTATTGCAAGAATTAGAAAATCAATTAACATGGGCAATGCGAACATTTTATGAATACGCACGAAGTGTTTTATTTATTTATTTCCTAATTACTACACCGGCAATCTTTTTTTTAAAAAAGTCAATAAATGATAATGATGTAGTAGAAAGGGGGGGAAAAAAGGAAGAGAGGGTAGAAACTGACTATGGTAAGAAAAAAGAAAAGGTAGAAAAGGAAAAGAAGGGCCTATAAGAATTGAACCCTAACATTTACTAGGAAACAAACAAACTTTTCCACTATGCCAAATGCTTCTCTATTCCTTGTAGTGCAACATTATATATTTATTACTTGTTATGAAAACACACACACACACACACACACACATATATGGGCTGCTTCTAGTCCGGACTCTGGACTTGCGGATCCCTATAATCCGAGCATTTTTTTGACGATCCGAACCGTCCAATGTGTTCAAAAGGTGTTTTCATGGGTCCATGCGGGAAATCTTCAAAAAAAATACCGGGAAGGGCTTGATCCAAGCAGTTTTTCGCAAATCTTCAAAAAAATATATATAGTTTTGCGAAAAACTACTTGGATCAAGCCCTTCCCGGTATTTTGTTTTTTGAAGATTTCTCACGTGGACCCTTGAAAACACCTTTTAAACACATTGGACGGTTCGGATTTCCCAAGAGCAATTTTTTAAGTGAAAAAAACACATTTTTTTAAAAATCCGGGAGGTCTTTATTAGAAAATTTGCCTATATATAAAATTGGGGCCCTAAAAATGGACTATTTTTGTGAGCCCCAGAGCCGGGCCTACCCAGCCTGCCCACAGAGCCGGCCCTTGATACTACATGTCTCTGTGATGTGTGTGCATGTGCACACGCGCGGGCTTGTATGTATACACACAAATCTGCAAATCCATACTGCGCCATTCGCAATTAACTGCTCCCGCGCATACTTGGTACTTGTAAACTGGAGGAAATCATGCTCTGTTGGGTTTTCCTTAATATACCCGAGACAGAGACAAAGCCGAGCTATTAGCCAACCCATTATCACCGTCAGGGCCCTGAGTCATAGGCTTGGAACCCGTAAGCCCGACCCAAGATGGTAATCTTAAAAAGCTGAGAAAATAATGAACACTTCAGCAACTATATAGCTGTTACACTTGATTGCACTCGCACGTACAATGGCTATATGGCCGCTTGAATTAGTCCATTGACGTATTTCTGGCAAAATTAAAAGCCCCTTAGCACAAGCAAAAGCACAACATGAAAAGGATATTTTGGACAAGAGTCCAAATATGAAAAGGCAAGGACAACCAGAGGATACACGCATTTGAAGTCCAGCACAAATGGCAAGCGCAAGTCCATTCATAGTTCCATAAAGGGTCAGAGAAGAGAAAAGGACAAGCAGACGCAAAATCAGCATAGTTCAAATGCTTACCAGATCATTTGATCCTGATGTTTGACAAGGTTTAGTCAGATGTCGGAGGTTCATAGGGTGAATGAGAAGCTCCAGATTTTTTTCAAGGTTCATCAAAAAAGGTTTCAAAATATAACACAAGTAATCAATTAGTAAGAATGGATCTTCACAATTTCTTTTACTTCAATGAGAAGAAGATAACCAATCGTGCTGACCTTCAAACTCACATGAATGGGTGGTATCTTCACTACACAGTTACATCAGTCTCAGTTTGGAATGAAAATGAGCATATCATAACCCATACGAAGACTCATGAAAAATATATATATATGAAAGTTAAAAGCAGGTATCATGGGTCAACAAGCAGCCTTGGGAATTACGGGCATCGAGGTCTATGGAGACTCTAACCATTATATGCGAAGATGTGGGAGATTGGAAGGCCAAAGAGCCTAAGCAGATCCAGTATCGAGAATATCCCAAGGAGTTGATAGTTGATACTCTGGTTCTGAAAAATCACCTCTGATTACATGCCCAGAACAAACGATCAGGTTGCAGATGCTCTGGCAAAACATAAACCACCTGGGATAAATCAATTAGGCTTAATATGACTACAACCAGAAGAGCATGTTTACTACATTCCCTGGTACTAAAGAGGATCAAAGGCAGTGCAGTAGCTCCTGCATAACTATGATTGCTACATCCCTCATTATGTAACATCCAGCAAATTTAAACAAAGGCCCAAAGAACCAGCATTATACACGAATAACACAGTTGTTATTAGCCAATAGAACACATTATGTTGTTTTACACATGAAAATTTGCATAAACAAAACAGCAGTTGATTCAAGGAGAAATTGGGAATTGAAAGAGAATACAAGTGTAAATAACAATAGCTTCAAGGATTGGATAAACGAGCAATGAGCAAGTTTGCCTGCATGCTTCACTGCCCATTTGATTTGCCATGCAAACCAACACCAGAGTCTATTAACACGAGGCAATAATATTTTGAACTGCATATTCATTAACAGAGAAGTTTCAAACACTTATATGTACAACTCCCAGCAATCGTAGATTGTCATTCCAATGTTTTCAGTACTTTCTAGAACAAAAGGCCATATAAAGAAAAGTAGTAACTTATAAACGTGGCACGATTATTTAGCGCTCAATGAAACCTTCTCCTTGTATATGGTCTGGAATCCCCACTGTCCACATCTGAAACCCTAGACGTATCAGTTCTTCTTCTGGATGATGAAGTAGAAATGGACACGGTAGAATCTATTTCAACAGCATTATCTACAGTCTGACTCTCAGAGTGTATAACTGCAGCAATGCTTGACACAGAATCCCGATCATCAACCGCTGGAGGCTGCTCTTGATTTCCTTCTACACGGTGATACTGAAGATACGATGTCACAAGCGTTTCAGTGGAACTCAATGCAGATGTAAGATCGGAAACTGTATAAGCCCTATGAGTACGTGCTCTTCGATGTAAAAGAGACGAACGCCGGCGACTTCCATCTTGTGGCACCTCAGCATCGACTACATCATCTCGCCCCACCACTGTATTCTGTTCGCTTCGCATTCCACTAGAAGTTAGAATCCGATTAAGCAACGAGTTACTTCTTGCTGGTGAATCATTTTGTGCATTGTCTGTACTCTGTGAGTAAACTTGCACCAAATCCCTAGTCAAATCAAATCTACTGCCAAGACGCCTAATCATTTCCTCCATTGGAAAAGGAAATCCGTTTCTTTGAAAAGTTTGCCTCCAGCTCTCAATCCTCCGTGCATGCGGCCTAGTGGGGATCTTAAGACTCGGATCCTCATTTGGCTCATGGGTATTGCTTCCATGGCCATAAATAAGAGCTGGATCCTCCTCTGGCTCGTGGGCATTGTTCCCACGGCCATAGATGGGAGTCACATTCTTAGTTGTTACCTCCCCCTTGCACACCGGACATTCCTTGGCGTCTGAGTGAACATGTAGCCACCGATATATGCATGGCCAACAAAACAGGTGACCACAAGGAGTCACAACAGGATCCCTAGGTAATTCCAAGCATATGTTACAATCGAAAAAGCTTTCTTCCTCTCTACTACCCTTCTCCTCATCAACCCCTTTTCCTATTAACCCAACCCCTTCATGGTTTGTGTTAGTTTCACGTGTTTTAGATGCTTCATTATCTTTTCCCTCATAGGGGACACTGCCCTCCCCAGCTTGTAAACTACTACCACCAAGACTGCTAGAATTCATCATCAACTCCAGGGCGATGTTCCTAGTTTCAGGGGTGATCGGATCTGGTTGCCACACCGATGTCCATCCCCTAGCCCTAAACCTCAACCTATCAGATTCCCGGACTCGATTAACGCTCAATCCGTCTATCCAGTCATCCAAGGTCACAGACTCGTTGGGCAACGATATCAATCCCGGATCATTATCAAGCGACCGAGAAAGACCCAAATTCAAATCCAGATTCATTTCATTTGGCATCTCATCCCCCATTTGCAATCTGAACAAATCCAAGATCAAGACCCTGCCTTTTCTCGATTCAACCACTCAGAAACCAAACATCTAGGTTAACCACTATCAAAATCCTTCGCTGCACCAAATGAAAGTACCAATTTTTTTGTGGTCAACCAGAGCAAAAGATCAAATTTATATCGTCAAATCAAAAGCCTACAAATTTCCGGTTAAACCAATTGGAAAACTTCTTTTTGGTTCAACAGGATAATAAAACCCCAAATTCACATGCCTCACCGAATCAAAACCCTAAAATCTTCTGGTCGAGTCTCGAGCTGAGCAAAGCCTTCAATTTATCTGGTCAAATAAACCAAAATTCTAACTTTTAACAGAGGGAAAAGAACACAAGTTCGTTAGGATTATGACCGCTCCAATCAACTACAGCAAATATGTTACCCCAAAAAATGATCCAAATTTCGGCTAACGAAAAATCAAAATACAGAAATTATACAGTTCTATGTCCACAAGAAAACATACTTATATATGAGAGAGAGAGAGAGAGAGAGAGAGAGAGAGCTTGCCTAAGGTTCGATTTGGATAAGCTTTGTAGAGTGCGAAGAATCGGCAGCATAGCTTCCGTTTAGTAAAGTAATTCCATGTGAAGGTTGACTGCTTGTTTCAGATGCTCGTTTCAGCGAGCGAGCGATCTGAAACAAGCAAGAGAGAGAGAGACAGAGAGACTGAGGGTTATTGATGCCTAGTTTGCCAATTGAATCATCCTCAATTTCCTGCAATTTCGATGGGTTGTTCCAAACAAAAAGTAGTTTAATCAAAATTACACGTTTGCGTACGTCAAATATATCCAAAAGCATTTCGATGGTCTGAATTTGCTTTTGCTCTTTAACTGTAAGATAAATCTGAACCGTTGATTTATTGGAATGAACGATTAAGATTTGTTCGTTTATTTTCGTACGGAGAGCCAGACTGATAAATAAGTAATAATTGAGAAACAATCTATAGTCTCAATCAAATTATGGAAAAATGGTAGAACCACAATTTTAAGAGATAAAGTTATTTCTACCGCCGGTGGAAACAAAAGTTTCGTTCAAATCGATTGCATTGCGCCATGTGTTCAAATAGTTGTCCCAAATAGTAGTACCGCAATACAATTGATTTAGAGGAAACTTTGTTTCCACCGGCGTGGAAATAATTTAAACTCATTTTAAAAAAGACTCATAAAAAATTAGAGAGCTGTTTTGAATCTTTTGATCTTAGAGCATCCTTATCAGCATCACTAAATTTTGAACCAAATTTTACGTCAAAAATACCTTTTATACTTTAGGTAGCCATTTTTTTTATAAAACTCGCAAAATCAGATTTTCTATTCTAACTTTATTATATTAAACTATTCTTAGTTTCTACCTCTACTTTTCTATTCAAATATCTTTCTAACTTTTTTTATTCGATATTCGATTAAGCTCATTTTTATAAGGGTCTATTTATTCAATATTTTGAACGTCCTTTTAAAAAACCAACTCAATCGGATATTGGTAGAGGTGTTTTCGAAATATACACCATACAAAAGTGGACTGAAATTGTATTTTAAAAACAAAAAGTGGAGTGAAATGGTATGAGATAATAATAAAATACTCCTTAACCAATGAACAGTCACTCATCAACATAAGCAAGTAACTGTAGCAAAAACAAAAATGTTACTAAGTTGCTGTAGGACTAAGGGGGGCTGCTATGCACCATGCGGTGCACCCTTTGGCCGTCCGGTCGTGTTCTGACGGCCTGGATACGTTCGGAAATTTTAATTTAATTTTGATTTATTTTTATCGAAAAAAAAAATCAAAACACATCACCGATCGGGGGATTCGTTGGAGTAGCAAGGCTGGTGAGAGAGAGTTTTTAAACATTTGCTCCCTACTTTGACCGAAGATGAGATTTGTTAAGCCACATAATGATGCTCTAAGAATAACTAAAAAAAAATTTAAAAAACCTATGTTTAGAGTTGTTCGAAACACATAAAAGAGAGATGTTAGAGCATTAGACGAGCTCACATTATTTAAAACTGAAGAATAAAACTCAGAACAATTTCGGTGAGGTTTTCTTCCCAAAGATAGCCTCCCAAACAAGCGGAAATGGTCCTTTCTTGTTCAAATACTCTCTGACAAGTTTCTCATCGAAGTAAAACCCTTTCTGTGTCAATGCTCTAATTAGGCTTTGGGCTTCTTCTAAGCCCTTTTCCCGGCAAAACCCATCGACCAAGCCTATAAAGGTAGCCAAGTTGGGCGAGTGACCATCATCCAGCATTTCCACACAAAACTCAACTGCATCCTCCAATCTCTTACCTTTACAGAGCCCCCGAATCAACACAGTGTAACTGAATGCATTTGGGGGAATCCCGTTGTTCTTCATTTTCCTGAAAATCCTCTTAGCATCATCAAATTTATGGGCCTTGCAGAAACCTTCGACCACAGCTGTGTATATCACCACTTCCGGGATAGTGCCCTTCTCGCGCATTAGGCCAAAAAGCTTCATGGCCTCTTGGACTAGCCCATCCTTGCAGAGGCCATCGAGCATTGCAACAGCATTGGGAATGAGACCAGTTTCCTTCAATTTCTTGAAGATCTCATCTGCATCTGGGGGAGGAGGTAGCTTTCCGTCAGCTGCTGATTTCATCTCTTCTTCTTCTTCCTGTTTGGTGCTTGCAGCTTCCAGGAGTTGCTTGTTCCCTTTATCAAACCCAAGCTTGAATTTATCAAGAAAATCGTGGCCCTGCTTCTCGCCTGTGAAAGCAGAAGGTTGTGGTTGTGAATATCGAGGGTATTGCTGCTTGGTGTTTTCCTCGCCGTTATTGTCATTGCCAAACTTATCAAATTGGAAAAGGTCACTGCTAGTGCTGGTTGATCGACCAACGCTTCTGTTTCCTCCCAGCTCAAGAGGTTTAATCTTCCGAATGGAGTCAAGATCGGTGGTTGATTTCTCGTATCCCCTGCCCCCGCCGCTGCTGCGGCGGAGGCCATGGCTTCCCCGTAAGGGCCTGTTTGGTATGGGTTCCGGAGGGGTCTCCCGTAAGGGCCTGTTCGGTATGGGTTCCGGAGGGGTCCGACAGTCCCTGTTGGGCGTTCTCTGTTTATCCTCGTAGTCAGGAACATGGCTATCATTTTTGTCGGTAACCGAAGGCTTGGTGGTGCTATGGGAGAAAGCATTTTCTGATGCGCTGCTTATGAATCGTGCTCCTTGACCACCACCACCAAAACCGACATCAGTGGAGGTAAAGGAACATAACTTGGTCAAGAAGGGCAACGCTTGGCGATCACTCAAAAGGGATCCATATAACATGAGATTAGAATATCGCACCCTACGGGAAGCTGCCATCATGATGACCAGAGGGTCTGCACTGATTTCCCCTATCAAGACAGTAAGCAGCAAGACAAACCGAAAATTCTAGGGTTTTGTGTTGGGTTTTGGCAGGGCCCGCTCTTTGAGACCCAAAGTGAACTCTAATATGGGGGGGCTCTGTAGAACTTAATGTTGTTCATTAACCAAACCACCAAAAAATCTGCAACCAAAGGAAAAATATAAATCAAACTAACAAAAGCACGAATCCTATTTCACGTCTTCACGCACATAACATCTGAATGCAAAAGGCCATATTCAATCGGGCATGAACACAGAAATCAGAATTGAAGGACCACGTAATACATAAGTCACCAATCACTCCTTTTAACAGCAGACGTACCTAGTTCATTTTGTTAACTTTACCTACATTTTGTTTCACACAAAACAGTATCACTAAAC
The DNA here is from genome assembly GCA_963854785.1 of Vaccinium vitis-idaea. NCBI lineage: Eukaryota > Viridiplantae > Streptophyta > Magnoliopsida > Ericales > Ericaceae > Vaccinium > Vaccinium vitis-idaea. The sequence goes on from OY978220.1 coordinate 972,472, forward strand.
CGCAACTGCGAAAGGCAATAAAAAAGGAAGGAAAAGCACAAATATATACATAGAAACTTCATTTACTACTTACTATTTAGAATTCTTTATGCACAACCTTTATGGAGTTGCATTCCACGTTCGAATAATTGTAGTCAGCCATTGCGAAGAGAGAGAGAGAGAGAGAGAGAGAGAGAGAGAGAGAGAGAGAGAGAGAGAGAGAGAGAGAGAAACTACAAACTAGGGTTTGTTCTGAGAAAAATGACAATATAAGTAAACAGGGTTTAGGGTTCAGGGAACAGCCATCTGTATTAGCCGATCTGGGTCAGTAGTAATGGAAATGGGGAAGCGTCCAGACATGGCATGAAGCCAAGTCGGGATTAGCCAAACTAAAGTGGTAAATTGTTTTGCCATCTGATACTCCCTATGGAGCTGATTGAACTCAGATTGACAATTCAGCAAGAAAGATAAGTAATTTCACATAGGCAGGGCTGGCCCTGATCAGAAGCCTAGAAAGCCACCTGGTCAGCTTCAGGCCAAAAAGAAATGCTAATCATCCTACATCTGAGCTGAATCTTGAATAGATCCACTCCTGTTGTGTGGATTGGACATCTCAATTACTCCTGAAGGTTATTTTTACTAGACCCCAAACCTATTCTGTTTAAGCATCTCAATTACCCATAGAGGTAGGGGAAACCACAACAACAACAACAAAGAGAGACAGAGACAACAAAACCTTGAAATTGACCCGTGTCACAAAGCACTACCCATACTTGTACCTTCTTCATTTCAAAACCAAGACTTCTTTTTTTCTTCGAATATTCTTTTTTTGGTTACTGGAAATAAAACAACAAAACAAAAGAAGAGCTGCGTCTAGGGATGTAAGAGCATCTCCAACACAACTAGGCATTTTAACTAGGCAAAAGTACAAAAAAAAAAAAGTAATCATTAGTTTTCCTATTCACTTTTTCACCTATGCATTCCAACACCACTCTCTATTTTTGCTCTCCAATGAAACTAACTTAACTAATTACCAATGTGGCAACTACATAAGACGATGTGTTAATGATGTGGCATTTTTCACTCAGTCATATTTTTCCAACTGCTATATATCGGCAAAGAAAAGAAAAATATATCAATAGAAAAATGAGCCAAAAAACTAATCCCACAGGAACAAAAAAACAAGCCCAATAGAAACAAGACCACACCAGCCATGAGTAAAAAAGGCAGTAGACAAAGCATTTGGTCCCAAAAACATAGCAGTAGAAGCAAAGAGCAGTAGCAACAATTGCATCAAATAACAAGCTGTAATAAACAACATTTGCTAGCTTAAACCCAAACATATACTCCTACTTGATAAATCCCAAAGCGTGTTATACAAATAATCCAAGCATAAACGATGTACCAGGACGGCAATATTCCAACGGCCATATTCCAACAGTCATATTCCAACAGCCATATTCCAATGGCTCTATTCTATATCTATAAAAAAGATTTATCCTTCTCTTTTTCACCATTCTCAACTATCCACCATTCTAAGTTTATTTCTTTCTTTTACAAAAATATTGCTCCAAGCATAAAAGATGTACCAGGAAGGCAATATTCCAACGGCCAATATTCTATATCTATAAATAAGATTTATCCTTCTCTTTTTCACCATCCTCAACTATCTATCATAACTAAGAAGTTTATTTCTTTCTTTTACAAAAATATTGCTAGAGTTTATTCTATTTTGAGAATGGTGAAAAAGAGAAGCATAAATCAAAGGGGATAAGGTCTGAAACGACACCGGTTTGGGACAGTGGCGGCTCCAATAATTGTTGATATGGTGTTTAAGAATTACCTTAACTCTATTAATTCTACCAACCAGTCATGTATTTAAAAAAATTCATACACTAGTGTGTACAATGTGGCCAAAAAATATAAAGAATGTTACAGTTGTTCTTGGCGAATATTATATTTTGAGCCAAACAAGATCAAACTGAAGCACAAGTAAACCCATATTTTTTTCAGGGAATTCTGTAGGAATAGGTTTGCAAGGATCTTTATATACAAACGCTTATGTTTATGGAGATAATAGTTGAATGCCATTCTGAGAGAAGCTACACGATAACGATACCAATAGATAATTTTTCTAATATTTGTCATTAAGATCTGTATCTTATTTTGAGCTAATGTATTAAGTGTTCTATTTGATTCTTTGAATAACATGGATTGCTCGGTGTTTTGTTCATAGTACGAGACTAAGTGCTCAAACAAAATCTAAGAAAAAATTACTTCATATAATGCAACAACAAAATAATAAACAGGCTTGTTCAATTGACCACATGTGGAGCCGCCTATGATTGGGTTGTAATTTGAGTTTTATTTTTTCTCAATGAAAGTCAGCATCATTAGTTGTAGTTAGTGAGGTTTGAACTCTTATCAAATGCATGAGAGTACATGATGCCTTCCATTTGGCTACTACTCCACTTGCCTGAAATTTGGGTTTTTCTAAGAGGATTGATTTGTGGGCTAATTTTTTGAGTGGGTGTTTATTTAATTTTGGACTGGGTGTTCATTCACATTTAGAGTGTTCATTCATATTTGGGCTGGGTGCTCAACAGAGGACAAACCTAAAATTTTGATATGTATTATGAGAAAATAAAAATCGTTTTGGGTGGTCATGTGATCATTGAGTAAACGTTATTTGATTTTCCCTAATATATGATTTTTTTTTTTTTTAAAAACAACAAATAAACTCTCTGAAAAACGGATGCGAAAATCAAAGAAGACACAAGACGAAATATTACCCCGTAGAAGAAGAGGCGACGAGGAGGAGGCAGAGCGAGGCGGTGGGAACGTTGAAGGGAGGCGGCGTGGACTGGAGGAGGCGATGTACAGGAGCGGCGTGGAGGAGGCGGTGGAGTAAAACCCCAACTGTGGAAATGGGATGTGAAGTTTTTTGGAGCGATCGTAGAAACTCAGGGGAAAAAGGAATTGTTAAACACTATCTATGCCCCTAAAATATACAATATTTACCAATAGACTCCCAAAAGTTGCTATTTACATTTTTATCCCAGGTTTGCGACTATAACACTATAACATAGTAGCCAAATACTAATAGGCTCATGTTGGGCTCATTTATTAAATAAGTCTAAATTTAAGATTCAAATTCGGTTTGTTTAATAGATGAATCAAAAAAACTCTTACTAAAACAAGTCTAAAATAATTTGCAAAACACTTAATTCATTTACACCCCTAGGCCTACGATGTTTTGTTAATATCTACCCCTGCGAATCCTCCATCACCCACACCCACAACTCAGGAGGAGCAGCCTCCAAGTAGATCACTTCGTCTCCAGTCTAGGCACCTTTGTTTGCCAGCCAATACGCATAGAATGACTTCTGATTTAGCAACACTGTAAAGTTTTGTATATCTTACTTAAGTACTTCGATAATAGAGGCAAAATAAATACACAACAGTCGGCACATGGCACCAATAAGAATTCCTAAAAATTACTTTTTAGAATTTTGAAACCATTTTTAAAAAGAGTAAATCTCTCTAATAAAAATCTCTCTAATAATAACATTACTCATATGGGCATTTAAACAGCCAAGGTTAAATTTTCACCAATCCTCATACGGAATACATTAATCATTTCTCCCTCCGATTCTTCAAATGGTGAGGTTCTTGATCTCTCCTCTTTTCTTTTTTTTTTTCTTTGCGTCTACCAAGTTTATCTTTGGCTTCATAAGTTTATTGAACAATTCACATTGAAATTTTAAAATTCAGTTGACAATTATCTATCAGTACTATTAGTTTTTAATATTGAGTTACAGACCTATACCTAAACTCATAATGTTTCTTTCTTCCTGTTTATATGGCATTCCAGCCACAAAAGGTTATGATAGCATTTTCAAACTTTGGACTCGTTTGTTTTTCTTGCTCGAACGAGTCTTTATCGAGTCAAGTCTCAAACAATTTACAAACAGATCGGGTCATTTGCAACCCTATATACAAATAATTTCTCTTCCGAAGCCTTTTACATTTGTGGATGTATGGAAATGCAGTATTCCTGTCTCCTTTTTTCCTTTCTTTTCTAGTTCACCAAAGAAAAGCAGAGATGCGAATATTACCATATATTTCCCAGATCCTCTGTGCCCAAAACTCTTGTGCCTTTGTGCTGAGGGGTTTTGGACCGTTGGATTGTGATTTTTGTTTTTATGTTTTAATATTTTTGGGTGATCCAAAGGCCGGAAAATCCCTCGGCACAGAGGTACAGGGGCTTTTCGGCATAGAGGATCTGGGCTCTACATCATGCATACTAGCATTAGTAGCATCAACAATGATACATGTACAATAAAAAGTATCTAACATGGCTCCAATACACTCATGGTGTGTAGATGCCACACACACTTGAACGTGAAGTGTGTGTGGGCTCGACCCACAATATGAGTGTGTTGGAGACATGTTGGAGTTGGATTGTTGTACATTTATCATTTTTGTAATACGCATAGGTAAAAGGATTCAAGAGAATCCACCAGTTACCCCAATAATGCTATGGGTGCACCAAAAATACACACTAAATGCACACCAAGTGATGTGGCGGATGGGGAGCCACTTATCTTTTTGGGTGGGCTTCACGTTGGGCTTCTCTCCATCTGCCACATCACCTGATATGCATTTGGTGTGTATTTTTGGTGTACCCATAGCATTATTGCCTGTTACCCACTTCCCTCGTTTTGGTGATAAATTCGGAGTATTTATTAATTTATCCACCCTGGCATCCCCGATCCGTACCATTGTTCCCTACTCGTTTCCGGTAGCCGGTCACCTTGCCAACCTGCCTTTGTGCCAATTGTTAATTTGTTTGTTTTAAGGTGTGTAAATGCAATATTTATATGGTAGCCCTGGAGGACACTGCACACTCTTCTACATAGGCAGCTCCACCCAAATTTGGGAAGGGTGGTCAAGTGAACACCCCAAACCCAAACTATTTCTGCATTGGATTTTATTACTAGTAGTAATTTTGTTTTAGGCTTTATTGGAACACTTTGCCCTATATTTTGAACACTCATCAATTCAAGTAATTCATTATTGATCGAACACCTAATATATTAGCTCAAACAAACATTTCGAAAACAGGAAAAAAGAATGATCTATTGATACAAGTATTGTGTTCTTTCTTCTTTCTATAAGACATTTGACTCGACATTTCCAGAAAAAAAAAAAAAAAGAAAGAAAGAAAGAAGAGAATATGTCGAAAAAGCTATGTGCCAGCCAAGTTGTTCGTCACAACTTTCCCTTTTGTGTATTAGTAGATTCATGCGCCCGTTTAATCTTGTTTGGCTCAGAGAGTTATACTTTGTCAATAACAATTGTAAAATCTTTTTGTATTTTTATTTCTTCTAATCGCACTACTGGTTGGTAGAGATGGTAGAGGTTGTTCAAAAAAAGTATAGATACTAGAGATAATGTAATTTTCTTGAACACCCCGTTAACAATTCCTGGAGCCGCCTATAGTGCTCTGGATCATTCTAGCACCATATATTTTATAGTATTGGACTGTCCGGAATACTATGCGACTATATTCCAAAAATACCAAATACTTGACGGGAGGGGAGAGAGATTTTTGTCCTTCCACCCAGGGGTACGTTTGTAGTCAAATTTCTTCTTTCGTTGCACTCCATTTCTTTTATGGCCAACAGTACTGCCCTGGGTGTTTGCATGGCAGTTTTCAATTGGGTTATAAAGGAAGAAATTTCATGCTCACACTCCAGTAAAGGCTTGGAGTTTTGATTTTGGGAATGTTTAATTTTGTATAATTTAAAGTTTTGACAAACACACTTAATAAATTCATTTTCTGATAATTGGTCAACCACATGGCATGAAAATTTGAGAATAATATCAGAAGGCAAAAAATATCCTACACTTTAATTGGTTGGTTAGAAAGGTAACTATCACAGCCAGTAGAAAAAGAAAAATGAAGCTCACCCAGTCGTAAAATGAAAGCTAATTAAGTTAGGGGTTAAGTTGGTTAACCATTACTAATTAAAACCTAACCCTGACATCAATTAACTTCCCACCAGACCCTAGTTTGATTCGACTTAGCATTTCGGTGGAGTTTTGGTGACGGGTCTCACAACGTGATGATCGATAGACAAATATTTCTTTTCCAGCATGTTGGGTAAATTATGGCTTGACATCCGAAACAATCTACAGTGAACAGGTGTCCTTATGGTCACGCCTAAGAGAGTCAACTACGCTGGCTAGCCCGGCCATCTGATTGCGTAATTAGCAAAGAAAGACATCAAATTTTAAGTCAAGTAGATGGCTGTTTCTATACACATGAATTATGACTACCATTAGCTATCAATCAATTCAAGCTCATGGGTTGCACGTTGGCATGCGAGCGTTGGTGGTCCCCATGTTGTAATTATAAAATATCACTTAACTGAATAGATAAAAAAAATCGTAAAACCTACCCCACCATGCAATATTGGGTTGCATTCTCTTTTCTTCTGTCCCACTACATTTTTCTAAAATGTGTGGTTACCAATTTTTTCTTACGTTGCCCAAATTATTCTTGGAAATTAAATTCACCCAGAATCTTATTTTTGAAGTTTGAATGCAATATTAATTTGATTTGACACGCGGAATATTTCATTTAACTTTTTAAAAACATCCAAACCCGTAAAACATTAAAATCTCTATGGTTGTGGTACGCGGGAATGACTTAACATGTGGTTAATTACAATATTGCATGCTTGTCTAGTGTAAGTTTATTTGTATGGTTGCACCAGATCATGACAGTGGAGATATATATAACACATGAACATGTACCCACTGAATAAGAAAAAAAAAAATTGGACGCACTTAAAGCACCACTACGTAGTCCTCTAAATATTCCTAACCCTCTGCAATAATATCTAGGATCATTGTTGGATATTGTTGATCTTCAAGAACACAATTTTTTAGGATTAATTTGTGTGCCAACGTATCTGTTATGTTAATCTCTGACTATATATATGATGTTGAAGTTTCATCTTTTTCTCGATGTACCCGTTGTCGAGTTTTTAATCTAATTGTTTTAGCCAGCCAAAAAAAAAAAATTTATTCCAACCCCGGTAGTACGTTCTTTCCTTTTTATTGTTGGGTATGAAGATATTCAATTCGGATGCTTATGAATTTTATGCATGAAAAAACCAAGGTATATATATTTGTCTATCATATCAATCCTTTTGGCATCAGTGTCACTTAGGTCGTGTTCTCGGGGTCAATGCCCTAATCCTGTGAAATGGCCGGTAATTGTCACAACTCACGGACCCAAACTTAATTAGCCCACTCATTTATCCCGCGTGAGAAAATTTGTGTGAAATTAATAGTCGAAACAAGGTATCACATCTTACGACTAGCCACATACATGCACCTCGATACCGCGAAATGTGTTACTACTCTACTAGCGTGGTGACGATAAATAACGTGATAATCAAAATATTAACATTGCCCTACTGATATTTCCAAATTAAGTGATCATGACAAAAAATAGATTCAGAAGAGATTAATCAGCTAGCAGAGAATCACAATTCAGACACATTCCCTTGCTAGAACGAAAATCGATCCTCTCACGTGATCCTCAAGAGACGAGAGCAGATTAATTAAACATCAGCTAACCTATCTCTAATCTTTGTGTTAACTTTCATTTGGTAATTTCGGTCCGAATTAATGAGTACTCTTTAATTAGTTAACAGAACAAACAGATAGACGAGCGATCTTTACTGATTATTAAAAACGTCGTTAAAAAGGAAAAATATTAAACTCGTTGTAGGTATTCAGGAATAAATTACAATTAAGCCACTCTGGCTTGTCTCAGTACGGCCGCAGTTGATTGGGTTAAAAAGCATCACCGTTACTGTTGTGCAACTGGACATCAATAAAAAGATCGTTAAGTTCCCAATCAAATAAACAAAGGGAGATTGAAACCAAATTGACTGATCGATGAAGCCACGAATGACGACCCAATGACACAGTTGTGAACTGCACTAAGGAATACCGGTGGTCAGAGCTACGCGGAAACGCGGTTGGATTTCTCTTAAAAGGAATTCCCGATAAATACGGCTTAAATAAATGCAAACTTAGAAGGCTGAGTTTTTACTACAACATTTTCATTAGTTTTTACGCATTTCAATGCAAGTAATTCTCTTCATATTATTTACTCATACATCACAAAAATATGATGTAACGAAGCTAAACACACTTTTGACTACAACTATATGGTGTTACCGTCTTGGATATCTCATAATGTCTTACAAATATGTGTGTGTGTGTGTGTGTGTGTGATACTGGTCACACGGGTGGAGCTACATTTGGGATATATTTTGGAATATATTTTGAATATTTTTATTTGTAGATATTCTCAAAAAAATTATAAAATTTTGAGAATATTTTTATTCCTAAAACACTAAATTATATCGTGCGATAATGATATTGCGTTCGTCGAATGATATGATTAACAACAATATTTGAGATTAATTTTTCAATTTATCAAAACCGTCTCATAAAAACTCGAATGACTGGATTTAAGCATGAAAAAAATCTTCGAACCAAACTTTCATTCATAATTCGACTCCCTCCGACTTCAATTTCTGACTCCGCCACTCACTGATCACACAGTCAAATATTATATATATGTTCCACAATATACATTGGTGGCCCATGACGACCCTATATATCCACATTTAAATGCATGACAATATCCTATGTGGTTCAGATAATAAACCTTATCGTAAACGAATTCAATCGGAACAATTAATGGTATAATTACTGCAACGGTGACTACACAAAGAGATTAATACATTGACGATCCGATTTAATTACCACGTTTATGTCTCATCTGATGAAGGTGGCGCCGACCATATATTTCCTGATAGCACGTGTTATTGATGCATGCAAAAGAGAAAATTTTGGGTACGGATAGGGTAGATTCACGTGGTGCCCGGCATCACATCCGAGCTGTCCAAACATGTTTTGGACGGTCCAGATTCATGGTGGCATTTTTATAAATTTTGGGACCAAATTTACCCACAGATCTGGGTCGTCCAAAACATATTTGGACAGCTCGGATGTGGTGCTGGGCACCACGTGGATCTACCCTACCCGTACCCAAAATGTTCTCATGCAATGGGCCACTCAAGTGTTAACCAAACGTTGTGTAACATAATTTGGGCTGTGCTAGCTTTTGTGCATGTACTCAACGTACAAACAAATAGGCACAACTGAACGTACTGATCAGTACTACGGGTAATGAAAACTTTCCTCGAAATGGTCTGCGAAAGATATTTAGAAGCAAAGATTCATAGCGAAAAAGTTGTACTTAAGTGCAAAATATTTCCTACAAATGGAAAAATAAGAAGTCGAGCTTTGGCTACTAGGACATATATAAAAAATTAGTAGATTATGAAACGCGCTATTCCTTAATCTTTATATATTTGATATAACAAATTCATCTGAGTGATTATTCAATGGTCCTAGAGCAATCCTTTAAAGGCCTTCCCACCGCACATTAGCGTGGAAACCCACACCAATTTGCGATGAGATCGGTGAAGAATCAATAAACAATGCTCCAGAAATCTCGAATAAAATTTTCATCAGGCCATGACTTACAAGACGATCGAAAGCACGCTATTGATCGACCAATCGAAAAACGAAAAGAGTGCAACAAAAACCTTTGATTCATAGCCCATTTTTTCACTCAAAATCTCCAAAATATAGCAGCAGTTGCAGCATTGCATCAGGTGTGTAAGTAACAAAACATCAAACCTTGAGCTTGCTTACATTAATCACATGAAATAACACTCATTTTTTGTCTTCTTCGCATGATATGACACTGCTCTTCTTGTCATTATCGTTTAGAGCTACAACTGCATTGTTTGTTTGGCCAAGCAAACTGCTTATGGATCTAGCTTTCACCATTCCAATCTTCATTCTCTTGTTTCTTATCATCAATGGCTTCTCTTCCTCGTCGTCATCCTCATCTTCATCATCGTCCTCGTTGTCTACCATTTTTCGCCCTAGTTTTCCTTCTTGCACCACCAATTAAGCCAAATGACTCAATATATAACATACATGATACATACATAACATAACATGCGTAGAGATAAGGTTTTACGTGGTTCACCTACACTTAGTTACATGTCAACATGCGTTATGCGTAAACGCCACGAAGCCGACGACACTATTTTCGCAAGACGTGTGTATTCAGAAAGCATCAAAGAAGCCAAATATCGTAACTAAATTCATTTTCATGGTGCACCACGCGATTCACTTCATTTTTAGTTTTTCCTTTTTCGAAAGTAATTTTGTATGCTCTTGCTCATATGATCGATACGATGTACAAACACAACGATATTTACGCATTATAACAGCTACCATATATATAGGCCGCTATCTACTAGAATGTACACAGAAAATAAATTATGTGGATCGAATTCATTCTTACTTAGCACGCAACTAGGGTTCCAAACAAATCGAGCTACTCAGGAGCAGCTCGAGGCTCAACTCATTAAGGCTCGGCTCGTTTAGTAATCGAGTCAACCTCGAGCTCAAGTTTTAGGCTAGTTTAGTAAATAGCTTGGTAAAGCTAGACTCGGCGTGTTTAAGAAGGTTCGTTAAATCATTTACCCTAGCTCGGCTCGTTAATGGTTCAACTCGTTTACATACGAACCGAGCTCAAGCTTGTTTTTTGACAGCTCAAGTTCTATAAAACTCGGCTCGGCTTGTTTGCACCCCTACACGCAACACATATACTATTTATTTGATATACTCAAATGAATACAATGATACTCATGATAGAACAATACCTGCAAAAGTCGACAATCGCGCAGACTCATCTTCTTTTGGTGCAATAGTAGCACGATTCCGAACACTGGCAATGCTTCTAAGCCTTCCTTTACCCAAATGATGTTCACAGAGAGAATAACCAACAAGGGTTTGTTGGCAACACCTCCATCCCCTCCCGTTAACCCGGCTGCACCGCGATCCCTCCATTATCACATTCCCCCTTTTCGCCTTCTTCTTTTTCGCACCGCCATCGCTATCGCCCTCGTTGGTTTCTTCATCATCTCCGTTTGGCAATAACTCCACGCATTTCTTGTTAGTTTTCGATTTCATTTTCGCCTTCCTCTTCTTCTTCGCATCGCCGTTATCACTGCCTCGCGTTTCAAAGCTCCCTCTTCTCTTCTTTGGTGGAAGAGGAACTAGTACTTTACCTGAATCTAAGATGTTTCCTTTCCTAAAAATGAGATAGATACACAAAATTTACACTCAAGGAAAATATATATCCGAGAATATATATAGACAGAGGTGCATATACAGCATGATGTATTGTAGCTGGGACCAGCATAGAGTGCTAATGTGCACCAAATGAGCATTCTTTTAGTTTGAAAAAAAAAAAAAAAACTAACATACATTAAAGTCTAGAGAAAAGATATTAGATCGGATGGGATGGGAAGGCATAAATGGTTGGCTCGGATAAAATAAACAAACTAAAACAGTATTCCCACTTACAGCATTTTTCCTTCTTTTGTTTTGGGTTAAATCAAGTTATGGGTTTCTCTCTTTTTCTCCTTTTTTACTACTTTCTTTTTTTAAAAAAAAAATTCATAAAAATAGAGAAACAACCACCAATCAACCATTTTTTTTTTTGGGTTTTTATGAACTAAAAATAACAACATAGGGAGTAACTTATCCATTTTTATTTTTTTTTGTAAATTTCTTACTTGGTATCATTACTTTTCTCTCCCTCTTCTGATCTCTGTTGATCCCTAGCCTCTTCACCTTCCATATCCTGCACAAAAGAGCATATAAGATCTAAATCAGTATTTTAACTCGCAATATCTGGACACGTATCGGTGATATCGGAAACAAAATGGCTGACAACTAGACTCCAGAGTGCAAATACATGGTGGAAATCAAGAGAGATTGGAGATAAACCCATTTTGCACCAATCAAACACACCTTATGTCTTGGAGAGAAAAGTACCCAACTGGCCTTTGCACTTCTGATCAGGAGGTTTGGATCGGACGGCGGCGGGGAGGGGAGCTGATTTGGAGAAGAATCGGACGGCTGAGAACGATGGTGGGTTTCTTGGTGCGGTTTTTGCACCAGTGGTAGTGGTGGTGATCGGTTGAGTTGGGGATCTGAGAGAGAAGAGAGCAGAAAACGCTTTCGGATCCTCATAGTTTTAACAGTCGGAAATTTAGAGAGAGAGAGAGAGAGAGAGGAAGATATATTTGATGGGAAGAAGAAGAAGGAGTTCTACTGATCACTAGACTGAACCAGAGAAGAAATTATCTCCAAAGTCAGATTTCTAGAGAGAGAGAGAAGAGGTAAGAGAGACAGTGCAAAACCCATCAGATACTGCAACCCCCAAGAAAAACTATGCTTTAATAACTCTCTTGGTCTCTCTCTCTCTCTCTAACTTTTATTTGTTGCACCACGCTGAGGACTGTGGAAAAAATTTTGGGTACAGATTGGATACCACATTGAGCCTGCGTAGTACTCGAACATTGCATCTGAGTCGTCCAATATTTTTGGATGGTCCAGATCGATCTTCTGTTTCTCCTCCTTTCTCTCCTCTCTCTCTATAATCAGGGCTATCCAAAATCGAAATGAACGACCCAGATCGTGTGCAAGTATCACGTGGTATTCGTTCGGCACTGAAAAATTGCTCTGAATTGAGGGATTCAGAGATCTCATAGTACATAATCACGTAGTGCACATCTGGATCAGCTAAAAATATTTTTGAGCTGTTCGAATTTAAAAAAAGCTCTTTCTTGTAAGAGTTTTGCTTCTTCTCCGAACAATAATTTTTTTTAATATCGAAACCATTAATTGTTGAGATGTTAGAGATAATGCCATGAAGGGAGTGTTTCACTAACAAAAAATTATTTTTTCTAAACACCGAGACAGGTCATTCGCGCACAACACATCATATAAAAAATCGTTCAAAAAACTGGATTAGTAGAACACTCCGAAGTATCTAGGGACCCACATAGAAGACACAAGGGGAGAATGGGATTTGTGTGGGTTTGCACGTGGGAAGTCATGTAAATGGAGGAGGAGAGGCACGTGTGAGGCGGAGCGTGGGTTGACCGGTAACCGGAATCCGGGAGTAGGAGGACAGGTACGGAAGGTGACAGGGTGGAGAGAGAGAGAGAGAGAGAGAGAGAGAGAGTACAAAATGATGGGTAGTTTTATCGTTTATACTTTTTAGAAAAAGGAGGGTCCCACTTTCATCAACGACCAAGATGCTGTTCATTAAACTTTTGTATTTACTCCGGTCCAGTTAAGGTGGGTTTGCTTCACATATTTTTGTTCAGGATTACGCTACAAGAAAAAAATTGCATTTTTTGTTAATTTCTTAGTTCTTGCATAATTTTGGTTTGTTTTGACTGTAACAGAGAAGGAAATAGTCAACGTGTGCGTTTTTCTGCCTGAACACATTGGCTTTGATCGTTTTGGTTTTTAAGAACCGATTTTCTCAATTATTATTCAATTATTATTCTTATTTTTAAATATTATTTTTATTTTTCTCTCTATCTCTTTCCAATCATTAATACATATTTTTTAATTATTATATTTATTTCTCCCTCTAATAATTACAAAAACCAAAATTCAAAACCCAAACCAAACACAACCGTTAACTGTCAAGGGAAAAAAAAAACTTCTATATGTATAGGTGTAACATACTACAGAACTAGTAATTTTTAATTATCAAACGTTGGAATCAATTTATAATCACCTTAACTAAAATTTATATCCTAAATTAATGATTCAATAAATCTTGTAAATATCTAGAAATTCCAAAATATTGTTTGCTCGAAATAAAGGTAGGTAATTGTTATTGGATAAGTCTGCGCCATTTTCATTTTCATACTAAAAAAACCCGTAATCCCATATACTAGCTAGTAATAAGAATTATAATGGCAAGTGATTTTCGCACCTCCTATTTTGATAACTGCTCTCTTTTCTCTTTTCTTTTTTTGGTCTTGTAAATTAGTATATGTTGACATTTGTTTAAAAATTTGGATGCGCAACATTTTCACTACCTCAGTGAGGTACTGGAGATGTTCTTTCACGAGCTCTCCTCTTAATTGCTTAATTAAAAATGAACATATCCAATTAGAAGAATACTCCTCTGTCACCAATTATTTTGAGTGTGTTTTGCCGAGTCGTGTCAAGGTTTGGATTAAAAAATAGCATATTCTCGTAGGTATAATTTCTTTGAAATATTTAAACCAGTTAAAAATTTTAAATTAAATCTTATGGATGACGTAAAACAAGTTGAACGTAGATTGTCTTCGATCTAAACGTTGACATGACTCCCCCAAAAATACTAACAATATGAGAAGGGGGTATTTCTTTCTGGCAATGGTTAATTAAACCAAATTAAAAACCGGAGAGTACAATAAAGTTGTGTCAAGTAAGAGATAGAGTAATGTCTTTTCTATTTATGGTTTTCTTAAATCTAATCATACATTATTATGTTTTTTTTATCATGAAATATATGGGCAATTAATATAGTAAGATATGTGACAGTTTAGGCACATGATTGAGCTTGTGATGTTATAATGTATTACATGAGCTTAATTCATATGGGCATTGTATTTGTAACGTTAAATTATTTTAATTTAAGAGAAGTTCCAAAGAATGAGTTCAAACAAATTTATTCCTACCTGTCATTATTCAAGAGTTATCTCTGTCACGCTCTTTTTCTAATTAAGCTCTTTTCCATGTAGAAAATGATCCATATCCATGGGAAAAGCATAGAGGCGATCGAAATGGGAGTTTATCTATTTTTCTCTTGGATTTTTCAAGTGAGTGGATGAATCAAAACAAGCTGTAGAAATAATAATTTTTATTAAGAATTGCCAATAGGTCCTTAGGTGCAAAGAGAAAAGACGTTTGGAGTTCAACTCATTTTTCAAGGTGTTAACGTAATCATTTCATTAAAAAAACAGTTTTCTAAATCTAAAATCGATGGGAGAGAAAATTATCAGAAGAGGAAACAAACTTTTTATGTACTAATTAGATGGAGAATGATAAACAATGCAAGAAATTAAAAAAAATTCTGTACAACTCATTAAACGTATGTGAAGTGATATTTCTTCAAACAACAAAACACAAGAAAATTATCTAAGAACTGATTTTCAAATCTATCATTCATTTTCAATTCCTTACTGTTAAGAAAGTTGTTATATTTCAATATGTAGGTTAAATTTACGAAGAGACATACTACTTTCTTGTGACTTTCATTATAAACAAACTCTGTAATTGAAATTTTTTGAAGTTTTCTCCAAAAATTTCATTCTAACAAAACACATTTTCATTTTATTTTTCCCTTCAATTTTACCTATTTATATTGTTTTTTATTATACTTGTTTTCCTAATCAAACGCACTTTTGGAAAGATCTATAACTAATGAATTTTTTGCATGATTAACATTGAATTGGCATGACTAGCTAGCTCACAGTTGAGACATGATGTCCCTGCAATTGTGATTGGTATGAACAAAACTCCTTTTTTTCCTACTTTTCGGTTATGGGAGATAGCTAGGTGTACGTTCTCGATCTCATGGCAGGAAAAAATGAAGAGTGATTGAGATCAGGGTGACCGGTGTAGTTATCTTTCGTGAGCTTTAACTGTAATGACCAATGGCGGAATCAAAATTTGGATCCGAGGGGGGCCTTATATATGAAGAGATAAATTCTCATTCGGAAAAATGTACCCTTTACATTAGTAGTTTTTTATCTTTTAGTAATTATACACCATATATATATTTAGGTAATTTTGACCCAACGCATCAGTAAGTATGTGAATCTTTTATAGTTTTTTTTTTCAATGACTAAAACACGATAGTACATTCTTCTTGTCTATGAAAGTAATTCACAAAATTTGCAAGGTAATGTAACATAAACTTATAAATCTAGATTAAAATGCAAATTAAAAGATACTAATATACAAATTTATAACAATAGATTACGTTCATTATATACGCAAGTCCCACTACGACTTCGCCCCTAATAAGGACGCAAGACTCATGATAAAGTAAAGTTTCACAAACTTCTATATGCAACTACATATTACCGTCATTTTAACTTCCATGATTCCAAGGAAAGATGGGAAAATTATTCAAATTGCGAAGGTGGAAACAATCACAATTTAGAACTTGACCCAAAAAAGAAACAGATCCCCCGAGGTGTTAGCCTAGTGGTCAGCGGATTACTTTTTTCATTGGGTTTTGGTTTTAGGAGTTTGCGGGTTCTTAAAATGCAATTGACACCCCTCGAACGTTACATACTCAAGCGGCTCGTTTGCAGGTCTTGGAAGTTGAGGAAAGAAGTGGAAGAGAAGAGAAAATTAAAAAAAATTCCTCTCATTTGCAGGTCTACTTAGGCTATATGACTTTTGATTATTTTATTCCATAATTTTTTTCAAACATATAAGAGCAAAAATGTATCGTGAGATATATAAAATCAATGGGGCCACGCATGTATTAGTAAAAGAATTCTGTTGGACCTTCAGTGTTTTGAATTCAAATATAAAACCTCCACTCCATGCATGGGTGAAGCCATTGAAGTAGTGGGCCTATCTCACGTCTACCAAATTAAAGATATATACCTAGCTAGCTATTTTCCCAACAGTTTCACCATAAATATTTCACTCACATCGGGAAGAAATAACCAGCATATGTTTGATGTTTCCTGAGGAAAATGAAACAGCAAGAGAATGATCACATTTAAGCCATGAGAAAATCACTCTCAAGCAAATATGTGCACCGATGCTCTGGCAAATGATACACCAACATCAGTGAGGGATATGTACTTTTATCTTGGCATTTTTCGTTGCGTTTGTTAATTTACTTTATGCAGACACTATAGGGTTTCAACACTTGGAGATTGATGTACTCCTTTACTTTCTAGTTTAATGCACCAAAAAAAAAAAAAAAGTAGTAGTATTAGTTGGTTACTAATTAGTTCTAAGCGTGTTACACTCGAGGCTTTTCTCCAGTCCAAATTACACTCGAGGCTTTTCTCCGGTCCTAACTTTGGACTGGACGGGACAGTCCAAGTCTAGACCGTCTATATTTACTGCAATTAATAGTTCTGATTTATTCAAAAACTCTTACTTTCTGATCCTCTTACAGGTAAGAATTTCTTAACAAATCCGAAATATTGAATATACTAATGTATGATTCAGATTTAAAGAGTCCTGTCCTGGATAGAATCCAAACCCAAAAAAAAAAATATGTTTGTTGTGGAATAAATAAGTTAGGCAGACTTACCTTGTTTTGGTGAGTATCTATGACCATGGAACTTTCTTTTTTTTTTTTGGTTCAACGGAAATTCACCACCATGGAACTTTCATGTCCTACTCTAAGGGCCCGCATAAAGGGACTAAAAATTGATGCGGGGAATCTTATTCGATCGAGTCGATAACAATATTGATCATGAAGTAGTTTTTTTTTTTTGAAAGTTTACCAAAAATGCTACATATCAATCTTAGCTAAATGTTAGTGGATAACTGGATATTATATTTAAATAGGTCGATCGATTTGATTATTTTAAATAGCGGAGGACTTCATGCGAAATATTTTAACTAGAAGATTAAAAAAGAAAAAAAATTTAGATATTCTTACTCGTAGAAATAAAAGAAATTATAAAATATATTAATTGGTTCAAGTCTAAAGACATTTTTTTGTAAAAGATATTTAATTAGTCAAATCATTTTTAAGTTTAAAGTGATTAAAAGACAAATTGATTATTCGTACAGGCAGTCGGTATAATTACTATTTGATGATTTTTTTAGTATTGCATAAAAAAAATTGAAATAATCATTTATCTTGATAAGAAAAATACACATCAATATAAAGGTATGAATTAGAGTTGATTTGTTTGTTAATTTTTTTTTTTGTCAATATGACAACTCCAAATACATATTTTTTTTTAGGGCCACTTACCAAAAATCCAAGACATTTGGCTTTTTAAAAGGAAGGACAATGAACTTTTGCAATCGAACATAAAAACAAAAAACATTTGCCATTTTTAAAAGGAAAGACAAGGAATTTTGCAATCGAACATAAATACAAAAAAAAAAAATTAATGAAGTGTCACTAATTTTTAAAAATTCAAATTTCAAACAAAAATTCAAATAAATCACCACTCCACCTCCGGCCGATCACTACCCCACCTCTGGCTGACCACTTCAGGAGACCAAAAAAAATAGTAAAGTGTCACTAATTTCTAAAAATTCAAATTTTGAACATAAAATTCAAAAAAATCACCCCACCTCCGGCCAAGCACTTTCGGTGACCAAAAAAAATTAGTGAAGTGTCACTAATTTTTAAAAATTCGAATTTCAAACGTAAAATTTAAAAAAAATCACCACCCCTCCTTCGGATGACCACCACCCCACCTCTAGCGGACCATTTTTGGTGACCAAAAAAATTAGTAAAATGTCACTAATTTTTAGAAATTCGAATTTCGAACATAAAATTCAAAAAAATCACAACCCCGCCTCTGGCTGACCACCACTCCACCTCTAGCCGATCACTTTTGGCGACCAAAAAAATTAGTGAAATGTCACTAATTTTTAAAATTTCTAATTTCGAACGTAAAATTCAAAAAAATCACCACCCCAGCTCCGGCCGACCATTTTCGGCAACCAAAAAAATTAGTGAAGCGTGACTAATTTAAAAAAAATAATAATTTTGTACAAAAAAATTCAAAAAAATCACGAACACAGCGAGCCACTAGAAAATGAAGAACGAACTCATGATGGATAACAAAATGCAAGCGGAACTAGAAAATTTACCAGCGAAAACGTGAGGGTTCTGTTCTGAACGAATGGCCTGACAACAAAAATTACATCTTAGACTACAATCTTTGAGCTCATCTTCGGGACCAGTCAACTAGAAATATTTCAATCTGACGATTGAAGGGAGCGAACCTGATTGTAGGTGGAGGTTAAGCTCAAATGCCCTTCAGAAGCTGTAATTTCACCATGGGGCGAGTGGTTACGAACAATACCGAGATAATTTCACCCTGGGGAGAGAAGGGCATTTGAAATTACAAGCCAAAACTGTCCTTGTAACCCATTGCAAAAAAATGCGTGTCCTTTGCTTAAAAATGGCAAAATATGTTGCATTTTTCACTAATTTTTCCTCTTTTTTTTTATACTTTTTTCATCTTTAACTATTTAATTTTTCATTTTCGGATTCGTCTAATAAAAGAGCAATTTCAAATAGATTCAAATAGAACTATACTAAACCAAGGCCTAAATTTATGCCATTACTAATCATTATCTTATAATACGAATTGTCTAGACCAGAGAGCAGTCCAAGTTATCCCACATCTCAAAGTGTTTTTAATATAGTTAGATTTGGTATAATAATGTTTTACGGGTAATATACCATTAGGTAAGATACTCTAACAAATTTGAACTACATATTATTGAATGGCCGAGATTCAAATGCAAAATGAAGTGGTAGCCAAGCGATCTGGCTCCATATACTCAGAGATATGCGTTTGATCGATAAGGATTTATACCTCATTAATTACAACTAATAAGTACAGTAATAAAAAACTGCAGAGGCTTCGTGTCTTCGTCTTAGAGCATCTCTAACAACAAGCCAAACCTCTCGCCAAAGCCAAAAATTGACTCTAAGGCCATTTTGCACCTCTCCAATGGCAAAGGCATACAAAAGCAAAAGACGGTCAGCCATTCTTTGGGTCAAATTTAGTTGAGAAAATGGCCATTTATACCAATAGCTGGAAGAGTAATCCAACAACTAGGAATGAAGTTGGCTTTAAAATAACTTTGATACCCATTGAAGCAATTATTTTGGGAATTAGGGGCGAAACTACACCGAGGGAGAGTGGCACGGGCTACCCCTAGTTTCATAAATAGTGTTAATTTATAGGGAAATGATTTTCACACTCCTTTTATCCCCAAACACTTCATTTTTATTTGTTTTATCTTTATTCACTTGAAAGTATCAAATTGCCCTTCATATGAAAAAGTGACTCATGAGATAAGGGTAATTTGGTAATTCCAAGATAAATAAAGACAAAAAGGGAGATTTTTTTGGGGGATAAAAAGGGTTGTGAAATTTTTTAACCAATTTATATTTACAAATTAGGCACTTATCGTTACCCAAACAACTTGATTTTCACTCAAATGAAGAAAAAATAGTGATTTAAAAGATGAATGATTTGGATTGTAAAAAAAATATTTCTCAAGGGCTTTTGTTTAAAGACTAGAGGAGAGTTGAATCAACCTTTTGTTTTTCGAAAACGAAGATTAGCTTTACACTCATTTTACACTTAACTTTTCTCCTCATATTTTTATTGATAATAGTAGTGGATTCCCTTTAAAACAGCACCACTCCCAAATCAAAATCATGATTCTGCTGCTAATTCTAATGAATAAGAAGTCAAAAAAATAGATTTGGCTATAAAAAATTGGCTCCAGCCAGTAGAATATTATAGGAGTACACAATCTCCTTAAAGGAGCAGTTTATGGAAGTCTCCTTCGGGACTCTACCGATACCTCATCGCAATAATCTAAACTGGTCATTTTGTAGGGCAGAGTACTACATATATGCAAAAAAAATCAGCTTAACCCGGTATCGATAGGTCTGTCAAAAATTAAATTTTTGTGCAAAAATACAAGGGTCTAGATCATTTCAAAAGTTGAAGTTCTGAAATGATCTAGACCATTGTTCTTTTGTATCAAAATTCAATTTTTGACATACCTATCGATGCTGGGTCAAGTTGATTTTTTTGCATATACGTAGTACTTTGTGAGCCCTATAAAATGACCGGTTCAAATCATTACAATGAGATGTCGGTGGGCCCCTTTTGGGGCTACCGTAAAAAAGATTGTCTCAAAATGGAAACCTGAGTTAAAAAAAAGGTCAGTAGCATTCAATTTTCAGGTTTTGTAGGTGGAAAGCAAGCAAGCAAGCAAACACGTGGAAGGCTGGTTTCAGGATTGATAGAAACAACTGATCTGAGGATAACCATAAAAGAGTTCACGACAACCCAGCGCTACCACGCACACGCCTCAGTAAATACCCAGACCCCCACGCCCTTCTCACGTGCCCGCCTCCTATTCCACCTCTCTCCCTCATTCGCCATTGAAGCCCTAACACACCAACACAATCTCTCTCTCTCTCTCTCTCTCTCTCTCTCTCTCTCTCTCTCTCTCACACACACACACACACACACACACACACACACATCCACACATCGGACGAGGTCCTTGCACACAAGTTTCAAGAACTTCCAGAGGCATTTGTATTAGACGTCTACACACCGGTACATTCTTGAATTAATCTGCCTCTTTCTTATGAATCTGTCTTAAATTTTTATTCTAATTGACGATTTTATTCCTCTTTTTCGCTCTGATCGTGTTCTCTTTACGTCCTTTATTCAATATTGAACTTTGTGGCACTGATGATTTTTTTTGGATATGGTAGTTTTGATTGTAAGACTGCAGATTGCATTCTTGAATTAATCTGCCTCTTTCTTATGAATCTGTCTTAAATTTTTATTCTAATTGACGATTTTATTCCTCTTTTTCGCTCTGATCGTGTTCTCTTTACGTCCTTTATTCAATATTGAACTTTGTGGCACTGATGATTTTTTTTGGATATGGTAGTTTTGATTGTAAGACTGCAGATTGCTTAAAAAGTAAAATTTAGAGAAATTTTAATTTGGTCTTGGTCTTGAGGCTTGAGAATTTGCGTTTCTTTCGCAGCATGATTTACAATTAGAAATTTTGGGAGGAAGTAGATCAAGATTTAGAATTTTTTTGTTTTGGAATTGCTAGCCATGGTTTATACTTGGTTCCTCGGGCTCTTATTAATTTGGAGCGGTAGTTGAGAAATTCTGAGTGCACGATAGTAAGAAATGTTGCTTTTTCCTGCAACGCTGCAACCATTTGGGGAAGTCCACAGGAGAAATGAGACTTAAAGAAGCTTCTTTTTCTCTTTTGGCAAGTAAGAAAATAAACGGGTCTGAAAAGTTCCTTCTGATACATAGAAAGGATTTTGGAGTATCCATCTCTTACAATATAATGGCTATTGGTGGCATCTCTCTTTTCCCCATTTTTGAAACAAAAGGTGGGGAGAAAAATCTTTCTTTTCCTTCCCGTTTTGTGAATGATATGTTAGGTATAAATGTTGTAGCCTTTGAGTTTAGGACTGTTTACGTAGGTTGCAAATTGCTCGATTTGGTGGTTGTTTATTTATGGAATACTTAGGCCCCATTCCACTAACTCAAAAAGCTAGCTTATTGCAGTTTTCGAGGTAGGTCATTCTCTCACCATACATCACATAAAAAGCCGTGAAAACCCAAAATGCCAAAAATATGTAGAAACTCATTGTTAAACTTTTTCATGTATATTATTTCCTATGTCAATGCTTAGTTAGGGACTTTGAGCATCTCCAGCCCGTACCCTTTTTTCACGTAAACTGAAAATCTGAGTAAAATATCCTCAAAACCCACTCCTCTCTTTGACTCAAACTTATATTAGAGTGAGTAGTTTTACTGAATTTTTTTATTAAATCTGGGGAGACTCAAATTTTAGAAGGCTATTTTGTGTCTCCTAAATTTAGAACGATGGCATGAATGAAGGTTATACTCAAATTGATGCTTAGATTTGCGTTTTCCCATTGGAGTAAAGGCTGGAGATGCTCCTAGAACCAAAAAATACAAGAAAAAATTACAGTATATGCATGTAAATTCAATGAAGGGAAAGCGAGAAGGGAAGACATGTATATTGAGTTGAAAGTTTTTTTAGCAGTTCGCATAGAAATAGGAGTTGAATTTTGGGTTGCTTGAAAATGGATATTGTTTTGGCTAAATTAAACATATCTGTGTGTACATATAGAGTATGTTGCATAGGAAGAGCTGAAATCATGATAAGAGATATACAGCATATTTTGCAGGAAAGAAGAAGCTTTCTTTTGGGTTATGTGAGAAATGATCAGCATTTTAGAAGACATACGTAGAAATTTGTGATATAATTGGGTTGATATTCTAATTGGTTTTGTATGACCATGGGTGCTTGAAGTAATTGGTAAGGACTATGGTAGTAAATTTCTAAGGCTTTGTGAATATTGGTGTTAATTTCTCATTCGTTTGCGTTGTCTTTCGTAAAGGAATTGAATCAAGTATTGCTAATGTTTCTGGTACAGGGTGCTGATCAAGATCGTGATGACACCTATTTGTCCCTTTGTCAAGGCTGCTCGTCCTGATGAGGCTGCTTTTAAAAAAGCTGGTGACAGCCAAACCAAACATCAGTCAGGACAAGAGGTCAAGGAAAAACAAGATTCTGGGGAATCTGCCACCATATCTCCAAAGTGCCCCTTTGGATATGATTCTGAAACATTTAAGCTAGGCCCTTTCAGCTGCATGATATGCCAAGCACTTCTATTTGAAAGTAGCAAATGTGTGCCTTGTTCCCATGTATACTGCAAGTAAGCAGATAATGCCAGTCATGTTACATGTGAATGTAAACATCTGCATTGGAACATTTGATTGTTTACTGTTTCTTGTATTTCTGCTAGGAACATTCCCTTTATCCTCCAACTTTGCTGATACTCGAAGTGTTTTGTTGCTTTCTGATCAGAGCATGTATATCACGGTTTAAGGATTGTCCTCTATGTGGTGCTGACATTGAGAAGATAGAAGCCGACACGAATCTTCAGAATGTGGTTGATCGATTCATTGAAGGTCATGCAAGGATAAAGAGGTCACAGGTTGACAAAGACCAACCAGAAGCTGTAGGCGAGAAGAAAACAGTCATATATGAGGATGTATCTCTGGAGAGAGGTTCTTTCTTGGTGCAGCAAGCCATGAGAGTAGGTTTGCCGAACAATTGTTGATTCTTTGTTATGCTATTGCAGTGTACTTGTTTTCTTTCGATTGAGGGGTGAAGTTGTCTTCGAAATGCGAATCTCATGTAATTATCTAATTATTAAAATTGAAGCCATTGAGTAATATGGGAAAAAGTGGAGTCATACCATCTAAGGCGATGGCCAGAAAATTGAGGATGTCCTCGTAGTCCTTCTATCGTTGAGTAGTCCTTGTAGCTCCTTCAATATTCCCTTAAGTAGTTGCATTTCCATAACCATGTTACTTGGTTGTTTAATTTGCAGGCATTTCGTGCCCAAAATATAGAAAGTGCCAAATCAAGACTCAATATATGTGTGGAAGACATTCGAGAACAATTAGAAAGAATGGGGACTACATCCGAGCTGTGCTCACAATTAGGAGCAGTTCTGGGCATGCTTGGTGACTGCTGGTCTGTCCTATTTCTTCTTTCTTCTCCTTTGTAACGTAATGTATATTTTTTGGCAGTATGGCTTTGATATTTGGAAAGTTGTGGTTTCCCAGTTGGCATTTACTGTATGAGAAACTGAAATTAATGCCAAATGATATATCACACATGCTTTTGAGGATACCTGGTTTTATATGATGAAAATCAGCTGTGCAAATGATCAAAATAGTGAGGAGGCTTACAAACTTTCAGGAGCTACATAATTAACATATTTGTTGAAAGTTGTATGTTTAAGGTAAAGGAAGTTTCTCTGAATGAAGCCTCTTCAAGATTTTTTTGATTGAATTGGTAGGACTATGTTAGTTCTTAAGGTGAAGCTAATTAGGAAGTGTATTCAGGAATAGGAAAGATGGGGTGTTGTGGATGAAAGGGAGGAACACTGGTTCTAGTAGTGTTTGTGGCTGAGTAAATCAAGGTGAAGCTAATTAGTGATTGCTTTTCGAGCTGAAGGATTTGGGCATATAAACTAGGGTTCATAGACACCCAAGAAGCATGGATATGGACATGGATACAGACATATAACCTGACAATTTCAAATAAATAGGAACACAGACACTGTGGGGGACAAGACAAAGATTAAATAAAGACATAGTTTATCTGTTGTCATTAGTACAACTATTGTATCCACAATCCCCAATTTAAAGAGAAGTAGAAATCTAACACTAACTTAGCACACACACGCAGACTAAAAACCAAAAATACTAACACTACCTTAGCACAAAGGCGCGCACACAAAAAAAAGAACACTAACGCTACCTTGGCGCGCATATGCACGCAAAAAGAAAAACTAACACTGGTTCTACATAATTAAGAGATGATTCATCAAAAAGACAAACCATGAGGCGCAAGCAATAAGTTTGTTGTAATTTTCAATTCTTGAAATCGGTTTTTTTAATTATAAATTGATGCTACACTATGTCCCAATTGAGACGCATTTCCCTAGCATGTCCAGACGTTTGCCCTGCTTTAAACTCTAGTTGGAGTGCATAATTAGATACACCACTTGTCATGTCCCATAAGTAGCCCTGCATGTCCCCGGCGTCTCACAGAGACGTACTGGTGCTTCCTAGGTAGAAATAGAAAGCGTATTTTAACATAAGGCTCGTTAGTTTCTCTACTTCCCAGTAAGACTGCTTATCTCTGCAGGATAATGTGTATCTTAACATACAAGCACATTATTGATGTCTTCAAAGCTTGATCCTGATTGTGATATTTTTTGGGAAAGTAACTAATACATCGTGTATATTGCAGTCGAGCGCTAGGAGATTCTAGTTCTGCAATCACTTACTTTGAAGAGAGTGCCAACTTCCTTAAGAAAGTGCCCACTGATGATTTGGAGGTAATTGCAAATGTACCTGTATGATGTAGCATAAACTGTGTCTTGATTTGGAGGCTAATGTTTGACGACATTGATGAGGTGTTATAAGCATCTGTTGGTATGGTATATTATTCTTCCCCTAATTTGGTTGGGACTATTGCAGATCATACATACCCTCTCTGTTTCACTTAATAAAGTTGGAGATCTCAAGTATTATGCTGAAGATTTGCAAGGTGCAAGAACTTACTATTTTCAGTCGTTGAATGTTCGTCGAGATGCAATCAAGAATCATCCCAGTTCTTCATCTCAGGTCATCAGCCATTCTTTAGATTTGTATAATGGGTCACTTGTTTATTTAGATTTTTCTAGCCTTTGCAAAAACTTTGTGTAATAATAGTGCCGGTAGCACGATCAACGGATCATGCTACAACTTATCTATAGAGCCAAGGACTCAAAAGTTATAGTTAGCTCCAAAAGCCAGTCTCAAAGTTTTCAGAATTTGATTGAGTAGAGGTCCAAGTTGCGACTCTTGTGGTCCTGCTACATCCAACCTAGAATAACAGACATTTTTGTGAAAAAAATTACTATTTAGCTAGTTGGAAACGCAGTTGTGACATAGAACTTCATTAGGGAAGGAAGTTCTCAGTCTATTATTACCATTTACCAGTGGTATACTCACGAAAAATTAACCTTGATCCGGTGGCAGAGTGAGAAAGTGTGTGAGTTTCAACTTCCTAAATGATGGTGTTTCCCAGTTTGTCTTCAAAACATATGAACATGTGCAGCAGAAGCAGGTTTGACAACTGCTTTTCAATCCAAAACAATGATAAATGCTATTTCCACGGAAAACAAAAAAAAGGTTATTTCAATTTAAGTTTTCCTTCTTTCCTGTCTCACCTGCCACCTCTGGCCACTCCCTCGGCCCTCCCCCACCCCAGCGGCGACCCCCATCCCTCCTGCAACCCCCTCGACATCACCTCTCCCAACTGCAACCCCTCCGGTTTCACCCCCTCATACAACCTTCTCTGGTGAACCTGTGCTGGTCATTCCCTCATCCCCTCCAGCCAGTGACCCGCTTGTATGCTGTGCTAAACATGTTTTCTGTTATTGTGGTTTACAGAAATAAGCAAAACCATGTTCTTGTTTATGGCAAAATTACTACTCACACTTGTTGGCAAACAGCGTTTCACTGCTTTTTCAGAAGCATGAGAGTATAAAAAGATGTCGGTAGGATAGCATTAGCCACATTTTCCCTTACCGACACTCCTCCACTTCCCTGTTTCAGTTTATCAAGTCTGTTTCCACTCCCCCACAAATCTAGGGCTAGCACCCATGCTTTCGGTCTCGCTCTCATCCACATTCGAGTGGTTATTATTTTCGCTCTCACTATCTTGTTCTGTTGCACAACCTCACAAGCAAGGTTTTCTTTTGGAATTCAGTGGAAAAAATAAAAATTCGTGTTCTGGGTAAAATGTTGAACATGAACTTCATTAAGGATTTTATTTTTATTTTTAGAGGTTCTGATTGTTGTTAGATATGTTTTCAAGGTGAAACCAACATTCTGACTTCTTAACATGAATGAGAGATGAGATCTTTAAATCTTCTCTTTGGTTCTCTGGAAGTAGACTCCAGTTAGGCTCTCTGGTGTTTTTCACAGGTTTTCCACAGGAACACCATATAGTATCATGAGTACCGATCAATTCCTTTACGGATGTGCCGATCAAAAACAAAATACCTTTGCGGATGTGAACTTTCCTATGATTCAAAAGAACTTGTGGACTATGTTTTGCTACGTCTAATTCTGTTCCATTAACTTGGTGATCCCAGATTCTCGACGTTGCTGTTTCTCTTGCCAAAGTTGCTGATGTGGATCGTAATCTGGGGAATGAGGACATGGCTGTTGAGGAATTTCAAGAAGCCATAAAGTTGTTGGATTCATTGACACTAAAACCTGAAGAAGTTGGTCTTGAGCAACGGGTAAGTATTTTCCAACTGGCTGTGCAGTCATTCACATTCCTAGTGTGTATCTTGAGAAACTGATAATTATGTTCGCTCATGCAGCGCCTTTCAGTGTTGGAATATCTCAAGAGTCAAGTTTCTGAGAAACAACATGATTCAAATCCCTGATAACATGTTTATTCCAAGATAAGGAGAAGATCAAGCGAAAATAAACCTTGTTTCCAGTTCCTATTGATTGCGTGTGACTGCGAGTATCGGGCACAAGCTTTAAGGGAGTTAACCATCTGCCAAGCGTCACGTGTACATTGCTTAGGTTAAAGATAAGGGTCAGGTGCTAATTTCCCCATATGTTGTGCCTATTGTGCAATTCAGAGAGTTCTTAGTTGCAGATTTTCAATGTAATTACGGATTCTGGTGGGGTGACTGGATGATTAACTTGACTCACTGTTATTCCACTTCCAGCAAGAAATAAACAGTTTTTGGATTACCGTTTGGTTCATTTATTGACTGAAGCTCTTGAAATATACCCCAATTGATCTCTATTTTGGTCCGCATGTCTTGTTTACAAATCATTACTGCTTTCGCATCAACTTTTATTTTGACTATACACTTTTCACATCAATTTTTACTTCCACTTTTCAAAATTATCTTTCACTTTTACCGATTAATCTTTTACCTATTAACTTTTCAAGAGGGCAAATGCAACGTTTAAACGTTTCTGGTGTTTTTTGTACGTCTCTTGAAACAGTATAATGTCAGCTGGACAAGCCGATATGATGTTAAAACAACGTTTGTTTTCAACTGTGAGCAAACCAAACTTAGGAGCTGTTGGAGCTTTTTAACTTTCCGAACTCAAATCAAACTCTCTTCAATAAGTTCAGTGAAAAACTCCACCAGATTATTATTCCGAACACTTCAATTGTACTAACAAACAGACAAGCTCTGCTTATGATCTTCCCAGTTGATTCTGGTTTGAGCGAAAGAAACAAGCTCACCTTAGAATGGGACATTTTGCTCATGACGTCTCGGGTCATAAGAAACTATAACTCAGTTTCCTCGGCGAAAATAAGTCACAACCAGGGTTCTCCAAGCAACCCAAAAAAGCCCTTACATAGCTGGAAATTTTGATTTGAAAGCAAATATTTTCGAAGTTGTAAACTCAACCGCATATTAATTTATACAAAAAAAAATCCCGATGAAGGAAGAAACATTATGAAAACAAAGAATTACGAAGAGAGAAAAGGAGACAACATTAGCATCACAATGCAAGCCACAAACACCAAGATTGGTGAGAAGCAATCACAACAACAGACAATATAAAAGGAACCAAAAAAACCCTTCAAACCTTCATATTAAGTATACGATTAAAAGGTTAATTCAAAGAATGAGCCAATCTTGTCCAATTACAATTCGTTCAGCTGGACTATGGAAAGAAAGCCGACAAAGTGTAAACAATATCACTGACTAAGCAGCAAAATCCCCGTATTACACAAACTCATGGACTACAAATCTCACCAAGATTTTAACCAAAATTTCAGTACAATATATGTGAAGGTAATCTCTTTCAATTGGTGAACGTACTCGGAAGATTTTTTTTGAATGGGCATGTGATTACAAACCCAGATGCACCTCGAACCATAAATCTATTTTCACCGACAGAAACCCAAGAGAAAAATGTGATATGGCAGGGCTCAGGCATAGTCAGTTTGTACCGTCAATTGCTGCACGCCCAAATCATGGTACAAACCATGTACGTATTGGAGTATTGGACGATCATCCATCCCCTTCTTCACCTGTTGATTTTACGCATCAAAAAGTAAGCACCCGCTTAATATGCAGGAGAAGTGACCAAAGTACAAATTATGGAGCATGCTACTGTGAAAGAAGGGAATCCACTTTGTGAAAGAAGGGAATCCACTTTGATTAATACAGACACCCCCCCCCCCCCCCCAAAAAAAAAAAGCTAAAATCCAAGTTTGGATGGTTCCCCTTTTGCACCTCTCTTTTCAACTGGAGTACAACACTCCAAGGAATCAAAATTATCATCGAAGGGTAGTTCTGAGAAGTTGTTTTTGTAATAGAATACTATGTTTCCTTAAATAGTCAAACGCCCGGAAATGGACCAACAAAAAGGGACCGAGTACATATAATATAGCTAGAAAACAATATACCTGCAGTGAGATTGAGCCAACAACATGACCTGGCACCAGCTCCCAAAAACGCACTTGTGAAATTTCAGAAACATCTTCCCGAGACATCACCTGACCAAACTAACATTAGTAGGCATTTGATATACTATCGGAAAAAATTCCATTCATAATTAGAAAGAGCAAATATCACGGTCTTTATCCGAAGGAAGTGTTAATACTTGTCTCAAACACTTGCTCAAGGCTGAAGATGGAATACTGGGAGGGGCCATTTGGAGCAAGACACCGCCAGTTGCTTTAAAAAGTGGCATGACGAGCATAAAGACTGTGACTGAAACTAGTCCCAAGCACAAAACTTCAGCATTCTTAACCCTGAAACATAATAAAACAAAAACAAACAGATAAATGAACCCGGGCAGAAGCAAAAGAGCTTAGGTGTGGTTTTGCAAAAGTATACTCTTCAATTAGAAGGTAAGAAAGAATTACCCAAGGGCCAAAAGCCAAGATGCCAGGATTAAACCCGCACTGAGAAACAAATAGAAAACACCAGATTAAGATGGATGTATTAGCTAAGATATGGAGAAGTATAAATGAAGGAAAGGATCCAAACGACATACATTTCAGATCAATATTATTCATGAATCTGTCCCGTACTTTGAGAGAGAGAGAGAGAGAATTTCTCACCTGCGTATAGAATCAGCAAGAACATGCAAGCATACCGAGTGGTAGTTCATATCTTCTGCTTTTCTATAAACTGCAAGTAACAATGCAACATAAGAAGTTTTCGCTATTGAAGTCATTCTATTTGCCCCAATCTATGCCGTTCAGAACTAGTTTGTCTTGATTCCATCCAATCTATTACATTGAAGCAACAAGATTCAACAAATCTTGCTGCAATCATTACCCCTTGTGCACGTGAATTAAAGGCACTAGCTTAATTGAAGACGTTAACATCATTCTCCTTATGTCCATTACGCTGCGCCATGGGTTACAATTTTACCTCCTCTTACAGCATTTAGCAAAGTATCAGTCCAAATACATCCTAGCATTTAGCAAAGGCCTATCAAATATCTGGTTCAAATTGCATTATTCCAATATATTATTGCAATCCGGGAATATGGAGTACATAAACAAAATAGAGGAAAATCATTCAAACTGAATGGAGAACAGTTAGCCAGGGCACCCCCTATGCTGAATGTATACAGAACAAGAGGTTGGGCATGTTGAGTGCACATTTTGTTGGCCCAACAAAACAAAAGATCATTTGAATTCTTGGACTTCAGCAACTTGAGCAAGACCATCACCAATCAAGGTTTCCTCATTCCAAAATTGTTACCCTTTTGATTGTACTTTAGAAATGTTGGCTATGTAATTTGAAGTTTAATAGATGGTTGTGGAGAGGGAGAACAACCCTATATCTGAATTTAGCAAAAGGCAATGCAGAATTCAAAGTGACAACTACAAAATACACCTTACAGCAATGAGTCCTCTGTTCCAAGAAATCCAGTTATCAAGAACGAGAATCATTGTTCGAGTTATTTAGGGTAACATGGAGGCTGGAGCCCACTTTGTCACGGTCCAAACCTATTCAATTAAATAACTTTTTTCACTGTGCAGTGAGAAGTGTGCAGGGAAAGTCCTCATTTCACATTAGCTTTTATTTTTGAACTAAGCAGCAATGAACAAATATGCTAAAGGAATTATACCAAGTCATGCAAGCACCAGAAGACCCACAGAACAACAATTCCTTAACAGCAAAAACTCATTAGTTTATGAGAGTAAAAGAAAAGAAAAAGTTTCAATAGTTCACTTAGATACAAACATAGTGGCTCCTACCACTTATTAGTCAAGTTTTATGCCTAGTGCAGCAAATAAATAAAAAAAGCAGTGGGGGTTAATTTTATCTGAAGAGTGCATAACCGGGGGATAAAACGAAACTCATATTCCGTATATCTTACTGTCACTGCCATTTAATTGTACCCTATCCACTGAAAGTCGAAATTACAAATTCATCACCGCACAAAGATATAAAACTAACCAAGATTGACGCGAGCATAGTTTCGGAAGAACCAAACACCAATAAGATTCACCAACAAATTTGTCACTGCCGAAACAATCAAGTAATGCCTGAAAGTAGCAAATATTTAAATACAAACATTTTAGACAAATAAAAAAAAAAGTTGAGAAAACCCCAATCTACATTAAAAAGTGCAATGAAATGTGGTAAGAAACTTAACGACGTTATCATGAAATAGTGCGCTGTCAGTCTGTCACTAATATGCTAAACACCTCCATATCTCAGTGATAATCGGCATGAAGCCTGATGTCTTTCACACAGGACCGTATTGTACCAAAAGCTTGTTATCAACATTAGCAGATGGCATACCAGCATGAACCAAACTAAACAAAGATATTAAACTAGTTTTCTAGATACTCGTAAGATAATTTCTCTTCAACTGACAACTATTTCAGTGAAGCTACCTATCGAAATCAGAGGAAAATAACCCATTCAATGTAAAGAAACTACAATGACCGGTAGGTTGGCATTTGTAATAAATACTATTGATGCATTTTATGACATTTAAATCATTTCTGCCTCATTTATGAGATTTTGAGAGTTCAAAACATGGGAATGGGATCATGAGGACGAGATTCTTTTATCATATGACAGGAGATGCAGAAAATACAGGTAGACAAACCAACACAATATATGTCAACAAATACAATACAATACAAGCGAATCTAGAGGGCGGGACTTACAGACATGCTCTGTCTTATGTTTTTACAAAACAAATACAATACAAGCGAATCTAGAGGGCGGGACTTACAGACATGCTCTGTCTTATGTTTTTACAAGAGACACCAAGCTACAAGCTAGGTGGAAAGATGACTTCACAATACAGTTCATTTAGCAAGAGACATAAAGAGTTGTCATGGAGAAAATTTGCATTTGCCTTTTTACTTTCTACGCTCGATATATGTATACAAACATGAAAAGACATCCCATCACCCCATCTCACCAATCTTTAAAAAGCTTCAGTAGATCATTAATCAGTTTGTGAGGAGGATAAAATATTTTTTGGAAGTAAATAAATGCATGAAACAGAAAAAAAGCGCCAGGAGGAGGACTGGTTGACCCATTGGTTTGGTAAATTTTCCAAGTGTATCATTCAATCCGTGATTCTTGAACCATATTACACGCAATCAAAGGTAAGCCTCAGGCATGAGATGAGAATATGGCAGTTTATCGACCATGGGGAAATGAGATGAAACAGCTCAATACTACCCAAGTAAGCATACATAAAGGCAGGAGAACTAGCCAAGGTAATTACTACAAAAGGGACATACAGACAACATAGAACGTGAGGAAACAGAGTGCCAGAACAACTTACTTATGCTCAGATTCATCTTGGATAAATGCATGAAGCGCTTCCACAGCTATTGAAAAGGACATAAACAAAAGAAACAGCTGTCTACACATGCAGCAGAATCAAAATGGGGTTGTGTTAGCCCAGGCAACACATTAACAAGAAACTCTTGCATACAAAAATAGCCATCATGATGCCAAAAACCATAAAATAAGATGAGAGATAATCAATGCTATTACAAAATTGTCTCAATTGCTTCTCACATGAAAAATAAGATAATGAATTAAGCAAGTAAAGGAAACCAACAGTAATAACATCGGAATGGCATACACTTACAGCATTGGTGAAAGCAGATAACACCTCTAGCCTCTTGTACCTGTTGTTCAAGAAGAACTTGATAAGTCAATTTCACCCAGAAACTCCAAATGTCATGGTGAAACTGTTTGATTGGTCAACCAAAACATGCTTGACCAATACCTAAATATTACAGCAATAGAATACACCATCAAACAACTTCATTTTCAGTTGATAAAAACAATTTTAGATTCAAATCCTTATATTTTCCAAAGCAAAACCTGCTAACCATGGATTTTCACATTGATAGCAATACATTAGCAAGTTCACAGGTTGTTGCCAAAATGGCATTGCCAGCCAATGTTTAGCACGCTATAGTGTCAAAAAAATAACAATGCTACTGCACCTGTTTGGTGCCATTTTAGCACAATGTTGAAACCAGGCTATTGGGTTAAACCATCTCATATTTTGATGCACACCAACTGACATGGATAAAGTGGCAAGTTTGGCAATTGCCGAAATTAATTCTAAATTTGGCGCCAAGAATGGCATCGTCAAAATTTGGTATTGAGTTTGGCACAAGGGTGGAGATGGTCTTGCCATTCTTGATACCAAATTTTGGTTTTGGCATGGGATTTGGCACAAGGGTGGACTTGCTCAAACAACAACCAAGGCAATCAGGAGGCAATTTTATAGTCTCCGGAGTAAAGTGAAGATAGATTTTTTTTTATCTCACCCATAGGTATAGATTCGATCAGCCTTATTCCGTGACACATCCATTGCAAACAATGAAAATGTTAAGAGTCCGCATCCAAATGTCAAATGAAAAGCATCAGACACCAAACCTGGAATAGCATGAAATACATAAATTAACCCATTCAATCAATATACGCCAAGAACCAATACAATAGTCTAGCAATGAATTTCCCAGTTTTTAAATCACCAGTAGTCCAGTACTACCTTTCCATAATTCACAATCTTGAGCATGCCCATGGAATCAACAATTCAATTCTAGTAGTCGTACAAGCATGAAAACAATGCCAAGTGGTAACCACACACAATCGCAGCTCATCCGAGACAACTTTGTTTTCCTAAACTAACGATGTTATGGGGGAAAAGTATGGGTGTGATGGTCTCAATTGACCCCATCATCACACTATAAAAACGCCTGAGGATAGATTAGCTAATTTCCGGCAATGTAGGATTATGAATTCCATTGCCATCATTGGACCGATGGAGTAGCAACTTTGAACGAGGTTCGATGCCCCCATCCACAAACCTACCTCGCCATCTGCATAACCACCTTTCTCCACCTCCCCCGAAACATTGTTGAATGTCAGTATGAAAGTTAGCATCACTATGCTAAAAGTTTCCCCTACATGTCATCTCAGAAGTTTAATTTTGCTTGTCATTTGCTGGAAACAGTTGATTAATGTTAAATACCTTATTCCAAGTCTATTTTTATTATGGAATTGGCAGAAAATTAAGTACGAATGACCCCATCTTACAAACATTCCTAGAGTTCACGGACAAAATTTATCATTGCACCCCTCAATACTCCTTCCGAATTTGTTCGTCCACTTTTAAACTTTTAAATGTGCCAAAATGATTTTGCCATTTCACTTTTACACGAACCAAATTTTCCTTTTCACCCCTTCTTTTTTTGAAATAAAGTGAAAAAATAAAAATAAAAATTGAAGCGTAAATGCTTAAAGTTGTATCTTTTCAGGTGCAATTCTTGTGTTCCCTAATTTTCAGAACAGATAAAATTTGGGACGGAGGGAGGATATTTCAAATAAATTCCTAAATAACAAAATACGACGTGAGCTGATTTTAAGAAATTAAGGACAACGAGCTATGAATGGTAGCTCACAAGGAAAGAGATGATATGTATCATACCTACACGGCCCGAAAGAAGGCCGATGAACAACTCAGCAGTAGAATAAGCGACATTGAGGAAGATCAACACGAGCAATCTCCTCATTTGCCTGTTTCCCGTTCTAATAATCCTAAAAGCCGATAACACAAACACCAAAACCGAAAACTTCTCATCCGAAGCATTATTCCATTCTTCCAAAACCGACTTGTCATAATTATCCACTCTGTATATGCTCTCGCTTTCGTTATTCTCAGGCGGAGGAATATCGATGCTCGACGAAGTGCGAGAAAGGAAAGGCTTAATCGAATCGTTTAATATTATGGATGACCTAGGAGTGTTGTTGTCAGTTGATTGATGGAATGAGGTTTGTCGTGAAAACGCGAACCTCCGGTCGTTAAGAGAACGCGGCGATTCGGAATCGAGTTGGTGATAGTGGAATGACTTGGCGTTGAGGTAAGGGAATCTGGATTCGTATTGATCCGAAACCCTAGAGTTGTTCTCCATTTAAGGAAGAAAAAAAAACTCGAGAGGATTCAAATCAGAGTCGTCCGAATTTGAAATCAGAACGAACTGCGATTAGGATGTACGAGTGTGTGAAGATTGTAAGTTCTCTACGTCGGAGAAAAAGATTATCTCCGATCGAACGGTGGGGCTTCCGGTGAAGAGAATCTGAGAATGATCTCCGGTCTAGAGGGAGAGAGAGAAGAACCAAAGACTTGAGTTAAAGTAAACGACGACATATACGTAAGTAGTTCCGGACAGCTACGGTGATAAAGCTCGAAGGGGCAGCAGGTGAAGGTGAAGGCGTGTTTACTAACCACGCTTTTAGAAGGCGTGTTTGGTACCACCACTTTCAGAAAGTGTATTTTGCTCACACGTTCAGTATTTTAAATTTTTATGTCATAAATCGTGTTTGCTATACAGGTTTTTTTTAAAGGCGTGTGTGGTAAATACGCTTTCAAACTGGATTAGGATTAACTTGATTTTTCGGTTAGTCCAGCTTAACCCAATGTGAAACCGTGTTTGCCAAACACGTTTTCAAGAAAACGTAGCTGCTAACCACGACTTCACGTAGTCCAAGTGGTTTGTCCCCTTGAGATTGATTTCTAAGTGTGAGGTTATATGATCGAGTAACATACCGATATTCTACTGTGCGACAAAATAAATGGGCAAAGAAAACCAAACACGAGAGTTGTATGTCGAAGTCCGCATTTTTCTTATTTTCATGGTAAATTAGTCCAAAAGCATTACCGAAAATATTATGAACAGACATTTTTTTTTTGTTTGAAAGGAGCATATTCATTGATAAAACTAACGATCATTACAAATCACTTTTGCAAGGCCGGGCGGAATACAACCCGTTTGATTCAAAAGAGATTTACGTAAACAACTAGAAGCTATCCAGTGGGCCGCTCTATTACAATCCCTACTACACCAAACAAAATTCCAATTTCTGTTCGAAGCTCAATCTTTAATGTCTTCGACCAGTGCTCTAATCTCCCAAGGACATTGAGGAGTTGAGTCCCTAAAGCAAGATATGAGTTCAAGGCAGTCAGACTCGAAAATCACTGAGTGCAGATTCATTTGTCGAGCAATGGCACAAGCAATTCTCAGTGCCCAAGCCTCAATGAGTATAGCTGATGAAACGCGCACTCGACCACCTCGCCAATATAGAGCAGATCCACTATTGTCTCTGGCAATAACACCAAAGGCAGCAAAGCTGCTAGAAGATTTGAATGCTCCATCAATGTTAAACTTAGTTACCGAAACTGGGGGGACACCCACCTATTACCTCTCTCTGTCATCATATTATCCTCCTTAGCACCAACAAACATAGCAGAAAGATAGTCAAGATTAGCACGAGAAGCACCAGCAATGACCATCCTGGGGTTCGGTTTATTACCATTAAAGACCCACTCGTTTCGAGCTCTCCAAATAGCCCAGCATAGTTGGAACACTTCTCCCACCTCCTCTTTAGTAGCTAAGGCCGCTAATTCACCGCAAAGTAGGCTTTCCATCCACTTGTCCGCAGTAACAATAGGTTGCTTTAAAATCAAGAACTCTTTACCACTCCCAAACCAAACTGCTCTTGTCCAAGGACATTGGAACAAGATGTGCTCAATGGACTCAATCTCATTATCACAGATAGGGCATATAGGAGATTGAGCACATTTTCTACGAAAAAGATTTTCTTTACATGCTACCCAATTTTTAACAACTTTCCACATAAAAAGACGTACCTTAGGCACCGTAGGGGTAGTCCAGAGCTTGTCCCACATTGCCTTCGAGAGAGTATGAGATGAAGATGGATGAGTAGAGTTTGACCGAGCTATAGCTTTAGCTTGATAATAGCCAGATTTTGTCGTGTACTTCCCAGCCTTCGTGTGACGCCAAATCAATTGATCATTACAATTTGACAAACTTACAATTTGACAAACTTATGGGCACCTTTTGAATCGCTTGTAACTCTACATCCGAGACACAATTTCTCAGTTTATCCACATTCCAAGCTGCATTAGGCTTATCAATAAAGTCAGCCACTTTTGCATCCACCATCGAATCATCACTTGGGGGGTTCAATTTTGCATTAACCAACTCTGGGATCCAACTATCCTGCCAGAAATTTATAAGTTCCCCATTTCCCAGAGACCATTCAAGCCCACTTTGCAGCAGATTTCTCCCCTCAAGCAGGCTGCACCAGATACGGGACAGGGTAGCTCCTCTTCCACAATTCAAACCAGAACCATTTGGAAAGTAGAGACCTTTCAAGACCCTTACCCATAGAGAGTTTGGGTTAGAAATCAAACGCCAAAATTGTTTAGCAAGAAGAGCTGTGTTGAGTGCTCCGAAGTCCTTGAACCCCATACCGCCCATTCCTTTTGGTTCCGTTAGCTTAGACCAAGCTCCCCAATGGATTTTACCTCCGTTATCCCCATTTTCCCACCAAAATTTGCAAATGATTGAGTTTAGAAGTGTGAAAAGGGAAGATGGGGCCTTGAAGCATGTAAAAGGGAACATTGGAATACTTTGGATGACTGACTTGACGAGGACCTCCTTACCTGCTTGGTTGAGGTGTTTGTTCGCCCATCCTCTAACCTTTCCCAATATTCTGTCCTTTATGAACCCCAGGTACTCCTTCTTAGATCGACCCCAAAGCGCAGGAAGACCAAGGTATTGGGTTTTAGCATCCATCTCTTTCATGCCCAATATACCTTGGATCTTTTCTTTCAGCTCCAAACTCGCATTGGCAGAGAAAAACAAGCTAGATTTCTGGGCATTAATCGACAGCCCAGAGGCTTCACTAAGGAAAAGGCTACAATACACACCCCTTGTTTGGGTGTGTATGATACACACCCCTACGAAAGTTACGAATTTTTTTGTAGAAGTTACGATTTTTTTGTAAAAGTTACGAATTTTTTTGTAGAAGTTACGATTTTTTTTGTAAAAGTTACGAAATTTTCTATAAAGTTACGAGACACACCAAAATGTTACGAATCATGTTGCTGAAAAGTTACGAAAAACTAAAAAATGTTACGATTGCTGATGAGGTGGCACAATCTAGACCACACAATAGGTGCATATGGTACACCCAAACAAGGGGTGTGTATTGTAGCCATTTCCCTTCACTAAAGGCATTAGCGATATGGAGAAAGTTGTAACAAGTCTGATCATTTGCCTCTAGAAAAACTAAAGAGTCATCAGCAAAAAGAAGGTGTGACACCATTGGGCAATGTTGTTTCATTTTAATACCAGTAAGAGATCCATTCACAACCGCCTTGTTTATAAGCATGGAGAACACATCCGCAATAATAATGAACAAATAGGGTGAAAGAGGGACCCCTTGGCGGAGGCCTCTATTGGGGAACACTTCACAAATCTGTCCTCCATTAACATTTATAGAATATTTAACAGTGCACACACACTGCTGGACCCATTTTATCCACTTGCGATCGAAACCCATCTTCACTCTGAGAATTGAGGCTACACCCGACGACCTGAATTACCTGGTAAGGTCCGTCATGTTCTTTGCGTTGCACATGCTACACCCGACGACCTTATGCTTTTCGTGGTATATCAGTGGTCTAGAAAACCAATGTCCAGCTGAGATGATTACGTAGTCGAAATTCGTAACCTTGGTTGCCCAGGCTTGATCAGCCTCGTCTAAGTATAGGTGTATGGGTGCCACAGAAAATGGATCAACACCTTCAACTTTAACTAAATGGGTACTCCCCAAAAGTTCTATGGTGAAGTTGTAATCGGGGAAGACCCATCGTCTTAATGTCCACTCTTTAGTACTTGATTCATTTACAGGATGTGTAACCTGATGAAGGAAGAGGAAAGAACATTAAAAAGCAACCTGTTCTTTCGAGGTCATTTTTGAAAATGAACAAACTTACAGTGCTCAATAGGCATTTCAATGACTGCATCTGGTTTCTAGCTAGTGAGTCCCCAACAAAGGCAATGGATTTCCCTCTAACAAGCTCCAAAAACCGAGCCGGGTCGAACACGGGTAACTCACACCCATCGGGGTATCCACCTCCATTTCATGAACTCTGTGTCCGGCCTCCCAAATCTCATACAATTTTGGATGTTTTCAATGAAACATCCAGTTGTTTGATTTGTATAGAGAGGTCCTTCGGGATATGGAACCCATTTCCCTCTAAACATGTCACATTTTTTGTTCTCTAATCTCATGCTTATGGAGTTGTCATCTGGATAACCGCGGTTACTCTATTGCCTTGATCGATATTAGGTGTTGAATTTTC
Organism: Vaccinium vitis-idaea; assembly: GCA_963854785.1. Taxonomy (NCBI): domain Eukaryota; kingdom Viridiplantae; phylum Streptophyta; class Magnoliopsida; order Ericales; family Ericaceae; genus Vaccinium; species Vaccinium vitis-idaea. Next base: position 1,012,572 of record OY978220.1, read on the forward strand.
GATACTAATCTCTTCAGATTCGAAAAAAGTAGGAAAATTTTCGCGCGGCATAGGTGGGATTAAGGCAATAAGAGCTATAAGTAGGATGATAAGTAAGATTACCTTATACCAATTAAGGGGTGAGGCGTACCCACTGGGAGTATTTGAGATATTGTCCCTCATTTGAGAAAAATATGCAATATAAAAATTTGCATTTGGGGTATTTGAACATTTTATGTTACAAAATTTTGAAATGTTTAGTATTCAAATAAAAATTATTTACATTGGTGTGGAAAATTTTCCTAATAGCCAAAGTATACACTAACTTGAATGACTCCATTAATATGCTATATATACTTATGATAGTTCTATAACGTGCTGTTATTTATGTGTACTTATTCCACCGTTTTAGCTTCAATTCTCATAATTTATCATCAGTTTGTAGCATTTGTTATTCATTCTTCTTGTGCATTCCAACATTAACATTTATTTTCAACATACTTTCTCTGAACCACTCGGATATTGTCAAGTTTACTTAAAACTGAATCAGTTTAGTGGCAGTTACGTCGTGGTTCATTTGAAAAGTTAGAAATGAATTTATCTTTACACATTCCTGTTAACCCTTTGGAAACTATGGTTAAGGCTAACTATGCCCGTTTGGAATTGAGTTACTCTTTGGTGATTTCATCAGTCCATATGGATGACCGTCTAATTTATGACGTTCAATCAGTTTGGAAGGCTCCGGACTGTTCAGTTTTTTAGGCTAATTGCGATGTGGCGATTGGGCCTAATTCATGTGTTGGCATGGCGGCAGTAGTGATGAGAGATTGGAAAGGGAAAGTGGTGTTCAATTGGGTTCCTCGCTCTACCAACAAGGCAGCTCACTCGGTTGCAGCCTTAGCTTTGAGAGGCAATTTTCCATGTAATTGGGTGTCTATCCACCCATCATCTCTTTTTTCTTCTGAGTTTGTTTTGTAAGCCTGAGGGCAGTTTCTCTTGATAAAAAAATTAAAAATTAAAAAATGGAATGGACGTACAATTTTCTTTTTTCTTTTGCCAAACACCAAACTACAGCCTAACAAATGTTGTTGCATTTTATTCTTTCCAGAAGATTGACAACAGCCAAACAAACAAATTGTGTATAATTTGGCTAAACTTTTCAAAGACCTTCCCTTGACCCTTCACTTTCGTTCTTCAACATTTGAAGAAAAAACTCATTCCATAAATCAATAGGTCCAGGCAAGCACCAATGTAGACAATCAGCCAAATTCTTTGGCATTCCTCGTTGGTGCCCATAGTGATTTGGGTGCCCATCTGGTCTGAACAACATTGCTTCTGTGATATCTAGTAATCTAAATTGCAAACCCCTTTCTTTCCCTTCTCTCTCAGCTGCCAAAAACTCCTCCATTTGCATCTTTTTAAACATTTCAAGGTACCAATCATACTTTACATCTTGTTTAGTATATGGCTTACTCCTCACACAATTTCCTCTTCCTTCCTGAAACTCGGGCTCAAAATGCACCGGAGAGATTGTCCTCACGATTATTGTCCCGTTAAATTCTTGAAGATTGATAAGTGTCCTGAATGCTGTTCTGAAGGCCTTTTTATATCCATAGTACCTGAAGTTGTGACATTAAAAAGTAGACAAGTTATAAAAGCACATAGGACACCATGAACCAATTTATATGCGGTGTTGCCTCTAAATTACCGGGTAAGGTCCGTCATGTTCTTTGCATTGCACATGCTACACCCGACAACCTTATGCTTTTCATGGTATATTATTGGTCTTGAAAACCAATGTCCAGATGAGATGATAACGTAGTCGAAATTCGCAACCTTGGTTGCCCAGGCTTGATCAACCTCGTCTAAATATAGGTGTATGGGTGACATAGAAACTGGAACAACACCTTCGACTCTAACCAAATGGGTACTCGCGAGAAGTTCTATCGTGAAGTTGTAATCGGGGAAGACCCATCGTCTTAGTCTCCAATCTTTAGTACTTGATTCATTTACAGGATGTGTAACCTGATGAAGGAAGAGGAAAGAACATTAAAAAGCAACGTGTTCTTTCGAGAACATTGTTGGTCAATTCTGAAAATGAACAAACTTACAGTGCTCAATAGGCATTTCAATGACTGCATCTGGTTTCTAGCTAGTGAGTCCCCAACAAAGGCAATGGATTTCCCTCTAACAAGCTCCAAAAACTGAGCCGGGTTGAACACGGGTAGCTCGCACCCATCTGGTTTCCACCTCCACTTCATGAACTCTGTGTCCGGCCTCCCAAATCTCATACAATTTTGGGTATTTTCAATGAAACATCCAGTGGTTTGATTTGTATAGAGGGGTCCTTTGGGATACAAAACCCATTTCCCTCTGAACATGTCACATTTTTTGTTCTCTAATCTCATGCTTATGGAGTCATGATCTGGATTAACCGCGGTTACTTTGTTGCCTGAATTTTCGACACGAATCTCTTCAGATTCGGAAAAAGTCGGAAATTTTTTGTGCTGCTTAGGTGGGATTAGGGTAAAAAGAACTATAAGTAGGATGATAAGTAGGATTACCTTGTACCAATTAAGGGGTGAGGCGTACCCATTGATATTGGCCCTCATTTGAGAAAAAATGTGAAACAAAAAACTTTGCATTTGGGGTATTTGAACATTTTATGTTACAAAATTTTGAACTGTTTTGTATTCAAACAAAAATTATTTACACTGGTATAGAAAATTTCCCTAATAACCAAAGAATACACTAACTTGAATGACTCCATTAATATTCTATATATACTTATGATAGTTCTATAACGTGCTGTTATTTATGTGTACTTATTCCACCGTTTTAGCTTTTATTCTCATAATTTATCATCAGTTTGTAGCATTTGTTATTCATTCTTCTTGTGCATTCCAACATTAACATTTATTTTCATTGGTTCCATTACAAGACAAAGTAACACTTTTGATGCAAAATTGACCAAAACACATACCAAGAAACTCTAATTCTTTTTGGGTCTACTTTATTGGCTGGCCCTGGCAGACTTGATTCACATATTAATGATCAATGAATTTGAGGCATATTTCGTATAATGTGTTGCAAGAAAAAGGAATTCCCTTCTGCAAAAGATACAGATTTTTTTTTCAGAATTACATGACAATCAGGAGCCATAATAACATCATGCTATACGTAAGTTTGTTCTATCATATGTGAAGCATCACTCATTTGTGCCTTTCTATTTGATTACACGCGGTAAAAGAATTTAAATATTTGAATTACATAAAACGGGACATAAACACATAATCATACTAAACCCAACTGATAGCCCGTTGAGAGTACAAATAACTAAATAAATAACCCCTACTCAGGGGAGGAAATAATCAATTTTGCTCTAGGCAATGATTGACCCCTGACCTACCCTATAAAAGTGTACAAGGGTAACCAACTGAGGTAATCCTAGTTGGCTTATACTGCACTCGTTTATGGCTTTCAAGTATAACAAAAGCCAGGGGAAAAACCAAAAGGAATAAATACAGTTTATTCACTAACAGCTTGGTCTATTTTCTATTACCTAACCTGCTCCCTCTATACATGGTCTTCAAAAATCCGCGATACAAACACAATATAAAGGGATGATTGTTAATTTCAAGCCATCTTGTCACATAATGACTGATACGCTGCACTACAAGCCTTGAACTTTTCCTCCGCGACAGCCTGTCCACGTACATCAACTTGTTAAACAAATGAATTACTAAAATCTAGTCATTTCATAACAGTTTACAGCCATAAATTTCAACATCAGTGGTTGATCACTTTCAAGCTCACAACTACACTACTTGAACAAGATACCAATTATCAAGTAGAAAAACCAATGGAATCTGCTCCAAAATGTGGTGAAATGGCTTAAAAAGGAAGAGAACAAGGAAAGGAAAACTCGTGTGAGAGATTTTTTGGATGACCGCAGTACTTTTTCTCCGTTTGGTTTCCAAAAGAAAAAGGAAACGAAAGTAAGAAGGAAAACAACTGCCCTTTGTTTGTTGGAAGGGGAAAGGAGAAAGAAATACCGAAATACTAAGGGTTACTTTAACTATCATTACAATTAACATCTAAATCGTAAGTTGGTGGCAACGTTGGGCAAAGTAAGCCTCCAAAAATGAGCCACGAGTTGTTCATGAAGAACTCGAAGGTTGGCTTATTATTAGCTCATTCAAACTCGCTTGCTAAGCAAAGGAAACAAGGTCAAGCCTTAAGAAGAAGCTTGATTATTACATGAACCCTTGATCTAAGGTGAGCTTGACTCAATTCCAGCTCGAGCCAAGAACATCTTCAAAATGGTCTGAATCGAGCTCAAACACAGGAAAAACTCGGGTAGGCTCTGCTCAAACAAGTTCACCCATTTGAAATTCAAAAGGTGGTGCTCACAAGTTTTTCCTTGATATTTTGTCCTCCTTCCCAAGTGTATGAACCAAACAAGGGAAGATTCTTCTATTTTCCTCTCCCCATCTTCCCTTAAGTTCCAAATATAACCTAAAGCAAGGGTTTTGCATAAAACTTAGGAAAACATACAACAAGTTAGTCATCAGTAATTGCATCCCTTCTTTCTACAAGGGTTCACCTCGCAGTCCATTGACCATCTCTAAGTTGTCTGCAACTCTTCAGTCCCTCGTGCATGGGACCAGAAACAGAAATGACTTACTTAAGTGAACTAAAAAACCAATGATCAAACAGCATTCATACCTTGGAGGAGCCTTGGTGACGATCCGGATGCCATTTCATTGCACATGTTCGATACCTGAAGATGGAACATTAGATGGAAGTCAAATAATACAGTAATAACAGAATACTATCTAGGGACAAAGCAAGGAATCATACCTGGGGAAGGCCAGGGTAAGCGTAGCCGAACAAAAATAATACCTTAAAACTACCAAGAAAAAATTGAAAAATCTACACCAATCATTTTGTGGGTTCATATTGTTTGGGTAATGGTTGCTGGGTGAATAATGCCAAAACTATTATAACACATGCTAATAAACTTATATAAACTTTTCTACATGTAAAACATTTTCCTCAAATATTCTTATGCATATACCTATTTTATCCATCACTCATCGGCACAGGTTACCTTTTCACAGATGATATATGAAGGGAAATCAAATACTCGTATTTCCATTATTGAAACACACCAAAAGACAAATTTTTACATGTCCGAAAGAAAAAAACGAGTGAGGTCATGCCATTTATGGATGAACTTCCATAATAGGGTGCCATAATTTTCCTTCATAAATTTAACAGGGCAATTCTACATGAAAAATAAAAATCACCAGGGGGTAATAGCAGAGTTACTGAAAAATTGGACGCCCTTCTTCAGCCACTATTATAACATAGAAGAGAAGCTAGGAAATGAAGATTATCAGCACTCACGCATTTTTGACATCATCTAGCTTCAATGGACCCGAAGCACTCAACCCCAGGGCCAGTCGATATGATACCAAATCTGACTCTGAACTGTCAGATTCTGTTGACGAGTCATAATCCTCTTCTTCCACATGCCTCCAACTCCAAGAGGTCCTGTATTTATTTTGATGTCCTGACGAGCTCTGCCATCGAGGAGGAAAATCTTCTTCAATAAAGGACCAATAGAAGTGTCGGTTCCCACCAAATGCAGATCGGAAAATGGTCTCAACATCGCCATCATCGTCGCAGAAGTGGAAAGAACCTGAAATGAGTTAAAAAAGAACATGCATAACTACATGAAATCAAGCAAATAGTTTGGCGTGTGTTTGTTTAGTTTAGTGTTCCCTTTATATCAACATGTTTGTCCTTTTTTTGGAAGTCGTGACCTTTAACCGGGACAACAAACTATATATTTCAAGATACCAAGATTTATTTGATGAATCAAAAAATCTTTAGTTCTTGTGGACAGTTCTCAAAAGTATCTACAAAGGTGTAAACTAGCAGATATAGACAATATTTTAGATGTCCAGGATAGTGAAAAGGAACATAATTGCAGGAAAAATATTTTTTAGGTCTTTACGAGAATCTGAAGTTTGCATTTGGAAGATAATGAAGAACCACATCACAGACAATGAAGAGTTCCATATCATATGTCCTGATATGAATAAGCTAACTTGGGCACATCCATAAGATCCTGCATCCACTCTCTCATGAATTAACCCGAGATACTGTAGTACAAATCACCGAACTCCACACAGTTCCAAAAGGGATTGTTAAACAAGCATAGGTACTTAATTCAAAAAACCAAGGTGCACTTACTTCTACTTGTTGAATAGGGTCCTTTGGTGCCGGTAAAGCCCCTTTTTGAATCCTTAGCCCCATATTCACGTTTGAACCATGAGCTATCTTTACTTGAAGGTGAACCAGATTCATCGAAATCATTCCGCCAGCTCTGATATCTCAAAAGATAAAAGAAAGAACAAAAATTAACTAGATAGTTAAAAATTGTACCATGCCATCATTTCTAATCAAGTGATTATGAACGATAGTACTACCCATTCCATGTAGAAGTAACAATTTTCTATCGATAGAGAGGTGTGTTTACATGTACAAGATGCTTACAAATTATATAGAAAGGGCACCAAGGGTGTCATGAGGGAGTTGCAATCAAGTAGAGAAGCACCCAATCAAATTTCTACATGATGGAAATTTGCACGTGATGCGAGGGAAAGGCAATTCGGTTCAATGCTTCAGGATAGTCTCTGAGATAGACTATAAGATGAAAGACGAATCGTACACATGTTCAAGTCTAGTGAGACGATCCGCGCTATGATGAGATAGCCTATATGGAGTACAAGTGTTGAGAATATTTAAGGGGAAAATTGCTACCCTAACGGTGGTCTGGTTATGTATTGTAAGTGAACACTAGGTCTCATAACAATTATGAACAAGGTAGAGGCTGAATCAAAGCCCTAGTCCCTTCTCTCACCTGTTTTTTAAACTTTGATCGCTTTCTAGTTATTTTAGTTTAATCAAAACAATTTAGTTTCAAATTAAATAAGAAATCAATTGAAATTGCAGAAACTTAGCTTTTTTACTCCCCGAGAACGATCTCTGGCTTGATCACTATTCTGCGGAGTAGTAGTTAACTCCCTGATTTATAAATTATATTTTTGGTACGGAAACAATCTACCACAGCCCTATATCCACCTACTTCGTGTTAATCAGGTGGAAAAAAAACTCCACATCGTCGACAATTTTGAACTATCCAAAACCTTTTAAAATTGCATTCTGACCTCCTAGTGTCCACAGCGTGTCCAACACATATCCAGATCGTGTTGCACAAGCATGTCGGAGCACAACAGAGTTGTGACAGACTAAGAAGCACGGATACGGATACGGATACGATACAGATACGTAGATACGTGGTTTTTCTAAAAAGTCGGATACGATACGTTAGGGATACGTTGAATATAAAAATATAAAATTAAATATATTATATACATTTAATTTTTAATTCCTAAAATTCCATTACACAAGTTCACCATTATATGTATATATACACAACATGAGATGAGGGACGAGAGAGATGAGGGGGAGAGAGAAAGAGAGCAGAAGCTATGTCGATCAATTTGGGGGAAAACACATATAAAGCCGTAATTACACTTTTAACCCACATATTTCAAGTAATAACATATTTATCCTGCGCGCCCGAGACGTATCCTAGCTATTCAAAACGTATCCAAATACCCAAAAAAAAAATTAAATTTTGGATACTTTAAAAAACGTAACGGATACGTATCCGGAGAGTATCTGAGAGTATCGGTATCCGATACGGATACGATACGTGATACGGAGGCCAAAATAGAGTATCCGTGCTTCATAGGTGACAGACAAAGGTACTTGAGGACATAAATGCTTTTCGTGGTTCGGTTCTGGTTTGGTACCAGAACTTCTATCAGTTCAGATCCATTCCTTAACACTTCAGAACTTAAGTAGCAGATCAATTCTTGGTTCACAGAGGAATCTGACCAAATGGTTCCATGCATAGTTGTCAAATCGTGAATCGAATCGCGAATCGAAAAGGCCTATTCGCGTATCATGAATCGAATCGAATCGTGAATCGTTCCGATTCGGTCATTTTTTAAAAAAATGCATAAAAAATGTAGATTTCACGTTGGAATCAATTAAAGTATTGTTTCATAAGATAAATTGATGATTAAATGGTCGAAATAGTCACAAATCCAAACTCCAAACACTTCAGATATACTAATTAGTAATTATTAGATTACTAACACCTGGAAATAACAGCATAGGACAGTTGGAATATAATAGCATATAATATATAATAATAATAATAATATAATACTAGTTAGTGGGTAATTGGGTATGGGTATTAATTTATTATAACTTGCATAGTGGGAATATAATAATAGGTAAAGAGTCCACCGAGAGAACATAAGAGCCACATAAGTCACTAGTTACAGTCTTCTTCTTCTTCTTCTTCGGTTCTTTAGTTCGACGAAGAGCTTCGCTTTAGTGCTTCATTCTTCGACGATCAACAAAATCAAAACCCACGGATGAAGCTCTGTTCTCAGTTGAAGGCTTGAAGCCCCCTTCTCACTTCTCAGTCAGAGCTCTGTTCTCTGAGCTCTGTTCTGTCGAAACCCACAGGTCGGTCTAAACACTAAATTTTTTGACGAAGACTGCTGAAATCCAAGATGATCGATTTATGTAGGTCTAATTACACTCTCGACTCCTCGTATGGCAAAAAAATAACATTACGGCGTGAAATTTTACTTTAATTACAACCCAACCCGTAATCGAAGTATGGGTTGAAAACCAAAACGAATCGTATGATTCGTGTGAATCGCAAACGATTCTTGCGATTCGTCAATCGATTCGTCGATTCAGACCACGATTCTATACCGTATGCGATTCTATGTATCGGTTCGTATCGTTTACACCCCGAATCGTACGATTTGAATCGGGAATCGTACGATTTCGATAACTATGGTTCCATGAACGATACTAGTTTTCTACTCTATAAATCAACAAGCTATCGTAGTTCCTCCGTGTCCTCTTTTTCAAACATCCATATTTTGTATTTGATACGATCCTTAGACCAAAAAAAAATGACCAAAAAGAGAAACAAATGAGACATGCCGTGGGGTATATCTAGCATAAGGGCCATTCGTCTCAAAATGTCACATGTTGGCACTCAGTTAGTTTCTCTTTCCTCCTCTGTTTTCCTCTCCTTACCACTGATAGTATGCAGCCATGATTTTTTCAATTACTAAATTCCAAAGCCTCGAAGAAACAAGAGCATGAAATAAACTAAGCCATTTAAAAGTATAAAAGATATAACTTGTAATGACCCAACTCCTCAAACACCTCTAAGTAACAGTAACAATAAAATCGGCTGATTTACCCCCACCAATTCGATGTAAACAAACAAATAATTATTGAAAAGTCATCTCCCACTTCCTTAACGATTTACATACGTATTCATATACACTTCCCACCCTTACTCCCCCTTCTACTTACCTTTTCCCTTCCTTTGAATTCTTTGCTTCCCTTTTCTTTCTTGCTTGCTCTTATGCATCCTATTCCCTTCTTTACGGTTTTTTTTTTTTTTTTCCTTTTCTCTGTCTTGCCGTTATCCCCTAAAATCCTCACCTCTCCTTCCCTCCTCCCCAAAACAAACTGTTAAGAGTTCCTTAAAAAGAGGTCCAAGATGTTAACTCTTGTCCCTTCCCTATTAATTTATTTTGTCCTCTATTTTGTTCCTTTATCTCTTCACGCAAAAGCAAACATATCCCATTTTGCTTGGGTAAATCAACAAACATATCCATTGCACACACACGCATGACAAGTCCTTGTTCACACACAACTCAAATGATTAACACTCGTCTTTTATGCACATTAGATATTTTCTTCTCTTGTCCCTCTTTTACACTAACGGATAACCATTTACCATGTTACATGTAAATCCAATCTAAGCACCACTGAAAACGCACTTTTTGCATCAATAATTATGTTATCAAAATTCGGGTATTACATAACTTCTACGGTTCTACCACTAATAAATTATTAGGTCATAATTTCCACCACTCAATAAATGATTGGATAAGAAGTATAATGAAAACCTGAAATAGGTGCTCTGCAAAAGCTCCGACATTGCGCAACAATGTTTGTTTTGATTGCAGCTTTCTGTACCTTTTTGCATAGGGATCAAATCTCTACATATGATCGATAGCCACCAGTAGAAATCATTCAATCATCAACCCATAAAAACAAAGTCGCAATAAATAATATATGTAGCAGCCTACCAGGCGTGCTTGATTTACTGGTAAATAACATCAAGGCAAAAAGGACCAAAACAAAGGCAATGAAAGGGCAGCTAATACAGAACTGAAACAGAGAGAAGGGGAGAGAAAAAGGGAACTAAGGCCAAACCCTAAAGACACGAAGCCCACACCCTAATCACACGCGCTTAGAAGGGTGGATTGGATTGGAAGATCCAATGTTGAGTTTAGCTTTGAAAGAGAGAAGGGTGGTATGCGGATGAGGCGCTAGAGTTAGAAAGAGAAACAAGTCGTGTTCAATTTTGCATTTCAAGGACAATAATGGTAAAAGTGGTGGATATACTCATGCAAAAAACAATGTCTACAAAAAAAAAGTAAGATGCATCTTAACAGTGACACCTAAGCAGTTTATGTGCACATAGATCAACTTTTTGAAGCATGCTTAGAATCTGTTGTCAAATCATGAAATGAATCGTGACCGAAATTGCCTTCAAAATACAAATCATGAATCATAGAGATTTAGTTATAATTCCTAATTTGCATAAAAACAAATATCTACCCATTAGATGTTCCAGAATAGGTCTTTTCAATGGCCCATCTAGTTATAGTGAGTAGTGCAACTCAAATAGCTACCATACAATTCTAATAAGAAACTCATATCATTAACTCTGGTACTCCAAGTCATAAACAAAAGCATACATATTTCTTTGCCGAGAATAGGTAAATATTACTTTGTCAAGGTTCAAGAATAGGTCTTTTCAACAAGCATGCCTTTTGTAAAAAAGATTTATACTTGATAGCATCAATGCACATGTAAATCAAACAAAAAACAAAAACAATGCTTCAGATCCTACCCTCGATGAATCTCTGTAAGCACCTCCCCCCTACAAAATAAGGAAAATTCAGAGCCAGCTCAGTTTGGACGAGGATAACAGCAACGAGCCAATATTCCAAAAAAGAACTTCATTTCATGACTTAATATCCATTTTACAGTTTATCAGTTCCTTCACTCACAAATATTGTAAGAAAACTACAATCAACTACAAATAAAAAGTTGGTTCGTATATGCTTGGATAGTTTATGCTTAACAACAATAAATCTTATGGGCTAACAATCATTACAAAAATGTTTAGGGATAGAGTAATTGGCAAGGGTTTTCTTTTTCTTTTTCTTTTTCCTTTTCTTTTTTTTTTTGGTTTTAGCTAATTAGCTAAAAGCCCTAATCTTTCCTCGAATACTGGTACTTGTACCTCTGAAGCTCATTGCCATGGAGAAAATTCAAATCCCATCAAAACAAAAGTACTTCCATAAAACTGTATTCGTGAATATTAATGTGGGTATATATATATATATAAAGAGAGAGAGAGAGAGAGAGAGACTTACAGAATCCCAATGGGTGCGTCTTCTGCGATCCAAGAAAGGAGTGGAATGAAAGAGAGAGATAGCCCTGAGGTTAAAGGGATTGGCCTGGGAGTTTAATAGCGCTGGTCGCGTTGCCCTATTCATGCCTGAAATGCACAAGCACAGGAGAGAGAGAGAGAGAGAGAGAGAGAGAGAGAGAGGAGACCCCAGCAACGAATTGGGTTCTGCAAAAAGTCACTCGCAGCTCCAGGGTGAGAAAACCCGACCCGAGGTCCTGTAGCTCCCCTCCTCTAATCTTAATCATTCATCACAACATCAACAATTAATACTAATTCGTTAAAAACAATTTTGGACGGTTAAAATGAGGGAGCTCCGGCCGTGTTGCTCGGACCTCCAATTTACACAGAGTCTGATATATTTTATTATTGATTTATTTTTCCTATATTTATTTTTCTTTTGTGAATTTCTATTAGTTTTGAGTCAAATTTGTGAACGATTACTATGCATCTCAATGAAAAGAAATAAAATGTTAAAAGTTATGGAAGAAAATTAAAATATTAAAGACAAAAATAATCGAAAGTCTATAGATTTTTTTGAATTATTTTTGTTTTTATTGAAAAGAAAAATAGCGAGCAACTGATTATTTTGTTTTTAGCAAGCAGCTCGGTTCATTTGTAGCTCTTGACAATAACAATATATGAAGAGGGTTCCATGGCTACGAACTTCCACAAAAACCAGAATCAGAAAATTCTCATCTGAAAATTCTCATATACATACGAGTGTGTACATTGAACTAGGCTTACTTCACCCACATCGTACATGGAATTGATGTCAAACGCAGGAGCTCATACATTCTTCTCCATTGATGCTTTCTTTATTCCAGACACAGAAACACAGAGTTTACAAAAGCCTTATTGTTATTGTAAAGCAGATTAATGCAACCAAACATATAACAAAGCCCAATTCCCACTATTCATAGCCACACATACCAAAGACACAATCATCGCCGGATAAACACACGTTTCGACATTTGCCGCAGTGGTTTCTATCCTTTTTTAGGTCCACACAAACTCCGCGACAACATTTCATCCCATGCTCACAGACATGGCCACAGGAACCGCAGTTGGACCGACTCGAATATAGATTCTCGCAAGTACGATGGAAACAACAGGAATGGTGGTTTGAGAGTTTCTTGCAAGAGTTTGGATTCTGGTTGCACATCACTTGCTTTTTCCGAGGCTTTTTTGCTCGCTTTTCTTCTTCCTCTGTAGAAGGAAGAAAAGCATTACCGGAAGAATAAGAGGTCGGATCGCTGAGATCAAGTGCAGAACCAATTGGCAGTGTTGAAGGTAATTTGCAAAGAGCAAGTAAGAAAAGGAAGAAAGCAATGAAAGCCATAGGAACAATTTTAAGTACCTCTCTGTTAATACAACTAAGTTTTTATAGAAGAAAAGAGAGCGACACACCCAGGGGTGCCCTAGTGGTTCGGGTGGATGTCAGGCTTTGAGAGTACTTCTCAAGGTCTAGGGTTCAATTCCCTACTGGGTGAGTACCTTGATTTAACTGGGGCTGTGGTGGTGTTGCTGCACTAGTTCTTCGAGGTTTGAGTTTCGCGGTCGGGTCAAAAGGGCCTGACTGTAAGGCTGTTCCTCCGTCATTAAAAAAAAAGAAAAAGGAAAAGAGAGAGCCAAGTGTGTGAAGGAAATGAAGTACTACATAATTAGATGCCAGAATCTGTAGTTCATATCGCAGGATCAATGTAAACATGGGATGCTTATTCAGTTAACATGCAAGTTTACAAACAACACACATGGTAAAATTGTCAACTTATTCAACTTCATCCATTTTAAAGAAAAAGAGGCAACAAGTAGAAAGCAAATGGGTTAGCAATTAAATGCATGCTGTCACCAAATTTGTTTAACATATTAAAGAAATTTTCTAGATTCATTGAGAGTGGTTTCTACCTCCGTAAACGGGACTCTTAACTGTTGATTCAAAGCCGGTGGAATACATTGACGACGTTATTGATGTTTTATTTTTTTATCTTTTCTTTTTAATTGCGATGTTTTTATTTCTCATGTTCAATAGGAGTACTAAAAGATATAATCTGTAGGATAGGTTCTTGGTTAGTCAATAATTTCAACTCGGAGAGGCAAACAATAGCCAACAATTAGTCGAGAATAGAGAGATATTTGGAGGGATGAAAAAGAAGGCCAAGTATAACACAAGAGAAGGCAGCGGTATTCAATCCACTCCTGATTGATACCTCCGCGCATGAGCTCTAGGAGAAATAGGTCCACGAACACTCATAGGGACTATGCCCTTGATTCTAATGTTTGAGACCACTTTCTCTCTCTAGAATTCCCACCCTTTTCGGAATGAATCGATCTCTTGAAATTTGTGAAGGAATCCCTTATATTAATAGGGATCCGTAGCCATTCATTGCCCAGCAGACATTCCCCCTGTAATATGAGGACATGTGCTCTCTCCATTTACTAGGACGTGGGTGAAGTCACCGGTCGCAAGGGTCATTGATGCGTATCATTCCATCACGGTGATCTCTTTTCTTCTTAAGCCACCAAGCTACTAATATCTCCCCTATTGCCATTATTACTTAGGTATCGTCGCAACCCTTTGGGTCGCACCAATACCTTAGTCAAATCTCAAAGGACCCGGCTGATCCAGCCTTATGGTCAGAGTAGGCGCGAGCTTGAGTTTCAATAGCTATAACTTCCTACTGCGTTAATTCCCCTATGTTTTGGGTTGCGATAGGTGAATTCCTCGTAATATCGAGTCCATTTGATAAGGGTACCCTATACTTGGGTTTGTGCAAGCTCGCTTGGACATCCGGTTATAAAAAAAAAAAAAACAAACAATTACTCCATATTGTAAGAGAACGTCAAGTAAAATGAAAGCTTGTTGAACCTATGCTTCTTTAAGCATGCTGACCAATTCAACTGGCACCCCTTCAAATAGCAGAATTCGTACTTGCATCCATACCTTGCAGAATGTTCAAATTTTTTTGATGGCTCAACAGTGTCAATGAACCCTCGTATCGATAGTTCAAGCATATATATCTCATTCTCCATCAACTCAAAGTCTATAAAATTAAGATGACAATGATCGTATCATACGAAGATCTGACCCGTTCAAATTTCAATCATTTTAAGATCGTGTTGTAAAGATTATGTGCACTTAGTGTAGGAATAATATTAACGAGACCGCGTAGTGCACTGGGCTAGTGTTTCTGTATAAAATCAGTGTCCAAATTAAGTCCGATACATAACTAAATCGCCTAGATGCCATAAAAGACAACAGAGGGACCATAACTTTTACGACCCGAAGAACAACCAGTATTTCACCAGTGACGAACAGCCTTATACAATCATGGTAACACATAAGTTAGATTCTACTGTAATATTACTTCTCTCCTTTTTCTCGTCTCTAAGGTCAGATGAAACTTCCGCTTAGTCTATGCAAACTTCATTTTCTCTTCCAAATCTTTTACGGAGTGCCTCATTTTTCTCGAGACCTTCAAATGGCGCGGCTCATGTGATGGCCCTTTTAGGCTTAAATTTCTAAGGGACTTTGTTGTGCAATCAACTCAGGCATCCAGTCTAGGTTACAGCTTCTTCAGAAATTTTTGGGTTGCTTTTTCCCTATCTTGTTCCTTTTCCTTTGTTCTGGTTTATGTTTCTTGTTTTACTGGGAAAAAATAAAAGTCGAACACTTTTCTTTTTCAACTAGCAATATATCGGAAAATGGATAATCTAACTTGGGAGTGGTCAATAAAATACTAGAGACAAACCCATTTCAAAGAGTCGGCAAGAGTGTAAGCCGGCATTCAAAATAAAAACTACGTGATTAGCCAAAGAAGCTACTCGCGAAAGCTATGGTGCCGAGGAAAGAACTAGGCGGTTGGCATTAAGAGTGTCTGACCAACGGGGGAATAGACAAAAAAAAATGATTGACCAAGCAACTCTAAACAACCCATTGAAAAGAATTACGGTGCCACAAATGATTAGGCTGGAGAAGGCTTGCCAATCGAATAGGGAAGCCTAACGTGAGAAATTTCGCGAGCTTCTTTTTGCATGGGTTAAACAAGTAAACAAGTCCCACGGCATATACAATGTTGGCAATTAACCACAAGAGGCCGATAAGTAGCCCGCCTTGGGTAAAACTCAACTCAACTGAAGGTCTCCAAAAACCACCTTGTCTCTCTTTCTTTGAGCCTGAGCACCTGATGATTGCTTGTTTTTCAGGTGCTTTTAGAGTAAGAAGATGATTAAGGAGATCGCATAGCATAGCCCGCCACATAAATCACAAGATGCCATGAAAGATAAACGAGGGACCATAACTTTTATAACCCGGAGAATAACCATTATTCCATTAGCAACAAACAAAATAATCATAGTAACATAAGTTAGATTTTACTGTAAAATGCCATTTCTACATTTTCTCTGGGGTCAGATAAAACTTCCACTTGGTCTAAGCAACTTCATTTATCAAGCGCTTGTGCCGGTTGTGATGCTTCTCCAAGAAAACCTTTGAAGCCCCTTCAACAGTTCTACGCCATGTCTACATAAGGAAAAAAACACGGAGAAAGAATTTCAAAACAGTGGAAGTGATAAAGTAACAGATGACATTGAAATCAAACTATGAAGCCCAATTTTTTTAAGGTCACTCAGCAGTAGCTTTTAAGTCCAACTTAAGGATGGAGATCTCAAGGGAAGAAAGATTAAATAATGGGAGAAGCCTATTTTAAGCAACCTAACTAGAGAAAATTTGGCTGCTCGTCAACTACTTAGGTTGAGTTCAACAGTTGCTAAAATTGTACAACAATAATTTTCTGAACAAAAAGATTTTGATATTGGTTGGGGTTAAAGATATAGAGGGGGACTCTATAATTTTTATACTGGCAAACATAAATAAATAAAAAATAAAAAAATTCTTGTCTAGATTAATACTTGTGGATAAGCGAAGACCTTAATCAAGACAACAATACTCCCAATTGTTAATCAAGACCTTTACTAAGCGAAGACAAAGCAGCCCGTACAACCATAGCAACCCTCTTCCTACTCCGTATGGCGAAATATGATGTCTTGATGCGCCTTTAAATGGGAAGGCATCAGTCCAAATTTCTTGTTTAGTCCATATGCAGGATTATTGTATTTCTATCAATTTCACGCATACATGTCTTATGAGTTGGATCAATGCATTTTCATACACATGAACCACTTCAATTTGCTTTTTTGAGAAATTTTGAGACTATGTATTATGAATCTCCTGCATGTTCGACTAAGGTACGTGCGTCCCAGGATGGAACATGTCTGTTCTGGGCGTTGATTTATCTAAGCCAGACCAAGGATCAAGGAAGGGCATGAATTTGAATTTTATCATAGTTGTTTCGTCATTTATCTTGTTGTGGCATATCAGGGTGATTTTTCTTGAATTCTTATAACACAATCTAAATTACACCATACAAATTGCCAAAAAGATGCATGTCCAACAACCTATGTCGAACATGTCCTATCAAGTATTGCAATTGACCTTTTCACTCTAATGCATCTTACGGACTCAAAATAACATATCAACTACTAGATAGAGTTGGGTGCTTAGAAACCATAGTGTAAAAGATTGGAACTCTACCCTATCCTTTATTACAATGAAAAGAGAAGTAATTCAACCCAAATGAAACCTCCCTCGTAGGATATAGATTCAACGGTCACAGGTATTATTTTGGCTTAATACTCAAAGCTTATTTGAATTTAAAGTATAGTTGTTCTCATTATTGTTGAGTCTTCGGGAGGATCATATTTTGCATATGCGTCTAGTATGGGGGAAACAAAACTGATTATGAACTCACAATCTTAAAGAAAGTAGAAAGGTTTCCGTTAGAATTTAGAAATTGTCTTATTGCTTTCTCCATTCACCCAGCAAGTTACAATGCACAATTTCGTATCCTAGGGTGGCTAGTTTTCTTCATAGTTTCTTTGCATTTCTTGCACCTACATGCATTGTCATAAAAGTGTTCCCTTAACTTCATTTCATCTGATTCAACTTGTTCATCTACAGCTTAGTAGTTTTATAGTTTTAGAAGCCAATTTACCAAAACAGAAGCTCCAACTTGAAGAAAAAAGTTTCTTTACAAGTATATAGTTGGTATGTTAAACATTTTTTCCACTACATTTTGTGAGTGACTGGGACATAGAGCGGTCATCCTTCTCCTATACAAAACATTAAGTGAAATTACATGTTGCACAGCTTTTCTTGGATATGCTGGTTGTTTGAGAGAACTACACAACAAAAAAATGATGTGTGAAAGGAGACGAACATCAGTGCACATCAGTGGAATTGGGTTTACACGATACAAGAGTACAAGATCCATAGAACCTTTTTTACTACAACTATTCAGTCAAAACCCCCTCTCATGCATTCAAGAGTATACAATAATGCTTGACTGGACCATAAACTACAAATGGGGTACGGTGCTTTAGACCGAAATGCCTTCTTTACAAGCGCTAGAAGAAAGAGTGACTTCTATTCTAAGAAAGATGGTTCTATAACTTACAGAGTATCTTCAAACAGTTTAGGTACCTGTATTTGTTCATGTATAGTTTTTTAGTTACGTCAATGAATCGTGTGCACAATGTATTCATAAACCTAGTCACCTAGGTCACAGAAACCTCTGTGAGGGACCCTCCACTCCAGCTCTCAAATCTGGCCCTTGCAAATTTTAGTAATTTGAGATTTATTTCGAAAGACGCTTTCACACTCCCGCTCCAGCTCACGCTTATGCACGCACATTAAGTTACTTCGTCTTTAGCCATTTCATGTTTTGATATGTGAGGGTATGTTTCTGAATACTTAACGCGACACATGTCTCATATCAGATGTCGAGTACCTAACACGGGTTACCTCATATAGTCAGCTCAAAATAGAAGACCAAAAAGAAGAGAACAATAACTCAATTAATACAATGCAATGCACAATTGATCAAGTTCCATAGGAACCGACATTGCCAATTGACCTAGTAGTTGTGTAGCAGTACTTACGTGTTGTAAGTTGTAACTTGCAAGATTGCGAATTCAAATGCTACAGATAGTCTGATACCTATTGTGGTAGATTAGGATGGAGTTACGGTAAAGTAAGTTATTCTATCATGTATCACAAAAAAAATTCAAAAATAAACATGTACCGACTACTGACAACTCCAAACAGAATATAAGTCTATTAGGTACTCAATAAAACAAAATTAATAGGAATATAATCACAGCACAATCATAATTCTTAAAGGGAATACATGTAATTTCCTGACCTTCTCAATTGTTCCCAAAACTGATTTGTTCTTGAAACCCCTAGCCCTGAGCCGCGACCTTCCCATCCCCAGCCTCCGAACCAAAGCCGCTGATCTCCGGTCCACAGGGGGAAGAAGCGACTTCCTCTCGACCAAACCGGCACACTGGTCGTCAATTGCTCCGGCAACCGGCCGGGTTCTTTTCCGGCGTCGTTTCGTATCTTCGCACTTCGATCCAATTTCGGCGAATTTCCTGAGTAATTCGTCAGAAGAGGCCTTGGTTACGTGCTGGACTGTAGAAGGTGCTGTCTCCATTGTAGAGAGAGAAGCGATGAATGGAAGTTTTTAGAGAGAGAGAGAGAGAGAGAGATGGGGAGGAGTGTGGATAAATAGGGTGGGATTTTCGGATGTACCGTTTGGTGAGTGAATTGAATAATTGCAATTGAGGAGAATAGAGCCGTTGGGAGAAACCAGGGATCTGAATACGCGCGACCCATGTTCTTTGCTGACAAGAAAGGATGCTCCGAGTGGGGAGCCAGAGAGGTGGAAGTGGAAATGGTTAGTTGGCCCATTTACATGGGGAAAATTGCCCATTTAATAAGCCTATTTTCGGAGATGGAGCTAGGATTTCGATTCGAAGATTAACTCCTAGAATCAATATTCCCCCTCCTCTGTCTCCTAAAGATAGATTATTATAAAATGTCATGTAATTTTTGGATAAAAATCTCATTTATTTCTTTAATTTTAAGAAAATTATGCACGGAACCGCTTTATTTTTTTATTCGAAAATTGGAGGTTTTTTGATAGTGAATTATCTTTGCGGGCGGAAGGAGTAACTAGTTTTTTAAAAAAGGTACATTTGTTCTAAGATCAGTAATTTCTAATACCTGAATGGATACACATTTTCATAGGTTAATCATCTATCAACATAATTAATACCAAAAAAATTGTACACTTTCATCGATTATAACTCATAAATATGTTCAATACAAAAAATAATATGTGCGTTTTAAAAAATAAAACTGCTTTTGCAATATAAAATCAATATTTTTTTGGACCCAGGCTCCGTCTCTGCCTATTGTAGCTTCGTTATCTAGGGAATGAACAAGAAAACGGTAACCTTTGGGTAAAAAACCAGTTTTTGATTTTTTGGTTTTTTCATTTGTCCTTATTCATAAAAAATTTGCATTCGTTAGTTTTGCATCAAGATTTTGTAGTTTCTGGATTCCTCACGACGAGACGAATCTAACAAGTATAAATTTATGATCAAACCAAATATTTTTTTGAATAAAGCCAAAATAGGTGGATTATTGCCAATAATCCACCTATTTTGGCTTTATTAAAAAAAAATTGAGTTTTGACCATAAATTTATACTTGTTAGATTCGTCTCGTCGAGAGGAATCCAGAAACCACAAAATCTTGATGCAAAACTAACAAATGCAATTTTTTTTTGAATAAGGACAAAATAGAAAAACCAAAAAACCAAAAACCGGTTTTTTACCCAAAGGAGGGTAATACTCTTCCAAAGGGTGTAGCTTTGCTTGCAAACGAGACGAGCCGAGTCAAGCTTTGTTAGTATCCGACTCCAGCTCGTTTTCTGGTTCATTTACAATAAGTTACTTCATAAAAAGTCGAGCCTATATGAACAAGCTTAACTGAACTTTGAGCGTTGAACCTCGCTCGCGATGTTCGTGAACAACTCAGTTCATTTGCGGCCCTAACTCTAGGAGCCCATCTTCAATCTTATAGTTTAATAATCACAAATTTAATCTAGAATACTATGAGTCGTTATCTATCATATTACCAAAGGATCTTCACATCCCAATGCGTTCATGTGTACCAAACGACAATTTTATCGAAGTAAACAAACATCTTATATCAGAACTGATACAAATTGATTAACAAAGATATGTTAATTGAATTACACATTCACTCATACAATCAAACAAAGAAAAAGAAGCAAAAAGAGAACAGCAGTTTCTCTAGCTCGAGTTTTTGAAAGTTTCATCTTTTTAGCTTTCACAATTGAATCTTCTTCACTGCCGCGGCAGAAACTGGGAACAATTGTTGCAACTCCTGCAGCTTTGAAGTAGACATGCGTAAAATTCTCCTGCACAATTACAAATTAAAACGAGGATAAATGCTAATGCAGTACTGAAGATTTTGCCTTACAGAAGAATATCACAATTTGAGTTACATTCTTTTAAAAATACAAATTAAAACTCCCCTTCCTCATTTTGATAACTAATCAAGGACACCACAAAGGGCCAAATAGTCACTTCCAAATGAGAAATGATCTTCGTCATTGTGATGATACTATGTGACGCAAAATGGGATCCAATGCAATTCCGTTTAACTACCCAAGCAGCTCATTTGTAGACCCCAATGCGTAAATCACCCGTTCAAAAAACTAGGATGACGTGAATACGGTAAAGGCTTGGTCAAATCATGTTTTTATAAGACCACCCATCGCTCTTCAAATTGTGTATGTTGTTTGTTGGTTCCAATAGATATCGGATTCTCAACTTAATTTTTTGCTTGGAGCATCATATGGGATTGTGGTGGACTCATTTTGCACCACATCAGGAATAACAAAAGAGATAGTAACAAGAGAGGATAATGATTCCTTCCAAATGCCTTACAATTTTCAATTCACTTTAAGTGAAGACATGAAGGCGGACCTGGCGCAGCGGTGAAGCTGACCCATTCTGGCTGTAGGTCACAGGTTCGATTCTCTAAATAGCCTCTCTCCTCGCAGAAGTACGGCTGCGTACATCAACCCTTCTCAAAACCCCGCATATGCAGGAGCTTCGAACCCAGTGGGTACGCCTTTTTTACTAAGTGAAGACATCCTTATACGACGTATTCACAATGAAATTCTTAAAATTTAGAACCAAGACTAGTTTTCAAGAATTAGTCCACCCCTGTTTCATCAACCAAACCCATACCTTCCACAAAGAACTGCATTCTCTCAATTTAATGCCTATATGAGTCTATGACCATAGACTGGTAATAATCAAAGAGGGGAAGGAAAAAAAAAGGGCTATGGAAGCTTACCAGGACTAAAGAATTACTTGTCTGTTGTAATATTGGAAACAAGGGATGAAAAGAACTCAATGTGTTATAGTAGTGGATTCTAGATAGACGAAAAGCTCAGAAATAGTCCATCACTATTCTTCATATATTATAGTAGTAAGGTTATTTTGAAAACAATCAAACATGCTTTCAAGATGACTAAAGTAGATCTCAGAGAGACCTTCAAACCTCCCATTTGTGATTTCTTTCTCCTTCCCCCGCCAGAAAATAGAAGTAACCAAGACTTAAACAACTGAGCTGAACTACCATATGTATACTGAGAATTTTTGGCTTAAAAGCTGAAATGGTATTTTCCACAGACACAGTAATCCCCAATTAAATGAGAATAAAATGTTAACAATTATACAGAAGACAAACTCTATGGAAATAGAATGTAGGGAATGTAGCTTTAGATCAACATACCTAGGAGCTGAATTCAGTCCCAAAACTGAGAGCGTGGCATTCAAGATTTCTCATGTTTAACTGCACAATAACCAGGGACTGAGTTTAGGCATGCACATGCATTATGTAACAATCCAATGCTTCTTGCCAACTCTTGGTGATTTCTCACACACTCTTTGTGATTTCTCTCTCACACACAAAGTTCTTGGCATTCCAATCACAAAGAGTGTGTGTGCGTGCTTGTGTGTGTGTGTGTGTGTGAGAGAGAGAGAGAGAGAGAGAGAAAGGGAGAGAGAGAATCTCATTTCAGTGAAACCATGCTGGATAGGAAGACGGGAATTCTATGACCAAGATGGCTGTTTTTACTGATTCAAGACCATAAAGAACAAGAAATTGCTTTCTAAAGAAGACGATAGGACAGATACTGCCAAACTACTGCCGTGTATCTTGTATTCCAAGAAAGTTAGTGGTCCAAACGTAGAATTACTAAAGCCACCCAATTATTTTCCGTGGTAGTATATAAATATACAGGTTACCAATAAATAACCAATACAACACTTTCTTTCTTTTTTTCTTTTTTCTTTTTTTTTTTTTGATCCACCAATACAACACTCATTCCATGTCAAAAGATGGAGTATAAATAGAACAAGAATTCCTTAAATTTGAAAGAACTGAAAAAATGAATGAGCCAAAAAAAGCCTGAGATTGAATGGTTTTACAATGGGGAGAGAAAACCATGAACGAATAAAAGGAAGTCATTTGACAATACCATTGACTTTTTATGTTCTTTTTCAATTTCCATTCTTCCTTGTTTTGTTTGATAGCTTTGTTTGGCTGTAGTTGATAATAAGATTACGCCTCCATCCAACCCAATATGTTCCTGAGTAGATGGCATCTTCAAGACACAAACTCGAAGTCCCTTCCCAGCTCGGTGACCGTGGTGCCAACCAAGCTTGGGAAGCAAACCATCTCTTTCCTAGTCCCACTCATCTTTCATAAACATACAGGAAACTCATATTTCCATGGACCAGTAATTATTTATACCCGAAAAGGATCAAATTACCTTTCCACCTTCTGAAATGACCTAAAATAAGAAGCACAGGAACTTCTAAGAAGGGGGTTATGCACACATGGACCAAACCACAAGGAGCTAATATAAAGTTGCCCTTGCAAAAGGTCAACCTAATGGAGCTGTATTCTTTTTTGGCATAATTTTGAACTACTAAAATGCGTATTAACTTTCAAAGGCAGAATGATCTCAACTGGCATTGGACATGGTACTTAAGCTTCAAGTTGGGCTGTATCCAAGGAGACACAGGCACACGCAAAATCATGTATCTGAACCATGAGTTTCTCTAGTGAATAATTGCTTTTCAATTTATTGCAAACAAGAGCTTACCACAACAGCAATCCCTGTCTCACCAAATCTAGGAATGCATATAAGTCTTACAACTTGCCCCTCTGATCCTACAACAAAGGGCACCAATAACATGTCACTATAAGGTTAGGAAAACAGTACTCCAGCTGAAAAGAACTTAAGGAGAAGTACCCTTTATTATGCGAGTCTCATATCTATCCTGATTACCAACAAAGTAAACGTGCGGACATCTCTCAACAAAGAAAGGATCCCTATCAGTGAAGGGATAACACCCTGTGAAAAATGAAAAAACAGAGGATATTAAGATGAGTTAAGCTAGCAAGTCATGCAGAACTCCATGAGAATCATATAACCATCCAAATTTTTTATCTTTTACTTTCTTTTTTACTTTTTCTGATCAAATATCTTTACTTGAGTAGAAGAAAATTCTGACTATCTCCTTATACTATTAGGTTGTCCAATTAAGCACTTTTTCGCCATATAAATTTACAAATCAACAACTGCAATGGATTCCAGAACAAACTGCAAAGAAAATGATAGTAATACTTATGGAAGGATATTATTATCTACCAAGGGTATTCGGGGCAGTTGGTGCAATATGTCTCCACCTCAATGTGCGCTCCATAAATTCAAGCTTATCTTTTGCCTCAGAATATTTCTCGAGATCATCAATATTCTGCCCCGATGTTCCAAGAAATCTGCAGACGAAGAGGAAACATCATAGTGCCATATTTTCTTCCTTGAAAGAGTCGTAGTGCTATGTTGAAACCCGAAAGTACTAGAACTAAGATAATATATCTTACCTAATATTGTCAAGCTCGAAAGAGTGCGGATTTGTACAGGATTTGAAAGTGTTATAAGCTGATGAACCTGGAAAAAGACATCTGTGCAAAGGCTGAAAGACAAGGGATATTAGAAACAATCTACTCCTGCACAATAGGTACACTAACTATATGCTACATTGGAATGACGTAAATCAACCTGCTGCGGCAAGGCAAAATTTGCCGGGTCATTAGGTCCTGGCATTATATCCAAAGGTACACCAGCTGCAATCTTCACATTAATATAAATGTAAGAAATCTTGACTTCAGTAAAATAGAAATTTATGAAGATACTGTGTAAGTACCTGAGTCAACAAGATATCCAGCTCTTTGACTGGTTCAGACAATTTAGACTGATCCTTTGAAGCCAAATTCTGCCAAAAAATGAAACAAGACTACCAATAATGTGCACGCTTATCATTATCTTCATTAAAGACAATGATCAATCCTCATACTAGAGATTTAGAATACTCAAACTGGAAAAAATATATATATCGTATAAGCTGAGGCTGCAATCACTGTAGAAAGATATGATTTTTGTGACAAGTTGCGGGAAGTAGACAAACACAGCAGTGATGGCGATGATGCTGGTGCTGAAACTGCAGACCATGATGCAGCTACGGTGCAGCCATGCAGAGTGGTACTGGATATGGTGATGGTGGTATTTTATTGGTGCCAACGATGCTAAGGTAGCATTATCATTCCATTGAGGGTGAAGGTGAAAGTAGCAATTGTGATATGGAGCACAGTTTGATCATGTTGCAGGAAGTACAGATTATTGCGGAAATAAATGTGCGTCGAGTTTGAACTTTAAAGAAGAAATAGGAACCCATAAGCCAAGGTAGGAAGTAGGGACCTTCAAACTGACAAAAACTTAGTTAAGTACCAAAATTCTTATTGAAGGCCTTGTTTTGTCTCACTGGAAATTTGGAAGCAATAGGCTGAACTACCACAGATGGATGCATGGAGGTGCCACAACCACCCGAGCTACGCCATACCTAGAGGTACATGCTCTATAGTCTATTGAGCACTTGACCTTTAGTCTCATGCAATGGTATTTTGCTCAGGTATTTTGGCAACATTTTTCAATACATCAATCCAAAGTGCATCTTCTTGAAGTGGTAAAGAATGCTGGGTAAGCAGCAAGATGGTCATCTCACCAGAGAGCTACAGCCCTACTGTTATTGAGTCCAGAAATGATCTCGACAGTTAGCTTGAGCCCAGAGTTGAGAACGCCTACGGGATTTGCCCAGAATTTCATCAGCCCAAACTTTGACAAACCCTCTTTTACATCATACATGTTATTCTGACATTAATATCAGCTCTAGAGCAGTTACGAAGCTTTCCCTCGCAATTTCCTCCTCCCCATACTCTTGAGTTTTGAGTTGAATTCCGTATTTAACTCAACCTAAGCAACATTCACTACACTTTCATTGAGTGAGGTGATTGACCCAAAAAACACTTTCATACATATGCTCCTTGTCTTATGAACTGCCCTTTGTTGTGGGAGGTGGGAATGAGAGCCTTTTGAAGAGCAGAGATTGAGGTGGCTCTCCTCATGGGGCTATTGAATCAAGACCATGTCTTGGAGCTCGTGAAGGATCGTAGAATTTGGTAGATGTAGGGTAAGGTTTCAATTCCTTTAAAGTCATTTCTTTAACCTTTTTGTTTTGGGAGTTGGGTTCACTTTTTTGGTCCCCGAGTTATAGCCCTTAGGGTTTCAATGTAAAATTTGGTGTACGCTTGCCTCTTTACTTTCATTTCTAGTGGAATTTTATCGAACTTGTAGTGTTTGTTAATTGTTGAAATTGAATTTGACTAAATTGAGAATTGTCAATTGGCTAATTGACCCCTCTCTAGGCACAACACTGTGAATCTCGAATTTCAGAGAACAGTAGAAAATTACAAATAAAGATTGGAACAAATAAACCTAAAAAACACAGAAAACCAAAACGGGATACCTGACCGCTGAGAAGTCCACCAGGAATCTCAACAGAATTTCCAGCAATTACTACTTGAACTATTTGAGATGCAATACTTAGTTCCTGCTCGGTAGACAAGTTTTACAAAGAAAGATAAGATGTCACCCCATATTAGTTTATCCAATAGGTTGAAAAAAGGGATCAGGAAACATCATGCACCTTCTCATCCCCTAGATATCCCGTTATGTGATCAACAAGAAGCTGGAACTGGAGAGGGTTAGAAGTACTGCTTCCTACACTCAACCCCGATACAAAAACAACATATTTGTCTTCCTCTGCAAGTAGTCAACATGAAAAGGTGTCAGACAAAGACTACAAAGGAAGAGTCGGCAACACGCTTCAAAGTAACTACGAAGGAAAACACGGTGGCAGTTCCATAGACGCATAAGCCAAACTATCCAAATACCAAGAAAAAGATCAAACATTTTGAGAAAATTACAGATCATGGTTTACTCTTTAGGTCAGACTCAAGAGAAACAAGACTGACCAAATTGAATTCGGAAAACAGCACAAGAATATTCATGCAGACATAGCAGCTCTTTGCCAATGTTATAGCAGTTCACGTGCCTTCTCCAGTTAACAAAATCAAGTTGGCTTGATCTCTATACTCTTCCTTTCCACGTGCTAGGTAACATGATAAATCCACATGTGTCATGCTTAGAGTCTTATCTTCCACACAGCCGGTCCAACCCCAAATAAGACTCAGATTGGTTTGATTTGGTTAGGTACATGATGGCTTGTGTTCAGACTTCAGATGCATGTCTTGATTTGAACTCAAATTTTAGAATGCATAACATCACAGCCAATGCTAATTGTAAAATATGTATGAAATGCAATCTCAAATGTTTTGATGCGATCTCAATCTACTATTATACATGCCCTTTTGTTCTGTGCAAGTGATTTCTTTCTGTAACAATCTCCTGAAAATTTGGCCCCATATTAACCCCAAGTCCATGGCATTATTATACAAGTCCTTCCCGGCAGCAAAAGGTTTCAATCTCCATAAAAGGTGAAAGCCCTAATGTACAGGACATGTTTGGAAAAAAAAAACATATAACACCAACTACTGATAAAAAAGTATAACAGAATATGGACAAACAAAAAATGCACTCCCGTGCATAGTGCGTTGCAGATAATAACAGATTAAAAAAAAAAAGGAGGTGAGATTAACCAGATAGTGCCAGGATACCTGATTTAAGTGGTAGCTCAATCTGCTCTGGTAAGCCAGCTTCCAGGATATCTTCAACCCAAAAATCACCAGCATCAGTTTCTTTCCCATGCAATGCAACCACAATCCCTATCAAGTGCGGCATGTCAACATGCGTATCAGAGTACATCAATAAATCAGCAAGTACTATTGGTAATATAATTTGTTTTTGATAACTCGGTATCTGGCCTAATGGGCCAACTAAGAAGGAGGACAAATCCCACCGGACGTCCTGTTGTATCTGTCCATTGGCAATAAGCATGCCGTCCCATTGACAGTAAACATACAAAATGTCCGGATGTTAACTACGCCCGCCTATTGTTTTCACAGAAATTACACTTCATTGCATGTCAACAGTTGAGAACCTTTTCAAGGGGAAAGAACAGTGAGGAAGCTCACATAAAAGACTACCGATAGACTACATTTGACATAACATACAACAGGAATTTCACTTTCATGCCCTTGATTGCTTCACCCACAAAAAATATTCAAGCAGACTACCACACCATCTTGAGAGATATTTCCAACTTCATAAAGGTAGTAACCGATAAGCAGTTCATTATAAATACCTGTTACGTACACAGAAGGTAGGAGGACGTTTCCACGAAGTTTAACTCTTCCACTCTCATCTTCCAGAACCAAATGATCATCTGGGTGTATAAAATTGTGAGGCTTTACAAGTGGGGCTGCAGACCTCTGTATATGAAAAAAAAAATCGGACAAAAATAACCACACTAATTTTCCACGTAAATCTCAATCTCCTAAAAGCAAGGCAAGAGGAAGAGAAGGGAAACTAAAAAGAATGAAAATGAACACATTCCGACAGTTAAATACCTCCTTAGAGTACTCGTCAAGAATGGTAGGTTTGAGCTTCATGTGCTTGTAGAGGGTTCCAACAATTATGCATTCCTTGCCTTCTTCCAATCCCAAAACTGTGCAGACTGTGCTAAAACAAACCTCAGTGTATAAGTTTAAACCAAGTAAACGAGTCATGGAGCTCAAAAGCTTATTGGCTTAAAACATCTAATACTCTGGTAATAGTGACTGTAACTCCTCCCACTATACATGTCATTCAAAGCATAATGAACTACTCATCATAGTATCAATAAGACAATAAGAATACACGAGTATCACTTGAAAATCGCGAACCAATTACCCAATTCACTGAAATACCCCACAAGAATCATGTCTGTCAAACACCAGCCATCTCAGTACTTCAAAAGGATAGAAACTAAGTTAATTCGATGGTCAACCAAGCAACGAATGCATAAATTAGGGTAATTAGATCTCTGAGTTCATGGAGTCCAATTTTGTTCACCCTCATTTAATTTATTTAAAGAGGGTGAACATTACCCTCACTTTGATTGGTGAAAATTGTGTAGGGTCCACGGGATCAATACAATTTTTAGTTTGTGTGTAGGACCCACACTTTTTCCACCAATCGGAGTGGGGGTAACATGAACAAAATCATTCTCACTGACATGTAGCCAATGCAATTCTACGGCCAAAACTACACAACTGATGATTAATGTAATGATAACATGAAGGTCTAGAACTCAATAGCAGGTAAAATGGTATACTGATAACATTGACATTAACCTTGTTAAAGATACGTAAACAACAAAATACTATATAAACACAAGTCCCCAAAACCTTTACACCTCTTAAGCACCCACCGTTTTCAGAATAAGTTTCACAAAATAGTAGTACTCAAATTATTTCTTGATAACAAAATCATGTAAACAAAAACACAGTCACCATTTTATTATCTTATCAATTATCAAGTGAGAAATTCATTTACAGATGGAAAAAATCATTTTTTGATGCTTCTAAAGAGTGGGTTTTTCCTATCCTAAAGAGAAAAAATAACTCTGAGAAACAAGGTTCGAAAACAGCCAACTGCACAACTTCTGTAGAGTGCTATCCAATGCTAATTCTTAAAAACAACCAACCAACAACTATGAGCTCAAATCCTAACAAAAATGTTAAGACTTAAAAGCTGCACTTTTGTACCCCGAATAAGCCCCATTAGCATCCAAACCATAGAAACATAAAAATAAAAAATAAATAAAAATCGGGGAATCAACAGAAAGTTTCTGTTGTAAACCCATATGGACTGCAAAACCCATGACAAAAAAAAGGAATTATAGAACACTATACAGTAATGTTAGTTTACCAGGCAAATGGGGCTTCCAATTGGGAAGAAGGGAGTAAAGGAGAGTTCTCATCAAGTGCAGCCGAGCAAAGTATATCTGACTGTACTGCTGTCCCCTGTACATTTCCTTCTGTATCTTAAAACCCTCGTCCTACAATACGCACAACACAGCCCAAAAAAAAAAGCAGTAGAGTACCATCAGAAACTGTCAAAGGAGAAGAAAATCTTGGAAACTAATGAATTGAGAAAAACAAAACTGGGAAATTAAACAAAGATTTGAATTCTTCTGTACCAGGAATTGATAGGTAGATTGTTTTCTTTGGATGTCGACTTGCATTGCTTCCATGGCGGGAAAACCCTGAAACTACGACCGATGAGTCGATGACTACTCTTCCTTGGGTTTTGTAGGGCTTGTTTGATTAATCTTATAGTTTATGATAAAAAATGATCTGTCAGGACAAATAGGGGATGTAGCTCACATGGTAGAGCGCTCGCTTTGCATGCGAGAGGTACGGGGTTCGATACCCCGCATCTCCAACCCTCGTCAATCCCATTTTACGTTTTAATTCGGAGGTCAACGCATATTTCACAAATATCAATATATTTTATCGGATTTTTTTTACAGACAACGCCTTTTTGTACTTATTAACATCCATCTTCTGGGCTAAGGTTATCATTTTCCTTCCCTAAAAGATTTTCGAATGTTATTAGAGATGACTGAGAATAGTTTTCCCCTAAAAAAATGGTTGTAACTAAGATATCTTGATAAATATGAACAGCTGAAACTTGAAAGTGATGCTTTGCATAATTTGCTTTCCAAGTTCGGCTATTTTTACACTTGAAGCAAAAAACTATACTACTATTAGCAATTGTTGCAACATTTTTCTAACAACTAGAGTTTGGGCAGTGGTCACACACGGTGTGAAAAACACAAACAGGGAGAGTAGTTAATTGAGTGGAACGTGGGCTATGGCTACTTTTTTGTACCCTTAAGGGGTGCAACATTGCACTTATTGGCATTTCTCATATTACATTTAACAATTAGTTATTGTCGTGATTAAAGAGGAGTAAAAAAAAAAATTTGTGGTGTAATTATGCAAATCATTTTTGTGACATAGCTTCGTAAAATGTTAGTGCCAAAGTAGGTAGCCAGTTTTTATACTAGAATAGATTAATCAAAAGTACTTAAGCTGAACTTGCTCATATTTTACGTGCTTTATAGCGATTCATTTGTCAGGCTTATGTTGCAAAACCATTGGCAAACAATGTGCATGTGACCTATATTGTTATTTGCTTTTTTAAACAACATCATGTAGTCATGTTCGAATTAGCTTAAGTATGTGATAAAAAATAAAATTGCAACAAATTCTTAGAGATAGAAAAAGTTAAATTAATCTTTTTTCTTGATCACTTATTGTAGCGGCCGGGTTCACAGGGGTTCATAAGGCTCAGCCCCATGCCCGAGGAAACGAAGAGCCAAGGGTTCCACCCTCGCGAAAGTAGCCAAAGTGAATGTGAGTCGGACCCACTTGGTCCTGCCGAGCGGAATTTGCCCTCAGCGTACGGTGGTTCGGCAAGGATCTGCATGAATATAAGATGGACGATGGGCTCAAGTAACCGAGCGCACCGTCATAATATCAGTGCCCTCGGAAGGGACGTTGCTCCCTCGGGAACCCATGCCCGGACGGACAAGTCCGTGGCATGACCACGGGAGCTCGGGATATCTCATCTCCGAGCATCATTCGAGCCAAGTCGATTGACCTTGGCATCGTAGATCTCGACAGACGTCAGGGGCTCGGTAGAGGGGTGCTTGGCGGTCTGAGCGGATCATTAATGAGAGCAGTCAACCGCTCCACATGCAGGCCATTAATGGTGGCAGCCAACTACCCTGCATGCTACGCCTGCAAGACCACGTGATTGACCGGGGAGTATTCTCGGGCCAGTTGACTCCCTAGGGAGGGCAGCGGCCGAGGCGCCGCTTCAGCGACAAACATCCTTCGCACTCTAGACGTCATCCTCAGTACGAACAATACGCGTGAGGTCCACGAGAGGCGTGATAAACACGCCCCTCCTCGCCTATAAATAAGGCCCTCACCTACCTCAATCTGGATCCCTCTCTCTACATTGAATACCCTCTTTACTCACTTTCTCTCTCTAAGTTCTCCACTAAACTTCTCCCTCAGAGGCTGACTTAAACATCGGAGTGCCTTCCCGGACAACCAATGTCCGGGCTTGGCACTAACGAGGTTGTTTCAGTGTGCAGGTCTCTCTTAGACGAGCTTCAGTCTACCCCTCACTCTCCGTATCAAACCAGAAAGCTCCAAGAGGTCATTCCGATGAAGCGCCTCCCACACTTATACATTGGTCAATAGCATCTCTATAACACTCTCATAACAGATATTGATATGAGAAGATAAACTTTCAGATTTCCCTTTTACTTTGCTTACCATCTATTATAATATATAAAGGGGCTACCCCATTTTGGTGTCCTCTTTTTTAGAGATTGTATATACAATTTTGATGCCAAAAATGTTCCCATTAAGTAACTGAACGGGAGACAAGGAAAAAAAAAATTGCAAGGGACAAAAAAAGAAAACACATGCAATGGTAACCCCCTAATTAAACCACATTCACCCCATCTTCCCTCCTTTCTCCACAAGTCTGAACCAGTAACCCACCCAAAAAAAACCAACTGCTTCACTTCCACTTTCATAGACTTTTGCTGCAATTTCGATACAAAATGGTGATGGTTTAACCCCAGATTTTCTTTCATTACTTGCACACGCATCGCGTGTTCCCCATATGCTAGTGTCTAGAAAGGGCATATACATGAATTTCGCTTGCTATACGAAATTATACTCTTCTAATACCATGTAGATTGTGGACTGCCAATATGAATTATCCTCTTTACATGACTCAATAAAAATATTTTAAATGAACGGTTAAGTTGCCCACAAACATGAAAAAAAAGAAGAAGAAGGAATTATCCTCTTTACTTGACTCCATAAAAATATTTTAATTGAACTGTTACGTTGCCCACAAATATGAAAAATGTACGAGTTATGAGTTTTGGCATAGTGATGTAATAGTGGGGGGTTAATTCTAATAAAATAAATGTATCATTCCAATTTTATCGAATGTCTTTAAAGGAACCTAAGAAATGTACTAGTGACGGGCTTTGAGTTGTGTATTATAGTTGGTGGATGTAGTAAGTTAGGGCCCATGGGTTAAAAAATACCAAAAGAGCTGAAAACCCAAAAAAAAAAGCCCATGTTGATTAATTCAGGCTAAAACTGGATTTTGGGCCAGTCCGCAATTGGTCATTTAATTCTGGTTTGCGTTTTCAAAGTCGTTTGTATCGTTTTGTTTGTTAGGGCAAGAGCAACAAACTAGCTATTTTACCTAAATAAAATAACAAAATGTACTGCTCCAAGTAGAGTTTTGTAAATAGTGTGTGGTTATGTTAAATTGTTCATGAGGTACTATTCAATAGGTTTAAATATTACTTTTGTCATCTTTATCTTTCTATTGTTCCCTGTCTCTACCACTCTCTTACTAATTAAACAAATCAATATGAAAGCAATATTTTAACGGAGGATTGGTAAGATAGATACATCATTGTTAGAGTGTTGAAAAAGACGTGGGTGATTTTATTAAAGTGAAAAATGCATGTGTAATGTTCATTGATATTTTTCACTTAATTTTTGCCAAGTTTCCCGGGCTTGCACGTAGTTCTAGTTTATATTATTTGTAAATAACTTTTACTTATGGAACAGATTTTAGCACTTCCTTTTTTGTTTTTATTTAAGTGAATTCACTACATTATCCTTGAGAGAAAGAGAGAGGTTAAACCACTATATATTCATGAATACAGAGAATTTTTTTTGCATGTTCCACTAATTTGGTTTTTTCGTCTTTTAAAATTTTTTTTTTAGTTAATCAACTATGAGAGGAGAATGACCGTTCTTGTAAATCGTGAAAAGTCAAAAAACAAAAAATTCATTTTGTAGAATGGAGCTTTAGATTTGCATATATAGGAACTACTGTTTAAGATAATATTATTGACGACAAAAAGAGCGATATTAGGGTAAGGGAAAATTCTTTGAGCGATGTTAGGCTTGAAACTTTGGGTGATGCATGCATATACATTGTTAGCTAGTTTTGAGCATCTTCCAACTTCATGCCTGAATATTTTTTTTAACAATAGTGGACTAAGTCTTCCCACGTTATATAGTTGGAAGATAGAGTTTCACCTAGTAGATGGCTACATGTCACTTTCTTAGGTGAACCTTTTTAAGGTCAAGTGTTTGGGATGAAAGGGAATACATGGTTAGACGGGCCGGAACTTTGTGTGATGCATGCATATACGTGTTAGCTAGTTTTGAGCATTTTCCAACCTCATGTTACTCAAATCAACTCAAGACATGTTACAACTAAGTTTTTACATAGTTTTGTTTACGTACCCTCTTTTACATCTCAACTTTGGGTGCATGATCTTGATCCACGACGCAGTTGGATAACCTAAAGCTCGATCTGTCGTTAGATTGTGTGTGTGTCTACAATATAGTAATATATCAATGAGTATTCAACGTCTCTCCATAAATTCGAACTTCAAACTTCCCTTAGAAAAGCCAAGTTGGTACTATATATACCGATCATGCTAAGAATCGATAAAATCCTCAAGTTCAGATGACTGGAAATGAAAGTTCTGATTAATTTTTTCATTGCCAAATATAAGAATCATTCTCTATTTTTCAAAATGCATAATGTAATTATTAGTGGACCCATATGGTGGGGGTAACAACGTCATTTAGAGTGTTTTAGAACTACCTACTTCTTCAAACCTGTCAACAAGAAAACGGTCCCCGCCTCTGACCTGTTTTTATTCTCTCCATAATATTATTTTTTTTGTGTGTTATTTTCTTATTTGTTTTTGTAATATTGTTGTACTTGTATGATTGCATCATTCCATTTTTGTTGTTTAGCTTTTGACGAAGTCCTCTTCATTAAAAACGAAGACCTCTTCAATTAATTGTCGGAAGAAGACTTGGTAATAACTTTCCATTCCAGTGGAAAATGGAGGTCAATTTTCTAGAACAAGTGGTCGATTTTTGTAAATCTTGGAAAAAGTGGTTAGTAGGTTAGGTAAATACTTTTTGCTCGTCTTGTCTCATTCACACATGCAACCCGGCCAAGGGAAAAATTACAATCATATCTACATGCATGCATGCATATAATAATGTTAGCAAGCTCTGGCGTAGCCAAAAAATTAGGTCAGTGAGGGTACAATTCTTTAACACTAGTACTTTTATTGTGAAAAAAATCTTTTCTTAAAAAATCTAACATGTCTTAATTTTCATTTGAAATGAGTTTCGCTTGACTTACATTTTATGAACAGATGTGCCTCTTCGCCTATTTGGTTGTATTCCTTGCATGGCTTCCTAGGGGGGAGGTCTGGGGTTTGAGTTAGTGGAGGTTTGGCGTCCGTAAATTAACATGCAGTTTAGAAGCAAAAATTTAGTGAATTGAGACTTGTTGTGAGTAATTAGTTATTCCGTGTCTTTGAGGCATCACCGTGTGATGCCTTAACTCCTTCATCCATCACTTTTTTTATGGGCCTCCATCATAAATATGTCCAGGAGAAGTACATTATAACACTAAGTAATGATGCCCCAAGAGCACTAATTAGTTTTTTGTATAAGAAAAATGATGCAACAGTTTATATTTTTCTACCAAAAAAAAACATTCTTCCCAAAAATCCAGTGTGGGCACAGGCCCACACTGGTCCACATGTGGCTCCACCACTGTTAGCAAGATGATTTTTACTGAGCTACTAATGCTACATGGACTTGGGTACGGGTACCAAGTATCAATAGTACTATACATGTCTTTTTGGCTAACAGGATATCCTGGATAGTATGCGCACTTCTCGACTAAATCCGAGATCCAATACTAAAGTTTACTGGTCAAACCTTCAGTTGCCCCAAGGTTAATTGAGAATGTTTGGCCCCCGTGGGATTCAATCTTGCAACCTCATAAAGAACAAACATTTATATCTCATGCGCCCCTTGGCCAAACCCTTCGGGATTGTCAATTTGACCCTACTTACTAAAAATCCTGTTCCGTCCTCCCTGCAAACGGGGGATTTTGCCAAAGTGTATAGATATGTACAAGAAAGTTGAATTTAGGAAATTAATCCATTTTAGCTGAGGTAGTGTGAATGTGAATGGTAAATCCTCGATCTTGATTTGTTTGAGCAGAAACGTGCTGGGTAATTATTCTTTGACTTAAGGTGTTGGTTTATGACTTCTACTTGGGGGAAGACAAATTAGTGAATAAGATGTGTAGTTAATTAATTAATTAATTTTGCATATAGTTTCTGATGTTGCCGTCCAAGGAATCTCTGTTGTGACCTCCGGAAGGACCATTCATGCCTCTCAGAGGGCCGGCCCTTTTGAATTAGTTATACAGTCCGGCGATGCATACGGATTGGTCGCATGCGCATCGCGCATGAAGAAATCTGGACCGTCCATGCCAACAGATCAACGGTCTGGATCTTAAAGACTCTTTTATCGGTAATAGAGTTCTATTACCGGTAAAAAAGTCTTTAAAATCTGGACCGTCGAAAACACTTATGGACGGTCGAGATGCACCGTCCATGCACAATACGTACACGGACATGCGTACACGTATCTTTTTTGTTAGTTAAAAGAATTAAGATGTCATTAAATGCTAAATCATCCACCCAACCATACAAAAATCATTTTCTAGTTTCTACATCAATCATGTGCCAATATAAGATATATGATTTGGAAGTTCTTCAATATCATATACATATAATGAAAAGTGAAAAGTATAAATAGAGACAGGTCTCCATTTTTATGTTGAGTCTCTATCAAAGTTATTAATCTAATACCGGCGAGCATCCCATTTTTCTTATTGGGACGATGCGTACCGTTGTACCATGCCGGATTGATCGCAACAAATTACAGTATAATTCTCCAAAAATATGGAATTCAACACACACACAAAAAAAAATTGACATAAAAAAATAAAGCATCATAACTTTGCATAGACAAAGTGAATATGGTCATATCCAAAACGCAACCATTTTAGTGCTCATAACAACAAAAAAAAACAATCATTCCAGCATCCAAAACAGGTTTCCAACCAGTTTAACATGATAAAGCATGCCAAAAAAAAAAAAAAACAACGATTTAACATTTTCAAAAAAATGAAATTTTACCGGCCGAGATAGGCTGGAACCCGGAATACACGGTATTGGGCTGTATTCTAAGCGGAACAGAATATAAGGTATAGTATCCCGTTTTTCTTCCGGTACGAGACGAGATTAATAACTTTCTTCTCTATATTTGGAGACCCAAAATATTGTTTCCGTTTTGAAGTTCCAAAATGGAGTTTGGTTGGAGTGCATTTGATCTCCATATGTTCAAAATATGGAGATACAAAAATTTGATATTGACTCGAAACGACCACTTGATATAAACTTTCGGCACGCCTAATTCAAGACTTAACCATTGTTATTCCTTTTTTCCCTTAATTTCATATGTGTTTTTTTTGGGTTAATTTAAATATCCTCATGCCGCCTAAGAATCTGTCAGAAACGTAGACTTTAGGCTATGAGTCTGAAAGTCAATATTAATTGTTATCCTTTAGCTCGAAACCAGGGTTTTCGATTTTATTAGCTGCAAGTTAATCTATATCTTAATTCGTTGACGCTTGTTATATATCTAATTTATATGTCACTATTAAGCATGTCATTCCAACCACGTTCTCTGTACCTTGTGAAAATGCAAACATATATAGTAAATGCCTATTACCTTGCGAAAAAAATAATAAAAAAAAGCCGGCTCACAGTTTTTGTTTTTTAATTTTGCCAATATTTTAAACAAAATGCCTTTGAAGGAATTTAGAGTAAATCATAAGCGTTATTGTAACGATCAGTTACGTGTTTTCTTCCTCGTCACTTGCACACGCATCGAGTGTGCTCGAGACGCTTTACATGTTTTCTTCTCCGTCACTTGCACAAGCACCGAGTATGCTCGAGACGCTAGTGCTTTAACAATTTTGAGAGAGAGAGGGGGAGTGTTTGTGTGTGGCCCGACCAAAAACTATCATCGATCAATATTAGCAGAGAATATTCTAACACATAAACTTGAACAAAAATGATACGTTTACAACAAACTTCTCCAAACCGGCTCCAACTTGCTGACGTGGCAGCAAGTGGGCCCCACTTTTTCAGCTAAAGCAAAAAAAAGCGCAATTGGAATCCATGGACGTTTCTGTTGTTCCAGATTAGATGACCCCCTAAGTATTTTCTCGAGCTTCTCCTTCCTCTGCTCAGCCCTCCTCTCCACCGCCTCACTCCAAAACCGGGTCAGGCCCATACCCGTGGCCCAACCGCCCTTCAATCTTCTGCACAACTTCTCGAAACAGATGTGTGTTCTCGCTCTTCTTGACCTCGCCGTATGCCATCCGCAACGCCTCCAACTGCATCGAAACGACATCACAGTGGTCGGCGATGAACAGAGGCGCCTGATCTTGGTGTGGCCAGTGTAAAGGGCGGCGACGGTGGCGATTGCCAGAGGTGGAGAGGGAGGCCGGAGGAGGAGGGTCAACGGTTGTGGCGGCCCTCTGTCTCTGTGGTTTGGTCGGAGGAAAAGAAATGGGGGCGGGGCGGGCGGTGGAGAGGGAGTCATCTGGGTTTTCAAATTTTTGATTTTTGATTTTTTTTTTTTTGCTTCAGCTGAAAAAGTGGGGCCCACTTGCTGCCACGTCAGCAAGTTGGAGCCGGTTTGGAGAAGTTTGTTGTAAACGTATCATTTCTGAAACGTGAAATACTATATATAGTGAATAAAAAATGATAGGTGTACAACAATCAGCTCCAACAAGTCTTCAACACACTCACATGGTGTGTGGGCTCCACACACCATGTGAGTGTGTTGGAGACTTTTGTTGTACATGTATCATTGTTGATAATGAATCTTGCAAGAAAAGTAACCTCTGCTTTGCAGAGTCTTATTTGGTTTGCCAAACTACAGGATCCTTCTTAAGAAAAATGTTAGACAACAACATTAGTGTCTGAACGAGATTAGGGCTAAAATCAACATTAATGTTAGACAACAACATTAAAATGGTTGATATTAGCAAATGTTGACTCATTTGTTAAAATCAACTCATTGATTTTATGAGATTCCCATTTTATTAAATAAAAAACTAGGCCTAGTAGGTCCCATTCCTCTTGCGACTTTTTCTAACTTTTTCTCAAAAAGTTTTAAAAGTCTCTCCTCCAAAAAAAAGTCCGAAAAATCTCAAAAGTCCCCGCACAAAAGAGTTTAAAAGCTCAAAAAGACACAATTAAGAAAAAAAAATAATCTTTCCTTTGCCTACAGCTTAAAGACACCTAACTACGAGAAACACAGTATGACGACTAATGAATGAGACATATATATATAAACCTAGTCCACATCAAGTTAAGCAAACAAAAACAATTTGGTCCATAAATAAAAATATAACTTTTTACGGTTTAAAAAAGGCAATAATTTATTTAAGTTGAATGTAAATCATCCAAGTGGAACTCCGATATGAGAAAGGACTTTGCAAAAGTAGAGAAGACGTAATTGGTACAAAGACACAAGCATTTTTTAAACGCCTTTTGCACATAGAATTCTTCGCTTATTGGATTTGTTAGTGGTTCTTTATGGGACAACATCCTCGGATTTGGGATATCCGGACTGACCTAAATTACTACATTCTCGTAGTGACCTCAATTGTTGGTCCTCTATAATCTGTATTTAGGATCGGAACCGTTTAATTGTTGGGAATATTGAGTAGATCATTCACGTAAAAATTCAAATTAATTAGATATTGGTTGCCGTATATTCGGATATCATTTATATGGATGGCCAATATCATTTGAAGAATACACTGTAAGACAAATTTTTACATTAACCATAATGATCATAATTATGGCCAATACTAATCTCAGATGATCATAATTTTTTGTAGCCATAATGTGCTCAACCTTCCTGAAAAAATTAACGGTTCCGATCCCGAATAAAGATTTCAGAAGGCCACATTTGAAATTTCGGAGATATAGTAACTTGGGTCATTATGCAAACCACTATCTCCTTAGGAAAGATACACCCCCTTCTACACGGGGTTGAACGACGCTCCTTTCCCAAGATACAACGACCTTCAAGTTTCCTTCTATGCAGCGAATTAAACTCACGAACCAATAGTTTCCCGACACTCGAAACCATACAAAAATCAGCAACAAATCTATATGTGAATTATTAAAGTCAGTGTATGGAAATATTTTGAGGACAGTAGGAAATCGTGTTAATCAACCAAGTAAGAAAAAATGGGAGTAGGAGTAATCTGATTGGTATATATATGAAAGAAGACAAAGCACCGGTTTAAATAGAGGAATAGTTATAGTTTGTAAAAATAATGGCAGATTTTATGGAGTATATATAGGCACAAAAGGCT
Source organism: Vaccinium vitis-idaea (assembly GCA_963854785.1). Taxonomy (NCBI): domain Eukaryota; kingdom Viridiplantae; phylum Streptophyta; class Magnoliopsida; order Ericales; family Ericaceae; genus Vaccinium; species Vaccinium vitis-idaea. The sequence continues at coordinate 1,052,996 of OY978220.1, forward strand.
AACAAAATTTGTTAGAGATAATCTGACAACCCTCTGATAGTGGAGAAAAAATAGGAGTTCAAGTATTAGTTTGTTTCAACTAAATCCCACCTTTGATGTTGTGGAGAAATATAATAAGGAGACTAAGTCAATGTAAAAACTAACTCCATGAATCTCTCCAACATAATTATTTAACTTGAGAATTACTTCATAAAATATAAATTGTAAAATAGTATTAAATTAGAACAACAAGTACCTCCAAATGCATCCATGTGAGAAATAGAATCTAAGGAAACGAGGGAAATTCATTCAGCTCTTCCATAAACCTATCCTAAGAAGATTTTAAATATATACTAGTTATAAGAGCAGTTGTGGTTTGAAAGAAATCATTCTTTGAAAATAATAGAAGTACCTAAATCGATCGGCCGTAGCGGTCGAGTATCGGGCGTAGACCAAAAACAAACTAGTACATAAAGGGAACCGTTAGATACACAAGTGATTTTTTATCTCACATGTATGTTGGGGTATAACGTATCAAAAGACTTATTAAAAACCAATACGTATCAGCCGATACGCTACGCAACGGCCAAGATTTAAAGATAATCGAAGAATTCCACAAGCCAGATGAAAAAATGATTGAATTGATAATCTAATAGTCAAGAAATATTACAATTATTCAAGTAGGCAGTTGAGTCCCTCCAAGTGCATCCATGCGAGAATTAGAATCCACAGGAAACAGAGGAAATTCATTAAACTCTTTCATAAACCCATCCAAATCACCAAACCCATTTAGAAACCCACCATTTTGTTGATTTTCGCCTCCCCAAATAGTCCCTTCTTCCCCTTTAACTCTCTCGACGAACTCTGCAGACCGAAACCCCGTTCGCATTCCCAATTTCCTTTCTTGGCTTTCTTTTCTTGGAATCCTCTGTTTCTTCTTCGTGTTATCTTCCGTCGGCTTTCCAGTGAGCCTCTGGACCAATTCCCGGAAATTCGCAACGTCGGTCTTGATGATTTCTGGTGCAAATATGTGAATTATTCGAACTTTCGGCTTCGCTTTGGATATTGTTTGTGAATCTCTGCGGATGGTTAGAGCTGATGAAGCTGTGTTTGAAACATATGTTTGGTTCTTCATCATCTCCATTGTGGACATGAGGTGTTTTTAGAGAGAGAGAGAGAGGATTTGGGTGGTATGTTTGTTTGAAGGAAAACAGGGAGTCAGGGAGGGTAATTTATATTGGTGGGAGGGTAATAATGTACATTGTTTATTTGTAAGGGCAAAAGGGGGAATTTAAAAAAATTTAAAAGCAAGCTGTCCTGTTGAGAACTTGAGAGCAAGGATTGGAGGAAGTGAGTAAATTATGTTGGATTAATTTAATATTTTACAATTTATATTAGAGTTAAATAATTATGTTGGAGAAATAATTGGAGTTAGTTTGTAACCTTGACTTGGTCTCCTATTTAATCTCCAACAAACAAACCACTTTCCTATTTTTCTTATAATTGTTCCTACATAATATTAGGATTGTTTGGTTTATCCTAAAAATTATAATGTTGGTTGTTCCTATGTTCACTCCACGTAATCAGAATTTCCGTAACAAACCAACTTATCAGTTATTTGCTTATAAATTAAACGTTGGCTTCTTCTTTATGAAAAAAAAAGACCAGTGCTATTACCTATCTCTCTTTCCTGATTTCTACAACTAAAGTGGTCTTCATATTCTCCATATACTACTCTGTTTTCCTCGACTACCATTTTCTTCTCATATACTTGATATAATTATTTATTCAGATTTCGAGTGTCGGGAAACTATTGGTTCGTGAGTTTAATTCGTTGCACAGAAGAAAACTCGAAGGTCGTTGTATCTTGGGGAAGGAGCGTCATTCAACCCCGTGCAGAAGTGTATCTTTCCTAAGGAGAGCACGATTTCGCGTGCATCGACCACCCCACAGACTTTTCTAATCCTTTCTCTATTTATCTAATTTCCTTAATTTTGTTTGATGCATATAATTTAGAATTATTATTCTATCAGAAATTCTTATTTCATATAATTTCCCCAACAAATTATACTAGGACTGAATGGTCCCCAAATTGTAATATAGTAAAGTATTGCAAGGGTGTTTTGGTGCACGAATCCCGGGAATGGCACGTGTCATTTGAATTTGTAGATATCTATTCTCTGAGATACTTAATTTCGATAAGAGTTTATAGTAGGTAGAATCTATTCGAAAATAGCAAGTGCTTGAATAAATGATATTTTTTCCATGTCTCCTTGTTATTTGTAGATTCGCCATTTTTTTTTTGAATGAGACTACTTTTATTGGAAATGTTTTTAAAAGAATAATCATTCGACATGCATACTCTGTGATTTCGTGTTTCATACTATCATTTTGATCCCTTCTCTTTGCAACCATACAAACCTCGTTCATCTATGTGAAGTGTGAACATATATATAAAGATCAATGTTTACTTAATGATGATGTATAAATTAGATGTGTTATTCTTCTTTGTCATTCGAGTTTATAAAAAAGTTGGTGCATTGGTGATATTATGTGAGTACGAAGTGAACTTTTTGAAGATAAATCATTTTTCGCATGACGATTGAGATTTTATTTCTGGTTTTATGTTTATAAATTTTTCGTGTTTTCACATGTTCGAAACAAAGTCTTAACTGCTTTAATTTATTCTCCGCCTACGTATTTTGCATAGGGAAATGATTTTCACACCCCCCATTTTACAATCCACACTCCCTTTTTTGTCTTTATCTTCTTGAATTTACAATATTACCCTTGGATGTGTGAAAAAGGTGTATTGAAAAAGGGCAATATTGTAAATTCATGTAAGATAAAGACAAAAAGGGAGTGTGGATTGTAAAATGGGGGGTGTGAAAATCATTTCCCTTTTGCATAATACTGCATTTCAATAGGTTAAAAAAAATTATAAATCAATGAATTTTGTCGGTAAATATTGAGATTGAATATTTCTTGGTACCCACCAATTAATACATTCAGAAGATTTCAACGTTTCAGGTTGAAGGACTTCCAAAAGAGACCGCAGTGGCAGCTGACTTTGGTTTTGCAACACCCATCAATCAATTTAGGGATGGCAATTTCCTCGAATCCATTCAAATTCGATCCGATCCCCGCTCTAAATGGATCAGTATTTTGGAGATTTGTTTGGGGATCGGGTAGGATATGGGAATTGTTTCTAAAAAAATTTGGATTAGGAGGCGGGAACATGCGTATACCCACCCTGAATCCTATACAATCAGTCCCCGAATCCCCCGTTTTATTTATATACGTTTTTTTTTTAAAAATATTGGGTTTGAAGTTAGTATATGTTACTCCCTCCGTTCATATTTGTTTGTCCCACACTCTCTCTTGCCTTTTTTCAAATCAAAAAATTAAGTGCTTCCGTGTATCATTTTTCAAATTTTTTCGCAGCGAATTAAAGTAACGATGAGTACTTTAATTCAGTGTAAAAAAATTTGAAAAATGATACACGAAAACACTTTTTTTTTTATTTGAAAAGTGGCACGACTTTTCGTAGTGGACCAACAAATAGGAATGGAGGGAGTATAACTTATGAACGACTCTTCTCGATCATTTTCTCATCTCAAACCGCTGCCGCACACCAGTCTCTCTCTCTCTCTCTCTCTCTCTCTCTCTCTCTCTCTCTCTCCTCCTTTTGTTCTTGTATGATGTTCTGTTCACTAGGTTGTGGATTGTAATTTGATATATGCTGGATGAGTTTAGAGTAGCCCTAACTGAATACCCCGTGTTTATAAGCTGTTAAGTCAGGAAGCTGGTGAATTCGGTGAAGTACTACATACGTTATTTAATGCCTTTGAGCTTTCAGTTGGTACTAAAGTATAGTATGGAGTTTATCCTCTCTTGCAATTGTTGTGGCTTCCTTAGTTTTTTTATTTTTTTTTATTTTTAAGTTTCTGTTTTTTTTTATTGTTCTTTTGTCATCCGATTTTTCCCGAATCCCCACTTTGGATCCCCGTTCCCCGTTTGGGACAGGGATGGAGGGAAAAAAATAATCCCCATTGGGGATCGAGACAGGTCAGGAATCGGGGACAGAGATAGTAGTCTCCTGCCCCGAACCATCCCCATCGTCATCCCTATCAATCATTAAGTGGCCTGCAATATTTTCCATTGTTACGTTATTACTTACAACAAAAATATTTTTTCTCAAAAATGTTAAAAGACACCACTCCAGCATTTGACTACTAATAATACCTTTTTTTAACTTTACATTACTCGAGATCCTCAAATTGATCGAGGTGTGTATAAGCTGACTCGTACTGACACCAACTAGTTCTAGACAAAACTTTTCTAAAATTAAACCTTGTTTTGTGTCTAAATATTTCACTGTCTAGGGGCGGCTCAAGGACTTCTTTTGGATTTATAAACGCCCTTGACGAATTCTTTTGATATTTAGAAGTCATACACGTTAGAATTATTTAGTATCCTACTAAAACGATGTCTTTTTCATTATTTATCTCAACAAAGTTACCCACAAAAAAAAAAGGAACGATGTCTTTTTCATTATGTTCTCAATAATTTATCTAGTGATCCCCAATCAATTACGCTATAGCTTCTCACAATTTCCATAGTCGATCAAATGTTTTCTTCTTCTTCTTTTTTTTTGCAGTGAAATGCTTGGGGCCATTTTGCACCTTAATAGTAGAATGTTGAGGACATTATTACCTTAATAGGATGTTAGCGCCATATAAAAGTTCAAAAAATGATAGAATCACTCTCATTTACACACCCACAGTTGTGAGTAAGAATGTGTAAATGGGTGTAGTTGTAGCATTATTGTAAAAGTTTATATGTTAAGTTCCAAATCTACCGCAATAATTAAAATTTTATCAACATGAATGGGTACTGGGTAAGTAACCACAATCGATTCTCACTATCTTAGCCCTTCGTCCTTTTCAAAATGAGATCTATCATGGTTTCAATTGACGAAATCTGAGTTGTTCATTTTGTAGGCTTCGATAATTTTCATTATCCATGAAAAGAATATATATTAAATGGGTATCAGTATCCATAGCAACAAACCTCATTTCAATAAAACTCATTATCCATGAAAAAAAAAACTATTAAATGGGTATCAGTATATAATTTTGTTACACGACAAATGGCAATAAAACTCATTTCTTTGCCGATCGAGGAAATTAAAAAAAAAAAAAAAAAAACTCATTTCTCTTGTGACAAAAATAATTTGACCATGTCTTTATCAATTGGCAATCACCCTGTTTTTTTACATGAATGATAATCCCAGTGAGACTTAAAACATGCTTTAATCGTCCTATGAAATTAGTTGTTGCAACCCAGCTCAATAAATTATTGAGCTGACATTCAAAATATTTTGCCACTGGCTAGTAAAATAGTACTACTAAAATTAGAACCATAAAAAGAAGATTAGCATGACCCTTGCACAAAGATGAAATGAACAAATTAAGACGAATAAGTCTACACGTACAACCATTTCATCTCCAACCATTTATAACCTCCCCACATACACGTGGAGCCTACACCCATAATTGTGTGTGGACCCAGATGTATGTGAAGGGGTTGTAAATGGTTGGAGATAAAATAATTATACAAGTAGCATTTTTTAAATACTAGTTACCAAAAAAAAATATTTACTACTCTTCTTCTTTTCTTTTTCTTTTTTAGGATTTTCAAAATGGTACTACTTCTCCAAAGAGCTGATATCACTAGAAATAAATAGTACTGCTTCAAAATAGTACTATATGTAACACTAATACTTTATCTTTCTTTTTTTTCCAGTTGATAAGATATTACAAGTATGTTAGGAGTAATATTTAGTAGATTATTACAAGAGCCAAAATTTTGGTCATAAGAGTTGAATTCTATACCTCACGCCATATATAAGCGCTACACGAACATTAGGCCAAAGAAGTTTGTATCACTTATACTGGTGTAGGGATGGGCACGGAGGAGGATCGGAGCCGGATAGTACTATCTCCATCCCCGGTCCTCGAACCCTTCCCCATCTCCATCCCCTCTCTGATCCCTAATGGGGCTTCATTTTCATCCTTAATTCCCACTCCAAATGGCGAATGGGGATCCCCACGGAGATTCGGGGATCCAAACATTTTTTTTCAAAAAAAAAACATATTTGTGTTATCCATTAATTTCTACCATTGGATCAATCAGAATACAAAATTAATTCTTCTAAAAACATACGTGCAGCTATGGTTATAAAAATACAAACATACACGGCCCAACATAAACACAAGATAGAAAGTGAAAACACACATATATTAAGATCAAAATCTCATGTTTAACAAACCACTTACATACCAACAATAAAACTTAAAACCCAAACTGAAACGGGGTCCTAAAGGCCTAAATTCCTTGCCGTTAAACTACACATCAGAGCAGTTTAAAAAACTATTACATCAGAAAAACAGAAAATGAAACCAAACAAAAACTACTACATCGAAAAAACAGAACACGAAGCTAAACACTAGTGCCTAATTCCAAAATAGTCGTCTAGACCCCTAAGTTTAGTAAAACCCTAAAGTTTCATAACTCACGAATAGACCCCTAAGTTTCAAGGATTCGAGGACGGGGCGGAGCGGAGCAGGGTGGGGCAGGGTGGAGGAGGGATGGATTGGGCAACAGATACGGGGCAGGGATATGCCTATCTCCACCTTCTATCTGATCCTTGAAAATTTTCAAAAAAAAAAAAATTCTCCATATTCTATCAAATCCCCAAACAGGTCTCCAAATTACCAATCCAGTAGGAGCGGGGATCAGATCGGATCGGATTTGGACTGGTTGGAGAAATGCCCATCCCTTTGGTGACAACATTTTGGCCAATATGTCCAAAATGTATTGCTCTATTTAGTGGGTGTTCCACTAACTTGGTATTTTTGGTTTTTTTTGGATATTTTAGTTTTGCAAAAAAACTAACTTGTTCCATTAAACTAGTTTTTTGTATGTTTAGTTTTGCAAAAAAAGTAACTTATTCCACTAAACTAGTTTTTTTTTTGGTTTTTTTGGTTTTTAGTTTTGCAAAAAAACTAAGAGATTTTTTGTTAGTGTAATGAGATAGTTTTTGAGTTAAAACAAAACTGTTTTTTTTTTTAGCGGAACGGGACACATTCTATGGGTGATAACAGACTTGGGGTTGCTGCTGTGCAGCCCCTGCACAGCAGCGTACTGTGCACCCCGTGGCGCGGTCGCACCGGAATTTTTTCGACGATCGGAGATGTTCACCACGTAGATCTCGTCGAGTACTACAAGTGTACCAAAAATCAACTCGATCCGATATCGTTAAGTGTCTCATCGGAACACAAATACCTCGAAAAAAAATGGAACACAAATGAACACAAATACTGGAACAAAACCATTGAACCTATATTTTTTAAGTTATTTGTGTTCCGATGAGACACTTAGCCATATCCGATCGAGTTAATTTTTGGTACACTTGTAATACTCGACGAGATCTACGTGGTGAACATCTCCGATCGTCGAAAAAATTCCAGCGCGGCCGCGCCACAGGATGCACAGTACGCTGCTGTGCAGGGGCTGCACAGCAGCAACCCCAAGTCCGGGTGATAACATCTCTATATACGTATTAGATTCCACAGATACAAACAATTTGTACGAGTAGGTGATTGTGAACGGAGAGAGGGAGATCTCGATCGTCCGTGCAAATATTCTAGTAACCGTCTGATCTACACGTGAATGGGGCCAAAAGCCATCATCCTGATAAATGAATAGTACATCATCATCATCTAAAAGAATCTCAGATTTCGTCATCTGAATGATCCCACGAGACTCGTGCCGGCCCAGCAATTGATTTTCAATACCCTCTCTCTTCCCCCTCCGTGTGGTCCTGTAACAATTGTCCTCCACGTGGAGACCTGTTGGGCGTACAGCGTACTACTACAAACAAGCAGTTTCAATCGTGCTACAGGCACACCAAAAACCACACAATGGCAGTGGACCCCACCTTTACTCACTGGAGTAAAAAAAAAAATTGAAATCAAACTCCCCCACGCCTCTGTGGCTGTGTCTGTATGTACCATCCAATCCAGATAGAGAGGAGTTTCGAAGGGGAAGAAGATGGAACCAGACCCGCTGCCGTGCTCCACCACCGGCGGCCACCACAGCCCGCAGCCACAACCACCACCACCACCACCTTGCGAAATCAATTTAGTTAGGTAAACTATTAAACTCTTGTGAAAACCCAGATCAAAATCAGTGCAAGAAGAGAAAAGGATCAAAGATTGCATACATAGATTTGTGGTTTTTCCAGCATTATAGAGACCGAAGACGAGGATTCGAGCTTATGTGTTACCCAACGGTGAAGAGAACAACTTGGAAAACATTATACCCATTAGAGATGGAGAATAAAACCACTGATTCCTTCCTTGTGTGAAATTCAGATTAGATCTGGTAAACCAGAACCTTATTCCTCCCACTAAAGAAAAACCCAAATACAATTGCTGGAGATGGCAAGAAAAGAGAGAGAGAGAGTGAGGGCGGCGGCCAGCGGGAATAGGTGGAGGAAAGGGGATTGGGTTTAGAGAGAGAGAGACGGGAGGAGATAGAGAGGATTTGTTCATTTCAGGAATTTTCATTTTTTTTTTTAGTTGGGGCGGGACCCACTGACACGTGGCATGCCTCTTAGCGCGCCAAGTGTGTTGTGTGGTTGGATGTGTGGTTTGGGTGTCTGCCTCTAGCATTTTTGAAGCAGTTTTAGAGGCCGCACGACTACTGCAGTACTGTGTTAGCCCAAGTCAATAACGCGTGAAGCGAGAACGTTTGTGCAAGCATGAAAACGTCTTTTAAAACTATGTATTTAAAAAATCTACAAGAGCGATAACGCGTGAAGCGAGAACGAGCGTGCGAGCATGAAAATGTCTTTTAAAACTATGTATTTAAAAAATATGCAAGAGCGATAATTAAGAATACAAGCGCAAATAAAAAATGAGAGTGGAAGTGAAGGATCCAACGAAAAAACTAAGGTTGCTTTGTTGATGTGAGGGTGTAGTCTGTGACACTAAGCGCGGAAGCGTGTATGATAATTAAAGAATGCAAGCGCGGAAGCGAAGGGTCCTACGAAGAAACTAAGGTTGCTTTGCTGATGTGAGGGTGTAGTCTGTGACACTAAGCACGGAAGCGTGTACGATAATTAAGAATGCAAACGCGGAAACGAAGGATCCTACGAAGAAACTAAGGTTGCTTTGCTGAGGTGAGCGTGTAGTCTGTGACACCAAGCGAGGGAGACTATTGTATCGGGGATCTGGAGGAAGAGAAAATTAGGGACCAACTACTGAGTCAACCAAAAATATTTAAAAATTAAAATGTTGGTTTTGTCATGATATATTCTCAACTTGAATACATTTCGAAATTTATTAGTTTTTGAAATTTGATCTAGAAAATTAGACGGTGCAAATCAAGTAACAAAGGTAATGCAAGTGAAAAAGAAAAAAGAAAAAAAAAAAAAAAGGAAAGAAAACTGAACTTGTTGTTCCACTAAGGCTGGCTTATTGGGTTTTTTTTATTTATTAATGTATTATGAGAGAATGATCTGTCTTGAATAGAAATAATTTGGCTTTTTGACTTTTTGAGTTAGTGGAATGATAATTTCATACTTGTCCCTGAGCCGAGTTAAACAATTGTCTAAGGACATCTCAACCCACACTCTATACCTTCATTTTTATGTTTTTTGGTTGATAGTTACATTCTGGTTTGCAATCTTGAACGGTTCCATTTGTGCAAAACACTTTGGTCCGTTGCTCCAAAATAGCCTCCTCAATCCATTCCCATACTTCAACTTTTCGCTTTTCCGCAACTAAATTAGTAGGCACACCTTGCAAGGTATCTTGAAGAGTTAAAACTTCTGTAAACTTCTTCACATCAAAACTAGGATTGCGTTGTTCAATGGCTAATCCAACAAAATTCTGATCTCCCTGGATAATTAAAAATCCATCTTCATCATACTCATCATACATTGGAGGCAAACTCCAATCCTTGTGGTTGTGAAACTGTCGAATCATTAGTACAAAAAAATCCCCTTCAACGTGTTATTTTCAAATGCCATGGAATGGACACTGAACAGGATGGATAAGTTGTGCTCTGATACCAAACTGATACCGAATTTCGAAAATGGGGAAGGAAGAATGATAAAGGGTCCAACTTACTAGGGATGGCAATTCCGGCAGATTCAATCCGCTCTGATCCGTCCCCGCCCCGTTCGGATTGGAGTTTCGGGGATTTTTTCAAGGATGGGGGCGGATTTGGAGGAAAAAATAAAAATAAAACCAGGGATCGGGTTGGAGGCGGTTCCACATACCTCTAATCCATTCCCCAACCCGTTTTTTTATTACACATCTAATATGTTACTCACATTTAAGCCTCTTGAATTATTGTTAATTACTAGGGTTTCCTCAAAATATATACTATTAGTTTATAATAAATAAACTTCATTCTTAACATTCTTAAACATAATCAAACATAATTTAGTTGGTAATTCCAGCCTTGAAGGTTGGAATCCTTGACTATCATGTAATTTTATTTGGTTGGTTGGGATTTTTGGTGAAAAATTGCAAATTGTTGTCATGTTTTTCATTATTTGGTGGTTCAGATATCAAATTTGTTGGTAAAGTCTAAAGGGTATTTTTCTAGATCTTTTTTTTGTGGTAACTTTCAGATCGGGGCGGGGATCCTTGATCCCCGTTAGGAGTGAGGATGGGGGGTGGAGATGATTCCCCGTTTGGAGATCGGGGCGGGGAAGGAGGTAGATATGAGGTTTGGGGAATGGAGGCGGGGATGGCCAAATCCGTACCCGATCCTCCCCGTTGTCATCGTTACAGCTTACCACCTAAGTAGAAATGCCAATGGGATACAGAATATCACCACCCAAAGGGTCCAACAAAGGATGTAGGGCTAAGGAATACACACCACTCAATGGAATCCACCAAAGAAATACAGAGACATAAAAGAAGAATTAGTCTTCACAAGCCAAATGATATAACTCAAAACACTCAGTTCTCCATTTCATTCATTGGCAAAGGATTAAATAGGAGTTGCTAGAATATCCCTCCGAACATAGATAGAATAAACTACGATTTTCAAAGCTAGCTACTAAAAACTAGGTAGACTCTTAAGAACTTAAAAGACGCTTAGGAACTTGAAAAGAACTTAAATTATTCAAAAGAATTTCAAAAGGCATAATACTGGGAGCCAACTTGAATTTTTTGGGAACTTAAGTTTTGGAAACTCCGTTTCAACTATCCCCGACCACAAATCGATAAGCTGTTTTTGTTGGTTTATTCGACTCACAGACAAAGAGTTCTGCTCTATTTTTCCTCAATGGCAGGATTCCAAATTGCAGAAGAGTAATTTATGAATGGAGTGGAGAGAGCCATTGCAAAAATGGGGAGAGGTTTGGGTTATCCCCAATTTGGGCCAAGAAATGGGTAAAACCCCAACTGGGGAATTATTTGGGTCATGCATTGGAGATGAGTTTTTGAGGTTTTTGCCCAAATTTTAATTTTGGATCTTAAAATGGGTCAAAGCTTGAGATGCTCTTAGAAGTTCAAGGGTACCTTTTAAGACCCACTTTGAGATGGCGAAAATGTCACGATCCATGTAATTTTTCCCGAAATGGTCTAGATAGCCCATTTTGTGCAACAAACTAAGAGAAAATTAAGAACAAAACGAAGCCACAGTGGTTAAAAAATGATTTTTTTTTAGGTTAAGTTCCAAGAAATAGTGAAAGGCCTTTGAATTCTCCCAACAGCAGCAAAGAAGAATTAATGAGGTTTAGGTCAATGGCAGCTTATAAAGTACAATGGGGGGGTATTTAAGTGACAAGGAGAAATGAATCAGGGTATAATAGTCTTTCCCCACCATTAACCTTTGGGCTGGATTGGGTTTCATAAACCCCCCCCCTTTTGGGCCATTAGTAGTCTAGACTCTATACAAACCCCCCTCTCAAAATCCAAAACAAACCCCTCTACATTCGGTTCACTTGATTGTGAATCCAGTCCACTCCTCTATAACCACCATCAAACAAGCCCTCATGGAATTGAACATAGTTATTTTATTTTATTTTGTCTGCAAGCATAGTTATAGTTTAATAGTTTGTTTTTATATGATAATTTTAGATTGCGGACAAACTTTGTAGGCTATTTTTCTTATCTGGAAAAAATTGTCTTAACTTGAAGTAAAGATAAATTGTTTGGGCTAACTTAATTGTAGTTATCATTTAGGACTAATTGAGTTGGTCAATATTCTACACTCTATATAGAGGTCAAGGGATCAAATATTGTTGAAGGCAAAAATTAATTATTTTATTTTCTCGTATAGGAGTGGCTTCGTGCCTTCGTTGTTAGTTATTTCTTCCTCGCATGTGACTATTTCTATGTGATAGGTATTTATTTAGTTGTTGCGGATCTTTACATAAATCATGTAGTGTCTCATTATAGTGAAAAAGTGTTTTTATTTTTTATTTTTTTATTCTGGCTTAGAAAGTTTTTTTATTTATTTCGATATCAAACGATCATCTCTTATCCCAACAATTCTAATTACGCTTGTCACATCAAGAGATGATCGTTTAAAACATTTGTGGGGCTGGTTTCGGGTAAAAACAGCCCCGCGGGTCATATAGTCACCCATCTTTCATTTTCTCATCCACACACCTTTCGTCCGAAAAATTCGTTCACACCTTCACTTTCCAGATCAAATTTTCACGATCAAAGCCGTTAAAACATATTTTTAAAGATCAACGTGAGGAATCATAAAAAAAAAAGATTTGGAAGGGCTTCATCCGATAATTTTTTTCATAAAAAATCGCTTGTGTATAGTTTTATGAAAAAATAATCAGATGAAGCTCTTGTTGGTTAATTTTTTTTTTTTATATTCATCTCTTGAACCCTTAAAAACATATTTTAAACACATTGGATTGTTTGGATGATGAAAATTTGATTGGAAAAGGTGAGTCCTAGACGTGGTGTGGACGGAATGGGAGTAAATGAGATCCTTGGTGTGTGTGCATGTGCATACGCGCACGCACACGTATATATTATGAAAATTTAACTGGGCATCCTGTCTACGAAGCCTATTCATGTTCACATATTTTATACATGTATATAATTATGTATCTTGATTTGGTAAATTAATTTTTTTTTCCTAGTAAGGTATATATTTTTTTATGTTTATTAAGAGTAGAAATTTATATTTTTAGAATGTCTTTAATATAATTCTATAATTATTTGACCTTACTAATACTCAATTTTTAATTAAAAAATCTTTTGAATTCACGTGTTGTGAAAAAGTGTTCCAATGCTGATTAGGTAGAACTGGAACCGAACCAAAACCGGTCTGGTTTTGGGGTTTGGATCTGGACAGATTCTATAAGTATATTATTTAGATTTTGGTTCTTAATTTTTTAGAACCTATCAAATGGTCCGGTTACTGATTTTTTAGAGAAACCGATCCAATTTGGACCATGCCATGTGGACCCTAACAGAAAAGCCCAAATTTGAAATATCCCTAATGAATCGGAATCCAGATAGATAAAAAAGAGGCTCATTAACCGTTTTGTAGGATGGGGTGTTTGCTATAAACTTTTATGCTTTGCTTGAAGATCCGATTCATTAATCGGCGGCAAAACAGGCCGGTGGATCGATCTCCAGAAATTTCGCGCCACCGTCTCTCATCACAGTCTTTGCCTTCCTCTCCCTTTACTCCATTTCTCTCTGTCGCCTTCACAATCTACTAGGAGTAATACAAAAGCACAAGCCCTAGTTGCTGCCCTTGAAGAGTGATGGCGGATATGGACTTGGACGATTTAGATGGCCCGAGCCGGGTTCCATCAAGAACCTCCAGGTTCGCCCCCAAGAACGCCAAACTCAAACCAAAGTCAGAACCCCAACAATTGAATTCCTTTCCCGCTCCTGCTCCTCCTCCTCCTCCTCCGAAGAAAGAAGAAGTTTGTACCATTCATGATTGCGAAACAACGAACCATGACGACTACGCCGTTAAAATGGATGTCGAAGCCAAGTCAGAAGAAGGCCAAGAAACGAAAGATGAAACTATGGCGGAGGTCGACGACGACAACCACGACGACGACGACAATGGTGATAGAGTTGTTCGAGAAATCGACGTCTTCTTTACTCCTCAAATTGATCCCAGCACTCAGGTAATGCAAACACCAAAAATACCATGTTCATATATATGTATACGCATATCTGTATGTGTTTTATCTGTGCCTTATTTTGCAGTTGGTGACTCTTGGTTCTTTTTTTTTTCCCCAGCTTTATGTTTTGCAATATCCACTTAGGCCCTGTTGGCGTCCGTATGAAATGGATGAACGATGTGAAGAGGTGCGCATTGTTTGCTTTTCTGTATAGTCTTGATAAAGATTATCTGTTAATTAATTATTTAGGTTTTGGTTAACAATTGGTGACTGCATTGAGATAAGAAGATAAAAGAAAGTGAAAATAGGCGACACAAAATTGCCAGTATAATTTCCTTTGTTTGCAGGTTCGGATTAAACCCTTGACCGCAGAAGTTGAAGTTGATTTGTCTATTGATGTTGATTCCAAGAATTATGACAGCAATGCAGATCACAGAGTCGGGATGACAAAGCAGGTTATTTCCGATAAATGAGATTCAAATTGTTCCGTCTTCAGGAACATGAGTGATTCAACAATTTGGATTGGTTGAATTATAACGCTTAGAGCATGCATAACACCAAATAATTAAAACTGCTAGCTCATATACTAGTTTTGGAGGTGATTAGTAATCAATTCGGGACAAGCCCTTGGATAAAAGTTTTACTTGCGGATTAGGGTTCAAAAATCTTGTCAATGAGAAAGCTGGTTGGCTTAAGTGCCTAGGACATCCCAAAGTGCATTAGCCTATTTTTACTTGCCATTCAGGCTCATTTACTAGTTTTGGAGGTGATTTATTAATAAATGTGCGACAAGCTCTAATAATAAAAAGTTATATGGATAAGGGTATAAGAGTGCTGTCAATTTAAAAAGTTGTTTGGCTTGAGTGCATAATACATCCCAAGTGCATAAATTTGTACTTAAACCTATTTCCTACTCTCTCCGTCCCAAATTGCTGGACCTTTTTGGGTAACCGTGCGTTTTGCATGCAAAATATAATGTACTTATGAGATTATTTGAAAAAAATTTACACCAATTTTTTCTTAATGTACTTCGGAGTTTTTCCTTTGCCTGTTTTTAGTTTCTGAACTTATTTTGCACTCAGAAAGTAACATAACTTATGAATTCTTTTTTGTTCTCGTTCACTTTTAGACTTTGTCATCTTCAATGAAGCCAACGCTTGCAACTGGCTATGCTGTTGGGGTGCTAATCGGAAATAAGGTGAGCAAATCTAACCCTTGCATGATACGAATTTGGCATCGTTTATAACCCAGTTATGCTATTCAAACTTCATTGGCTTTTCTTGGACTGGTTATTAGTAGAGATTCTAGTACGCTGTAAATAACTCTTTTGGGCAAAGAAGCTGCTTAAATAACTCTTTTGTAAATAACTCTTTCACAGAGTAAGGCCAGCAGGCTGCTTAAAGTTTCATTAAGGTGCCAATTATTTTGCTTTGCCAAGAAACTGCATAATATTTTTCGACAAAAATTGCCAAGTGATCTCATCCTAGAGGAATCTCTGATCTATGAAGCTATTTACGGAGATAATTGATAGACCATTGGGCAACAGAACATATGACAGCCTAGTGGAATTGTTTTAATTAAGCGTCAAAGTGAAACTATTTAGCAATATCATGACTTGGTATTGGAGGGGACAAACTTTGATATGTTTTGGTAAAAAAGCTATCATGGTAGTAGATAAAAAGTTCATATTTTGTTGAAGACTTAATTTTTCTTATCTATCTTGCAGTTGCACATAAATCCTATTCGTGCAGCTGTGCAGCTTCGACCATCTATGGAACATGTCAAGTCTGGTGGCTCTAAAAAGAACAGTGTTACCTGCAACGTAGAAGCTACAATTAAGTTGGAAGATGTTAAGGATGAAAAATCTGCAGGACCATCGAAGAAACTGGTAATATTCTTTGCATGATGTATCCTGCTATCAAAGTCAGCTTATTCAACCTTGTTGTTCCAGAAACTGACTTAAGTCAGAAATTGGCTTAAGTCAATTTTTTGGGTTGATGTATTGTGAGAGAGTGACTGTCTCGTTAAGGGCAATAAGTCAGTTTTGTAAGTCTCTTCCATTTTTTGTCTGTTAATCATCTGTAGCAAAATAAGGTAGATTTGATTATTGGTGACAGTAATGACTGCTTGACTAGCTATGGTATTTTCGGGCGCTGAAGATCCGAGTTTATTTTGTATGGTCCATTCCAGGATTTTTCTCCATAAAGCCACTAGTTCTTATTTGTCATATGTGTTCTTTTGTGCAGAACAAGCTACCAGGGACAGTGAACGGTCTTAATGATGATGTTCGGGAGGTAGGATGCATGATCTTTTGGTTAAACGATTGATGATCTTTTAGTTAAACCATTGATGATGTTTTACTTCAACGATTGATGAATCCACAAACTGGCCTCTTCTGAATAGTGGCAATTGAATTTTCATGCCTAGTATATTTTCCGCATCGCCACGGCTAATTATGATTTTTGCTTTTGTAAAATTTGCATTCATTGCTCTTGTTAATTTCATTTCTTGTTTCTCGTCTTTCCAGAGTTGGATGGCCCTCAAGTACCATTCTTCAAAGAGTGATTACTCAATCAGATATCTAAGAAAAATGGAAGTAGAAGAAAGCACTCCGATACAATTTTCAATGAGCCCGTATGACTTTGTTACTGATATGTGCTATTTTTTTGGTTTATCAAGCTGGGGCTAGGGAATATGTTCTTAAGTGATTTGGCCTTTTCGTATTTGGGAGAAGTATGTATTGTTTGTTTAACGATTTTGTTATTATTTCTATCTGTAGGTATGACTATGTCAGCTCTCTGTGTCCCGGTGTATTTCATGGCAACAACAAATCTCAAGGTCCTTCGATAAGGTACCCTCATACTGTCGGTCAATTTTGTTTCTCCTAAAACCTCAATTTTCCCTGTCTGACCCATCGTACAACCACTGCGTGGAGATTGGATAGTCATATGCGGGGCCACACAATGCTGGCAAATAAAACCATTGTTGGGTTCTTTATAAAAATTACAAACACACCTGATTCTGTCATTTGATACCCTGCTTTCTTAACCTCCTTTTTTACACAGAAAATAGGAATTAGATTTGACAATAGTCCTTAGTATCCTCTATTTGCCTTGTCTTGTGGGTTTTCTCTTCACTTCTAATGCGATAGTTGTCTAAGACTCTAAGTAATGCCAATAAGGGAACAAACCATAGTTTACATTTTTTTCAATGAGATCTCCACGTACAGTACAATTTAACAGGAGAGGTTTTGAAGTCCTAATGTGAAAATATTGGTCTCCACGTGGATAATATATTTTGCTTCTCTATATTTGTTTGGCAAGCATAACAATGGGAGTTCAATCACGCTACAATCAGACCATTTGATGCATACACTTTAGTGCAGATGAATTTTCTTTATTGGTAGTCTTATCTAGCCAGATCCCTAACTTCAAGCCAAAACGTGTAATGTAAGAAGCCACATCTCGTCTTAATGGAAGGTAAGTTGAGTAAGGCCTGAAGCCAAAGAAGTGTAAAGAAAGTAACATTCGGGATTGCGGTTGTTGGGTATGCACTACAAATTGTCCTTTCGTAATGCAAACCATATATTTGACTAAGAGATACTCCCTCTGTTCCAAAATAAGTGTCTACTACGAAAAGTCGTGCCATTTTTCAAATAAAAAAATTGAGTACTTCCATTTATCATTTTTCAAACTTTTTCACACCGAATTAAAGTATGAGTACTTTAATTCGGTGCAAAAAAATTCGAAACACGATACACGGAAGTACTTAATTTTTTAATTTGAAAAACGGTAAGAGAGAGAGTAAGGGACACTTATTTTGGAACGGAGGGAGTAGCTGTTTTGTGTGTTAAGGGTATCCTTGAGGTGCCCTCGCCCTTGAACAGTATTGTATGTCCTTCATATCTTTGTCAGTCAATGAGCAAGTAGAGGAAGAGTTACCTATCTGAGAGTTTTTTCTAGTGGCTTGGATGTATTAGAGGACCCTACAATTATTTTGGGCAGGCTTTGTTGTACATTGAGCTTTTTTTACACTCAAAATTTAGTTAGATGTTTGGCTTCCTCTCATGCAGTGTGTGTATGAGAGAGAGACTCGTAGTTTATTGGTTTTATGGAATTGATCTAAGGTCTTTATGTACTTATTGTTATAATTGTCTTGTCCTTGAGCATGGTGCTGGTACTTTCTTGAATGACTTAGGGTCCAATTGAGCAATATTTTCCACGAAGCTTCTCTCTCTCTCTCTCTCTCTGGTGCAGTGATTCCAGAATCCAGAATGCTTGTCCCTGCTGATATTCAGTGCCAGGCATTTTTTTTTTTGGTAAAGAAGGATTTTATTACCAAAAACAAAGGAATACAAGAAAAGAATGGCATACCCCACAGAAAACATCCAGCAACTAGAATAACCCGAAAACAACCTAAAAACAAACTACATCAGAGCCGAACTATGAACTAGCTATAAAATTTTCTCTGAAATACTCCAAGCCCTACAAAGAGCTAGATTTCCAGAACTTCTACCAAAATTCCTCCAAGACGATGCTTGGTCCCTTACATCCTTGATGATCATATCAAAGATGGTATTAGTAAAGTACCGCTTGTTGCCAAAAGCAGAGTCGCCACGAGCTTTCCAAATGTAATAATCCAGCAATAGCTAACTTGTATAAGAGCAGAGGAGAACCTTTTCTTCTTTAGATGCTAAATAACCCAACCTATCTCTCGCCCCAACTCCGCTGGCCTCCTAGAAATGCCAAACGTATGAAGTATTCTACCGCATAAGCAGGCTGAGAAAGAGGATTAAAAAAAGAGTTGCAAATGGGACTCATGCATACAGTTGCATAAAACACATAAGGGATCCACCTGCATCCCCCAAGAGAGAAGCCTATCCTTTGTAGAGAGACGACCCCAGCAAACAAGCCACATAATAAAAGCTCATCTAGGTATACCTTGTTTGAACCAAACGTAGGAGCCCATGGAACTTTAGGAAGAGGAGTACCGAGAGCTTCCAAAGCAGATTTAGCCGAGAATTTGCCATTGGAAGTTGGAATCCAGATCATAGAATCATCAATTTCCGAGGAGTATTCCTTATAATTTTCATAATTGCTCGGTTCCTTTGTCTAGGCCAGTGCCGATTCCCATTGTGAACAATAGATGAGACGTTGGCGAAGAGAGAGCTGCCCACATGGTTAACTATACTTCCACCAAACACTTTGTAGAGAGGGCTTACATCATGCCAATAATCCAGCCAAAGAAAAGTAGTGTTCTCATTGTCAATCACATACTTAATCAGGGGCTGCACAACCTCTCTAAGCTTGAAAATAGCTTCCTGATCGTCCAAGAAGAGTCTTGGGGAATACTCATCTGCCAAAGACACTTCTGTTTAATGATGTAAGAGTGAACCCATCGGACCCACAAAGAATCAGATTTCTTACTTCAGGCCCACAAGTGCCTAATCATGGTTGCTTTATTCCATGTTTTAAGAGGCTTGAACCCAAAGCCGCCTTCATCCTTAGGAGTGCACACCCAATCCCATTGAATTTTTTGCCGTTGTCCTGTCCACAGAAAAGACCTGAGCAAACGCTCTACATCTTTTAACAACTTCTGAGGAAGGATAAAAATAGAACACCAATACACTCGCATGCTCCACAACACAGAGCCGACTAATTGGAACGACCCCCAAACGATAACAACTTAGTAGTCCAACTATTAATCCTTTGCAAGATCTTCTCTTTGAGTTGAACGCAATCAAAATAGGAAAGCCGAGAAGTAGTGAGGGGTACTCCTAAATACCTCACTGGAAGACTTCCTTGTGGAATGGGGAGAATAGCTTCCAATATCACTTTAAGATCGCTGCTCACTCCAGAATAATAGACCGCACTTTTCTGAAGGTTAGGACTGAGACCAGAGAAGGAATAGAAGTCATCTAAAGCACATTTAACTGTAGAGGACCCTTGATCAGCACCACACAGAACAAACAGGTCATTTGCAAAAGCTATGTGATGGAGCTGTAATTCTTTACATTTAGGATGGAAAGTAAATGGACTAGTAATGGATTTTGAGTGTAGGATAGAATAGAAGCCTTCCATTACTATAAGAAAGAGATGGGGTGAAATTGGATCACCTTACCGTAAACCCCTTTCTCTTTTGAAAAACCTTCAAGATCCCCATTGATAGCCACCAAGAACCATGCATTAGATACACAGTGAAAAACCAATTTAATGTATTGAACTGGAAACTGCATGGCTATCATCATTTCAGACAAGAATTCCCATGCTACCGAATCGTAGGCTTTCATTTAGTCAATCTTAATGGCGAATCTGGGCGGTCCCGAGTCCCTATGATAGTTCCTGACTAGCTCTTGCGTAAGCAAAATGTTGTCAGCAATTGATCTACCTTTGACAAAGGCTGATTGACCATGGTTTATAATAAGAGGCAGAATACCTTGTAACCTCTCTCTGCACTTAAAGATCGATAGACAAGCATGGCCTCTCTCTGCTGTACAATCAGCTCATCAGAAATAGAAATCAAGGCAGCTTCCTCCTGAATTCTGACTAGATTTGCCTTGGCATCTGCCACCCTGGCACTGATTTTATTATAACATGTTACATGTAGAATTGAGCTTCTTAAGCAAGCCCTTCAAAAAAATAAGTTTATAGGAGAGTCTTTGCAAAGGGTGAGTACCCCTATTCTGACTCCAAGCTTCTTGAACCAAATTGGAAAAGAGAGGATGAAGCATCCAAAAATTAAAAAACGTAAAACGGTTTCGTCTTATACCGATAAGGGATAATAGACACCAAAAGAGGGCAATGATCAGATATGCCTGGAGCTGTAAAAACTGCCTCAGACTCCGTGAAAGTATCCTGCCACACATGATTCACCATGGCCCGATCAATCCTACTCTTGATTAGACCCATACCTCCACTTCTATTTGACCAAGAGAACCAGAAACCTTTAGCTGGAAGATCATCAATATCAATATCTTCAATACAAGAATTAAAAGAAGTGGCAGCAGTATGGTCAAAATTATCATGGTTGCTTCTTTCATTTAACCTCCTAACATCTTTAAAATCGCCAATAAGCAGCCAAGGATCAGAACCCACAGAAAAATGTAAACCCCTAAGCTCATTCCACGTCATAGCCCTATCTCCAGCAAAATTCAGCCCATATACTAAAGTAACAATGGAAGGATGCAAGGTGTTAACATGATTAATCCTGCAAGCAATCTGTTGATCACTACTAGAAATTAAGTTAGCCTTGACAAAAACAGGATTCCAAGTACAAAAAGCTCTACCAACCAAACCAGAACCTACGTTACGAATATACTCCCAGTTAGCTGGAAGACAATTCCTCAAAGCACCATCAAGGTTTTGGAACCTGACCGTAGTTTCCACTATCCCACACAAGGATAAACTATTATCAAGAATAAATTGTCTAACCTCCACTTGTTTGGAAGGATCATTTAAGCCCCTGATATTCCACGACCCAAACATGATCATCGCTTCTTATTAGGTTTCTTAGGCTTCTTCTTTTGCCCTGGAGGTTCAGGACCCCCATTCAAACCCTATGGGATATCAGCAGCCTTATCAAACAACTGAATTTCTTGCTCCACAGCGGAATCGATAACCTGATCACACCCTCTTTGAGGAGATAAAACAATAGCATTACATGGCATAACAATCATCACATGACTTTGGTTATTTCCTATTCGATCGAACTGCTGATTTCCTTGTACCTGTATTTAGATTACATTTTGGAAGTTGTTAATCACTGGTGTTTCAGGGTTTTGCGTTCATTGCCACTGGAAGAACGTTTTAAGATGTGGTTTCGTGAGGTTTGTCACCACATACTCAATATTGTAATGCATATATTATGTTGGTGACTAAATTGCAGTTGTGTGTGCAGGCCTTTTGTCCTTTCAAGTTTGTTCATAACTTTGTTGGATGTTTAAGTCTCGTTCTTTAGTAGCAAATGATGACCTGCCTTTTTTGTTCACCCTCCCGGTCTTGTGTGTAGTATATCCGGATATTTATCCTGAGGGTTGACATATTGTGAAGTTCTTTCTTCTACTTCATTGTACTACCTTTCCTTTTTAATCTGTCACTTTGGATTGTTGTTCAGTTGCCTGAAATTAGCATGATTATATCTGTCTTCAGTATCCCCTTACACCGTTTAGAAACAGCTGAAGTTTACTAGAATATTATGGAGTGGTACTGGTAGCTGCAAGAAGATGAGGACATCTATCATGTGAGTAGTTAGCAGGAGTGTTGTTAAACTCTTAGAAACAGGATACATATTGTATCGTGAGGGAATCATATTGTACTGATTGTATGGTGTACCGATTTGGAAAGGAAAATGGCACGATACTATTCTGTAACATACAATATTTTGGCAGGCCGTAGTATAGGGCATACAGATCATAAGATACGGAAGTGCACCCTATTTTTTGGAACTGGAGGCTGGGTCAAAGGATGAAGGCTTCTTGCTAATTATTCAGGCATAGTGTTCTTGACAACTTGCAGACTTAGGAAAATTTGATCTCGTAGTTTGATGAAATGTATGGTCAGGAAACTGAGGTTGATAAGCTTATGTTATTGTTAGTCATTTGAGACCTGAATTCTAGTGGGACTACTCACCAGTTCTCTATGCGGGCATGAGTTTTTCCATCACTTTTTCAGGCTTTGATTATGTTTCTTAGCGTTTATCCAATCTTCTAGTCGTTTACATACGACAATCAACTGCAGTTAATGTGTTATTTTGGTTAGAAACTTGGCATAATCAATCTTTAATATTTGATATTGCAGAATTGTTAGCTTGCCCATTTTCATCTGATTCTTTAGGTAATTAATGATGCCATGCCGATTAGATACCTTTATTTTGCTTGGTGCTACAAAATACGTAAAATGAAGTGATTCTGGTTAGTCTATTAATGCTCTTTGGACTTTGTTTCCATTTTACTTTCCAGTTGATTCCTTTGAGGTATTAGTCATACATGAAAATTTTGAAACCTGAATTAATTTGCACACTCTAACTGCTGCTATCCAAACATGGGTAGAACTCGATGGAACATCTCTTTATTCTTCTTCTGTTTGTTTATATTTTAATTAATGGGTAGCTATCTATCTTTTTATTCAGTGTGTTGTTTCCAAAACTGTACTACCTTATTTGGTCTCTAGTGTTAGCTAGTTGGCCAAAGTTTTAATTGAGAGATTTCAATTTTATTTGTATTCCAATTTTTTGTTTTCATAACATTTATAATTAGGGTCCTCCAGCAAACCGTTTACACTCTCTGAAGAAGCACCTCGCTCCTGATGATTCCATTGAAGATGTGCTTGGAGTCATCCAGAAACTTGCTCACCTTGTACAAGGACTCTGGGTTCCAAAAACGCCACTTCTAATGGAAGGAGGAGCTCAAGGTCTAGCTAGGGATTACTTTCTTCTTTTGTTTAGTAAGAATCCTGTGATCAGCTATGAGGACGTAAAAGCTGTGGGTTCTCGTGGTCAGGCTTTGAGAAATGTTATAAAAGGTGTGTTGAACATTCTAGCTGATGAGAGACCTGATTTACATGGCTGGAAGTTTAAAGAGTTACCAGATGTGTCATTGAAAAATGAGTCATCAGATGAGATGTTCCTGAAGCTGTATTCCGATGTTGTTAAAGAGCAAGAACAAGCTTGGCAGCGTGCGGAGAAACCGCTAACTGAAAGTATTTTTGCTGGCGGAAGGGGTGGTTTAAAGAATTCTTCAAAGCCTGATAATTCTTCAAAGCCTGATACGGCTAATCGGTCTGCAACATCAAAAGTCCAAAGTAAAGGTGCAGCAAGAGCTTCAAATGGAGCTGTTTCGCGAACTCCTATGTCAAATGAAACTCGAGAAGCTCTACCCAAGGTCTTACAGAAACTTTTCCAGACACACAAGGTTTGCAGGTAAAATTATTAGCGTCCATTTTTTCAGTTTTTAACACGAAGTATTTGGGTGGGAGATTACGCTCCCACACTACGCCCTTAACACTGCTGCAGAAATCTCTCAATCTCACACTGGTTGTAATACATCCGCATAAATGCATGCATGGGCTCACAACTCACTCACTCACTGATAACACTCATCACAGAGGTAAATCCAGGCACCTAAAGCTGCCTTCATAATTATGGTCCCCTTAACCCATCATCAACCTACCCACAACTCAAGCTTATCTTTCTAACACAATTCTCAGTTATGCAGTACTTTTTTGGGTAGGAAATAAGAACGCTCCATCCTTGATTTCCGTGTACTTCCGTGTACTTGTTACAAGATAAAGGAATACTAGTATGATACGTAGAGAAGTGGGTGTTGCAGTATTAGAGCCGACGGAATAAAGGTGGCGTGTGTTGAGAGTTGGGTAAACAATGATGGGCTCAAGTGTTATTGTGGTCTAAGAAGCATGGACACGTCTGCTCGACTTACACATTTGTGTGCAACCTATGTTAGACAAAGACACGACACCCTCTGAATATGTCTAAGTACGTGCCAATTGTTTTTTAAATTTTTTTAGACAGACACTGGGTACGCACTAGGCACACTTTGAGGACACATTAGGAGCTTCAAATTGGATTTTAAAAACTTGGACCATAGTCGAAGTTGCCATGAATTGTTAGTTCGTGAAGAGTTATTTAGTGACCATTGATTTTTATCTTCAAAACAGTAGCAATGTTTTTTTCTCCTTTGTCTGAACTTGATAGAAATAACATTTTTGGAGAGATGTAGTTCGGTGAGATATATAAATGTAAATGTAAAAGTCACTAATGTCGTAACAAATGAAAAATATCTTGTTTATTCTGCGACTTCTTCTAGTGAGTGAAAGGAGAGCAAACAAACATCAGTTAGCTTAAGCATGTGGATTGTGGACAGATTCAGAATGGGTTGGAATAATGGAAGTTGGGCCTTCTTGGTGGGCATTGAGTTACCTTTTTGACATTACTATTTTGAATTACAACAGAGTAGAGAGCTCCAAGGTCCCTTAGGAGAGAGAATAAAAAGTACAAAATGCACTACTTTGACGACTATGTTATTAGTTGCACTTTAATCTGTCTGAAATTTCAATTAACTTTCTATGATAAGAAAATTTATTTGTTTAGAAGAAGGGGGACAAAGAAGAGTGAGACCTTGATCTTGCATGAAAATTCAAGAAAGATGTGGGAAAATCAAGGCTGCTCCAGAAAACATTTTCTATTCTCAAACAGGGACATACTATCCAGATTAAAAGAAAGAGAGGGACATACTTTGGCAGCACATGTGCACGAGAGAGGGAGAGGGGGAGGGGTTGGGAGAGGGAGAGGGAGAGGGAGAGAGGAAGATTTTTGGACCCGAGGACCATGTCGAAGATGTAGTAACCGAATATAAAACAACTTCTTTTATTGATTGAATGTAATATACATGCTTCACATATTTGGACATGAAATTATTCTCGGTCAGGTTCAATCGAGTTGGGCTGCAACCCTATTGGGTTGCTTAATTGAAGTACTAATGCAAAGTTGCAAACCAATGTCAGGGGGGGACTGGATTTTGTACACCCGTTTGGCCTTATATCACCCGTCCCAAATTGCTTGTCACTCATATGTTTGGATGTCCCAAAATATTAGTCATCTTTGAAAAGTCAAACATTAGATTTCACACACTAATCCTTGTAAATCATTAAAAGTAGATTTTAAAGTAGGGAATAAGGGGCAATGTTGGAATTCTAATCAAACTTGTTAACGAGACATGCATTCATTGCATGTTCCCTTGAAAAGTTGGAATGCCCATAGTGGACCAGCAATATGGGATGGATGGAGTAGCATTTTTGGCCATTGTGTATTGCAATATTAGCCTAATTTAGCATTAATTTCTTAATAAGATGATATGTTTTGTGCTTTCTCTGCCTAAATTGCCAATCATATGTGCTTGTACTGCTGATTTAGCCATATGTGCTTGTTGTGCCAGCTAAACATACCTAGTTAGCTCCAAATGATACGTAAGTTGAGCCATCAACCTCCGTCTCCTGCCATTTAGTGTCTTTTTAGATGGAATGAGGCTAGTGGATCTGAACTTGTACACATGGTTTAACTTATGCACTCAAAGCATGCAACACGACTTCATGAGCAAAAGGAATGACTGTTCCCATGGAAGCATATTTGGCTATTTTTATGCTGTTTGTGACATTGGGTTATTCCATTTGGCAGCTTTCAACTGATTTGTCAACGTTTGCGGGAAATGGCAATTTCTGAGTCTACTCGTCCCAAGGGGATAGCTAGAGACGCAAAAGCAGCAGAAAGTGCACTTGATGCTCCTCAAGAGGAGCTGGTGGAATTGATTAGTCAAGTTGCTATAAATATCCATGGTGTATACGTTTCTAAGTCATCCATAGACTACCCCCAATATGATCCTTTGAGGTAGTTATCCTAGTATACACCTTGTTCCTTCAGAAGTGTCATAATATGTTTGGTCCTTGAATTAATATGTGGAATTTCTTGTGCAGGAAAATAGTCATTGATCTTCTTATTGCTGAAGGGCCTAATGCAAAGCTTAAAAAGGCTTTTATATTTGAAGCTGCCAAGAGGCAACTTAATCAGGATGTTTCTCCTAATGCATACCAAAAGGTTAGCACAGATTCTTGTCAAAGTGGTTTTGCTGCTATTTGGACTTCCGACTAGGATCTGTGTTTTTTTTTATCAGAAACTAAGTCATGAGTTACAACAGATATCCTTTCCCTTTTCCAACTTGCAACTCACGTGAGACTGATTTCTTGTGGGATAG
This sequence comes from Vaccinium vitis-idaea, assembly GCA_963854785.1. Lineage (NCBI taxonomy): Eukaryota > Viridiplantae > Streptophyta > Magnoliopsida > Ericales > Ericaceae > Vaccinium > Vaccinium vitis-idaea. The sequence continues at coordinate 1,079,938 of OY978220.1, forward strand.
ATGGTTCCTCTTTGTATACTTGTCAGCCTCCTGAAGTAGCACCGGTATCACCATACTTCACCCTAACCCCTCAACAAATTTGCAGTTACTGTGTTGTACCATTCTAAGAATTTCAGCTTAGTGGCTGTTAGCCTGTTACTTCCAGGTTACTGAGCCAAGTAGAGTGAGCTACATGTCCTCTTGTTTTAACTTGGATAATTGACTTAGTAGGCCCCCGTTGTTCTACCCACCTTTTATTCTCCCAGCTGCTCTAGACCACCTCTCTTATCTCGCTCGTTTCTGACCTAGTGGTATTGCAAAGAATGTCATTCCTGCATAGCTCGTCCTGTTGTCCTACTCAGTCTCCATCATCCACAGTGTTAAGCTACTTGGGGGCATGCCCGCCTAGAACCGAGTGCCGTCATGGCGCGATCAATTTGGAGTCGCCACCCAGGTTTGGGGTTTGCCACCCGAGGAACCGAACTTGAATGAAATCCATGCTTTTTCGGAAAAAGGTTTTTATTACCGGCCTGTCATAACCATAATATCTTAGGTTTGGGAGCCAGGTTACGAGAAGGGAAGGGTTTTATGGCACTCCTCTCGCCCAACACGAGGGCGGTCTCTACTTAGTGCTTGCGGGATTTTGAAATCATTTTATTTCTTAAACTTTGGTCAAATTTGGGAGGGGGAACAATAAAGGGTGATTCAAACTGTAAACATGTTACGTGTGAGTGCGTGAATAGTGTACAGTTTATATGGTAATGAGATAGCAGGAGATGACAGAATATGCAACGCAGCAGCACAACAACAGACTATTACGCTCGATACTCCTGAGTGCTCAGCAATGGACTTGAGCACTCAAGAACTGGTCTTGAGAGCCCAGGTACTGCTTCCTAGCAACCTCTCATATAACCTGATCTGGGCTCTGGAAGGACCAGTTTGCACCAAGAAGCTATAAAATATATGAATAGAGAACAAAACAGATTGGGGTACTGGAAGCATTCTTGAGCGCTTAGCACCACTCCAGCGCCCAAGTGTGGGCTTTTCAACAGATTCAAAATAAATCTATTTGTGTGATTGTTTCTATATAAAGACCAACTGAGGCTCAAAGGCAGAGACTGATCTGGGCCCAATGGCTTGTTTTATTTGGGAATAAGTGTTTGAACCACTTACAAATTGCTAAATAGGTACAACTAAACAGTAAACAGACCGTAGATGCCTCAGGCCTCACAAGGATGGATCTGCCTTGGAAGCCGGAGGATAACAGAGCCGAGGACTCAGGAAAAGCTATTGGGCGCTCAAGAACCGGTCTTCTTGAGCACTCAATAAGTTTTCTGGGTTCAGAGGTTTTGAACCTCTTCTTTTATTTGCAATAAAGGCCAACTGATCTCAGGGTCATTACGAGGAACCGACCTGAGGCTATATATGAAAACAGTACGTGACTAAAGATTTTCTACCTTTTCTCGGCCTGAAACAATGGTCTTTTTGTCGGAGAAACAGTGTTGTGTTCTTGGTTTGAGAAAACTTGGGCCAAAGTTTCAAGTAGAGGTTTTTGAAGTATTTTGAAGATTTTTGGGATTTTCTCTCTAAAACATGATTTTCTCACCAAAATCTAGCATGTATCAAGTGTATCCCACCCTCTTCAAATACATGGATATTTACAAGGCTTATTGAGGGAATATTCATCATTGAACTTAATTGGGAAGGGGAAAGACGTGCCTGCGCAGATGGCTGGCAGGAATCTTCGCTCAGCCAGCTGCCTGACAGATGCTCTGCACTGTTAGGCGTGCCCAGGAGACTTGAGCGGTCAGGTTTGACTTGAGCGCTCAAGTCAAGCTCGGACTTGAGCGCTGCTTAAACAGTGCTTTTGAGCGCTTGGGTAGTGGTTTTGAGTGCAAGGCTCTTGTTTTGAAAATGTTTTTCTTTTGGTTTTGAAAAGCAGGAGCAACGTTCCTAGCTTCGGAGGATGTTTCGATTCGTTTCATCATCAGGGAGCTGACTGGCCACTGCTTGAAGACATCTTAGAAGGTCTAAATTGGGGTGTCTACACTACTGGTCATGAGATAAAATAACATTGCAATCATATCACTATATGCAGTCTCGCTTGTATACTTGTTTTCGTTTTTTATCCCCATTTTTCTACACTCTGGGAAGGACTTTCTTCACTGGGGTGGGAATGGTGAGTTATCCTTCATAAAAAGACCACTTAGTCACCAGATGTATATTTGGTGAAGTTTCGTTGGAAACTCAACAGTTCATATTGTTGTTACTTAAGTTGAAGTCCAAAAGGTTATTTTATGGATGATGTCCAGCAGAGTCTGGTTGAAGTACAACTCTGTGGTTGATACTTAATTGATGGTGATCTCGCTTAAGAGGAGAAAGATCGGGATGTTGATCACACTTTGCTTGATTCGGCACATATTGCGGGAGAGGTATCTTTGACAAACTTTTCAGAGGCAAAAGTGCACGGCGAGGCAGTTGACCTCTTAGAAGTTGAGGCGTAAGCCTTCAGGTGTTGAGGCATAATAAGCCTTCAGATTTTAGTTTTGGATTTGCAAAAAACAAAATTCATTAAGAATACTATAGAAAAGGGATGGCGTTTGGGCATACGAAGGCGCCTACTAAAAATAAGTGAATAAAATATAGAAATCATAAAAAAAATGTTAAAATCATGAAAACATAGTTCATTAATAGATCCACCCTCTAAAGGCACTCTAAATCGTCTTGTAAATACAAGGAAACCCTTTGCCTACGCCCTAACGACTTCTAATGAGCCAACTCTTCACGTATCTAAAAAGAAAGAACCGAGTCTTCTGATGCGTTTGCCTCCATCAATTTGGGTGAAAAAAATCGTAAAAAGCGTACCCCTCTGACGGATGGGGGAACACCTTTGTGGTTCTCCGCTCAAAACTCACTGCCTAGGGGCACCTTTGAAAACATTGATCGTCAACATCTTGATGGAATACAGAGTACTTTGTTTCATTAGTTATTCTTTTGTATAGTTGGGAATGGGAGTCAAGAGTTGTCCGCCCCTTGTCCAATTCATTGATTTTACAGAGCTTTTTTTTTTGAAAAGCATTTTATAGAGCTTTTTGATGTGCGTGGAAGTGTATTATTTTTATGACTGCCTTCTTTTTGTACATGGCTGGCATTCCCTCGTGTCTTTTTACTTACCGCTTATCTACCTATAGACACAACAAGGTCCTTTTACAAAACTCTCATTCCTAGATGGCTTACCAACTGGCTAAGAAGCAGGGACACGGATACGGGATACGGAGACGACAAGATATGGACACGTGGACACGTCATTTCTTCACAAATTAGGATACGGACACGTCAGGGATACGTCGAATATAAAATTTATTTGTATTATAGAGATATGTGATGAATTCATATAAATGACGAAATCTTTATTTCTATCGAATTTAAGAGCAATACAATGAAGATAAAAATTAGTAGTCTGCATGTAAGTATACATGAACTATGCATCGGTGGAAATTTTCACCTATGGCCACGTTTTAAAAATTAAATTTTAAGCTTTTATGTGTCCTTGGCACGTTCTTAAAGTTTTACCAACGTGTCCTAGAGCATCTACCATGTGTTTGAATAAAAGAAATACAAGAAAAGAATTAGACAGAGTATTTAAGCATGTCCTACGCGTGTCCGGAGAGTGTCGTGTCGTGTCCGTCATCGACACATAACGGACATGGATACGTGAGGCCTATAGACTTGTCCGTGCTTCTTAGCCAACCGGAGTAGGCAGGAACATGAAGGAAGAACATTGGATATGAACGCAAGCTGTCATTCGTAAAAATGTGAGAAATTTTTTGGGTTAGACCAACTACTCTATGAAGAATCATTAGGGATGGTCTTGATGATTCATGAAAAGGGTTGAATTGATGGTTATAAATGGAGTAGAAAGTTCCAGTCATGCTCTCTCTCCCTTTCTAATTTCTATTATTCCATATTTTTCTTTTGATATTCCATAATTGAAGAAGTATGGAAGTTATATTCAACCTGTCAGGTAACAGTCCTTAGGTTTACATGTGAGTGCAAGTAACTCGGAGGTACAGAGTCTTTTCAGCATGTTGCGTGCGATATGATAACTGGTATTGCTGGTAGGGTATTTTGTGCATGGGGATTGCACCCAAAGACACAATGTGGGATACCTGTTAACCCCTTCATTTTTTTAAGCTGAGCTCGTAAGATCAAAACTTCTGATATGTTTGTCAATTAAGATATCCAAAATAGGTACAAATGTTCTGTTCAAACCTGACCTATTTATGGAATGCGCAAATTTATGTATATTATGATATAGCTGCAATACCTAATTTATGTGTTATCATTTCCATGTCATATGATCATATCATCTATTGATTTGATCAGAGTTGCCATGACATGTACTATTTATTTGGTGAGATTGAATATTTCAATGTCATGGCGTATTTCTGCATGTGCCTGTATTGTGTAGCTAAGAAAATATTCATGTACATTTACTGTATTATCTTCTCCATGTACTACATCGTAAGCTATTTCTCAATAATGCTTTCCCAAAATGGATCTAAGCTATTTCTCTCTGATTTGCAGGTCTTGAGTGAATTATGTGTATCTAAAGGTTCTGCTTGGGTATTAAAACCCGGCGACGGAAATCCTAAATAGTCTTTGGCCATTATCCACAAATCATAGGCTAAAGAAGGAAGGTACTTTCCAGTTGCTGGTTGTATTTCAACTTAAGTTTTTTTAATTCAGTTTGCCTCTAATATATTTATGAGCTGCATCTGGGGATTACACTCACTTGCATTAAATTGACGCTGCTGAATTCGTCCCTTGAGCTTGCTTTTTGCACATACAGACAATGCTTTCTGCCCAAGGGATTCTGATTTATTTTCTCGTGATTTTCAAGTGTATATTTGTGAAATGATGGTTATACCAATTTAGTTGTAGAAAAAACTAAACTTTGCACATGTTTCCATGATATGCTATCAATGGAATCATTTAGTACATGGAAATGATGAATCATATCATAGCGGGGGCAAAAACTTGAGTGTAGCTGCATTGGTTCACCATTTGCTGCGACCTTGATGGTGTCCTATACTACAAGGTTGAGTTTTAGGCAATGAAGGTCATTATCATCTGTGAAGGGCAGAGTAGGTAGTTGGGTGTCATCTGGTTGTTTTTTCAATTCTAGCATTAAGCTTGTTCACAAGTTCGTAGTGCAGGTGCGAGGGCCCGGGAGTTTGTAATTTCAATATTTGTGTGAAATTATTTTCTGATTTTGATACCGAAATATAGTAGTAAAGTTATCGCAGTATCAAATTGTTTTGATGATATGCATATGCACATATGGTTTTTATACCAAGTATTCTATTATATCCATATTTTGTTTTCGTCCTTGCATATTTTGTTTTTCTCTTTTATTCTTCTATTTGCTCGCCGCTCCCCTATCCTGTAATTGAATTAAGGGGCATGTGCCACATTCTAGTTGGATGGAGTCAGAGCAAATGGGTCAATTTGCCTACTGAGAGAATGCGTGCTCATGCATGATCAAGGGAAAGTTTGACCACAAAAGAACAAACCAAGGAAATAAAGTAGTTTATAGGAATAGGACCCAAATGATGCTCAAGATAAGCTTAATTGTGAACAAATGTGTCCATTATACGCTATCAGTGACTTCGTTTACATAGAGATGGTGATATGTAAGAGCTTGCTGGGACCTGGAAGAGAGAGGGAGAGCTGGGGTTTGAGGAATGTGACCAATGAAAACGATGCCATACGTGGATCATAGTTTCACTTCTGATGCTTGTCGTTTTGAATGAAAGTTTCTTCTTCGCTAATTATTGTTCGTTCATTGAATACTAGACAATGTGATTGTTGCTTGTTTCCTCGTGCAGATGACAAGTAAATGAGTTAATGGCTCACCAAGAAGGGCGATCTGTAGGATTGGTATGTTTCTGTTTGGTCTTTTGTATATACATTTGCACCGGTTATGGTTCTTGCAAAAGGATACGAGGCATTTGAGAAAGATAGGCAAGAGATTAAACAGTTGGATATTTTTCATCATGTTTCATTAGCTAATTTATGATTGATTTTGCAGAAAACTTATCAGATACATGTTTTTGGTTCACAGTTGTTGGAACTTGTATTTTTTTTTTTTTGGGAAGAATTCCCTTTTCACTGTTAATTCTTGAAAATCCCTTTGCTAAAAAACCATGTACTAAGAAACAACTTAGTGTTCTAGTTTTCAACAGGTAAGGAGCATTAGGATTTGTTGGCCCTTGGTTTTTTGATTTCTGCTTTCTTGTTCGATCTCTTTTCTCATTCAGGATCTCCGTATGTTATATTTTGCTAATTTGCGGCTTGCTCTGAACGCTGATGAGAGACACGGTAGCAATGAATTGTTGCAAGACATAGTCGTCTGTATAAACTTATAAGTGATGAATGCCTCCATTACTTGGGTGAAATGGAGATGTCTATTGCTTTTGCCAAAAATTAAAGTCATTTGGGGGCCTGAGGTTAGCAGTCGCAGCAGTCTGTTCGGCGATCAACGGTTCGGATTATTTTACATAAAAGATAATCATCTTGTATGTAGGATACTTTCATTTAATCTCCGGACAATTGATTGACGAAAGGCTGTGAGTAACGTGTTGGTAGTATATGCCCTATTATGATGTAGAAGTAGTAGATATATTCTACCAAGATATATCTCCTTTATTGGGGAAGAATCCTTCAAACTTGAACCTGTACACTTGCACGGTTAGGTTAAAAGAAAGAGATTGGCCATGAGCGGAATTAAACTAAGGAATTTTTTTTTTTTATCGGCAAAATTAAATTTATTAGGGAAACTTGATAGGGTACATCAAGTAAGGGGAAGGGGAAGGGATACCAACCAAGGTTGGTTCACCCAAGGGACAAAGCCCAAACACCTGAGGGCTTGAAAAACCCGAATACAACAATAAAGCACAAACCCATCAAACTTTCGGAAAAGATGATTTGACATTTTTTACAACTACAGTATATTTTAGTTTTACTTTTACAAAGGCCGATTAGGCACGGGCATGTTAGCATAGCACGACACTACATGAATTATGGTGTGTCGACTAGGGGTATGGGTGCAAATAACTCGAGTCAAGTTAAGTTTTGTAGTGTTCGAGCTCGACTTGTTAACAAGTCGAGTTCTGATTCATTTGCTAAACAAGCCTCCATAAATGAGTTGAGCCGGTAACAAGTCGAGTATTCAAAGTTTAAAATGTTGAGTGTGGCTCGTTTACCATATGAACTTAAACTCAAAGTTGAGCTTGAGCTTGACATGATTACTGAATGAGTCAAACTAAGCTAAGTCTTTAACAAGTTGCGTTGAACTGCTCGTGAGCATCTCGACTCATTTGCTACCTTATCCACAGCCCAGTCCAGGCCCAGAGAATTCCAACATATATATATATACACATACAACACAATACGACTAAGTTAATAAACAGGTTGGACTAATTAGTATAAAGTATGCTAGCAAGAAAACAAATGGATGACGTGGGCACGACATGACAAGTTAATAAATGTACGAGACTTAGCACGGCACAAAACACGCTAGCCACTAAAACAAATGGGTCATGCCACATTGCACGCCGCTTATAAAAAACACACTGGACTTGGCACGACGCAACACACACTAGCCAGTCAAATAAATAGGTCATGGTGGCACCGCGCAACACTTGTGCAAAATAGACTGGACTTAGCACGACACAAAACACGCTGAACATGCAAATAAACGGAGACGTTGCAGGCACGACACGACCCACCTGACACGTTAAGAGACACGTAGTTGTAAGCGTATTGCACGGATTGGCCGACATGCCTCTCACTGTCTCACACAGTTTAGTCAAATAGAACGGCTAAACGCGACACGCGTAACGAATCACGCCTTCTTTTCGCCACCTCCCATAAACCAATCTGGCACCTTTTATTAGCAAAATCATTAAAAAAATACAAAACTGAAAATCCAACTATAAAAAACATTATCCTTTGACAACACGTGTCAGGACCTCAACCAAAATAAATTTTAAACTAATTCCACGTGTCGGATTTACGTACCACGTGGCATTCCTTCACTGGGTCTCCAACTCTCCAACTTCTATTTAAAGTTCGAACCACCAATGCCATTGGCATTACAATTCGGAACTGTTTTTGATTTCGAAGTTTACAGAAAGTGAGCGATCAATTTTGAAGGAAAAAGAAAAGAGAGAGAGAGAGAAAATGCAGACAGCGAAGAATGCAGCGGCTACCGCCATGGAGTCGGCGGCGAACGTCTTGGCCTCCGCCAAGGCTGGGAAGGACAAGACCAAGGCCACTGCCCAAGAGAAGGTTTGTTCTCTCTTTTCTTTTTTATGGTTAATTCTATGTTTAATTCTCTTCTGATATAGAATTTCGTTTCATGTAGCAGTATTTTTTTTTAAAATCAAAATATTTTACAATATAATTAAGGTCCAAATAATCCATCAGACCCTTTCTGTTGTTGGGTTCACACCACATTATACACCTTAAATTTGGGTCCAAAATAATTTGGCTTTTCATTGGTATATTATTATAAGGTCCAAATTATCCAAGTTTTAATACACAAATTAGACCCTTTTTGGGTTATTGTCGCTCATGTACTAATGTAAAAACAAAAATTTTGGGCACATTAATCAGTATAGAATAATGTGCTTTGGACTGGTCAGGACATTCGATTATAAAAAAAAATTGCTTTAGACACAAATTCAGATGTGTCCCTAATTGCTAGGTACACAACTACACATGCATGACCTGCACCCAATGTATGAAAAATTCAAATAATTGGATTGCTGCAAATTATGTATGTATTTGCTCATATTTTTCTTTTGTGATTCACTGATTTGATGATAATATAGGTGGAGATGATGACTGCAAAAGACCCAACGCAGAAGGACATGGCCACACAGAGGAAACAGGAGAAGATCCAGCAAGCAAATTCCAACAAGCAGGAGGCGATGGAGAACAACGCCGCCTCTCGACAAGCGGTCGCCAGCGGTGGGACTGCCAACTTCGCCGCTACCGGTCAATATAACAACCCTGGCGCTGGGACGCAAGGCTACACCGCTGGTGGTGATGGGTCGAACACCCAAACCCGTCCGACTGGTGGACACAACCCAGTTAACCTAACCGGGTCAAATGCTCCCGGGTATGGAACCGGGCAGCAAACCCATAACATCAACGATGTCGGGGCTAACACCGGGACGGGTTGGGGAGGTGCTGATGCTGTGTACCCGAATGATCCTATGGCTGGGACGCAAGACTACACCGCTGGTGGTGATGGGTTGAACACCCAAACCAGTCCGACTGGTGGACACAACCCGGTTAACCTAACCGGGTCAAATGCTCCCGGGTATGGATCCGGGCAGCAAACCCATAACATCAACGATGTCGGGGCTAACACCGGAACGGATTTGGGAGGTGCTGATGCTGTGTACCCGAATGATCCTGTGGCTGGGACGCAAGACTACACCGCTGGTGGTGATGGGTTGAACACCCAAACCAGTCCGACTGGTGGACACAACCCAGTTAACCTAACCGGGTCAAATGCTCCCGGGTATGGATCCGGGCAGCAAACCCATAACATCAACGATGTCGGGGCTAACACCGGGACGGGTTGGGGAGGTGCTGATGCTGTGTACCCGAATGATCCTATGGCTGGGCCGGACACGACCCTACATGCCAATGCTGCTGGTGGTCGGACTGAACAGGGCATCAACCCAGGTGGCCCGAATGATGCTCCGGGTACGGGTAATGGCACTGGTGGAACATACCAATAGAGGTTTTGTGAATGCCTGGTCTACACGTGTCCATGATCCTGTGAATTTGATGTAGTTTGTGTTTGTATTTCGATTTTCTGCATTTTTTTTTCGTTTTGTGTTTATTAGTTATTAAGGTAGACTTGGCTACACTTGAGGAGTTGTTGTACGTACATTATTTGCTAAAGATGTGGCTATGTGAATGATTGTACTGATATCTATTTATAAAGTTGTGTGTGAATTGTGATATTTCTTTTTAAAAGTTGTTTGTATATAAAGTAGATTTTTATTTTAACTGGACTTTTAATTCGTAATACCCGCACACAGAGGAAGTTGTTTGGTAAATTGACAGTTCGTTCAAGTACATTTATCATATCAAACATATCCAATCGAACGGAATTTGTTAGTGTGAATTGATGTTCACGATGAGTTTCAAAAAATGAACGATCTAAATTGGACCCTCTAGTTGAATTGGAGGACATGATAGTGCCTCCTCTTTATAAACACTTGTTGCAGGCTCTCGTGCCCAACACGAGTTTTATGCCCGTTTTTAGTTCACTGAAATGTGAGATGGTTAGGTGTGTTATGTGAGGTGGGACTTTTTTTTTTTGGGTTTGTAGTTGTGAATGGTTTGATCCCTTGGGAGATGGGCAGATTATGGTATGTTGTATTGTAAAGTGGGTATTTGCATTTGGGATGAGGCTTCGTGCGCAACACGAGTTTTATGTCTGTGTGTTTGAAGCAGATTTAAAGACCAAAAGCTTTGCTTTATCACCATCTCACACAAAAATAAGTCTCCCAACAAAAAATTTATTTAAAAAATAGAAAATTACAAAAGACAAACCAAACTTAGATTGGACCCACACCCCATGTGAGTGGGGTTGTGGTTGATTGTGGCACAAAGTTTGTGTCACAGTCATTTTTGCATTTGAAAACATAGCTTAGATTGGACAAACCAAACTTAGATTGGACAAGCTTGAAGAGCCTAATCCACGACCAAACTTAGATTGGACAAACTTGCGCCTAATCCTCCACCAGATTGGACAAAGCAGAAACGGAAGTATACAAACGGAATCAACAATGAATTAAGGCAATTTTGTTAGGTTATCCAGGAGAGAAAGTAACTAATCATAGAAAGATACCCACAAGTATACCGATCAGGAACCCCCCAAAAAAATACGTACAAACTTGGTTATTTTCTCCACGATGCTGGAAGCCAAAATTTTCAACAATGGAAGATCTCAAAATTTCAGGGGTTGACAGAGGTGCTAATTCATAAAGTACACACAATTCACAACAACTCTTAGGCCTCCATAAATACGATCAAGATCTTTCCCAAGTTGAAGGTGATCTTTAACAGGGAAGCCAAACACCTCTGAGGGCTACCAACCTTGAAATGTACAAGTAGAATGAAGCAGTAATCGGTATGAACACACTCGTCATTTTGGGGAACAAAGAGAGAGAGGCAAAGGGATGTGGGATTAACATTTTGTTCAACACCGAACAATCTTCTTCACCTCCTACTGGAACATCTGGATGTGCCATATTTGGTATTCACTGTGCTTCCTGCTGAAGCTCATTCGTAAGTTTAAGGAAGTCTTCTTCCAATGAAATAAGTCCTTCATGTAGATTCTTTCCTAGAAAAAGTTTATTACGGGGTTGAATAAGAAAATCTAAACCAGATGGTTGAAAGCATGATGCCAACTGTAAATGCCATACCTTCTACTATTAGCTTTTGATGCTCAGCGGGTTCCAGTTTTCCTCTCATCCTGTTTGCAACCAAATTCTTTTCAGCATGAAGGAGTTAAACTTCCTGCTATCTGTGAGTATATTTTTTTCAACAATCTACATATCTATATTGGCACAACAGACAATAGTAATGAGGTCCTCCATTACTAATGAGGTCACCTTTCTTTTACCTTCTTTCTTGAACCAATCCTTGGTTCTACCAAAAAAAAAGGACCTAGTTCACTCGTTGAAAGTCGCCATCGATGGAGGAAGATGAATTTAATAGACTGAGATCATTTTGGGCAGGTTCAAATCCTGCTGGATGCACTTAGAACGTTCAAGAATTGCTCATCTCGTTCATAAACTCACTCACAGGTTAGTCGTTCACTTGGTTTGAGTAGAGGCGGGCGGGTACGATCTAAAACGATTCCACATTCAACAGGACTAGACAATTTGATGGAAGGAGCGACATCGAGAAAGGGGAAGTCAGACAATCGAGAAAGGAGCGGTCAACTTTTTTGCTTCACCCCAACATTCCCCACTTGTCTGATTGTTAATTGTACCTGAGTTATGAATGACAAAAAAGTGATCCTTTATTATTGCCCATTTCATTACAACTAATATCTTTATTCCCACAGTTAGATAAACACCCCAAATACCTTTATGAATTGTATTCAAATGGATGAGAGGCTAACTCCTATGTTGGGAGAAAAAAAAATTAGTTATTGCATTTTCGGCATTTATCTGGTTATAGATAGATACAGTATTGTTAAACTAAAGGCATTCACAAGAAGATCCAAGAAGAAATCCCTCTGTTGGCCCTCCTATGCGCCGACCATGACCACCGCAGATGCAGAGTTCCAAGAAGAAAACCCTAGAATTGTAACATCTGCCTTCGTCCCCTCTCTCTCTCTCTCTCTCTCTAAGAATGATCGTGTCATGAAGACCCCGTCTGGGCAGAAGGCAGGACGCGAAAAGACCAGACAACCCCTGCAGAAACAAACAAAATAACTCACAAAATAGGACACAATGGGAATTCTTCGTACGGTCAGAAGACACACATCAGTAATTTCGCACAAAGCACGTGAAATACCCATTATACCCCAGCGCCCAAAACATGCAGCTCCCCAATCCAGGGGTAAAATCGTCCAAATTGAATTTTTTTTGCCTAACATGATATTTTTTTTGGATCAAACTCAGAGTTTTTTATTACTCAAAAACCGCCCAAAGGGCTACAAACGCCGAACCGGAGCCCATCGAAGGGTAAAAAACCCCCGATAAATGGGTTATCCATGTGGTTCGGATGAGCACAAACCGAGTACAGAAAACAACCACCCCGAAAAGGAGTACCAAACAACCACCCTCGAAGGGGGCAACGATTCCACACAGGGAATAGAAGAAAACAAACCAAACAGAAAACAAATAAACTGAAATACCCGGCCAGATCCATAACCATCTTCAACCCCATCAACGATCACCATCAGCATAAAGAGGGGTGAGAAATGACAGCGGTAATTTGACCTGCCTACACCGCTCACACCCCAAAGCAAACCAACAACAACACCGTGATTTGAACGAAGAACGACGAAGATGGAGTCGAATTGATAAACTTCCCCAGAGAAGAAACCGAAGTCGCCGCCGCCGGAGAGGGGTCTGCTGGACTCCGCCGCAGCAGATTTGGCATCTTTATTTGGTTGAACAGCAGACCCGAGCACCCTCGAGCCCGGACCCGCCCCGAAACATCTCCAAACTCGGCCGCGAAGAAGAAGAAGGGGATAAGTTACTATGACGTGAAGTTGAGACGAAAATGGATGATGATTATGGAAGGGGCCGGAGCTGTAGAGTTTAGGGTGGAGGGGTGAGAGGGAGAGAGGGATCCGCCGCTTGAGAGAGGGGTGGGGGAGGGGTGGAGGATAAAGAGGCGGCTGCCTCCCCTCCCCCCAGGCAAACCCTAAGTTTTTGTATTCTAGAGAGGAGGAGGAGAGAATATTCGAGAGATCAAAACGGAAAAGTACGTGAATCTCTAACATGAAATTGAAAGACCCTCTCTATCATGGCCTCCAGATTTTGGATACTATTCTAACAGCAATCTTCCAAAAGAAGAGAACAAACAGTAACACATTTTTCCCGAAGGAACATGAAGGAGCATTCCACAAGTTGTGAGATAAAAGTGACATGCTATGAACCATTTTAAGGTTTGGTCTAATAAGTTGGCTGGCTTATTTTTTCGTCTTTATTTGATTTTTTTTCACATTTTTTAGTTTTTCATCAACTTTTTGTGTATTATTGGTTAGTTTCTGCGAGAGGAATAAAAAAAGTTTAAAATTATGACCAAAGCTTAAATTTTTTTGAATAAAGATAAAAATAAGCCAAAAAGTCAGTTTTTTTTTACACTTTTTTCGATCTTATTAAAAAATTTGAAAGTTCTAGCCATAATCTTTTACCTTTCTGGATTCGTCTCGCCGAGACGAACCAATAATACTCAAACAATCGATGCAAAACTAACAAACACAAAAAAAAATCAAATAAAGACAACAAAAAGTTAAGTTGGCTTTTTAGCCAAACCTGGGGTCGGATCTTGCCCCCTTTTAATTTATCCATCCTCTCTATCCGAAATGATTCTATTGTTTTAGAGCTCTGTCACGTTGTGTTTTAACACCTTTATCTATTGTACAATATTTATGTAGAACTTAATTCCAATATGGATTTGCTGTCCCGAAAAGCATGTCCCAACTCCATGTCCCGTCTATCTAAGCCACCCGTCCAAGCAATCGACGGCTTAGACTTACAGATGAACACGTATGGCTTAAATTTGTTTGGGGTGAGATGAAATCTGAGCCGTTAATTGATCGGATGGGCGGCTCGGATGGACGGGAAAGGAGTTGAGACAGGGAGTTCGGGACAGTGGATCCGCTTCCACTTAATTCTAAATGTATGGACTTATTTTTGTTATTGAACTAAGTAGTTCATGCACAACGTTGTTGAGTGTATAACTTTATGTATATTTTCAAAAATAATTTAAGCGTCTTAAATCTTAATAATGTTATTCCACACATGACCCGATTTTAAGTTGGTCGAGTTAAGGTAAAAAATATATCTGACATGTTTATGTTACTAGGTGTTTCGAAATAAATTCGAAAAGACCCGAAATCTCCAATAACTCTACATGAATACGGTAGGACATGATCCGATGCCTAGATGAGAGGAAGATTGAAATACGTTGGCATAGTGAGGAATAGAATATTTATATGGGAGGAACGAGAGCCAGGGAAAGGTGAGGGAGTTAGAAGGTGTTACATAGGAAGATCCGAAAATTAACTTGAGCTTGAGCGTTATTTAATTTTGTTTTTGTAGTCCCATATTAGAATGGTTGAGCTTATCATAACTCGTGAGCTAGGGTATGTGTTAAAATTTTGATATGGAAACTCCAGTAAATTAATAAATTTGTTTTTTTTTTTTATCTACTTGTCATCGTTTATTTTTTCTATTGTGGATGTGAGAATTTTTTTTTCCATATATTTCTGATGTAAAATTATTAATGTCAAATTAATTAACCATTCAACCACGGTTTTTCACGTAAAACTGTAATCTCTTAGTTAGGAAACGAACACGGTTTTTCATGAAAACCATTATCTTCACTTGAATATAACCCCATTTTTTTTATTGTCATAACCGTGATCTTATAACATATTCAACAACGGTTTTATGTCCAAACTGTGATAGTATAATTAATTTAATCACGGTTTTTGGGCAAACTGTAATTGTATAATATTTTAACTACGTTACTTGTTCAAACTGTGATCTTAAAACATATTTAATCACAGTTTTATGTTTGAACAGTGATGATATAGTTGATTTAACTACGGTTTACCATGTAAATCATAATTGTGTCTTGTTTTTTACCACACTTTTTTGTTCTATCCCATTTAGCACGCATTATGGATTTCAAAATCAATTTGGAAATACTTTTAATAATGGTTAAACATAGTGATTGAATCGTTGTGACTTTTAATAATGGTCCGATCAACCAATACAATGTGACACAGTTAATAAAAAGGCCGGACTAACTAGCGTAAAGCACGCTAGCAAGAAAACATTTGGATCACGTTAGCGTGACGCGACAAGTAAATAAACGTACCGGTCTTAGCACGACACAACACGCTAGCCACTGAAACAAATGAGTCATGCCGGCACTGCACTACACTTTTACAAAAACAGACCGGACTTAGCGCGACAAGAAACACATTGAACACGCAAATAAATGGAGATTTTGCGGACATGGCAAGACCCATCTGACACATATTCTAAGACACGTTGTGGACGGAGTTGTAAGGGTATCATTCGGACACGATTGATTGGCCACACACATTTTGGTCAAATAGAACCGCTAACGCGACACGCGTAACGAATCGCGTCTTTTTTTCGCCACTTCCTGAAAACCAAATTGCCACCTTTTACTAACAAATCATTAACAAAATCATAAACTGAAAATTCAAAATAAAAAAAATTATCCTTTAACTAACACCTGTCTGTCATCTTTACATTCCACGTGGCAGTCCCTTACTTGGTCTCCAACTTCTATTTAAAGATGAAACAACGAATGACTGCCATTACAATTCAAACTGTTTTTGATTTCGAAGTTTACAGAAGTGAGCGATTAATTTTGAAGAAAAAAGAAAAGAGAGAGAGAAAATGCAGACGGCGAAGAATGCAGCGGCTACCGCCAAGGAGTCGGTGGCGAACGTCGCGGCCTCGGCCAAGGCTGGGATGGACAAGACCAAGGCCACGGCCCAAGAGAAGGTTTGTTTTCTGTTTTCCTTTTTATGGTTACTTCTATGTTTATGATGTATGAAAAATTCAAATAACTGGATTGCTGCTTGTAGATACATCTGGATTTAGATCTGTACAAATTATATGTTTTGCTCATATTTTTGTGTGTGAAATTTGATGATGATATAGGTGGAGCGAATGACGGCACACGACCCAACGCAGAAGGACATGGCCACACAGAAAAAACAGGAGAAGATCCAGCAAGCAAATTCCAACGAGCAGGAGGCGATGGAGAACAACGCCGCCGCGCGACAAGCTGTCGCCAGCGGTGGGACCGCCAACTTCACCGCTACCGGTCAATATAACAACCCTGGCGCTGGGACGCAAGGCTACACCGCTGGTGGTGATGGGTTGAACACCCATACCCGTCCGACTGGTGGACACAACCCAGTTAACCTAACCGGGTCAAATGCTCCCGGGTCTGGAACTTGGCAGCAAACCCACAACATCAACGTTCTCGGGGCTAACACCGGGGCAGGTTTGGGAGGTGCTGATGCTGTGTACCCGAATGATCCTATTGGGTCCGGGCCGAACACAACCCGACATGCCAATGCTGCTGGTGGTCGGACCGGACCGGGTATCAACCCGGGTGGCCCAAATGATGCTGCTCTTGGTACTGGTGGTGCTCGGGGTACGGGTTATGGCACTGGTGGAACATAGCAATAGAGGTTTTGTGAATGCCTGGTCTACACTTGTCCATGATCCTATGAATTTGATGTAGTTTGTGTTTTCATTTTCTGCATTTTTTTTCTTTCTTTCTTTTCGTTTTGTGTTTATTAATTATTATTCAGGTAGACTTGGCTACACTTGAGAAGTTGTTTGGCTACGTGAATGATGGTACGATATCTATTTATAAAGTGAAGTTGTATCCAATCGAACATAATTTGTTGCCGTGAGTGATGTTCACAAAGAGTTTCACGAAATGACCAATTTCGATCATCAATATGAACCTAAAAAAGGGTTTGAAAAGGATCTAAATTGGAAGAGAGTTTCAAGAAATGACCAATTTCGATCATCAATATGAACCTAAAAAAGGGTTTGAAAAGGATCTAAATTGGACCCCTCTAGTTGAATCGGAGGACATGGAGAGGATTTGCCCCCATTTATGTAGAGCTTAATTCTAAAAGTCTGGACTCTATTTTTGTTATTGAACTAAATAGTTCATGCACAACGTTGTTGAGCGTATAACTTTGTTTATATATATTTTCAGAAATAGGGGGTTTTAAGACTTAATTAGTGTTATTTCGATCATGACACGATTTTAAGTTGATCGAGTTAAGGTCAAAATATCTAACACGTTACTAGGTGTTAGATGTTTTCAGAGCCGGCTTACCCACAAATATATTCAAAGAACCCTGGACTTTAGGCCCACCAAAAAACCAAAATTTTAGGGTCCCAAATTAGTTAGGAACCTTACATATATATATATATATATACACCAAACTTCACCTCCAAACTCCCGGATTCTGTTAAGTTCCGGACCTCCACCTTCCCAATTTTTTTTTTAAAATCCGAACCGTTAGATGTGTTTAAAAGGTGTTTTCAAGGTCCAACGCGAAGATTTGGCAAAAAAAAAATACCCGGAAGGGCTTGATCGGAGCTGTTTTTCACAAAAACGCTTCGGATCGTCGAAATTTGGTCCGGAAAGTCGAAAATACCCCTAGGTCCGTAACTTAACTAAGTTAAGGGAGTTTGGATAGGAAGGGGACTCTCTCTCTATATATATAACAAGGATCCGGTCAGGACACCCGGACCTATCTTAGGTTCGGAATTTTCACTTCCCGGTCATTTGGCCGGGATCCGAACCGTTGGATGTTTTTAAAACATTTTTTTAAGGTTCCACGCGGGAAACGGGAAAAAAATAATACCGGGAAGGGCTTCATCCGAGCATTTTTCGATAAAACTGCGATATTGACAGTTTTATCGAAAAATGCTCGGATGAAGCCCTTCCCGGTATTTTTTTTTGCCCATTTCTCGCGTGAAACCTGAAAAAAATGTTTTAAAAACATCCAACAGTTCGGATCCCGGCCAAATGACCGGGAAGTGAAAATTCCGGACCTAAGATAGGTCCGGGTGTCCTGACCGGAACCGGACTATATATATATATATATAGGAGCCCCTTCCAATAAGGGTCCCTTATTGTAAAATAAAATGCGGACCTGCCTCTTTTTGTGTTTCCGGACCAAATTTTGACGATCCGAACCGTTCAATGTTTTTAAAATGCATTTTTAAGGGCCCCCGCGAAGATTCGTCCAAAAAAAATACCCGGAAGGGCTTCATCCGGTCGGTTTTTGTTAAAAACGCTATATATAACTTTTGTGTAACCTCTCCATAACAAAAATGGCCCAATTCGAATTTAAGAAAACTTAATTAGTACGTTTGCCGCTAAAAGTGCGAGACGGTAAATGTTCAAATGATAAATTTTGAAATATTGTAGCAGTTGTATATTTTTGGATAACTATAGGTTTGCATTTGTAATGGTAAATATTTTGTAATAGTTTTTACAAAGATTTTTTATTGGCCAATTTTCATATGCAAAATATAAGATGAGACTCGTTTAATAATTCGATTTAGGCCTCCGTAATTTATGAATCGGCTCTGAATATTTAACAAAATACTTTCTTGTCGCGGATAGATACAAGTGGCAGCAGCTAGCACGACAATGTTCAGAAAGGCAAACAAACAAACAAAACCCACATCCTTGTCTTTAATAGGCCCCACATGCACGCACAACAGGATGAAAACACACGTGTCAACCACGTGTTACAAACAAATATTATGCGTTACAGTAAGTCTGGTACCCAGAATTGACCCCGAATTGGAAAATCAACGGCTCAGAGGAATGAATCTGGTTTGGAATGAATCTGGTTTGTTGATTTTCCAATTCGGGGTTAATTCTGGGTATCCTTTCTGTGTACGTAGCAGTGCTCTATGCGTTATCCGTTTATTTAATTAAAGTTGCACGTGGCACCATCCCAGAACTCCCTGCAGCGTCTATTTAAACTCTGCCTATTTTCTCCATATTAAAACCGAGTTAGAATAAGGTTGAAGGGATCGAGAGAGAGAGAGTGTGAAAGAAAATGCAGGGGGCAAAGGAGACAGCATCCAACGTGGCGGCCTCCGCCAATTCCGGCTTGGAGAAGGCCAAAGCCACTGCCCAGGAGAAGGTCCTCTCTCTCTCTCTCTCTCTCTCTCACACACACAAACACACACTTGCATGTTCTTCGCAGTTGCTTCTTCTTCACAATTACGTATTTTTCAATAACCCAACTCATTTTAAGTACCATATTGGGATTACAAGGACAAAAATGTGGCCTGAAGTTTTAGAATTTTTTCGCCTTTGACAAATTTCTTAGCTTTTCGTTATAAGTTTGTACTTTTTAGCTTCTTCTCATTTAGACAAATGATTAATCTAAAAAATTAACCGTGAATTCAACAAAAAGAATAAGAAAAGACAGACAAAATACCAAAACAAAAAAATACCAGTATTTTTCGTATTGATCCATGCCATCTGAAAAAAAGTTGGGATAAAATTCACTTCAACCAAATTGTTGTACGGTGGATATTTAATTCACAATCTTGAATGACAAAAGGGTAAATATTAGTCTAACAAAATAGATTTGGAAATTTGGTGTTGTTTATTGGCTTGTCTCGACAAGAGAAATTTAAAAAGTATAAAATTATTAGCCAAACTTAAAGTTTTGATAATAAAGACGAAAAATTTTACGAAAAAACCGATTTTTTGGATTATTTTTTGTCTTTATTCACAAAACTTTAAGTTTTGCTAATAATTTTATACAATACTTTTTAGATTCCTTTTGTCGAGACAAGCTAAGAAACTATAAAAAATCGACCGAAAACTAACAAATGCAAAAAAAAAAAAAAAGAATAAGGACAAAACGAAAAAAACTAAAAAACTAATTTAGATTATTTTTTTCTTTATTCACACATTTTAATATATTTTTAAAACCTTAATATGTATCTATTGGGCACACACTAACATTTTCTTAGGTAAAAAGAGGAGTGACCTTTCGGAACAAAGGCCAAAACAGCAATGAAAGAATTGAAAAAGGTAGAACACAGTACAGAGAGCTCAGAGATTTACGCTACCTAATGTCACTATGTCAAATCAAGACTATTTTATGGTTTTTCAGTCGGATAAAGAAAGAAAAAGGACATCACCCTTAATTGATCGTGGGTTGGTTTTTATTTATTAAAATCAATAATTTGCTAAAATCAAGGGTTGGTGTTTATCAAATGAGCCTTAATAATATCTTTTTTTTTATGTGAAAAAAGAAAATTAAGAAAACCACATTACCCAAAAAAAAAATAAAATAAAATTATAATAGCTCCTTAAAAAGTAAAACAAAGGGAGAAAAGGGTGGAGGGGAACAATATATTACTACTACTAGTGCAATTTTGTTCGCTGCCGTTAAAAGAGGGTAAACATTATCCTCAATTTTTTTGAATTGGTTCAATCTCGTTGCATAAAAACATTCTTGTTCTTTCTGGCATTTTTCTTGGTTCAGCTCTTATGGACCAGTCTAGCAACTTTGCGCAATTGGAGGTTTTTGTATCCTAAAGAAAACACTCAGAAATCACATAGAAATAATTACAAATAGCGAAACAAAAAATGATTGCAGAAATAAATGTAATAAAAATAATAAAACAAGTTCGAATCCTAAAAGATTCGAATCACTAAAAAGATTTGGCAAATATTAAAAGGAAGATATATTTAATTAATATTAATTAATGCGTAAATTATATGTTTTTATAAGTTTTTTTTTACTTAAAAAATATACATAAAAGTCCTTCTACCTTTCTTCAAAAATGCATGTGACCTGCACTTTCTAAAATAATACTAGTAGTGATGATAATGAATTATTATCTTTTCATATTAGGTTTGATTTTAATTTCTAATTTTATTAAGATTATTGGTCTACAAGAATTAAGATTTTATTTAGAGATTTTCTTTTCTTTTTAATGACGCTTGTTTTGGCATGATTTAATAACCTTTTTGGTTAGGCTTTTTTAATTTTTATTTCTTTAATTAGTTTGAGTTCTAGTCGAATTAGGATTTGCTTCTTCTTTAATTAGTTTGAGTCCTAGTCGAATTAGGATTTGTTTATCATAAATAGGGATGTAACTTTTTATTCTAAGAGAATTCAATCAACTATCAATAATATTTCTAGAGTTCTCTCTATTTTTCTGAACCCGAGATCTAACCAATTCATCTACTAGAACGATATCTAGTCACCCATTCTTCTTCCGCTACAACGCTGTGTCAGAAAATCAGAAACCCTAACCCTAGGGGAGAGAGATAGAGAAAGAGTCGAGATGTTGGAGGTGGAGCGTCGAGGCGGGGGGACAAGAGTGATGGAAATGGTGAAGAGATTGTAGATGGCCACCAGCAAGACGGCCACTATGAGCAGCAACAAGAGAACCCCCACCGTTTCACACAAGGGAGTATACGATCGAGATTGTTCCATATACCTTCGCCCATCATCCGATGGAGATCCTCCCATATACCTTCGCACAAAATACGGTCGTGATCGTAACGGCTGGTTCTTACTCAAGACAGAACCACCAGCCGACAGCATAACCCTGAGTCCCGTCTTCCTTGAAGAAGCCCCCATGTTCCGGCTTCATTCTGCTTGCGCAACAGTGGGCTCCATCATATATTCAATCGGCGGTGGAGATCCAAACGACCCCAACATACACTGCCCTGAGGGTTTGTCCGATGTTTATTGGATCGACACTCTTCGTCCCAAAGAGGGGTGGAAAAAGTTACGATGTTCAATGAATTATCCGAGGACCTATACGCGTGGCATCGCCGTCGACGGAAACCTATACGTCATGGGGTCTCGTAAATCATCATTAAAGCCGGAGGTTTATATCAAATCCGACGACAACGGTGGTGTAGAAGGTGGTTTTTGGCATGTGTTGCGTGATTCAACCAGTTTAAAAGGTATACATGTGCCTGGTATAGTGGAGGGGCATGCAGTTGTCGACCTCGACGGTGGCAAGAAGCGGATTGTTATGCTTTCTGCTCGTTCACTTATTTCGTATGACATAGATACTGATTCATGGAGCATTTACCATACTTGCATCGGTAATCATCCTTACACATCCGCATTCTTAGACGGGATCCTATACTATCTAGACCACGCCCATCCCGAGGTTATGTTTGGCCTGGATCTCTCCAAGCCTAACAACCAACCTAAGAAAGTGGTTTTAGGATCCAATTGTGATGAGAGCCAAAATTGCCCCTGGACTGATATCATATGTCCAACCACATATTTATTCTCACTGGGAAGCGGAAAATTGGCTGCCCTCTGGGAATCAGATGATATATGTGATGGACCTTACCGCATGCGTGTTTATTGCACCATAATCAAGATGTCTCGGGAGGCAGACTGTGACGGCCAAGTTAACTTCGTGGCCTGTCCTCTTTCTTGCTCTAACTACTATGTCCAGGGCTCCATGGTTAGGGATTGTCTTGCAGTGTAACTGTGTAAGTATAATATAACTAACTACTCCACGAACTTAAGATTGGTTTTTCGTTCATTTCCCTTGTAGTTTCTCCTTTGTTTGTGTGTTTTGGAATTCACATTCTCCTACATTGTGTTGTGTCTCATATTCTGGTCTATTTGATTGGCTAGTTTTCCACCTGAAACAAAGCAGAGGACACTAGAGAATACTGGAACGGCACTGCAACCAAAAAACAAGCAGGAATGCAGGATAGCAGCAGCAAGAACAAAGGACAACATGAACACTATAAAAGCATCACAGCGAAGCACCAGCTTCTGATCCAGCGGAAGCAATGAGTGTTGGGTCTGTTGTCTTCCCTATTCTAATAGAATGTTAACCTTTTCCATCCCTCTCGCCTTGTTCATTAGATTGTTTTTCTTTGCAAGCTATCCTTGCCTCTCTTTTTTTTTGAGAGTGCACCCAGGGGGGTCGTGGGTGGTGGGATCGCGGGTAAAGCCGAGGCGATGGAGAAGGGCTTGACTGGAGTAGTTGTGATAGGAATGTCCCATCGGTTGGAACATTTTGTTTTCTTGTTTTTGGAAGTAACTGTAATAGCTCTGCTTGTTTGAAGTTAAACAGAATTTGCAATAATGGGTATGGGTTTTGTGCCGTACATGTTATTTGCAGAAAATCTGTGGTACCCCTGCATTGTTGCATGTTTAAACCGTTATGCCTTTTTGCTGTGAATGGTCCACAATTTTGAGGTGAATCTTACAATGCTGCAATTTAAGTGACTGGAAATCTCATGTCATTTTGAACAACGTTATGCATCATAAGGTGAAAATGCGATACCTTCTTTTGGGAAATGTTCTTTTGTAGAATTATTTGTTATTCCACTTTGTGTTTTTTGTTAATCAGCATTTTACATTTCTTATGGTGAAATCAATGTGGGTATATGATATTCCCCATAGAAGGAAGGTACCTAAGCATTCCGCCTCTCTGGGTGTTGGGATTATTGGTTTTCTTCTTTTTGAAAGTTGAAGTAGCAGCTCTTCTGGTGGTTGTTCAACCCAAAATTGGATGTTAAACCTAGTTTCCATTAAGGGGCATTAGAGAATACTTGTTAGTATTTGTTTGCATTTTAAAAGGAAGATATATTCAATTAATATTAATGAATGAGTAAATTATATATTTTTATAAGATTTTTCACTTAAAAAATATACATAAAAGTCCTTCTACCTTTCTTCAAAAATGCATGCGACCTACACTTTCTAAAATAATACTAGTAGTGATGATAAATGAATGAGCAACCCTCTTTAAATGAGGGTGAATAAAATGCACTCCTATGATTTTGGTACAATAGGTGGAGAAAATGACAACCACAGACCCAATTGAGAAAGAAATGGCCGAACAAAAGAAAGAGAAGAGGATTGTCGAGGCAGAGCTCAAGAAAAGAGAGGAGTGGGAGCGCAACACCGCTGGTACCCGGGCAGATGCTACCCCCATTGGAGAGTCCCAAAGCTACTCAACCATTGGGAACAGGGGCCGGTCGACCAGGATGCATCAAATGTCCGCATTGCCAGGACACGGGACCTGGGAGCCTGCTGGGCGGGGGGTGGAAGGGGTGGTGCCATCCCACCCTGTTGGAGTCGCCATTGGCACGGATAGGCCATCCGCGGCCCAGAACCCAAGTGTACATGGGGTATGGTACCAATAAAGGTTATGGCACTGGTGGTGCTTACACTTAAGGAGAAACTATAGTTCTTTAGAATGGATATTAGAGACCGGAATTTTAGCACCATCCAATTGGAGCCTAAATGTTTGAGAATAAGATCACTCTATATGTTAGAACAAAATTACTTCAGATACTCCCTCCGTCCCATAAAGTTTGATCACTACGAAACTACGTGCAATTTTCAAACTAAAAAATAATGTATTTACCAAAATAATTTTTGAATTTTTTTTGCATCGTATAAAAGTTCTCGATGAGATCTATCAAACAAGATCCATATTGACTAAAAAATTATTTTCGTAAGCACGTTATTTTTTAGCTTGAAAATTGCATGTATTTTCGTAGTGATCAAACTTTATGGGACGGAAGGAGTATTTGTTTACTAAAATTTAATTTATCAAAATTCAATTGAGACTTGGTAGCCCAAAATTTGTAACAATAAAGGTGGACCGACTTTTAATAGAGGAAGGCCCACTATATGGGCATAACGCAGACAAGACAAGGGGACCAAAAGCCCAATGGGCCACTGCTGCCAGAAATAGTAGCTGTTTTTCTCCAATTGCGAGTGTTGGATACTACAAGGGCTTCTTTTGCCAGTCACAAATTAACTTCAATTCGTGAAAAACCGGCGGTGGCCCGTGCCGCCCCCCCTCTATATAATTCCGTCTTTGATTTTTTTTTTTGGTACAATGGAAAAAAAAAACAGGAAACTAGAAACGCTCAAAGGCCACTCCTCTCATGTCCGCCTCGAGGAGAGGTATGATCTCATCAAGCGGAGTGATATGCGACACCATCTTGTCCTCTTGATCCGCCCCGATGTTGGCAAGTCTGTCAGCTACTTTGTTTCCCTCTCGCAGAGTGTGCTTCAAGCTGCAACTAGTGATAGCCATTAGAGCTTTGCATTCCTTGATAAGCACCAAATGGGGTGAGTGGTCTGGGTGCTCTTCATTGATAAGGGCAATGGCAGCGGTTGAGTCTGAATCAATTTCCAGCGGTTCCATCCCTTGGTTGCGAACCAGCTCTAAGCCTCTAAAAAGTCCCCAAAGCTCCGCTTCAAGGCTTGTGCAGTCTTCCAAACGTCCATAGAAACCTAGGATCCAGTGTCCTCGCTCCTCCCTAAAAACACCTCCGTATCCAGCTTGTCCTGGGTTTCCTCGGCTGCATCCATCTGTATTTAGCTTAAGCTTTCCTGTACCTGGAAAGGACCAGGACACGAGCCTCACTGTTCTGGGAATAGCCGAAGCACTAGCAAGGAAGCTTTGGGTAATTTCATTAGCAAAATGAGTGCTACTAGAAATTATATCCAAAGTAGTAAAGGAGACATTATCGAAAATGGTCCTGTTGCGGGCCAGCCACAATTTCCACAATAGAACCACAATTTTGACACTAGAAAGATAACCCCCTGGGTTTGATTTGATGTTGGTGTAAAGCCATGTCCTCCAATCCTCCAACTCATTTGAATGGGGTCCCTGCATGTTAGAGCATTGCATCCAAACATTAGCACTTAGAGTACATTCAAAAAACAGGTGTTTCATGTCCTCCCTCGCGTTATTGCACCGGGTACACATATCATTATCCACCAAACCACGGATCATTCTTTGGTGGTTGGTCAGAAGTTTCCCATGCATACAAATCCAAAGAAAGCTTTTAAGCTTGGCAGGAACTTTAAGTCTCCAAATCCACTTCCAATTGACAGTAGATTGGGGACTTCCTGCAATAAAATTATAAGCTGTTTTCACGGAGAAATTACCATTACTCGAGAGAACCCAGCAAGGAGTATCAATAACAACAGCAACTTTGGGTATCAACACATTACAAATAACATTGGAGGCATAATCATCCACAAGGTGGTTAATAAGAGTAACATTCCAATCTTTGGTAGTAGTGATGAAATCTGCCACCAAGGATTGGTCCGAGTTAGCAATATTCAATGAATCGGCAAGATTCATATCTCCACACCACCAGTCATTCCAGAAAGATATGTCTTCACCATTCCCAACCAACCATTTCAAATTACTCAAGACAATGTTTTTGGTTTTGATGATGCTACGCCAAACATGGGAGGCCTTTCTATTAGGGGGCCAATCCTTGAAATAGTGGTGCTTGAGATATTTCTTATGGATTAGCTGAATCCACAGAGGGGTTTTCTCAGTCATGATTCTCCATCCAAGTTTAGCAAGTAAAGCAAGGTTAGTATCTTTAGCCTTCCTAATGCCCAGACCCCCATTGTGTTTAGCGCGACAAACCGTGTCCCAATTAATGAGATGGATCTTCTTCCTATCAATCTTATCACCCCAAAGAAAGTTCCGATTAATGCGATCAATTTGATTAATGGTAGTGGAAGGAAGGAAAGCCGTTTGCATGGTGTAGTTAGGAATGGTGGAAGTGACAGACTGGACAAGGGTAGCGCGGCCCATTAAATTCAAAGAGTCAGATTTCCATCCCGCAAGCTTTTTATTCAGACGCTCAATAATGTATTGGAAGTGCCTCTTAGAAACTTTGCTATGGAAAAGAGGGACACCTAGGTACATACCAATTCCGTCTTTGATTAGAATGAATCAAAGCTACTAAAATCTAAGACACGAGCATATTTATTAACAAGCTTAATATGGATACCACCTAAAAAATTAGAATAATCGGATATTGATATGTATATTTTCAAACTGCATTTTTATGAAAATGAAATAGTCAAAGAAACCTTTGCAGGTGATTTTTTTTCCCACAAAACTATAAGTTAAATGGTGACCTATCAAATAGTTATGGATGTCTGATAAACCTTAACTTTTACTTAGTATACATAAGCAACGAAATGAACAAAATGAATGGTTCGAATCAAGCAACGGGACCCAAGATGGGGCACCAAAGCCGTGCACCACACAAGACACCCTAATACATACTCCTACCATCCTTTTGTAGTTTTCTATTATCAAACGTTGCGGCCGAGCTTGGTTATGTAGGCTTTGTACCTAAACACAAAAGATATTCCTTATAAAAAAGGAAGAAGATGTTATTCTTCCTTAATGGAAAGGAGAAAGATTCCAAATCACATTATTAAGACTTAAAATTCCCAAAACAAATACTCCAGAAGAATTTTCTTTGAAATGGACACCTCAAGCTTCGAAATATTTTCGTATTAATACTCTCTCTCTCCCCTATACGTTTTACAAAAGAGAGAGAGAGAGAGTGGAAAAAGCATGGCTAATTGGGATGAAATCCCTCGAGATCTATGGAGGTTGATCTTACAAAAATCAATTACCGTAATCACTGATCATATATACCTTTCAGTGGCGTTTGCAAATTATGGAGATCGATAGGTCTCGAATACCGTAAAAAATTAAATATCCCACTCCATGTTCCGGGTCTAATGTTTCCCGGCACTACCACCACCACTACCACCACCGACACCATCACCACCAACGGCGACAGCCTGACACGCCGTGTCGTGGCCTTTCCAGTGGGCAAGAAAATCATTGCCAACCCATTAGAGCATGATTTTCCACTGTTATCGGTTCCTCATCAAAGCCTCTGTCGTGGGTCTCACAAAGGTTGGCTTATCATGGTAAACAAAAACCTGAGCATGTATTTGCAAAATCCTTTCACTGGTCGCCGTATCAATCTACCTCCAGTGACTTCACTCCCGAGTCCCGAGCCCTGGTGCATCATGGGCTCGCATGTCCAATTGGTACGTAGAAAAAGCGATCATGTCGGTAACTCCCTCTTCTTCTCCTTCTATCTCGGTTTGTTTTGTTATGATTTTCTTTGGACCCGGTGATCGGGTGGCTTTCTGTAAAGTTGGAGATAAAAAATGGAGACTGCTGAAGAAGAATTCGGAGACATCGGCAGGAGATTACATAGATGGCATATACTATAAGGAACAGTTTTATATAGTTGACGAGTATGGAAAAATTTATGTTTGCGATCAACTGACTTCACCTTAGCCACAGTTGAAGGAATTCTATCCACAAAATCCACACAGTGATATAAATTATGTGCAAAAGTGGTACTTGGTCGAGTGTGGCGGTGAATTATATGAAATCTTGAGAAAAACTACGACGACTTTTGGTTTTACGAGTTTGTCTGATCAGGGTGAAGAAGATATAAGTGATGGCGAAGAAGGTGTCCATATCAACAACGATAGCGATGATGACGATGATGAGATGGAAGAAAGAAAGAGCGAATCGGAGGAGTTAGATGATTTTCATTATGATATGGCTAGAACACGCAATTTAATCAAACGAACCATTCAGTTTCAAATATTCAAGCTGGAGACTTCAGAGTCGAAGTGGATTCGTGCAAAGGATTTTGATGGTGGGGCAGTATTTGTGGGGTACAATCAGTCTTTTGCGGTGTCAAAATCAGATCTAAGTAGGGGTTACGAAGGGGATCGAATTTACTACACAGATGATGATTGTCAAGGTCAACAACTTGGCGTTCGATCAGGCCATGACATGGGTATCTTCAGTTTACACGACTCTAAGTTTGAACCTCTTTGCTCAACCGATTCTGAATCAACAAAGCCGCATGCAGTGTGGATTACCCCGTCCGATGGTACGCACCAGCACTAGCAATAGCTAGGCTCAGAGCCGGCTTATAGCATAGGTCCACGAAGCCGTGGTTTGGGGCCTTAAAAAAAATTGTTAAAAAAAAAATTGCTGTTTAGAACTTGTTCATTCATTGTTGTTTCTTGTTACTAATAATTGGTCTGAACATGTTTGCTAATAATTTCAGTTGACGGATTTTCTTCATATTTTTTTCAGGTTAATTATGGAGTATAGCAGTGGACTTTGAGGCACCGTTCGGACCTACTGTTTCATTTATTTATTTCTATTGCCATTGTCAAAGAATTTTTTGAACTTTTGTAATTAGAACCACGCATAATTCGTTGATCTCGGTAATCAATGACTCGAATTTCATCTCGGCAAGGATGCCTCAGATCATGCAAGTGCCAAGATAAAATTAGAACCATTGATTGAACGATCAACAGCCCGGGTGCCGCACTACAGGATCCCCAATTGCAGTGGCGGAGCCAGGATTTCATGTGAGTGGAGGCACCGTGGCATAATATTTTATAACGCATCTAAACATAAGCGGAAAAAAAAAAACTAAATATTTGTTGGTGCTTTTATGTACAATTGACCTCGACAAGTTTTAATTCATCTGATAATTGTTTCATTACTAATCCTATAAAAACATCTTACTTTGTGTATATTGTCCGCGCTAGCTTAAAGACTCTACCTAAGTTCATTTTTTTGAAGAAATTGTAGAATTATGATAACTCGCTTAACTATTAGACTATTAATCTTTATGACAAAAAAATTAAATTAATTATAGTAACGATCCTTAAGATTTTTTTCTATTTTTTATTTCAAAATTAGTAAAACGGTGAAAATTTACTCATTTTCTTGTCCCATTTGGAAATAGAAGGAAAAAGAAAAGCATAATAAGAAATTGTAGAATTATGATAACTCGCTTAACTATTAGATTATTAATCTTTATGACAAAAAAATTAAATAAATTATAGTAACGATCCTTAAGATTTTTTTCTATTTTTTATTTCAAAATTAGTAAAACGGTGAAAATTTACTCATTTTCTTGTCCCATTTGCAAATAGAAGGAAAAAGAAAAGCATAATACTAGAAGGAAAGAAAAAAAACATGATAGAAACCACCACCAGGACTTGAACCCTGGCATTTAAGGAGGGAGGCCAGCACTTGGCCAACTGCACCAAGCACACCCATTGTTAGAAATCAGATAATTTTATTATATATAGTAAACTTTAAAAAAAAAAAAAAAAAACAGGGGGTAAAAATCCAGTGTGGGCACGTGCCCACACTGGTCCTATGGTGGCTCCGCCGCTGCCCAATTGCATTTACTATGAACGTTAAATTGTTTTTCATTGAATAACATGCATCTGTGATTTTACTAGTACTCCAGATAAATATTAATCTTTTCTTATTTCTCAATTGCAATAAAATTTTGGGTGCAAATAGGGTACCGCTGTACCGCATATGTAGTGGTTTGCATCTTGGCCGTCTAAAAGTGTTTTGGACGGTTTAGATTTCTCTCTCTCTCTCCAAAATCTGGAGTGTCCAAAATATTTTTGGACGGTCAAGATATGCACTGAAAACTGCCACATGATACTCGGCCGACATCCAAGTTTTTCTCAACTGCGGCATGTACTGCTAAGAGCAAGCACAACAGTGACTACGTAAAAATGTTCGTGAACAGTGCAACATATTTTATTTTACTCACTCACATCTCTTTCAACACTCCAACAATACTATTACTCATATATATATATATATATATATATATATATATATATTATAATACACCTTTTATTCTTTCTATCCACCCTTTTTTTTTTCTTCATAAAGAGAGAGGAGAGGAAGGAAAGAAACAATAAAAAAAGAAAAAGAAAAGGTGTGTGTATAGTTCCTCCATAAAAGAGGAGTGATTTGGTGAGGTACTGTACATTGATGTAAATTATTATTTATTAACCTATTTGTTGAGGTTGTTGTACCCCATTTTGAGACTTAAGCCGGGTAAAATAAAGAGAAGATGTGAATTGTTAGTCCGTTGTACTTGCCCTAATAATGTTGTACCTAAACTCAGAAGATATTATTCTCGTTTGCTTCCATAATGGAAGAATCCAAATCATATTAGGACTTAAACTGCCAAAACAAAATACTCAGTAGAATTCAATTCATAGCCCAAACAATAAATAACCATATTGAAAATTAAGGACACATCAAGCTTCTAATTTTTTTTTTTTTTTCCTGATTCTCTCTCTCTCTACGTTTTCACAAGGGGGAAAAAAAAAAGAGAAGGCCGGAAAAAGCATGGCTAATTGGGATGAAATCCCTCGAGATCTATGGTGGTTGATCTTACAAAAATCAATTACCGTAATCACTGATCATATACCTTTCAGTGGCGTTTGCAAATTATGGAGATCAATCGGTCTTGAATACCGTAAAAAATTAAATATCCCACTCCATGTTCCGGGTCTAATGTTTCCCGGCACTACCACCACCGCTATCAACACCGACGGCGCCACCATCACAACCACCGGCGACAGCCTAACGCGCCGCTTCGTGGTCTTTCCAGTGGGCAAGAACATCATGGCCAACCCATTAGCGTATGATTTTCCATTGTTATCCGTTCCTCATCAAAACCTCTGTCGTGGGTCTCACAAAGGTTGGCTTATCATGGTAGACAAAGACATGAGCATGTATTTACAAAATCCGTTCAGCGGTCGCCGGATCGGTCTCCCTCCGGTGACTTCACTCCCAAGGTCACGGGGTCGCAAGTCCAAGTGGGACGTAGATAAAGCGTTCATGTCCGTAACTCCGGACTCTTCTTCCTCTTCATCTTCTCCTACAGTCTCGAATTGTTTTGTTATGGTTTTCTATGGAGCCGGTGATAGAGTGGCTTTCTGTAAAGTTGGAGAGAAAAATTGGACAAAACTAAAGAATCCGGACTCGTATGGATATTATAGAGATGCTATATACTATAAAGAACGTTTCTATATAGTGGGTGAATGTGGAAGAATTTGGGTTTCCGATCAATTGACTTCTCCACGGCCAAAATTGAACGAATTCAGCCCACATCCGCCGCTCGATCTTCCTTACTTCCGGTGGTACTTGGTAGAGTGTGGTGGTGAATTATACCAAATCTTGAGAAAAACCCATCATTACGGCTATCAGAGTGAGGCTATTGGTGATGCCGCGGCGAAGAAGCAGGAGACGCTCGTATATATAGACAGCAGCGACAGCGACGGTGATTATGAGAGGGAAGCAAGAAAGAGTCGAACTTGCAAATTTGATGAATTTGACTATGACAATAGTTACGTGAATCGAGCCCGCAATTTAATCAGACGGACCGCTGGGTTCCAAACATTCAAGCTGGAGACTGGTTCGGACTCTTCTGAGTCGAAGTGGATTGAGGTGAAGGATTTTGAAGGCGGGGCAGTGTTCATCGGCTTGAACCAGTCTTTCGCGGTGTCGAAATCGGATCTAATGGGCTACGAAGGAGATCGAATTTACTACACGGACGACAATGTTGGTGGTCACAAGTTTCACATACGATCAGGTCATGACATGGGTATCTTCAGTTTGAGCGACTCTAGATTTGAGCCTCTCTGCTCAACAGACTTTGAAGCAACAAAGCCACCTGCAGTATGGATTACCCCGTCCGATTGAACGTATAGTAGCACTGACTTAAGTCAATTTTTAGAGTTGATATATTGTGAGAAAATAACATATCTCGTGAAACGCAATAAATCAATTTTGAGAATTAGATCCATTAGGAAGGTGGGGTAGTGAAAGCTCTCGAAGCACCAAATCGCAATGCTGGAAGAGCACGTAATAAATTTTCGTTTGAGTTCTTGCAGACTGTTTGGATCAAGAATTTGTGAAGAAAATAACAAAAAAGAATTTAAAAAGTGAGCATATGGAAATGAGTGAAAGTAAATCAAAACGTCTCTAAAAGGTGCAGAGTGAAAAATGCTACTCCACTATTCTATTTTACTTGCATGCAGTATTACAATTTGTTTTTGCTCCTCAGATTGTTTACCAGATTTTATGAGCAGAAATCTTAATTTCATAGCCAAATGAAAGCCCATGACAAATCATTCACTAGATAGCTGGAGTAAAATATTGTAGCGCTAATAGAATTTTTGCCAAAACATATACTCCTAAACTTCCTAAAACTAATAGACTAGTGGGCATCTCTCCATCAACAAAGAGGCTAGAAATATGACATAAATAACCAAAATGTCCCTAAATGTTTGCTACACAAGTTGATAGAACCGATGAGGGCTTCACATCTACCCACGCGTCATATAAGCTTACGCTTTCCCTTCCGAATGGCCGCTCTTCTTGCTGCAGAATCGTCGCTTTCAGGAGAGTCTGCCACAACTGACTGTTCCTGCAAAACTAAACCACGGTTCCTTGACAATTTTCTGATAGGAGTTGTGGTTCTGATTGCTTGAGTTTCTTCAGGCGATTTATCTGTTTGTGAATAATTTATTACGTCCTCTGGATTCCTGTGAGGCATCAGCTCATCTCCAACCGCAACAGAATCGAGCATCAACTGTGAAGTCAATTAGTAAGAAATTTAGAAGACAATCTACAAAAAAAACAGCCAAGAAATCAATCTTAAATAAGACTAACTGTTATGCGTATCTTCAATGTACTAATTCCGATAATTAAACCAGAGCTGTGTCATGGTTTTCATTTGTCTTCCAAAGTTTAATTTCCAACGTATCCCCTCCTTTATAACCTGCTTGCGAAAGCCTAATCAAGCAGTTTTGCAACTTACATTTAAAAAGCTTATGACTCCCTGTTACTTAAACTTTTCTTTTCATGTTCTCTTTTACAAAACTCATCACAATAAGAAATGTTGGCACGTTATAACTATTGCAAATTTGCAATACCTTTTAACTATGGGAGAAGATAAAATGCATTATACATGAACACATCATACGTAATATGTATATAGCATATAAACAATGGGTTTCTGTTTCTTTCTACCATGCACTGCAGGTAAGAAGATTGAGAGTTGCCCAGTGATTGAAAACTAGAGGATCCGTGACTAGGAAATATTTTTTTTAGATGTATATAGCATACGTATTAAAAATGGGTTTTTGGTTCTTGCCATGCACTGCAGGCAAGAAGATTGAGAGTCGGCCACTACTTTAAAACTAGGAGATCCGTGATTGGGAGTTTAAATGCTTGCAGATCCACTGAACTTGAATCCAAATCCTAGCAGCCATAAGATTTCATCGAGTTAACAACAATGAACAGAGACTTCTGGAGGTCATGTACGGCACTTATCGGATCAAGACAATTTCTAGACATTCCAAGCTAAAAATGTCTTGGCCTTTTCAGCTTTTTCAGATTTGTTCACCTGGATACTCTGGGATCCTCCAGAACCGACTGCAAAGGCCAAGAAATTAGGACACTTTATGGGCACGGGAGGAATACATCGCGGGTGTCAAATTCTGTGTTATAGATAGTGATTAACATAGTATATTGACATGTGAATGACGTAACACTTATTTGCTTGTTGGTACTTGGTACACTTCCATGAATGATGTGTAACATAAATGATTTGTGGAAGTTTGCATGACAACATCTTGGTATCATACCCGTGTCATGACTTATTTCTGTGTTGGTACTGCGAATAAACTTGAATATTGAGACTTGTATTAAAGCTCAAATACCTTCCAATCCCTGAAGTCGAATCGGAAAACAAAGTGGCTGTAAGAAACCTCCCCAGAGGTAACGGCATTGGCAGCAGGAGCATTCCTCGGAGCTGAAAAAAAAAAGAATCCATGTGTATTGGTTCAAACTGACAAACAAGCAGTAGGGACGAATGAAATATAGATGTCACCAGCTCAAAAAGAATCTTACAAACTGTATGCCATCCTTTCTCATTCACTGTTATTTCAGCCCGCCCATCTTTCACTAGAAAGGATAGAGCAAACAAATTTTCCACAGTCTGGGCAAAGGAGTTTCTATTCAACACTAGATTTTCAAGCCTGGCCCTTCTATTCTTCCTCAAAATATCAAACATGGTAGCCATATTCTTATCTGTGTCCGTTCTCTCCTCTGTAACAGTATCCTCAAGCTGCAGGAAGGAAATTTATGTTCATGAGCAATATTAGAAGAATAATTTAACAAGGAAAGTTTAACACTTAACAGCAACAGATAAACAACAAGCCACCTTCTGAATCACAAGCCAGTAATTTTAGTTGTCAACATAATTAGTATATGCTAATGCTACTGAGAAACATAAGCTTTACAAAAGAAAGATCATGGGGCAACCTTATCGGTGGTTCATGCTATCACACTGTGACAATCTACCGCAACAAAATCATGATCTCCCATAAACACAAAATACTAAAAGCATAACGTTGTTTTAAATTACTAGGGTTTGTTTAGGTTCAAGATATTTGGATCTGTTGTGGCCTGTTTGGGCTAGGCCCATCGGGTGTTTATTGGGCTTTGTCCCATCAGGTGTTTTAAATTTCCCCAACCCTTGGTTGGAGTCCCCTCCCCTCTCCCCCCAACTTGATGTACCCTTTGTCAAATTTTCCTTAATAATAATAATATATATATATTTTTTTGCCGATAAAAAAAAGTAACGTTGTTTTAAAACTCCCGTTACCAAACACCTCCGAACACATATCACACACAATTATTTGAAACTAATTGCACAGACAACAATCCATCATTCTGAATGAATAAAAAGGACAACCACGGATATAGATTTCATTAAGTATTCATCTAGTGACTCGTCACACATTCATGGATACACCTAGTCTTGCATTTCCTTTACGCCATTGCAAATTACAATTATCAGCTTTCCAGAACTCATCACCTATAGAGCAACCACTATAAGGGGCATTGCTTTCTCAGTTGTACAGATTACAGAAGTAGAATGTCCTTTTTATCTGACTCACCTTCTTACTACTTCAGACAATGACAACCACAGATCATTTTTAAAGCCATGCTTGTACAAAATATTTCCTCTTCTCAAAAAGAAAAAAACTAGAAGATTGGAATCTGGGATGGAAATCATTAACCTCTTCAGGCCGAGCTTTCTCGGTTGGTCTCACACGTTTTCTTTGAACAATAGCCTTCCGTTGTTTGGGTTCAGTATTCATAGGTCCAAGCCTGTAGAGAAAACGAAGACTAACACAGTGAATGCGAGCTTAAAAGTTCAACATTAAGATCAAAGGAAAACAAAAGGATGCCAACATATACACACATGGTGGTGCATCCTGGAGCCCTCCGGAAAACATGAGAAACTGCTATGCCAATATCCTTCCATGATAGAGAGTTGCCACCATCCTCTGCGCTGGTACTTGCCCCACCTTGGCGCCCGAAATCTCTAAGAAGAGAGTTAACCAAATCTGATGGGGTTATTCCTTCACTACCATGTGCTTTAACAGAGGACACCAACGTGGCTGTAATGTCCAACAGAGCCTCAGCATCCGCAACTTGTTCCCTTGGTTTTTGTACTGAACCAAATAAAAAGGCAAAAATTACGCCAAATCATACTACCACATAACTAAAAAATAAGGACATCCAACTTAGAATCACTCTGCAAAACATCAAGAATTCCCTATCGTATTGTAAGTGAGTCAATCTTCTGAGTTCTGAGTGATACCAGAAAACAATTTCTGAACTTTCACCAACACATGGGAAGAAAATTCATCCAACACTCAGGTTGATGGCTTTATTGAACTTAACAAAAGAATGAATCAAACAGGGCAACGAATTCAACTAAAAGCAATCAATCCTGCAATCATTCTTTCCCTCACAGTAACCAATCTAAGACTCATCAAAGATCAAACTGACCTAAAACTTATAATCACAAACAAAGATAGATTTCATGGCCCTAGACTTGTCCTCTAGTTTTTCAAACTCTATAAAGATTGCACTCCTATAATTGAATTACTTATTCCACATACGTGTATCCACACTATAACTGCAAATTGATATTTGCAAAAATATCAAGGTAGTTTTCACCTAATGCTCAGCTTGGCTGTAAAATGCTGGATAAGGAAAGCATATGATGGAACTGTCCATCTGGTTTAGTTGAATTTCACATTTTGTATAACTAAGGAATATGAATAGCAGAATTTATTCCTCCCTTGTCACTAACACATCTACTTGAAGGAATGTTTACAATGATAAGTAGATATAGACACTTAAACATCTTCTCAATCAATGCAATATAGTATCAAAAGGTCAATGCAATTTCAAGAGTACCTAGTTGATGCAAGCTCTCCACCTCATTTATTATAGAATCGAACTTATCAGAATCAACCCTTGATATATCTTCTCTCTTCTCTGCAAAACCAAACACAGAAAACTGATGAACCCATGTAATTCCAAATCCCAATTATTAGTATCCCCAACTCTTACCAGTATTCAAATCCAAATACTGAGTAAAAACCCCTTGAAGTTTTCTCCAATTCTTCACAACAACGTATAACACGTTGAGTTTTACTCTAATTCACACCCAAAAAAAGATGGACTCAAATCTTTAATCAAATTTTGAATTTTGTCTTCTAAAACTACAATTAATCCATTGACAAACTTCAACACAAAATTTTGCTCAGATTTGACTTCGCCATTGGATTACTTCATATCAAAACGAGGTTTTACTCAAAATTAAGGAGTTGTTTCCTCTACATTAATTATTTTAAAAGACGATCAGTATTTTTTATATCTAGTTAAAAAATTACGATGAATCATTAGTCCTGGGTAGAGAAATAATAAATGTATAAACATTCAGACCGAAATTGAAAAAAAAAAATCATAAAGACAATAAAACTACACTTTTCCATCTTTCTGTGCCCTTATTGAACTTCTTTTCCTTTCTGGTAATACCTTCATACTTACAAAATTTCTCTCGTTGAAACGAATGATTAATTCCAAATAATCTATGCAAATTTAATATAAACTCAGAAAAGACAACAAAAGCTATTTAGAAAAGAACACCCCCCGAGTTCAAAAGTCAAATTCTCACTTGAATTTAACTAACGGAAGGATATGGTCTAAAAAGTTCATTTCAGGAGTTGAGAAAATTACCGCTAATGAGATTCTTGACGGCGAGATATCGAGATCGAAGAGCTCTGCGCTCAAACACCGTCTCAGGTCCAGAACTGTTGTTGGTATCTGATTCAACACGCCCGCCGTCGGTTGTGTTCTTCCTCCTCCTGCTGTAATGATTATTACTACTGCTTGGTTCGCCTTTCACTACTGCTCTAACCATGTTTTCTCGTGGAAAATCAAACCCAACAATTATTGGGGACAGTTAAAGTCGGGGAAAAGAATAAAAAATCATCAATTGAAAACCCTAGAATTTTTTTTTATCATGAAAACCCTAGAATTTGATCGCTGAGTGAATAGTGGTAGAAAAGAAATAGAGGGAGAGCTCGAGAGGGAGATTTGATTGAGATGACTGAGGAGCAATTCGAAAAGTATAGAAGCGAAAAAAATGGAGCCAAAAGCCCTAAAAATTCAAAACCGACTGAAATAGCAAATCCAGCGCGCTCCCCCTCTCTCTCTCTCTCTTTGACAACAGATATTTGTGGTGTTTGAGGGGAACAGACGTTCTGATGTACGGCCGAGATCTAACTAGACGAACGTGTACGGCCGAGATCTAACTAGACGAACGTTCTGATGGGGGCAAAAAGGACCCTGCTGGGGGTACAGAAACTTTTGCACAGAAATGGTACCGAGCTCCTTCGGGGACCCACTTTTGGGTCCCACACGAGTGATCCGAACCGTTCATTGTTCTTAAAACATTTTTCCGAAGGGCCCCACAAAATTTCAGCTCAATCGGACGGTTGGAAGTGCTCCAACCAAAGTCCCACCGTTCCAACCAACATTTTTTTGGTTGGAACGGTGGGACTTTGGTTGGAGCACTTCCAACCGTCCGATTGAGCTGAAATTTTGTGGGTCCCCTCGGAAAAATGTTTTAAGAACAATGAACGGTTCGGATCACTCGGGTGGGACCCAAAAGTGGGTCCCCGAAGGAGCTCGGTACCATTTCTGTGCAAAAGTTTCTGTACCCCCAGGTTTATCCGGGGCAAAAATGTTTCCAATCATACTCACTTGTGAGTGCGGGTGTGTGGAACACCATTTTTTACACACACTTGTGAGTGCGGGTGTGTAAATTTGTGGTTGAAGCATCATTGCTATGATTGGTTGTCGTAGAAAAAACTGACCTAAAATCAAAATTACTAACTTTTTATGTTTTACGAAATAAGTCATGCTCTTACAATACATCAACTAAAAAAGCCAACTTAAGCCGATTTAATTGACTTACTCCCTCCGTTCCCAATCTTTGATCCCAAATAAGAATAGCATTTTTGGTTGTCCCTTAAAAGTAGTCCCAGTTAAAAAATGGTGAGTTTAAACCCGTATTCATCTTTACGATTATTTATACACTTTTTACACATCGTTTACTCTCTCGCAAGGGCAGTTATTAGTTGTAACTTTCAATAAGATACAGTTCAGTTTATTTCCTGGTACAATAGGTGAGTGCATGGATGGATTCAAAGGACGCACTTAGACCTTGTTCGGTTGGGTTTTCTAAACCTAGTTTTGAGAATCTTTATGAAAAATGGTTTCAAAATCGTTCTTTCCAAATGAGACTCTTGGTGGGTCCCTCCCTAAGTAGGCCTCTGGTATTAACATTTAGCGAAAAAGAAAAGAAAGGGTCTTTCAAAATCAGACCCTTGGTGGGTACCTCCCAAAGTTGGTCCGGTAAACTTTTGTACTGACATTTATTAAAAAAGGAAAAGAAAAAGGTAAAGGACAGGCCATCTTAGGGAAACCGAACAAGGACGGATTTTCAAACCTAGTTTCAAAAGCCCAACTGGACAGGGTCTAAGGGTCACTTGACTCTTTGAAAAAAATGGTCCCAAAGTATACTTCATCCGTTTCAAATTAAGTGTCCTTTTTTAGACTGCGTGTCATTTTCAACAGCTTATATATTTTAATTTATAATAGTTTTATGATTTTGAAAATTTTTGTATAGTAGAATTTATTAAGATCTATCAAGCAAGATTCATAATGCATATTTTTTAAGGTTCACATTAAAAGATATAAGCCGTTAAAAATGGCACGCAGTCTCAAAAGGGACACTTATTTTGGAATGGAGGGGAGTATATATAAAAGGACCTGGGTTGCTGCTTTGCAGCCCCCTGCATAGCAACGTGCTATGCACCCCATGGTGCAGCCTTGCCGGAATTTTTTTGACGATCGGAGACGTTCACCGCGTAGAGCTTGTCGAGTGCTACAATGTACCAAAAATCAACTCGAATGGATATGGTTAAGTGCCTCATCGGAACACAAATAACTTGAAAAAACATAGGTTCAGCAGTTTTGTTCCAGTGTTTGTGTTCATTTGTGTTCTATTTTCTTTCAAGGTATTTGTGTTCCGATGAGACACTTAACCATATCCGATCGAGTTGATTTTTGGTACACTTGTAGTACTCGAAGAGCTCTACGCGGTAAACATCTCCGATCGTCGAAAAAATTCCAGCGCAGCCGCGCCATGGGCTGCACAACAGCAACCCCAGGTCCTATATAAAATATTCTTGAATTCACCAAATGTGCTCTAATATTCCACCCGAATCATGTAGCTTTGTTCGGTTTGGGTTTTGATGGAGGTTTTTGGGGGTAATGAGTAGAGTAGAGAGAGATAAGAAAAAAAATTTATTGGGGACCGTGCAGGATGGGTCTTGAGACCCAAACCGAACAAGGTGGTAGGTTCTAATCTTGGCCCCCTCGTCCTCATTTTAGTGTTTAAATAGATTTAAAAAAATTCTCCATGGAATTTATAGCTTGTTAATTAAGAGTTGAACCCACCCTAAAATTTATTTATATTGTGTTGGTACCACAAAGTTATTTACAATAATACTATTTAATAAACAAATCAGCTACTATAACTATAAGGTTCATGTCAAAATACAGAAATACATATATTTTATTTAACATTTATTACATTTTGTTCAGTTTTTCTACAAAATCAAAATTATCTAACAATAACAAGAAAAATATATGTTATATATATAGTTCACTTCTAGTAAGGGATTCCTTATTTTGCTACAGTAAGGGACTACCATTTTTCGGCTATTTCCCGATTGAACTTTGAAGATCCGAACCGTTCAATGTGTTTAGAATGTATATTTGAGGGTCCACGCGAGGACTCATTGAAAAAAAAAAAAAGACTGGGAAAGGCTTCATCCGAGTATTTTTCATAAAAACCGTGTGTGTGTATGTGTATATATTTATGAAAATTGCTCAAATGAAGCCCTCCCCGATCCATTTTTTTTTATGATTCCTCGCAAAGACTTTTAAAAACACGTTGTAAACACATTAAACGGTTCAGATTATGAAAATTTAAACCCCTCAACTTTAAATTTAGTAAGACAAGTACCTCAAAGGTTGGAGCCTCGTTTCTCATGGTTGAGAAAGGCCTGGGCTTACCGCTTGGCCAACTGGTACCACACATTAAATTTCACAGCTTTATTTATTTAATACGTACTTGAGAGTTGTAGCTAGTTAGGGGCCCCAATTGTAGGCCAAATTTGGAAGGCCCCAATTGTAGGCCAAATTTGGAAGGCCCCAACGCCCCCCTATTGGGCCAATGCCCAGGGCCGGAACTAAGAGAGAGTATTAGTTTCGAAGAGAATCCATAAAAATTATTAATGTTTACAAGAGAGTTTTGAGGTTTAATTTGGGGTGAGCGATGCCACGTTAGTGGCAATTGGTTCTTTGATTGGTTATTAACTACAGTATGTATTTGGTTACATTCGTTAAAAATTCGGTTTATATTTTTCTACCATTGTTTTTGCTTTTATGGTGTTCAAGTGCAAACATGATACATCTTTGTTTAGCAAAAAAAAAAAACATGATACATCTTTGTTTAGCAAAAAAAAAAAAACATGAAACATCTTTTGTACGTAGGGGTGGAATAAACCAATGGAATTGAATCATTAGAAAAATGTTGGTTTAGCTTTTCTGAGCTATTAGTTTGGTTTTGGTGTATGTGGAAATGGTCATACACTTTCTTTAATTAACCTTAGTTGCATGTATAAACACCCTCAAACAGGGATGAATTTAGTGTTAAGGGCACAAAATTTAGAACTTGCCTTGGGCACTAGAACATCTTGGGCCGGCCCTGCTCGAGACACAAGATTTAAATGAAAATTAGGTACCTCCACGGCTTACCAGTTTTCAATGAAAAGAATATAAAATATCGAATCAAGTGATGAAACTCATTTATGTTGTAGGGTTTAAACCTTTAATAAAACAATCAAACTCAAAAACCTTTAATGGCTACCATGTATTGGTCATAATTTGTTGGGAATGCTTTATTTTGGGATTTCAATACTTGACACCACTTAACTGGTGTTTATTGTTTGTCCCCACCACTGAACCGTAATTTCCGATCCCCATATGTATTCTTGTAAGTAATTAGCACTGGATTGTTCACGTTGAGAAATCGGCCAAACCAAAACATGCACACACAACGCGCAAAGAACAATCAAGTAAGAAACAAAGAATTCGAGACACAAGATTTAAATGAAAATTAGGTACCTCCACGGCTTACCAGTTTTCGATGAAGAGAGTATAAAATATCGAATCAAGTGATAACACTCATTTATGTTGTAGGGTTTAAACCTTTAATAAAACAATCAAACTCATAAGTGATAGCAAGCAAAGAAAATCAGTTTTGTTTATGCTTATTTAGGCTTTTTTCAACATCATAAATTTTCGTAAGCGAACTTCCAAAGAAATATAAAATCCGCGGCATTAAGCTGCACCAAATGTCCATTGCCATATTAGTGTTGAAACCAGAAAATCAAGCATCAGTCAGACTCATATTATCACTCGTGAAACCAAAAACTAAGGAGTTAGATAGAGTACTGAAGTTATCAATGATGAAAACAGAAATCCAACCTTTCTTCTTGTTTCATTCCTTTGAACTTCTGGGGGCCACGTGAAACTATTGTGACAATGATAAATTGGGACCAGGTTCGTTCGAAGGCGAGTATAGTTCCCACAAGACAAAAGATATCTAACTCCACATTTGGGGACCATGGCTTAAATGTAGCACAATCAAACATTTAAGTTTTATAACTTAAAAGTACCAGGGTTTTTCATTTGGAACTCGAGGAGAACATCAACCATGCAAAAAGCCATACTCCTTCCGTCCCTATTTAAGTGTGTTACTTTGTTAATCAAACTTATTAAAAAACATCATCACTACACATTTCACATCAACTTTTACATTCACTTTACACTTTTTACATCAATTTTACCTCTACTTTCCAAAATTATCCTCCACTTTTACCCATTAACTCTTTACCTACTAATTTTTCAAAAGTGCAAACCCATCATATGCGCAAAAAATAACTCATAAGGTTGGGAAATTTGATTGAAAGAGAAACTGACCAATGGTAAGTGAAGTGAAGGTTTAAATTGATAGGTGAAATGCGGCAACGAGAGTGAACTGAGCAGCTTCACAAAACAGGCGCCCTAAACGTAGCAAAAATACAATGTCATCAACCAAAATACCGAAACCGCATATGCCCTAAACGTAGCTGTACAAACCAAAATACCGAAACCGCATACGCCCTAAACGTAGCTGTACAAACTATTGCTGGGTCCTTGCTTATTAAGCCCCGCGATGGCAATAACAAATCAAATGATAAACCGTATCCCTCCCACAATTAGTAATCAGTGATGAAAATTTCATTAATCTTGAAATTATTACAAGACTAATAATTTAGGGCTGTTCAAACAAACCGGTGAACCGTGAATTCGGTCCTAACTGTGAATTCAGTCCGGACCGAACCGATCCGCATGTTTTGGATTTTAACCGTGCATTAATGGTCCGGACACGGATTCAAAAAATAAAAAACCGTGACTCGCGGTCCGGACAGGGACATGGATTTTGATTTTGAAACCGTGGATTAACCGATCCGGACCGTGAGATTTTTATTATATATAATTTTTCTAAAAAAAAATAAATATATCTATATAGATAAAGAGAACGAAGATTCAAGACTTGTGTGGTGAGTGAGGGAATAAGTTTCTCAAAGAGTGTTCGCCTTGATATTCGAACTAGGTGCTCAATTTATCTCATGTTAAGTATTGCTTAACTGACAAAGCATTCGAAAGGCTTGAAGAGGGGATCCACTTTTCCTCCTTGAACTTCATATGGGGCCTCCTAGTGCTTAAAGATTGTCATGATGAATTGCCTTTGCTGCCTACTATATTACTACTAATTCGTGTTTGTTTCAATGTTGAGTTTGGACAGAAATTTGGCCTTCAATTCCCCTGTGTTAATTTGGCGTTAAATTGTTTTTTTGGAATAAGTTGAAAATCCGTGGACAAATCCGGAACCGATCCGTGACTTGTGGATTGGATTAGAACCGAAGCGTGAGACTTTTGGATCGGACACATATTTTATTTTCAAAAAACCGTGACTCGCGGATTAGGATTGGATTCATGCCAATCCTAACCGTGAGCACCCCTAACTAATATGAGTAAGGAAACAACAATAAAAAAATTTCCAATCCGAGACCCAAACCAACAATTGGCAA
This sequence comes from Vaccinium vitis-idaea, assembly GCA_963854785.1. Lineage (NCBI taxonomy): Eukaryota > Viridiplantae > Streptophyta > Magnoliopsida > Ericales > Ericaceae > Vaccinium > Vaccinium vitis-idaea. Next base: position 1,124,621 of record OY978220.1, read on the forward strand.
GAAACCAATCAAGAGAACCCATTGGCCAAGTCCACCTAAAGGCCAAAGCCCATCACCCTTATGGGCCTAAAAAAACCCAAATCTTATAATATCGGGTGGGCATAACTTCAATATCGGGTGGACGAATAACAAAGAAAAAGATTGTAATATACGAAGGGCGATACTAATTTTGTCAATGAAAGCTGCATAAGTACTATCACAAATTATTGTGTTACTGTTCAACCCATACTATTCTTAAAATATTATTATACATAAGTATCGATGCATATAGTTTCGTACATTTATATCTATTTCAAAAGGCAAAAATGTTGAACCTCCATATGAATTTGCAGCTACTTACTAGCCATGGAGTTCAAAATTATAGCCATTGTCTCGAATATTGCTGTTTAGTGTTCAAGGGGAATGGGATTGATTAGTAGAGACAAGACTCGATCTTTAGTCTCAACACCTTGAGCACCATGACCATCCCCGTATTGGTACATACACTGAGCCATCCTTCCAAGATTCATTGCAAGTTCAACAAATGTTTGCGAGCAGGGAGATTCCACTCCTCGGTCTTTATTCATCTTCTTCCATGTCTCGCCAATCAAGTATTTGACGTGTTCTCTGGCTTCTTCCTCCGATGCACCAGTTTCGTGCATGTAACATTGGATTGATTTCGGAATGTCACCTTTTTTCATTTCATCCTGTACCAGCAAAGAATAAAATAGAACCTTAGATGTTTGGGAGGAACATATATGTTTAGGAAGACTAAGATGGTGAGAGAAATGTAGCATGCCCACCGGTGATGTTCCCAAATCATCAGCAAGTCGTAAAATAGTGGCCGACCACCGAATTATATTAGGGTATTTCTCCAACCATTCCAAGCCCTCCATGGTTATGGGACTTGTACTTAGAAAATAAGCATGAGCTAGTATCACAGGAGCTGAAATTGAAATCCATGCATTACTCATGTATTCTTCCAAGGTCGGTGTGTATCCGCTATAATACCACCTTGCTTCCACTAAGTAACATTTACATAAATCTGCCCACTGTAACATTTAGAACAGGAGTGTTGATCAAAAAACTATTTTGAAGAATGGCTTAAATCAAAGTTTGGTTAATTAAGAAATTTTGATTAACGTAATACCATTTTCTGAAGGTAAGGGATGCAGTGAACACCTTGCTCCTTAAGAGTGTAGTAACCAATTTCATTTATCGAGTTGAAAAGAGCAAGGAAACAAATCTTCATATAGTCAGGAAGCTGTTGCATTGCAGTTATATCCCACCTGAAGGACAAAATGGAGTTCGTTTATTCATGTCAAGGAAAACATATGCCATTATGCATAGTAAATGTCGCATCACCACTACAACCAACCTCTCAACTGCATTGGTAAAGAGTTCAAGCTCATCCAATGTACCATAAACATCATAAACATCGTCGATCACCGTTATTAGGGCATTGACTATCGTAACAGCTCTCCTGCGGTACCCAAACTGAGGCCTGAAGTCCACCTCAACATTCCATAAGAAACTCTCCATCAACCTGTCCCTAGCAAAGCTCAACTTTTCTCCCAAACCTGTACCTCTCCACCACCTAAATTTGAAGAGGTGTTAGAGCTGGAAGGGAGTATAAGATACACCTTTGGATGGGAGAATATGAACATGCTGAAAGCAAACTACCTTTGTGGTTAGTGTCACCATGTTTATGTTGAAAAGATAAACTTGTCTTTGTGTCTTTTTGAATTCTCTACACAGTTCTAGAATGTTTTTAGAGTTCTATGTCTTTTTGTTAGTTACGCACATTATGTTGGTTCACGTATTCTTAGGTGAATGTATCTAGGAAGGTTCATGTATGATGCTTTGGATTTAGGAGTTCATTTAATTTTAGCTTATCTATTAGGGCCTATAAATACTTGTTGTATTTCATGGTTTGAAGTAAGTGGAATTGAGTTGAGTTCAAAGTATTCCTCTTCCCTTCTCTTCAATATCTTGCGGTAATCTTGGATAGTTTTCCAACAAAGTGGTATCAGAGCCAAAATGGTGAATGGTTTGATAGGATTTCAATATCCTCGGCTTACCAAAGACAACTTCGACAATTGGTCGATTCGAATGAAGGCTCTTCTTGGTTCGCAAGATGTTTGGGAGATTGTAGAGAAAGGATATGTAGCCACAAGACGATTCGACCTTGAATGCTACTGAAAAGGATGCCTTGCAGAAGTTAAGAAAGAAGGATAGAAGCGCTCTTACTCTCATCCATTAGGGCTTGGATGATTTGATGTTCGAAAAGGTGGCCGGTGAAACCACCGTGAAAAAGACATGAGAGATCCTCCAAAATTGTTTTAAAGGAGTTAACAAAGTGAAGAAAGTGCGTCTTCAAACTCTTAGAAGAGACTTTGAAGCCCTTCGCATGAAAGAGTTGGAGTCTATTTCGGATTATTTCACAAGAATACTGGTTATTGTGAATTAAATGAAGAGGTATGGCGAAAATGTTGCAGATGCTCGCGTGGTGGAGAAAATTCTTCGCTCATTACGACCAAAGTTTGCACATATCGTGGTTGCTATTGAAGAGTCAAAAGACTTGGAGTCTATGACGATTGACCAACTTTTGGGATCTTTACAAGAACATGAGGAAAGGCTTAAGAGAACTGAAAATGTAGCACTGGAATATGCTTTGCAAGCAAAACTCTCCTTCAAAGGAAACGGAGGAAGATATGATAGAGGTGGAAGCACCCAAAGAGGCCGAGGGCAAGGACGAGGACAAGGACAAGCACGAGGACATGGATATGGACATGGTCATGAACAGGGAGAAGGAGAAAGAGGAAGAGGCAATATTGGCTCTTCCAATAATGACTTTACAAAAAGAAATCAATTTTCATCATTAAGGTCCCGTGGAGGAGGAAGAAGTCGAGGTCGAGGTTGAGGAAGAGATATCCATTCGAATCAAAAGAGGTATGACAAGTCTCAAGTAGAATGTTACAGTAGTCACAAATATGGGCATTTTTCTTGGGAATGTGAAGATGCCAATAACCATGTTGAAGAGCAAGCTCATCTTGTTGAAGAAAAAGAGGTTGAAGCAGGACCAACTTTGTTGCTTGCGGTCAAAGAAAATGAGGAGTTGGGAGAAAATTTGTGGTACCTTGACAATGGTGCTAGTAATCACATGTGCGGCGACAAAACCAAATTTCTAGAGCTTGATGAGACGTGAAAAGGACATGTCACTTTTGGAGACTCCTCAAAAGTCCCAATCATGCGAAAAGGTACTATTCTAATCCGCTTGAAGAATGGTGATCATCGAATCATGTCAAATGTGTATTTTGTGCCAAAAATGAAGAATAATATTTTGAGCTTGGGTCAACTTTTGGAAAGAGGTTATGAAATTCTCATGAAAGATCGTTGTCTCTCCTTAAAAGATGAAAGAAATAATTTGGTTGCAAAGGTTTCCATGACGAAGAATCGAATGTTGCTGTTAAATCTTCAAACTGATGTGGCCAAGTGCTTAAAATCAAGTGTGAAAGATATGTCATGGCATTGGCACATGAGGCTTGGACACGTGAACTTTGGAGGACTAAAAATGACGGTTCAAAAGAAGATGGTACATGGCTTGCCTTCTTTCAACCATCCAGATCAGTTATGCGAGGGATGTCAATTTGGTAAGTAATCCTGGAAGCCTTTTCCAAAAGAATCCAATTTGAGAGCTATGGAGCCGCTTCAACTTCATACTGACATCTGTGGTCCAATCAAACCAGCATCTTTTGGTAAGAACAAGTATTTTTTGCTTTTCATTGATGACTTTAGCAGGAAAAGTTGGGTTTATTTTTTGAAAGAAAAAGTCAGAAGCTTTTGGAATTTTTAAGAAATTTAAAGCTTTGGTTGAGAAGCAAAGTGGCTATGAAGTTAAAGCTTTGAGATCCAATAGAGGAGGCGAATTCACATCCAATGAATTTAAGAATTTTTGTGAAGTGAATGGAATTTGTCATCCTTTAACGGTTCCAAGATCGCCACAACAAAATGGTGTTGCTGAGAGAAAAAAATAGATTGATTTTGGATATGGCGCGGAGCATGTTAAGGAGTGGTAGAATGCCAAAGGAATTTTGGGCAGAAGTTGTTGACTGTGCAGTGTATTTGTCAAATTGTTGTCCTACAAGGAGTGTAGAAAACATGACACCGCAAGAAGCGTGGAGTGGAATGAAGCCTAATATATCACATTTGCGAGTTTTTGGAAGCATTGCATATGTTCATGTCCCAAATGAAAAAAGGTCAAAGCTTGATTCAAAGAGTGAGAAGTATGTTTTTGTTGGCTATGATTCAAGCTTGAAAGGTTACAAGCTTTACAATCCAATTACTCAGAAGATTGTGATTAGCAGAGATGTGGAGTTCGACGAAGAAAACACTTGGGAGTGGGATACTCAAGAAGGAGAAAATTATGATTTCTTTCCCTATTTTGAGGAAGAGCAATTAGTTTCTAAAGAACCACAAGAGCCAACAACACCTCCAGTTTCTCCTCATGTTGAACCAGCATCATCAGAGGAAAGCTCAGCTGAAAGAATGCCACGCATGCGGAGTCTAACTGAACTTTATGAGGTAACTGAACAGCTGGACCTATTTTGTCTTCTTGCAGAAAGTGAGCCTTTGAATTTCGAAAAAGCTATGCAAGATGAAAAGTGGAGAAGTGCTATGCATGAAGAGTTCAATGTCATAAAGAAGAATGACACATGGGAACTTGCAACTCTTCCAAAAGGGCAAAAAGCTATTGGCGTAAAATGGGTGTACAAAGCAAAGAAGAACGAAAAAGAAGAAGTTGAAAGGTATAAAGCAAGATTGGTGGCTAAGGGGTATAGTCAATGTGCTGAAATTGACTATGAAGAGGTATTTGCTCCTGTTGCTCGTTTAGAGACTATAAGGCTATTGATTTCTCTTGCTGCTTAGAATAATTGGAAGATTTATCAAATGGATGTTAGATCTACGTTCTTGAATGGGTTGCTCGAGGAGGAGGTGTACATTGAACAACCAATGGGGTATGTGATCAAAGGCCATGAAAGTAAAGTTCTCAGGCTTAAGAAGGCATTATATGGATTGAAACAAGCACCGAGAGCATGGTATAGTAGGATTGATAAGTATTTCATTGCTAATGGCTTCACCAAATGCCCACACGAGCACGCCCTTTATGCTAAGGTGAATGGAAAAGGGGACATACTTGTTGTTTGTTTGTATGTCGACGATCTTATTTTTACAGGAAATAATCCGGAAATGTTTGAAGAATTCAAGACGGCAATGGTTCGAGAATTTGGGATGACTGATATAGGACTTATGGCCTATTATCTTGGGATTGAAGTGAAGCAACAAGAGGATGGCATTTTTATTTCTCAAGAAGGATATGCACGAGAAATACTCAAGAAGTTAGAGATGGCTAATTGTAATCCTATGAACACCCCCGTGGAGTGTGGAATTAAGTTGTCAAAGCATGAAGATGGAGAAAAGGAAAATGCAACAGTTTTTAAAAGTTTGGTTGGAAGTTTGAGATATTTGACATGTACAAGGCCAGATATTTTGTTTGGAGTTGGGCTCATTAGTTGTTTTATGGAAGCACCCACCACTGTTCACCTCAAAGTCGCAAAAAAAATTCTTCGTTATGTTAAGGGACCCTAGATTCTGGGTTGTTTTATTCATCTTCTAAGGATTTGAAGCTCGTGGGATATTGTGATAGTGACTTGGCTGGAAATTTAGATGACAGAAAAAGCACTACAGGTTTTGTATTTTTCTTGGGAAATGCTGCTTTTACATGGAGTTCAAAGAAACAGTCAATTGTAGCGCTCTCTACTTGTGAAGCAGAGTACGTTGCTGCTACATCATGCACGTGTCATGCAATCTGGCTCCGAAACTTATTAAAAGATTTGCATTTTGTGCAAGAGGAAGCAATAGAGATTTTTGTTGACAACAAGTCTGCAATTGCTATGGCAAGGAATCCCGTTTTCCATGATCGGAGTAAACACATTGACACAAGGTATCATTATGTCACAGAGTGCATCACAAATAAGGAGGTGGAGCTCAAGTTTGTAAAGTCTCATGATTAGATTGCAGACATTTTTACAAAGCCGCTCAAGTTTGTAAAGTCTCATAAAGGGGGGTGTTGAAAAGATAAACTTGTCTTTGTCTTTTTTAATTCTCTACACAGTTCTAGAATGTTTTTAGAGTTCTATGTCTTTTCGTTTGTTACGCACATTATGTTGGTTCATGTATTCTTAGGTGAATGTATCTAGGAAGGTTCATGTATGATGCTTTGGATTTAGGAGTTCATTTAATTTTAGCTTATCTATTAGGGACTATAATTCTTGATGTATTTCATGGTTTGAAGTAAGTGGAATTGAGTTGAGTTCAAAGTATTCCTCTTCCCTTCTCTTCAATATCTTGCGGTAATCTTGGATAGTTTTCCAACAGTTTAAGCCATAAATCTGTTGACGAAACACAAAACACAGCATCAACGTGTGAAGAAAATACTAAAATTTCAAGCCAGTCTATTTTCCCATAGGTACATATTTGATGGGAAAATGGTAATCACAGGTTCCATAAAGACTGGTTTGGACTCGCATCCTGATGTACCCTCAAAAAACTCCCATTCATAAAGGAATGAGGAACACTAATGATAATCACTACTTCGGAAGTGTGTACTTTATGTCAATTATGTTACCCAATTTGGACTCCAAAATTTGATACCATTTTCTTTCTACATTAAAAAACCAGTTTGGTATCACTGTACCACTTACAAGGCACTCCCCAACCTTCTTTTTCATTTTCTAACTCAAGGTGTCCGGGCCATCTCCACCATTACTCGTACTTGTACTCAAATTTGACAGAAAATGCAAGTAAATCATTGAGTATGAAAGAATCCAACAGAGAAATACAAATGTAAATATAAATTTAAGCAAGATCCTTATTGATTGCAAAATTACAAATTTGAGGGCACAAAATAGCATTCTAAAATTTGAGTAAGGTTTGAGTACTTCATTTGAATACAATTTTCAGCAAAACTCAATTTGGTATAGGTTAAGTCTATTTGAAGTGACTTTTTAGAGAATTTTAGTCAAATTTTGAGTTCAAACAATCCTTTCTGAGGGACCAATCCCACCGTTCACTAGCTGGGATCTCAATTATAGTCAAAGTAAAGCTCCATATGGACTGGCCTCAAGAGAGTTTACAAGTAAGCTAGCAAAGTCAAATTAAGTTAGAAGGGGACCAATCCTACCGTTCAATAGCGGGGACCGCAATTAAAGTCAAAGTAAATCTCAATGCGGACTGGCCTCAAGGGAGTTTATAAGTATGCATGGTTGTGAGAGTCTGTCACCTATAAAATATAACCGTGTGCATATATGTATATACATAATATGTAAGTCAGACACATATCACCTTGATGCATGCTTTAAATTTGCTTGGTGAGTTCCTTGCACTATGTTGTAATCCAGTTTAGCAAGCTGAAGCAATGTTGGATTCATATCCGGTCTTCCCTCATACACATCAATGAACCACCTTGCCTCCAGCCGTGGCACCCTCCAATGTAGTGGAAGCTCCAAGGCTTGACTCACTAACATGGAAAGATCGTGTTGAATATCCTTCCTCTTCAGGCTTTGTCTGAGATTTTTAGTTGCGAAATCTCTAGCCTCCTCCAAAGTACTTTCACCCTCAACTGAAAGGTATGAGGCTTCATACAAACATAGCATTCCTTTAACATCCTCACCAAGACAAGCCTTGAAATTCCCTGACTCGTCCTTAAAGGGATTAAAAACCCCTGCAATCGAAGCTGCCAATTACAGTAGTAGATATAGAAAGCTCAAAGCAACAATGCCCAATAGCTTTAACTTTTTGTTTTTAGTGCTATCATTCCTTTCTTTTGATATGAAAAGATTAAGTTGAGGATTATCTTAGAAAGACTCAGAGAACAGGTGTCGGGTACGAGTATATGTCTGAGAATCAGTCTATCAGATTCATCTAATTTCCATGTCAAGGATATCGGTACATGCTAAAATATGATGTTTCTTTTCCCGGGAAAATGGTATTTACACCAGGTGCCTTAAAGCATTTCATGCATAATATAGGAGTTCTTGGGATAGTTTAGAGGACTGAATGTCCAGTAACAGTCTCAAAATGTGGTTTGACAGGAGTACTTGACTATGAAGCACCAAGAGTCGCAACTGCTTGTTGCATCCGTGTGAGACCCATAGTAGCAGGGTGCTCCTAAAGTGGTGTCGCTCCCACCTTAGGAGTATTCCTGTGCTCCCAACTAAGGAACTTGACAAGGGCCGTTCCCATTGAGATGAGAGCATGATCAGTACGAAGAGTCCAACAGGTTTATTGTTTTTCATAGGTAGGGCCCACACCAGGGACACATTGGGGTCACAAGGTCCCAAACATGAATGAAAACATTACGGGCAACAATTCATAAAGTTGAAAGCATATTCAAGGGTATGATATTCCAAGAATATGAGGCAAAAAAGTACAAATAAATGAATACTAACCAAATGAAACTCTCCTTTGACTCGGGAAGTTTTAAAAGGAAACAACAAGAAGAGAAAGGATGCTATTAGTTTTGGTTACTCCAAAGGCAACGTTCACAATAATGAATACACACACACATAAACACGCGGATCCTATAAAGGATCCCCATCCTGTCTAAAATGCGGGACTCCCATTTCCCGATCAAATTGTGATGATCCGAACCATTCAATGTGTTTAAAACGTATTTTTAAGGGTCCGCGTGAGGATTCATAAAAAAAAATAAAAAATAAAAAAAAAGACCGGGAAGGTCTTCATTCGAACAGTTTTCGATAAAACGACATGTGTGTGTGTGTGTCTGTGCGTGTGTGTGCATGTGTGTGTATATATATAGTCCCAATCCATTTAGGGATGCCACACGGCCACTTTGTGCGGACCTCATGTATCGAGACAATTTTTATCAAAAACTGCTCCGATCAAGCCCTTCCGGGGTCTTTTTTTTGTTTTTTTGTTTTTGTTGATTCGTCGCGTAGACTCTTAGAAACATGTTTTAAACACATTGAACCGTTCAGCATTAGCAGTTTCAATCACTGGTGCATTAGGTTATGATAGGACTTTTTCACTTTTCTAATGAAATGATAGGAAGATCGTCGAAAATTGATCGGGAAAGTTAACAAATGCGTGAGGTCCACATGAAGTCATCCTTGAGGGATCCCTCAATGGATCGGGACTTTATATATATATATATATATATATATATATATATATATATATATATATATATATATATATCGCCGGAGATCCTGTCAAGGATCCCGGAAGTCCCGGACCGAAGCGTTTTGAAGCCCTTCCCGGTATTTTTTGCATGATCCGAGCCGTCCAATGTGTTCAAAAGGTGTTTTCCAAGGTCCACGCGAGAAATCTTCAAAAAAAAATACCGGGAAGGGCTTGATCCACGCAATTTTTCACAAAAACTGCATATTTACAAAATTGCGTGGATCAAGCCCTTCCCGGTATTTTTTTTTGAAGATTTCTCGCGTTGGCCTTGGAAAACACCTTTTGAACACATTGGACGGCTCGGATCGTCAAAATTTGATCCGGAACTATGAGATCCGGACCCAAGGGTCCCGGACTAGAGAGTTCCTCATATATATATATATATATATATATATATATGGAGGTAGTTTTGTTAACGCAACGAATAACACAACATTTGACACAACGATAATTGGAGCACCATGCTAACAATCGGAGCCGTTCAATTTGTTTAAAACATGTTTGTAGGGTTCTTGTAAAAAATCAACTCATTTGGATTTCAGTAAAGGATTGATCGGTTCATTCAATTTTATCCTGAAAATATGACGGGAATCAACAAAATGAACCGATCAAGCCCTTACCGATATCCGTGTATGTGAGTATCCATATCCGAGCTTCTAGATACTTGCAAAAGAATCCAATGAATCCATCGTAACATATAGGTTGAGGAAATTGTTTACCTCACCATGTGCGAATATGGGGTCGCTCGTGCGGGAGTGTAAGAGCTTGTCCCACATTGGTTAATTATAACCTCCAAAACTAGTATATGATCACATTAAATGCCAATTGGTTTTAAGTTGGATGCTTTAACAAGTACCTTGATGAATATTATAGCCGTGTTGCCTCATAAGTCTGAATTTGAGAGCTATGGCACGCAAATCCTCTTTGGTCCAGTTATCAAAACTGTTAATGTATACTTTTTCCAAGACTCTCTTTATTTCCTCTTCAAAATGGTAAAACACTCCAAGCCTTTGCAAGTCATCAATCATCTCAAGTCCAACCAATGGATCTGCTACTTTGTCAAGCATTATCTTCACATCTTTCTTCAAATTCGTTGCCTGTTTTGCATACGCATCCCCCTACATTGATAAATAAAGTTGTTAGCAAACATTGCTTCCAGAGAAGTACAATTTAAAAGTGGCCACAGCAGTAACAAATAGCGATACATACCGTGTATTTACTATTGAGTGACTGCACATAGTCATAGTCCCAAATGGTAGGTTGGTAGTTCGCAGATCGCCTAACAATCTTTTGCTCACAAGCCTGTAGGCTAACAGCCATGCATTGAAAGTTATGTAGAACTCGGCCATGAATGGATCCTCGTGGGGCTCTGATTTGTGATGGTAGCCTGGTAGGAAAGTAAAAAGTGGTAGGAACTGCAAGTGCCATTGCACTGATAAGTTTCTAACAAAGCTGCTTTGATGGTTTGGCTAAGTATGTTAAAAAAACACAGCATAAATAACATTCCAATATCACTGTTGAAACCAAAAATCATGGCTCCAGCTACAGTCAAACTATTACACCTTTTAAAATCATTATAACTGACATCAGGGGTTGGGTCGAGTGATCTTTATGTGAGCCCCTCACAAGTCACAAATACAGGGTCGGCCCGGAGATTCTCGGAGCCTAAGACGAACTTGTAAATCTGGGCCCTATGTTTTCTTTTTAAAAAATAAAAATAAAACTAACCTAAAAATGATCGTTACTTGGTCTCAAGTTTTTCTTTTCTTTTCTATGATTCGTTTTGTTGTTTCGAATAAAACTAGTTTTTGGTCATATTATTTTTTGCACCAATAAAAAAAAATGTCCTTTGGAAGTGTGAGTTTGTGAGAGGGGAAAAAATATTGCTATGGTGAATGAAAGGAGAAGCCTAGGAATTAAACTGTGTACCTATTGGATAGAGAAAGTAAGGTTTTCCACTAGGCTAGCTAGGTCATTGATTGTATATGCGATAGATTAAATACACATATTCTGTACCTAGGTTTACCTATCCGGGGCCCTAATTTTGGGCCAAAACTAGGGGGACTTAAGTCAGCTGCCTTGCACACCTTAGCTCAAGGCCGGCCGTGCACAAATGCTGATTTAGAGCTATATTCACCATTGCCAGTTTCTTGTTATTTTAAATGCTGATTTAGAGCTATATTCATCATTTGCATTAGGAACCATATCACTCTATCTGCCAACGTACTTTAGTTTTATACATAAGTAGTGGGGACGTAGAATTTGTACGTAGAAAGAGACCACTAATTTCTCAAGCATTTTCTTCACATGTATCATCAACTATGCAGCCCATTTCACATGCATGTTCCCCACCAAAAAAAAAAAAAACTAGTTATTAACAAGCATTGGTTGAAGTGGAGCACAATACAATTATTAGTGCAATGCCGACAAGTATGGGCCAGGTGTATAATTTGGCTAAAAGAGGAAAGAAAAGGAGTAAGAAGGGATAAGATCGAATAAATAAGTGGAAAGTTGCTCGTTGCCTAGCCCATACTTGAGAAGTAATGCTTATCATGCTTTTAGAATTGCGCTTTATTGTGTAATTTATTAATGTAATGAGCTTAAATTCTAATTTGTACCTTACTTATAGCCTTAATCTTTTGTTAGGACGCTAGGTGCTTATTCAATTAAGAAATTTTCCTAAATTTTCATATTTAATTTACTACTTGTAATCTATAATGCATATTTTAGGACGAACCTAGCCATAGCCATATCCATAACCCATTTCTATTAGATTTTTTGTTGTATTGATGTGCCCGTATCATACAAGTGCCCTTACACATACCCATACCAGTGCTTCAAAGTTCTTTACAAACAACTATACTTACTTAAACTATAGCTCCATTCAATTAACACCTACCATATTTGGCAATTGAAGGACTATCTGAAAAAGTTGAATTCTGATCATTTGATATGCACTCTTTCAATAGAATCACATAAAGAAGACTACTTGACATGCTGGGGATCACTTAACACACTTCATGGCATAAATTTCCAATATGATAATATCACCAGCAAGTGTTTCTCATCTAACTTCATTATCCAAACATGAGAAAAACATCATCTTTTCTCATCCTTTCACGCCAAACATGCACCGTGTTTTTACCACAAAAAAAAAAAAAAAACAGGGTGCAAGCCCATAAGGCTGTGTTTGGGTCACAAACTAGATACTTTTCAAGACTCACTTGAAAAGCAAATGATTTCAGAGTTCAATCAATAATCAGTAATCCGTAAGAAAAATTTAAATTGATTTTTCACTCACCATTCATATTTTGTTAAATAATGTTTACTATTACCCTGTAAAAAATCAAATCAAATGAATATCCGTGAACTAGATAAACCGATGGAGCATTTACCGATATCCGATCGATCTGATTTTTTACACGGTAACAGTAAACATTATTTGAAAAACATGAATGGATGGTTATCCGTGTGAGACCCGAAGTGAGTCCAAATCAACTGATTTGTACGATTTATGTACAAACATTATCGTAATAGTTTGTCCTGACGAGATTAAAAAATATATGAAAAATTATAAATCTAAATTGAAATAAATTAGTTAAAAATAAAAAAGACGGTTTTTTAATGCTTTCCATGCGTCTTATATAAAGCTAACAAAAAGTTAGCCAAAATTAAATAATACCATCTCTCTTTAATAAAATTTGATCTACTCCAAATGCACGCTAAACTTGAACATTTTTAAGCTCCTTAAGCTTTCAGGTGTCTTTTGGCTTACGATTTGTTGACCGGATAATAACTTTTCCAAGTTGAGGGACTTGCAGGAGCCAATTGGGTAATAACTTTTTCAAACTAAACGAAAAAACTAGTATAATTAGTGGGAATATTTGAAATTGTGCAAGTGCCAAGCCTCCCTGTCACCCCTGGTGTCCAACCCTGGGCATCAGGTTCACAGGGGAGTGATAATTTCCTGGGTAAGCAGAATTTAACTTCTTGTTCATTTCCAAGTATGGTATAATGATGATGTACTCCACTTAAACATCCATTTTCAAGTTATGTATTAACTACTATTTTCTCAAGCATTTTCTTCACATGTATCATCACCTATGCCGCCCAATTCACATACATGTTTCCCTACGAAAACACTGATTATTAACAAGGCTTGATTGAAGTACAGCACAATCCAATTATTATACCCGTGAAGGACATGCACATATTATAGTAACACGAAATCTCATATAGTGTAATGCCGACAAGGATGGGTCAGCGAGGGTGCATAATTTGGCTAAAAAATGGAGGGGGAAGGAGTAAGATGAAAGAAAAGAATAAATAAATGGAAAGTGGTTTGTCGTGTGGCCAGGGCCGGCTTATGGCATAAGCCAATGAAGTCACTGCTTGCTTTGGGCTTCCCAAAAATGTAAAAAATAGAGGCCTCCAAACACGGAGGCCTCCTATATATTGTAATAGTTGTTTGTTTTTGGATGATTATATGTTTAAATTTCTGCAGTAATAAATATTTTGTAATGGTTTTTTATAAGGATTGTTGAAAAGTCTTATCATGCAAAATACATGGGGGCAAAGGTGGAGCTACGTTTGGGCTGTGGTGGGCTGCAGCCAAGGTGGAGTTGCAAAAAGCCAAAAAAAAAAAAAAAAAAAAAATTATATGTAAAATTTAGATCCAATAAGTTTTAGCCCACGCCAAAATTTTCAGCCCAAATCATTCTAATACTCGTCCAAAAAAACAGTTCCACCTAAGATCAAAACCAGCGGCTCACCAGATTAAAAACAAAAAATGACACGCTCAAGTTAGATCTGGAGAGGAGAAAGGAGGAGGAGAAGGCCGGATGAGTTTCTCACTGTTCGCAATCGCCGACGCGTTTGCCGTTCGCCGACCCAACTCTTCACGTCTTCACCGAGGTCTAACTCTCCGTCTCTCTCAACTCCCAGTCTCTCTTTCTTTGATATAGTGATATGGGTATAAATCTTACACAGAGTCAGAGATATACGTATGTATAGTGGTCTTTTTTAATTAAAAAAAAATGATAATATATAATACTCCATTGATGTACCGTGTACGGTGTTGTCGATTTGTCGGTTTCTCCGTTTCTGTTTCCAACATTTTTGCTAAGGGAGATTCTATTTACAACCCTTTTTTGACTTCATACAGCCCTTTTGCTAAATACAACCCTGCTGATGTGGCAAATCTTTATTTTTGCTTCATATAACCCGGCACATTTCCCAAATTACCCCTTGTTATTTTTCTCCCAAATTTCAACACTCAAAACTCTCAAATCCCACTCAAAACCCTTTTCTCTTCCCTCCTCCCTCCGTCTAACCTCGACCATCGCCCTCTCCGTTGAACCAATCGAAGAAATCGCCGCTATTTTACTCGTCTGGTTTTGGCACATTTCGGATATTTATTCCCGAAACCAAATACATAATTCGGATACAAATTACTGAATTATGGCCAATATTGCGGATATTAACTACCATCACCAATTTCGGATATAAACTCCCGGTTTTATAGGTAAATTTCGGGTATTAACTACCGAAATGTATTGCGATTTTCAGGACTGTGGTACCGTTTCGAACGAACAACGACTGAGAAATCGAAAAAGCAATGGGTTACTCTTGGGTCGTTTTTTGCTCGAAAATTTTCACCTCCATGTTTTCCTCTAACTCCTCCGTGGTCTGTATTTGTGCATCCATTGGTGGATTTGGAGTTGTAAATTGCTCCAATACTCTTTGGAGCTCTTCTCCCAAATCTAGTGAGGGAGAAGATCCCTCCATTGATTCAACAAGGTTCTCCATTGAGAGAGAGGAGAGATGTGGGGCAGGAGAGGACAATGGGGGTTAATGGTTGGAGGAGGAGGAGGGATTTTTTTGACGTGGGAGAGAGAAGAGTGAGAAAACGCTGATGAAGGAAGAAGAAGATGCACTGGGTTGGTATTAGCAATTGGGAAAAAGTGGGGTGGGTTGGTATGAAGTAATTTGAGGGGCTAAATGGTCTTTTCGCGAGGGAAGTTTTGGTATTTATTTTGCATGGGTTGTATTGAGGGAAAAAGGGTTGTAAATAGAAGCTCCCTTTTGCTAAAGGTCCTTTAAGGAGAAGTAAATTGAAGAATTGAATGGTAGGTGGGTTTTTTTTACTATATTGTGTATATAGTACAGTATAAACAACGAATTGTTTATATACAAACAAAGTACCCTTTACTGATCCTTCCAATTCCAATGCTTATAGAGACAGCGGACTTATTTGGTTTGAGTTTTGAGGTAATGAGTAGAGAAAGATAGAAAAAAAATTTATTGGGAACATGCAGGGTGGGTGTTGAGACCCAAACCAAACAAGGTGAGCATTTTCAACTATAAATTATGGGGAAATTGATCTTCGTAAGAAAATGAGGAACGATTTTCTTTCGAATTTTATGATTATCTACATTGAAAAAGACCTTGTTGAAGATTCAGATTCGATAATCAATGTATTCTACTCTATAAAACATCATAAAGTACAACTTCAATAGTATACGTTGTTATAATTTTCTTTTGAACATGGGTAGTTCTATTTACAACCCTTTTTCCCTCAATACAACCCATGCAAAAATAAATACCAAACCCTTCCTCGCGGAAATACCATTTAGCCCCTCAAATTACTTCATACCAACCCACCCCACTTTTTCCCAATTGCTAATACCAACCCAGTGCATCTTCTTCTTCCCTTCAGCTCTATCGTTTTCTCACTATTCTCCCTCCCACGTCGAAAAAATCCCTTCTCTTCCTCCTCCTCCAGCCATTAACCTCCATTGTCCTCCCCTGCCCTTCATCTCTCCTCTCTCTCAATGAAGAACCTTGTTGAATCAATGGAGGGATCTTCTCCCTCACTAGATTTGGGAGAAGAACTCCAAAGAGTATTGGAGCAATTTACAACTCCAAGTCCACCAATGGATGCACAAATACAGACCAAGAGTAACCCGGACATGAAGATTTTCGAGCAAAAAACGACCCAAGAATAACCCATTGTTTTTTCGATTTCTCAGTCGTTATTCGTTCGAAACGATACCACAGTCTCGAAAACCGTAATACATTTCGGTAGTTAATACCCGAAATTTAACTATAAAACCGGGAGTTTATATCCGAAATTGGTGATGGTAGTTAATATCTGCAATATTGGTCATAATTCAGTAGTTTGTATCCGAATTATGTGCTTAGTTTCGGGAGTAAATATCCGAAATGTGCCAAAACCAGACGAGTAAAATAGCGGCGATTTCTTTGACTGGTTCGACGGAGAGGGCGATGGCCGAGGTCAGACGGAGGGAGGAGGGAAGAGAAAATGGTTTTGAGTGGGTTTTGAGAGTTTTGAATGTTAAAATTTGGGACAAAAATAAGGAGGGGCAATTTTGGAAATGTGACGGGTTATATGAAGCAAAAATAAAGATTTGCCACATCAGCAAGATTGTATTTAGCAAAAGGGCTGTATGAAGTCGAAAAAGGGTTGTAAATAGAACTACCCTTTGAACATTTACGTATTTATGTACAAGTTTGTTAGTCATTAGTTATAAAACTCTAGTAGTTTACTAAATCTTGGTTAGCCCAGGGTAAATTAATGTCCTAGCTCCGCCCTTGATGGAGGGTCTCATCTAATGAATCTGTTTCAGCCCAGCCCTCCAAAACTAATGAGCTAGCACTACGTGTGGCTCATAATTACTAAATGACAAGAAACAAGATAGAGAAAGGGATAAATGAAATACAAATGAGAGAAAGAGGAAAAATATTTGTTTATTGAGAGATGGGGATTTCGTCAGGAAACATGTGAAACGTCAAGTGAACAAGCACCAAAAAACAGAGGTGTTTGTGAGATGCATCACCATTTGAGGAAAGGACACACCTTTCCATCCACCAAAATATTCCCCATGAGTTCAGTCCAACGTCACTTTCCTTCCAAAATTAGTAAACATCGTCAATTACTGTTAATAAGGTAATGACTATTGCAGCCACTCTCCTCCGGTAACCAAACTGAGGTTTGGAGTCTATCGACTTTTCTCCCAAACCCGTTCCTCTCCACCACCTACATTACAAACAAGTGTTAGATTTGGAGTCAGGGATGGAGGCATAACGTCTTCAATATCGGGTGGACGAATAACAAGGAAAAAGATTGTAATATATGAAGGGCCATACATACTAATTTTGTCAATGAAAGCTGCATTAGTACTATCACAAATTATTATACTCTGTCCGTCCCAAATTGTTGGTCCCTCTTTATATTTTAGGATGTCCCAAAATGTTTATTCTATTTCTAAAAACAACTATTAAAAGATGTCAAACTTCCATTTTACTCTTAAAAGTACTCTTTCCCTCCCAATTTTTTTCACAGTTTTTGAAATTCGTGTAATTTCTAAATCATTTATGTCTTTTAGTATATGATTTTTTCATGATTTTTAAAACTTTGTATAAAACAAATAAATGAGATCTATCAGACATGATCCATATTGCATATTTTTTGAGATCCATATTGAAAGATATCAATAATTTAAAACCACTTAATAAACTTCACAGTTTTGAAAGATAATTTTGGAACTCTAGGAGAATAATTTTGTCTCCTTAAAAATTTGGATTCTCCAAAAGGAACGAGCAATTTGGGACAGAGGGAGTAGGTGTTACTGCTCAACCTATACGATTCTACTTAAAATATTCTTGTTTTATGAGATATAAAGTTGTTTGTCGTTCAAAGGGAAGCCATAGCAAGATATTTGTACCAATATATACTTTTTTCTCTCTATATTTTCTTAATTTTTGTCATGGGTTAGTCTATTGTCAGCCCAATCGCAAATAAGAAGACAAAAAAACACAAAAAAATAAGGAATCGAAGTCCCACCTCACAAGTAAGGAATTTAAAATTAGTACCATTATATTTCATAGTAATGAATCATGTGAGAAAAGAACCTATGAATCGAAGTCCCACCTCACAAGTAAGGAATTTAAAATCAGTACTGTTTCATAGTAATGAATCATGTGAGAAAATTCATTAAATTTCACTGACCTTCCCTGAGATTTCCAACAAATGCACTGACCTCCGATGTGGACCTGTGGCTTCTAAAAATGCCCTCCCTTGCTTTTTATACTATTCCCCAGATTCCCCTCTTACCCAACTCCCGTTAGTTTTCAAGATATTTTGCAAAATGTGTAAAAAGTGTATAGGAATATGTGAAAGTGTATTGAAATATGTAAAAAGTGTATTGGAATGTGTGTTTGTTTTGTTTGTTTGTGTGCTCATTGGGCACACTTTAACAAAACCCTAAAAATATTTGTTCGAGAACATTTTTTTGAAAAACTTTTTTGAAAATTTTTTTTTCAAAAAAATAAAGTTTTGAAAACAGTTTCGATATAAATTTTTTTTTGAAAACTAATGAAAGTCAGGAAGGAGGAATTTGGGGAATATTTTCAAAAGTAAGGGAGGGTAGTGCATTTTCAGAAACCATAAGCGAGGTCAGTGAACTTTACCTTAAAATTAGTGATATTTCATACTAGTGAATCATGTGAGAAACTTTCATATTTTTAATTTATTGGTGTCTCTCGTGTATTCAAATACTCATGTACGTAGTCAGCTGTCCAAACATTCACGTGGTTCTTCTACCAATGACATAGCAACAACTTCACGGTTCGATTCGATGCGAAATTAATTTTGGACGAATAAAATAGTGAGAAGAGATGAAATAGTAGGAGTATTATTTATAGAGGGTGGACCCACATTGATTTGGAAGGGCACCCTAACGGTATCAGATTAAAATATATTTTTGCAAGGACGCATAAAATACATTTTAAGAATACCGAGCAGTTTGAATGCTCTTTGTGGGCTCCGAAAATAGTCCCGAAAAATTCAATAAGCTCTACAATCTCTGAAACCTTAGTAGTAGATGACTTCATAATTCAACACTTCATAAGTAGCAAATAACTTAGAGAAATTTAATTAGTGATCCTGTAAGAATATTACCGTTATGATGTGATCCTATGCAATTTGAACTGTTATGATCCCACCCTGTAATTTGATTTGCGGACCGTATTACCCTTATTAATTATTGTAGTTGTATGTTATAGTCTTTTTTGAATTTTATTATCATCAATTATAGGCCAGAAAATCCGGATGGAATCATCCTGTTTTCAGGATTTTTATTATCATCAGTGCTTTCCTTTCTTGTGTCGATCACCTCATTTTCTATTATAGGTGTATATTCCAGTCCTGTTTGAATTTTATTCTCATCATTTATAGGCCAAAATATCCGGAAGGAATCATCTTGTTTTCAGGACTTTTAGTCTCATCAGTTCTTTCCTTTTTTGTTGCGATCACCCCCATCAATTTCTATTTTCCTTTCTTGTTTGAATTTTGAATTCTAGCTGTTTTATTTCCTATCCTAAAGTCAGTTTGAATTTTAAAAATCTATAGTCCTAAGTAAACCTGCAAGGCACGCCCAATTCATTTCATCACTTGGCTATATCAATTTTACAGCCTATTCGCGTGTATCGGAAAGTTGGATTCAATCAGTTTATCAAGGAACATCACGAGTGATCTCGCAAAGGTACTAAACGTCACCATTTTCGTAGTTCTTTTGTGTGCAACATCATCGTTCTTTTCATTTTAATTATCCAATGTCAAACTTATCGTGTTCCGTCCAAACTTGTAGTAGGTTTTGGAGTTTCTGCCTCTAAAATAGGTAGAACCAGTAAACTCCAAACCAATTTTGATGGATGTTTTTTTTATGGAAGTGGACTAGTTTGAATAGATAAATAAATACACCATGTCTCCCTGTTTATTTTGTAAGGGTGATTTTTGATATAAAGGAATGGTTACCCGATTCACCATGTTTGACTAATCATTTGTTATACGGTTATTGCAGTTTTTCCTTTTACGATGGAGGATGGGTTGATTTTGGTTTGCAAATATGGCGACAAGATTTGTCCCGTACTAGTCAAAAGTGATATGAATTTCGGAGCGGTTATGGAGAAGATATGTAGGAGGTGGACTAGTTTGGATCCCGACACATTGATTATGACTTACTCGCTTATTGACAACGAATCTATAGTCATGGAGGACGATGTCGGTTTGGCGACTTTGTGGGAGCTTGCACAGGCTGGGGCAATGAATGATATTGAGGTGGTCGTTGAGGATGGGTCACTGGAATTTACTATGGCTGATCCAGATTCTAATTCGGGTCCTTCAAGCGGTCGGATGTCACAGATTAAGAAAAGGAATAGGACTTCAAACATGGATGACGGAGATATGATAACCCCATCGTTTGTAACTCATAAAAAAAAGATTTTGAAGTCAGCTGAATGGGCATTTGGGATTAAAAGTGTGGGCCAGTGCTTTGAAGGCGGGGTGGTAGAATTTCGAAATGTTTTGCGCAAATATTGCATCGAACGAGGAATTGAGTATGTTCTCGTAAAGAATGATAAGGATCGCGTTACGGCGCATTGCAAACATAGGAATGGGGAGAAGAAATGCATGTGGGAAGTTCATGGTCGGGTGTTCCATGTTAATGGATTTTTCTATATCCGGAATTTCGTGAATGAGCACAAATGTGGTGTTGTGTTAAGGACAAATAAGAATCCCAGGGCCACGTCTGAGCTAATAGGCAGTCTAATCGTGGAGGATGTCCGGGCCAAATCAAAGAAGTCACCTTCGGACATAATTAGTGAAATGAAGTTGGAGTACGGGCTCGATGTTTCATACCACCAAGCATGGTGGGCACTGGAGAGTGCGAGGGGCGATGTTTTCGGGAATTTTGAGAATTCGTTTTCTAGTTTGAACTGGTATGTCCGAGAAGCCCGGAACACAAATCCCGGCAGTCACATTTTATTGGAGGTCGACGAGGATTCAAAACGGTTCAAAAGGTTATTCGTGGCGTTCCGTGGATGCATCGATGGGTTTAGACACTGTCGGCCCATCCTATTTCTTGATGGTACATTTTTGAAAGGGAGGCAGAAAGGTCAGTTGCTTGGCGCAACCGGAAAAACGGGTAACGAAGGTACTTTTGTTCAGTTTTTTACTTTTCTGAGTTATATGTTCCAGGAAATGGTGTGATCCAATATTTTTGGATATGGTTTGCGAATCCTGCGTAATGAGTAATGTAGCGCCATGGTGTAAACATATGTTGGTAATATCCCATTTTGGTTGTTTCTTTTCCTTTACTGAATGTATGCAAAAGTAACCACTGTCCCTAATTTGGAAAATTAGGAAGTCTCACTTTGAAGCATGATTATGTACTTGTGCACTTTAACACTTTGCATTTTTTTACCTTCACTGATTATATTGAATTGAATCTTTTATATGGCATTTCTGTACGTACCTTGTGCTGATGCTACCTTTTTTTTTCCAGAGATTTTCCCGTTGTGTTTTGCTATTGTCGATTCGGAAAATCGCGACAATTGGTTATGGTTCCTACAGCAGTTGTATTCGATAATCGATCATGGAAGGAGGTTTACTTTTGTTTCAGACAGGAACCTTGGCTTGTTGGAGGCAATGAAGACGGTATTTCCAACATCTCCTCATGGTTATTGCTTATACCATTTGACATTCAACTTGAGATACCATCTACGTGGGACTCCCAAAGGTTATAGAGAGACGATGGTGCATTTACTGAGGCTCGCTGCCCATGCCCCCACACAGGGCCTGTTCCACCATTTTATTTTGAGGATGGCGACCGAGGGCGGGGAAAAAGTTATGGACTTTCTAAAGAATCTCCCCGTTGAAAATTGGAGCACCGTGCACTTTCCGGGTTGTTGATATGGGGAGATGTATTCTAACGTTGCGGAGTCTTTTAATTCGTGGATTAAGGATGAGCGTTACCTTCCTATAAGGAACTTGGTGGATGCCATTCGGGTGAAAATAATGGATATGATTGTTGAAAGGAGTAAAAAAGCAAGCGAATGGGATGGAAAATTTTGCCCGAAAGTAGACCAGAAGTTGTACGATTCTTTCCAGGAATCTAGGACATGGGTGGTATTGCACTCGGGGAATGGCGTGTTTGAGGTGCAGTCGGAGCCTACCGTTTCCGTTGATCTTGTGGCAAGAAATTGTTCCTGCCAAAAATGGCAGCAGGATGGGTTCCCTTGTTGCCACGCCGTTGGAGTAATTGCTAGTGCCGGCAAGGACCTCAGTTATTATGTTGATCCGTACTACTACGCAGAGACATATCGTGCCTCATATTCGTATCCTATCCATCCAATCCCTACTCTGTGGATGCCGCGGAATCCGACCAATGAAGATGTTATTCTCCCTCCTTTGAGCAAGAAACCACCGGGAAGGCCAAAGTCTCGCCGCATACCGTCCAGGGGAGAGAAGGTGTCTCAGATCAGATGCGGAAGGTGTCACAAGTTGGGAAACCATAACAGGTCGACATGCAAGGAAGCCATGTAGGATTTGGTGGTCCTACGAAGACCGCATAAGTTTAATTATTTCAGTTTTATCGTACTTCAATCGCATGTCGAACTATTTATTTTTTTATGTCCAAGATCAATTGTCTCATTGATCTTGTTTCTGTTTTTATTTTATGGTAAACAATTTATGGTCCACTGGTTATGCATTGTGTAAACGTTTGATGTTAATGCATGATGCATGTTTTATTTGCTTACAAATACTATCTCTTTTCCATTGCTTGTTGGGTTTACATCATACTGGTTGATTGTATTTTTGGATTTTTACTATCATTTTTACATAAGTGCGATTTAAACGGCGGGCCAACAAACTCCGTTATTTTTTAATTCATTAGATTTGAGGTGTCCATTTGCCATGCTCATCCTTTGACCATGAAACCACCAGGAAATCATATTTTCCGAAACCATTCAGCAAACATTAACGTGCAACTGTTGGATGTAGAGAATTATACATTTACCATTTTTCTAGTTTCACGTATCCAAAAAACTCATCCTTTTTTAAGTGAAAAGAAGTAAATACACCACGTTACTTGGACAATTTTGCGATGGACATGGATGATTGTACACCAACTGTCATTCTTCTCTTGTTTTTTTTCCCGTTTCCAGTAGTCCCGTTGGGTTATTTATTTCTGAAATTTACAAGACAGTAGTTGACAATATATG
Organism: Vaccinium vitis-idaea; assembly: GCA_963854785.1. NCBI lineage: Eukaryota > Viridiplantae > Streptophyta > Magnoliopsida > Ericales > Ericaceae > Vaccinium > Vaccinium vitis-idaea. The sequence goes on from OY978220.1 coordinate 1,147,949, forward strand.
CATGGCTAATCGGCCTACCATATTATCTGTACAACCTGATGTACCATGTTCCCTGTACCAACTGTTGTTCCAATCACCATGTCCCCTGTTCTCATTGACAATATATGCATGTAATTCTTGAAGCCCATACAAACCAATAATAAACCTTCTAGCATCACTACAACTAACAAATCAAAACATCATCATATCCCATTAACACAATTAATCCAAAACAATTTAGCCTATTAATCATTCCTGCCACTTTCCCAAAGAATTTGACAAACTAGTAAACCAGGAAAATTATTACTGCTACTTGTCCAAAACTAGTAAACCATGGTCTAATTTTAGGAAACTAGTAAACCATGCCCAAAAAATTCCTTCCAGTGCACGCTCATTTCTTATTACGGGTGCGTGATGATTTTTTGTACTCTTCACCGCCTCCGGTTGCATGCTCCGTGCTTGGATCCTTATTTCCGGCATCAACCATGTGCTGAGATGAGGACCACGAGAACAACTCATCATTCAAAAATGCGTGAATGATTTCAGCACGCATTGCACGGCAGTCATCCTTTAAAAACTTTGGCCCAACTTTGCCCATTCGGAAGTATTGACGGATAATATGGCATAGTATTATCCCATAATCTAGGCTGTAACCATTCCCAAAAATTCAATTATTAGTCTTGACTTTTTTTTCCGTCACGTACGAACTGTGATATTACAACAAACAACTCACCTAGGGCTTGCTTGTTGTGGGCAGTCTTCCACCTGGGCTATATCTTGGCATTCTTGTGTGCACAATAGCCCGTTCGTTTCCTTGTAATAATTTTCAACTTGAATCTTCTGAAACACATTAGTCATATAAAAGGAAAACTCAATCAGTCATTATTTACCTTTGTAAAGATGGAAAGATAATTTACAGCGGAGCACATACCAATTGCTTTGCTGCCTCTAAGTTGATGTCGAAACCGTGCCTCGGGCGCATTGAATTGTAGAAATTCCAACTTCCTTCCTCATTATCCAGTGCAAGTAGTGTCAAATGGAAATTATGGTGGATTGGAAATAGCAAATACCGATAGGCACTTGTGCTAGGCAACATGTTCCACAGTATTTCACGACGCTCTTCGTTTGACTTTCCCGCCATTAATGTCTGTATCCGACGATAGTTTGACCAATTAATCATATAAAAGTTTTAGACTGTATCACTCTTATTGACTAATATGGAATGTATCTTGTTAAATAGTAGTTGCAAGATGTGTGGACTCACCAAGAAGCAGCTAGTGAACACATATGATGTCAATGTACCACCCCCTTGTGTGGACCCTCCATCGTCTTTGTGCTTCGTAAGAACTGCAACACTTCTTTCTTGTTCCATTAGTAGGAACTCCGAGTATGCATCGATAACCTATGGAGTTTCAAAAATATTGACCAGTCATCATTATACGAGAAAAAAACCATCCACCATCCATTGCCATGTGATGGGAAATTACTCTATTTTAGTATACTAGTTTGTGATACATATATTCATGAAGGATTGAAACACTGTGTAGAAACATAAATTCATGAATTGGAAAACATGCTTTATTACTGTACCATGGATTCAACATAACATTACAACAACAAATAATTATTAATAAACCATAAATAATCACATATCACTAATATAGGAAAATCCAGTTAAAACGGCAGGATTCCAGTCCAATAGATTTACATAAAATCGATCATTCGATTTCTCATGATATTGTGAAGTATCCATGTTTATGCGAGGAGAGGTTTATTACACAATATCAAGGCAACACAAGGCAGTAATCCAAATAAGTTACTTACATTTCCTGTAATTGCAGTATCCATGATGAGGGATCGCAGATCTTCAGCGTACACGTTGCACCCAGAAATTGTGCCACACCACATACTTGTGCTTCAAAAAGCAAAGTGAAAAATCACATGAAAATGTGTCAGGCTCAAGTATGTACGCTAGTGTTAAACGAATAAAAACAAGATTGTATACCTATTAGTAGCTTCATTCCAAAACTGGGCTAACTTGTTTTGGTCCGCACTTGTCATTTTCCGATGCACCTTGTTCGTTTTGAGGCCTTTGATTGGATCAGGCTTTGATCCTTGCTTCTCTTGTATCATGGCATGGTCATCTACATTGATAATTGGGTCTTTAACCATTCCTCCATCTAATTCAACCGGATCTTTCCTTTTTCGATTTTCCGGATAGAAATAATCTTCCTTTTCTGTCCCCTTTCTCCATTTTGCTTTTATATTCCTTATCAAGGTACGCTGCTGGTCCTCAACTGAAAGTGCTCTCACCGATTGCGTGACCTCGTGAACTTCTGGCTCCGCCACTTGGAAGAAAAACCGATCATTCTCGGCTAATAGCTCTAGGATTGTTTCGTTCATGCTTGCGATCACCTCATCTTTCTTTTTCATTTCCATTGCATGCGTTTCATTCCTAACTTTCGCTTCTTCCTCCATGGTTGATATCAGTTCTTGGAGCTCTCGAATTTTCCTTGCATTACCAAATATTGATGGCCCGTCATCATTTCCAATAAAGCTACCATATTCGTCATTCAATTTTATACCGGAGAGTTCGCATTCACCGATGCTTTTAAACCCTTGATCTGTAGATACTGGATGGCCTCCGTCAGCGCTGACCGTGTTGTCAAACGGGGCTGTCATGGCTTCATCAACCCGGTGTACATCACCTTCTGACGCATCATCAATATGGGAAGGCAGTTGCATACTAGATTCATCAACTTCCTTACCATCCTGAATATTGACAATTCCAACGGGTACCTCTTTGGGTTCCGTTCCGGGTTCATTTTCTAGCACGGCCACCACCTGCAGTTGTTGGAGTAGTATTACAATGCCATAACAACTGTTCATATAAAATGTAAGTTAATAATGACTATGCTGGCATATCAATTTCCCATGTAGATGACTATGCTGGCATATCAATTTCCCATGCAGACAGTGTAAACCAATAGGCCATTATAATGCAAAACATTTATTATTGGGGACAAAAAATGCGTATCTCGAACAGATTACCTTTTACATTTTTTTAACCAGTTGTCTCCCTTTGTTTTCCACATATTAAACGAACTCACCTATGTATTTCCTTAAACTTGGATATGGTACATCTACGTAACATATTATTGCAACGACTACTATGGCTTAACGGTTTTCCTTCTATATTATGGATTCTATTTAATTCACATTACTGAATAATTACCTGGTTTCGTTTAAGATCCTTCAAACTTATTTTTTTAGACTTTGCTACCACATCTGGAAGGCTCCACTTAACGATCCCCATGGGGTGCTCTGGATGAATAGCCTTCGCCAATGTCGTGTGCTCGCAAAGCCAATACTACACCATTCAAATAAATCAGATTCAGTAGTTACTAAGTAATGTATGAAAACGTGAAATATGAAGTCAAAATTATGATATCAAACATACCAGTAGAGCCATAACACAACCCGTGACCTTTCTTGGTTCCCGGTGATATTTCCTTATGGATGTCATTAGCTCCTTGATTATTGCTCCATTCCAGTCATAATCCATCATCTTGTCCAACTCTTCCGCACGTGCTAAATGTACCCATTTGACCGTAGTCCCTGTGGGGAAGAAGAATGTGTGGAAAAGCAACAAGCACAGCAACCTAGCTACGTCTTGTACATAATCAGTCTCATCTCTCCCCACATATGCAGTTAAAAGTTGCTTCACCGACGTTGTTGTCATTCGTTCTTCTTCAATTTCCCTTCGTGCTACAAACTTAATAGCTTCTTTGTTTCCAGAACGGAGGCTCACAAATTCTTCCCCACAATGTATTCCAAAGATCCGAACCATGTCTTCCCTCCTTATCTCCAAATAGGACCTCCCGAGACGAAACTTTTCCCTCGTAGGATCATATGTTTCAATTATTTCGATAATCAACTTGTCACTCTTTCGGCATTGTGCATTGGTCAATCTATTTTCCATGATTGCCTCGAAAATACCCCAGAAAGGTGTCTTGGTTAAAACCTCCTTGTGACATTCACGCAAATTCAAGCCCTTAATAAACGTGACTAAGCCTCCAAGGCTTGACCTGAAAGGTGTCTCAGTAACTTGGACAACCTTACGGGGCTTCTTGTCTTTTGTGCCAACTGTCCCTTCTTCTGCTTTCGGACATTTCCGTGTGGACAGCTGTCCACTTGTCTTATTTTGAGCAACATTTGTTCCTGCAGATCCAAAAATTAAACCATGGACAAACAATACAACCACGGATTAAAATAATAACTATTTTTTAAAAATACTTTCCCTACAGCAATATACAAACATGATGTCAAATAACATGTCATCTTACTTGGGAGAGTTTTGTATTGTTTCCTTGAGGGGGCCGTATCGTCAAGCACTAGACTTTCATCCATTTCCACCTTCGGGTCCATATCTGATTGCACATTCCCAGTGGGTTTTTTCCGTTTTTTTGGGTTTTCTTGACCACCATCTTTGTTCAAAGTTCCATCATCCACAGAATTGGCCTCTGCAGTTACATAACGGGACCTTTCAGCTAATAATTTTCGATAAATAATCAAGGTAATGTAATCAAGGAAATGTTTATAGATAACACGTAAATAACCAATCTGAAACATGGATGGCAGGGCTACGAACGGTTTTGTTTCGCGTGCTATTACCTTTAACGGGAATTGAAGATTCCTTCGAAGGAGGGTCATCGTCGATCTTATGCTTCTTAACAACTTTACGACCTGTATCGGTAGTTTTAACTCCTGCAAAAAAGATGATGTAGGCCATCATATTCCCAAATATATGGTATACAAAACCATGGAAATTCAACAAATCATGTGTAAGATATTAGATATTATGAACTACGTAAAAAACATGTTGGTAACATCAGATATTTACAAACCATGTTAATCACCAACTGAAAAACATGCTTTCGTGTGGATGGAGACATGTAAAAATGGTCAATGAGAATTTTGATCTCTGGTTCTTCATATTTTAAGAGGAAAAAAAAAAAGGTTTTCTATTTCGAAATTTGACCCTAGGATGCCACCTCATGTCATATGAATGTAAAACCAATAGCCCACGTCCATCTAGGGCAAGTTCTAACATTACTTTGTAATTCATGAACTATGACTACTCCATGATTGTTACCCAACAAAAAACATGCTATATTACTCTACCAGTAATGCATGATCAAGTAACCGATAGCCCATGGCCGTTTAGGGAAAGTCCTAACATTACATGGTACAAATGTCCACCATAACAAACCTAATTGACTAGCCGCGGTAAAAAGAAAAACAGATAATGGACTTGCCCGCCATGTATATGGGCTACCAATGGTACATCAACAAAACATAACCAAACAATCGAACCAAACGAATCATTTTTGGTAAAAAGGCAAAATGTTAATGAAACAAGTTTCTATTCGTGCGTTATTACCTTCATATGGTATACGAAAAAATGGCAAATCAACAAATCATGGAGAATCATATTCACCGTGCAGTGTGCTACACCACATTTTCATGTGTAAATTATTAGATATTAATAAACCATGTAAATAAAATGTTGGAAACATTAGCTATTTATAAACCATGTTAATAACCAACTTATAAACATGCAATCATGTGGATGGAGACGTGTAAAAATGATCATTGAGAACCTTGGTCACTTGTTCTTCCTATTTTATGAGGGAAAAAAAGGGTTCCCTATTTCAAATTTTGTCCCTAGGATGCCACCTTATGTCATGTGAATCGTAAACAAATAGCCCATGATTGCATGGGAAATTGATATGCCATGGCTGTCTAGTGCAAGTTCAAACATTACTCCGTAATTCTTGAAGTATGAGTCCTCCATGATTGGTACCTAACATTACATTTTACAAACATGCACCATAACTAATCTAATTGACTAGCAGTGATAAAAAAAACAGATGATGGACTTGCAAGCCATTTATATGGGCTAACAATGGTACAAATGGTACATCAACAAACCATAACCAAAAATCGACCCAAACGACGTATGGTTAAACAATTCGCCATACCAAAGACCATCAATTAACCAAACCATGGATATCGAGTAATCCATGACAATACACGTCGGAATGTAAATCATTTTTACCATGGGCATGAAAACAATGACAGCTTAAGAATACATGTTCTCAAAACCCCTAACTTTTGGAGTAGTATTACGATGACAGTTTACCCATGCTACAGGCATGAAAAAATCATACACCATAAACAACCACGTTTCCGAAATACACTTGCGAGCCGTGATTAACCACCACTGTACTATCCAAAATCCATGAAAACAGTTGTAAAATCCACTTATTGATCTAAAAATACACTCGATTCAGTATTCCCAACAAAAACATGGTGTACTGTAATGTTGAGTATAAAACTTACGAGCCATGACTCGGCCTTGTTCTCGTCGACCGCTTACGATTCGCCGCCGACTCAACCTCTTGTCGCGGTTGAGGAACTTCGCAATACGGATTTCTGCAAAAAACGGCACGATGGGATTGTGGATGCTGCAAATCCAAAAAGGGTGGGACGATTTGGGTTTTGGTGTGGTGTTTCCCCGAAAAGGATGGGACGATTTAGGTATTTGGGATGGTTCGGATAGGGGTGGGACGATTTGGGGTATGGCTGTCACCGAAAAGTTAGGGATTTCCACGGGATGGGACGGTTTCTGTTTTTTGTAGTTTATCCCGAAATTTTAGGGATTTTAGAGGGTTTGGACGGTTTTGAGAGGAAAGTGGGGAAGATGAAGATTGGTAAAGATTTAGTAACCGACTAAAAATATGAAGGGTTTCCAAACTGACAACCTAAAAAAGTGGGATTTAAATTAATTAAAATTCCGTCTGTTTTTTGGGATGGTTTTAGGACTACAATTATTTCCAATTTCAGTCAACAAAATCTATTAAACCCAAAAAGGCAAAAACAAAAACCAAGGGCTTTTTGGGGATTAATTATAATTCAGGATGGAATCATAACAACTCGAAAACACTAGGATGGAATCATAACAGTTTTATTTGTTTAGGATGGCTAATTAACAGCCCCAATAACTTAATAATCCAATCTCAGAAACCAAGGAAACAAAACCCAACCTAATCAACTGATAACTTCCTAATTCAACACTATGAACTGCTGCAAACAAAAACTTACATTTCAAGGCTACATGTCAATAAAAGAAATAAGGAGCAGATTGCTTGGGACAAAATACCGATGCAACCATGTAACAGCACCTAAGTAGCCAACACAAATACAATTCCAAACTAATTTTTGTCCTACACAAATGGAATGTCCTCAAATAACTTAATCATCCCCAACATAATTGTGCGTGTAACTCAAAAAATGAGATGGCAAATATAAGTCAATATTGTGAGGGTGATTGTTGATTTATGAGATGATCAATGAACCCGTTATCTTGGAATAATGACACGGCCTCCATGGTATTGTGGATTGATGGATCAACGGTAATATGTCCTGCTCGATCGAATGCCATCTCCTAAAAAAAGAGAGACAGGAGTATAAGACGTAAGAATTTAATCAAATAATTGGAACCAAACAGTGAGCAAAATTTAAGTACATTAAAGACCTCTAAAACCTGTGCACTGCAAGATGCTTGAGATAATAAATGCGCCGTTTGTGGATAATAGAGAGTTTCGTTTGATTCCTTTGATTCCTCTGCAGCTTGCTCCTCCAAGAGTGGATTCCCACCAGTACCTGCACTCCATTAAGTGATTGAAATCAGAAGAAAAAATAACACTGCAACGAAAAACTCCAATTAGTAACAAGCAAGCATGTACACATATATTAGTGCAATTTGGGATGCTGCTGAATAACCACCGTAGTTATATAGGCTCTCTCTACTCATCCACTAGAACGGGTAGAGTGGAAGCTTTAAAATAGAAACATAGACTCAAAATTATAGTGTGCCAGACCGAGTCCGCGAGTAAAAACTTCTCCAATTTGACGGGGATTCTCAGCAGCAGACTGAAGTAGTGCTTGAGCATCGGTGTTTATGGCATAGAAATTAACTCCCTAACATCAAGATGTCAGTCTGGTGTAAGTTCCATTGCAGTGAAAATAGTAATGTAGGGAACAAAAGCTACATTTTATCATGTATTGCTCACCAAAACAACTGCAAATCGGTTCTAACCCAAGATTATATAGACCAAATGCACAAAATACACAAGTTGAAAGTCAATGAAAAGAAGAGCCAAATCAACATACTGAAACAAGAATCTCCTTGAATGGTTGCAATGTTACTAAAACAGGTCAGTCAACAAATAATAAAGACCAATACAAACAAAACACTTAGCAGCTATGCAAAGGATCTTAAACCACTGCTACTGCTACGCTAAACCACTTTACCTTAACTGTAACTAGGCTTTTTCTATCCTTAGTTCTTCGTATTTCATTTAAATTGATACTAGTTTCGGCAATTGAAGCAAAATAAATTATGAGCTTGTTGTATAGCAATAGTAATCAATATCTTATGTATATTATAAATAAAACATTCCGCGAAATAGAAAAGAAAACGAGTAATTAATTTTCTAGAGTCTACAAAGATTCAGAAACGAAATTTAAAGAATCACATAGACAGTATACAGATAGTATAGCTATTAAACTCTTACCTTTCGTCGGTCTAAAGATGGATTTTGGAGAATTACCTTTGTGCGACATTGTTCAATGCCCTGACTAAATCGAGATCATGTGACACCTTTTGACTAAATCGAGATCATTGTTCATTGATCATGTGACTTTAGTCTTCTACCACTCTTGGTTGCACGATTTGTCACTTTTTTTTTAAGCCCTTTACCATTTTTAACTTAGGATCGATCAAATCTAATTCCATGTCAATGTTGGGTACACTACTTGAAGCACCATCGCCATATTTGGAAAGAAAGAAATCATCCACTTTTGCACATGAACTCGTAATAGTATCCTCAACTAACTTAAATGCTTCATCATCTTCAGATGACCAAGCCGCTAATGTCACCATTCTAGGACAAAGATGCCTATACCGCGCCGATATTATCAACTTCCGATCAGTCTCCTCCACCATAACTTCTTTTCCCTTAGATGAACAACTCTTTGCATCTAGCCTCCATCGGCCTAATATGTATTTCTCAGGTATTTCCATGACATTCATTTGTGAGAGCACTTTGATTGCATAACCACATAGAATCCTAAAGCTCTAAAATTCTCAACAGCTACAACGAACTTCTCCAACTATTTTACCTCCTAATGCATCAAGTTCCACTCTACCCAACACAATATACTCTCTCTTTTTTTCCATGCTTCTGAATCACACATCTAATTTCATCTCTAAACGCATTCAATTCTTTCACTGTACAACCAAAGGAAATGTCAAATTCTTTGTGGAACAAGTCAAAGAGAGGAGGAGTTTAAAAATTTGCAACATGAAGTAACATAGGACAACTTGGAAACTTGATTCTAACCGTCTTTTCTTTAGAGTCATATGACGCTTCTTTTTCATTGCAACTCTTGTCAAAAACAACAATATCAAGTTGTGTTAAGAATTGATCAAGGTTGAGGTCAAACTTTAAGTGTTTCTTCAATTTGGGATTCAATTTCTCACTTAGTTACGTGCTCCTCATTCCTATATCGTAAGACCACTTCATGCATACATGTGCCCACTTCTCTCCAAGCTCCCAAGTTTTCTCCATCCATTCATTATCCTTCAAGTTAAACTTTTTAAGCATAGATTCCCAAGCTTCAATCAACTCCATTTCCTCTTCATAACTAAACATGCAAGCATTTAAATTCTTACTAAATGTGGAATACTCTCAAACAAGTAGACTAATACTTCATTGCATTCTGATTAAGGTGAAAAGTACACAATCCGTGTTTTACATTTGGCATAACTTGAGATATCGTGTTAGCCATTGCTTTCACCAAACACGTTCATATAGATTGTCATTATTAGTTTTTTATAATTACAGAATTTAGAATCAAAATCCATAATATAGAGTCAACAAAAATATTGATCAGCACCAAACATGCCCAAGTTATTCAAATACAATTCCAATCATTAAGAGTTCGATTAGTTTGTAACCTACGCAAACTAAACTTAAACGATTCCCAACCTCATTAAGAGACTAGGTTCAAACAAGCTATCACTTCACTCATGCGATTTGTAACGTTAAAAGAGTTGACAATTTTTTTTTTTTATCAGCAATAAGTTTATTAGAGAAACCTGACAAAGGGTACACCAAGTTAGGGGGAGAGGGGAGGGTACTCCAGCCAAGGTTAAAGAAATTAAAAAACACCCGATGGGACAAAGCCCAAAACACTCAGTGGGTCAAGCCCAACACACCTAATGGCCTAGCTCAAAAGAGGCATACCAAATATTATAATGAAGCCCAACAAGGAGCAAAAAGCCCATAACAGCCCAATAAACCCTAAACCTAAACACAAAACTCTTGCACAAACTTCAGACCGCCGCCACCCAACCGCCGACAGCCACCACACCAGACAGCACCACCACCACCACCTATCAGACATCTCCCAAGACCCTGCCATGGCGCCTTTGGCCACCCAGCGGAGAGACAAAAAGATCCAACCCATCACACTGCTGTGCAAGCTCACCCATGCCGTTAGGCAAAGGCTGGTACACCCAACAATGCACACAGGGGGAGGCCAACACCGACCATGCCACAGATTTGCCCAAACCACCTAGTGGTTAGGCCAAGAACCGGATTACCCAAGAGGGAAAAAAAAACGGCAATGGATCAGCCAGAGCCACACAGTCGATATGAAGGGTCGCTGGAGAAGAACGGCAAAGAGAGAAGAAAGCACAGACTTCTAATGTAGGGGGTTGAAAAAAAACAACAACAACAACAAAAAGGAAGGATGAGGATAAAGAAACGTGAAATCTTATCCACCGCCAATGTCGTCACCAGCCAAAATCCCATAGATGATCGCCATAAATGATCTGGAGAGAGTCGGACCGTCGAGATCAAGGACACCTACATCAACCACTCGAAAAACCATCCTCAGCCTACCAAGAAGGAGGGAGAGAAAGGGCCATAGATGATAGCCGAGATCCATGACGCCTACAAGTCGAATTCAAACATATTTTCAAAACCCGTTACAAAAGAAGCTATGCACTAGTGATTAGATATGCATAGAAATTCATAGCCCGTTTGGCATCTTAGTTTTCTCATTTTCATTTTTTACATTTTTTCACTTCTAGCTGTTGTGATTAGATATGCATACTAATTCATGGCCCGTTTGGCAGCTTACTTTTGTCCTTTTCATTATTACATTTTTTACTTCTATCTATTTGGCCACCTCAATCCGGAAAAATGCATTTTCAACTTCTTGTTGGAGAACGAGAGAGAGGCAGGAACTTTGGACAACTTCTCTCACTAGAGAAGGCTCTCATTCCCCACCCCTTCTGCCGCCTTCCCCCGTCTCTTCTCCCCAGTCCATCTCCTCCCTCTCCATCTTCTTCTCTCCTCCTCTCCTCTCCTCTCCTCTCCTCTCCTCTCCTCTACTCTATCTATGGCTGTTAGGTGGTTGAGACTCTTTCTCTCGGAAAAAAAGTTCTCCCACTTCCCATCATTTTTGGATCGTAGGGGCTCTAATCTGAGCTTTCGTTCCTGGATGAGATTGACGTAGGCGGCGGTTTTCTGGGCTACCCATCAGCAACAGTGAAGGTGCTTGTGGTGGGAACGAGTTACAGGTGGATGCAGATCATGGTTTATCCTCCCAATCCTACAAGCGGATCGGCAGGTTCTAACACCTGCTATTCTTTTTAGTGTTTTTGTTGTGTATTTTTCTTTTTTTTGGCTTGATGAGACTTATTGTAATGCTTATCATGCTTCTAAAATTACTCTTTATTGTGTAATTTATCAATGTAACGAGCTTAAATTCTAATTTGGACCTTACCTAAAGCCTTAAACTTTTGTTTGTATGCTAGATGCTTATTCAATTAAGCAATTTTACTAATTTTTCATATCTAATTTACTACTTGTAATCTATAATGCATGTTACAGCTTCCAAAATCCCAAGCCCGTTGAATCGCGCTCTCACAAGACCTGCGGATGAAGTTCATGGTACTCTGATGGCTATGCACCCCTCTAAGGCTAGTGTGGACTGTATGACTGCCCTCTTTTTTCAATCCTATTGGCATATTGTTGGTTCTGATGTGGTTGCAGCGGTACGAAGCTTTTTTCATAGCTCTCATCTTCTACGCAGTATATATCAGACTCTTATCACTCTTATTCCAAAATAAATTGTCCCACTAAACCTTTCCAGTTTCACCCTATAAGTCTTTGCAATGTTATCTACAAGCTTATTACTAAGATTATTGCTAACCGACTTCGGCACATTTTGCCTTCTGTGATATCTGAGAATCAAAGTGCCTATGTTGGGGGCCGTCAAATTACCAATTATCTTTTAATTACCCATGAGATTATGCATACTCTGAAAAATAGGCGCCATGGTCAGCGAGGATGGTTTGCTCTCAAGCTGGACATGGCGAAGGCCTATGACTGCTTAGAGTGAAAGTACATTGAAGAGGTAATGAGGAAGTTGGGCTTTGCGGAGCAGTGGATCCGGTGGGTTATGTGTTGTGTCGAAATTGTATCATATGCCGTTTTGTTGAATGGCGACAAAGGCGAGTACTTCCAGCCTCAAAGAGGTATAGGCAAGGATGTCCTTTATCTCCATATCTTTTTGTCCTATGCTCTGAAGGTTTTCATTAGTTGATCCAACATGCTGTTCAATCCGGAGATATGATGGGGATCAAGATTGGAAGGCATTGCCCATCTGTTTGTCATTTATTTTTCGCGGACGACTCAGTGATATTTGGGGAAGCCACCTTAGCCAATTGCAATGCCGTCAATGAGATTTTGGTTAAATATGAAAGGGCTTCGGTCAGTTAGTCAATCGGGATAAATCGATTATATTCTTCAGCCCAGATACAATCAGAGAAAACGGGTGGTTTTGGGAACAATTGGGGATGAGGTAACTCAGTAGGTGACTACATACAAAGCAAGATGATGATCCCAAAAAAAAAATTTCCTAAGTAAGATAACTAATTGGGTGAGTAAATTCAAAGTGAGCCAACCCAGTTGGTGGAATGACCAATCTGCTCCACAATTGCGTCCAATTTTGCGCCCCCGAAGCGACAGCCATGATCGCCTTGCCTCACGGACTGCCCTGGACTAGGATAACAAACTCTGGCGCTGGCATCCCTCTTTCAACTGCCGTTCTTGTGAGCTACCCCTCCACAGCATCCTCCGCGCCACCAATCATTCCTTCCTCCCTCCCTCCCTCTCATGCCTCCCACCAGCAATAGCCATAAAAGCCTCTCAATTGCCAAAACACCGCCACACCAAAAAAACAATCTCTATCATCGCCCTATGTAACACCCCGTCCTACATTGGAAATATACATGGGCGATCCTAAGCATATAAGAAACTATGTAAGCTATTACTAGTAACTTGGGCTTACGCATTTTGAGTCATGTGGTTAAGCACCAATAAGTTATTGAGCCAATGATCTACATGGGCGCAATATGAGATTGTAACAGAGCAACACATGGACAAGACTGCGTGGGCACAAGAAAGTTTAGTTGCCTGGCCGTTGTGGCGAGTTTGAGGTAAAGTCCAGGGAGCTATTGCCTCTACGTGTAGGTGACCTTATCCACTATAAAAATAAAAAAATAAAAAAGAAGATCGGGTAAAGTCATAGTAAGTCTAGTGTTCAAATGCGATGATATGAAGGTGGGGAGTTTCGGAGACCTTTCTCACATTTCTAAATGGGTGATTCTGAGTATATAAGACTGTTTGGAACACTGTTTGGTGTAAAACCTCTTCGATTAGGGTGCCAAACACTTTAGCTAACCTGCTGGAATGGTTTGTTCATAATGTTAAAGGTGAAGGCTTCAAATGCAGAATTCTGAAATGTTCTCTGGCAGCTGCTGTTTATTTCATTTGGAGGGAGAGGAATCTTAGAGTCTTTCAACAGAAATCAATGGCTAGTGATCAAGTTGCTCAAAGTGCTGTCAATTCAATCCGTGATTTCCTTAGTTCTATGAGAAGGGTTCGGCCATCCATGGAGAATAGGGTGCTGTGTACTAAATGGGGGCTGTCTGAGCATTACATTCTTAATCGCCAACCAGAGTAGGTTTTTTTTATGTTTTTCCTTGCATTCTATAAGGGTGTTTTTTTTCTGCTTTTTCTCCTCTCTTTCCTTGTTTTCTCCTACACATGAGTTTTAGCTGAGTTGTAGTCAGGATAAATCCTTGACTTGTATTGTTCTTTTGGTTGGGGCTTTATAAAATAGAACTCGTACTTATCAAAAAAAAAAAGAAAAAGAAACCATTCAAATTGAGGATGTGCATGGAGAAGTTCCCAAATTCAGGGGAGAATAGGAACATTCGTGATTCTTGGCATATGTCTCATCATATATTAGAACCAAGCTATCAATAGGTCCTAGTTGTTAGGTGTAGTTTGTATAGATTTTCTTTTCCTTGGATCATTTTTGTATTGTGGGGCTTGCCCTATTGTTGTCTAGTTTTGGTTGGTTATAAAATTTTCACTTTCCAAAAAAAATAAAAAATACTACGTACTAGTAACTTGGGCTTAAGCATTTCGGGTTACGTGGTTAGACTTCCACAAGCTACTGGGCCAGTGGCCTTGTCCTAATAACACATTTGCAATACTTGTCCTGCTAAATCAATGTACCCCTTGAAAAACCAACACGAGAAAAGAGAAGAGAAGGAAAAAAGGGGAACAGCAGCTGATCAAATCTTTTCTTCAACATAAGCAACAGCAGGATGTTGATTATTTCCCCTTTTTTCCAGTACACACCAAATAAGAAATCAGCTAGCTAGCAATTATTCGAACATTGGAATCAAAGCCAAAAAGAAAGCACAGGCTTAAACAGGAATCTCGTGCGTTGATAGGAAAAAGCCATTGGATTCCAAGGTACAGGACAACGTGAATTTGCAGCTACTTACTAGCCATGGAGTTCAAAATTATAGCCATTGTCTCGAATATTGCTGTTTAATGTTCAAGGGGAATGGGATTGATTAGTAGTGACAAGACTCGATCTTTAGTCTCAACACCTTGAGCACCATGACCATCGCCGTATTGGTACATACACTGAGCCATCCTTCCAAGATTCATTGCAAGTTCAACAAATGTTTGGGAGCAGGGAGATTCCACTCCTCGGTCTTTATTCATCTTCTTCCATGTCTCGCCAATCAAGTATTTGATGTGTTCTCTGGCTTCTTCCTCCGATGCACCAGTTTCGTGCATGTAACATTGGATTGATTTCGGAATGTCACCTTTTTTCATTTCATCCTGTCCCAGCAAAGAAGAAAACAGAACCTTAGATGTTTGGGAGGAACATATATGTTTTGGAAAACTAAGATGGTGCGAGAAATGTAGCATGCCCACCTGTGATGTTCCCAAATCATCAGCAAGTCGTAAAATAGTGGCTGACCACTGAATTATATTAGGGTATTTCTCCAACCATTCCAAGCCCTCCATGGTTATGGGACTTGTACTTAAAAAATAAGCATGAGTTAGTATCACAGGAGCTGAAATTGAAATCCATGCATTACTCATGTATTCTTCAAACGTCGGTGTGTATCCGCTATAATACCACCTTGCTTCCACTAAGTAACATTTACATAAATCTGCCCACTGTAACATTTAGAACAGGAGTGTTGATCAAAAAGCTATTTTGAAGAATGGCTTAAATCAAAGTTTGGTTAATTAAGAAATTTCGATTAACGTAATACCATTTTCTGAAGGTAAGGGATGCAGTGAACACCTTGCTCCTTAAGAGTGTAGTAACCAATTTCATTTATCGAGTTGAAAAGAGCAAGGAAACAAATCTTCATATAGGCAGGAAGCTGTTCCATTGCAGTTATATCCCACCTGAAGGACAAAATGTAGTTCGTTTATTCATATCAAAGAAAACTAGGAAACATATGCCATTATGCATAGTATATGTTGCATCACCACTATAACCAACCTCTCAACTGCTTTGGTAAAGAGTTCAAGCTCATCCAATGTACCATAAACATCATAAACATCGTCGATCACCGTTATTAGGGCATTGACTATCGTAGCAGCTCTCCTGCGGTAGCCAAACTGAGGCCTGAAGTCCACCTCAACATTCCATAAGAAACTCTCCATCAACCGGTCCCTAGCAAAGCTCAACTTTTCTCCCAAACCTGTACCTCTCCACCACCTACGTTAGAAACAAGTGTTAAGAGTGAGATGGGAGAATAAGAACGTGGCCACCATGTTTAAGCCTTAAATCTGTTAATAGAACACTTAAAAAACCACTCTACGGACATGTGAAGAAAACTATTAATCTTGCGAGCCTGGTCTATCTGATGGTAAATTGGTAATCAAGGGCTCCAGATACATTGGTTTGGACCAGATCTTGTTGTAACCTTGTAAAACTTCTGTTCATCAAGGAAAATGGAACACCAAGATACAAGAAAAAGGTTTGGAACACAAGTGATACCCACTAACTCTGATTGTTATGCTTCGAGTCTTATCTATCACACAGCTAGTCCTAAGCCCAGTAAAGGAGGATTGTGCGTTAAACAGCTAACAACCAGCACGTAAAAAAAAAAAAAAAAAACCACACTAGATCCTTATGACATGCATCCAACGGAGACAACAGATCCTTGTAGCCGGTTACCAATGATAGAAACTACTTGAGTGAGTAGTCTACCAGTCCATGTCAGTTACCAAATTCTAACTCGAAAATATAACACATGTAATTTTCGATATAAATTAGTGCTCCCCCTTGGTATCATTTAGGTTAGATCTGTTTTCTTATTCACATTTTATCTCACTGAAATCTGGGGCTCTAGGTTTTTACAAGATGTGATAAAATTACCTTTAAGTATACTATCCAGCGTTTTTTGGTGAACAAATATCCAGAATGGCTAATGAGCTCTTTTTGGGTCTTTTTGTCCATATGTGAATAGTGGGGATCTCTTGCACATATGAATCATAAAGACTCCAAAATAAGTGACAACACACACTCTCTAAAATTTGGAGCTCTAAAAACCTCAATGCTAACAATGCCAAATAAGTGAGAACTCGAAATTGCTACCAGGTACTTAATTTAAGTTTTTTCTTACCTTGACATATGCTTGAGGTCTCCTTGGTGAGTTGCTTGCACCATGTTGTAATCCAGTTTAGCAAGCTGAAGCAATGTTGAATTCACATCCGGTCTTCTCTCATACACATCAATGAACCATCTTGCCTCCAGCCGTGGTACCCTCCAATGTAGTGGAAGTTCCAAGGCATGACTCACTAACATGGCAAGATAGTGATGAACATCCTTCCTCTTCAGACTTTGTCTAAGATTTTTAGCTGCAAATTCTCTAGCCTCCTCCAATATACTTTCACCCTTAACTGAAAGGAACGATGCTTCATACAAATATAGCATTCCTTTTATATCCTCACCAAGACAAGCCTTGAAATCCCCTGACTTGTCCTTAAAGTGATTAAAAACCCCTGCAATCAAAGTTGCTGTAGAGAGCTCAAAGCAACAATGCCAAATAGCTTCAAATTTTCATTTTTAGTTCTTTCATTCTTTACAGAATCTCGAGAATGCGTGTCAGGGAACCAGTATCAAATAAGTATTAGATTCATCTAATTTCCATCTCAAGGATATGGCCTAAAGGTACATGCTAACATATTCATCATTCCTTACGTTTCTTTTTCCTGGAAAAATGGTATTTATCAGGTACCTTAAAGCATTTCATGTATAATATAGAAGTTTTTGGCATAGTTTCGAGGACTGAAGTTCTTAGCAAATTCAAGGAAAGTGTCTTCCTAGATTGTGTGTGTACTAACTCTTGTGTAAGAGAGTCGTCCTTTGTGAGTGATAGTCTGTGTTGTTGTATACAACTTAAGTGTACAAGTGCTTGTAATCAATAAAATTACCTTTGTTTGTTGTGTTCAAACTCTACAGCATGAAGAAAAATGAATTCTAGAATTTTCAGATCTCGTGGGGTGGATGCTACTGAACTTGCTGGAAAAATAAAGGAGGAAATCAAAGTCAAACTCTTGTCCTGGAAGATGCAAGAATCTGATCAGGCTAAGAGGATTTGCCGAAACTGGAAGATTCCTTTCAAATCCTTCCATGTTCAGATGTTGTTCTGACTGTGTTTTGTTGTGATGCATTTGGGGATTGGAAATCTTGCCTTGTTTTTCCTTCTTTTCTGTGTTTCTGTTGTGTTGGAGTTGGGATGTATTGCTACACGGTTATGTATATAAAAAAACATATGCACGTGTTTCTTTTTCACCGTGTCGGTGTCCAGTGACAGATCCAGGAATTTCATGCAAGGGATCACATGACTCACATCTCCGATGTAAATTTTGGCGAGTGATTTTCACACCCCAAATTGATATCCACATCCTCTTTTTTTGTCTTTTAATGAAATTTTTATGTGTAAAATTTTCACTAAAAGATAAACAAATGAGTGTGGATATCATTTTGGGGTGTGAAAATAAAATTACCTAAATTTTTTGTATTTATATCATGGCATTTTTGTAATTAGTGGGTTAATATAAAAGATGAAACTGAATTGGGTCAGGTTTGAACCCCTTTAGAACCAAATTGAACCCCTCTAAAATCACAATTTTCCCTCACTCTTATTTACTTCACGACAAAAACAAAAAAAAAGGGTTTAGCAAAAGTAAGGGGGGTCATGGACCCCCTTGTGCCTTACTTAAATCCGCCACTGCCAATGTCCCTATTTATAAGAGAGTTTTCATGTCCCAAGTACGCAGCCATGACCGTGTTAGTGTACATAAATGTGTTTCTTAGAACCATTTATAAACATAGGTTGAGGAAATTATTTAAGTACCTTGAGGAATATTAAAACCGTGTTGCCTCATAAGTCTGAATTTGAGAGCTATGGCATGCAAATCCTTTTTGTACCAGTCATCAAAACTGTTGTTGTATACCTTTTCCAAGACTCTCTTTATTTCCTCCTCAAAATGGTAAAACACTCCAAGCCTTTGCAAGTCATCAATCATCTCAAGTCCAACCAATGGATCCGCTACTTTTTCAAGCATTATCCTCACATCTACCTTCAACTTCGTAGCATGTTTTGCATACGCATCCCCCTACATTAATAATGCAGAGCATTGCTTTCAAAGAAGCACAATTTAAAAATAGCCTCAATAGTAACAAATTGACGATACATACCACGTATTTACTATTGAGTGACTGCACATAGTCATAGTCCCAAATGGGAGGTTCGTAGTTCCCAGATCGCCTAACAATCTTTTGCTCACAAGTCTGCTTGCTAACAGCCCTGCATCGAAAGGCAAGTGGAACTCGGCCATGAACAGATCCTCGTGAGGCACTGATTCGTGATGGTAGACTGGTAGGAGAGTAAAAAGAGGTAGGAACTGCAAGGCCAAGAGAAAGCGCCATTGGCCTGATAAGTTCTAACAAAGCTGCTTTGATTGCTTGGCTTAAGTGTGTCAAAAAACTACATAAATAACATTCCAATATCACTATTGAAACCAAATACATGGCTCCAGCTACACCCAAATTATTACACCTTTTTTAATCATTGTCACTGACATCAGGTGCTGGGTCCAGTGATCTTAATGTGAGCCCCTCATAAATAGGTTGGGTCCAGTGATCTTAATGTGAGCCCCTCATAAATAGGCAAGTAGAATGTGGATGGTCTCCTCAAGCTTATACACACTTGGTCCTTTTTTTTTTTTTTTGCTCTGTTTCTTAGTTAATACCCCCCCAAGAAAACAGCAACAATACCCAGTTATAGCTGGCTCAACCTGACAACATGGCTACAAAAATCAAAGAGCAACAGTACAAAGCCCAACTGTGTCCATCACCATAAGCACATTATGGATCTCATTCCTTTTTGTGGTTGTGTATTCTATTCAAGGCTGTCATCGATTTTCAAGTTTTATCCAATGTATTCACGCTACTGTTTTCTCAAGCAGTTTCTTCACATGTATCATCAACTATGCAGCCCAATTCACAGACATGTTTCCCTACCAAAAAAAACTGTCATTGTCAAGAATTGATTGAAGTGTAGCACAATCGGATTATTATACCCAAGAATGCCATGCACATATTATAGTAACACAAAATCTCATATAGTGTATTGCCGACAAGGATGGGTCAGCTAGGGTGCATAATTTAGCTAAAAAGAAATAAAAGAATAAATAAATGGAAAGTGGTTTGTTGTGTGGTTCAGAATTACTAAATGAGAAGAAACAAGATAGAGAAAGGGATAGATATTTGTTGATTGAGAGAGGGGTTTCATCATGAAACATGTGAAACAGCAGCTTCCAAAATTGAGAAGAGAACAAGCACTCAAAAAAAGAGGTGGTTGTGAGATGCATCACCATTTGAGGAAAGGACACACGAAAATATTCCCACGTGAAATGATAAGCCGTATCCCTCCCATAATTAGAAACCAGTGAAAGAAATGTTTTCCCTCCTGTAGTTATTTACTTTGTTTTCCTACAGGGGAATAGGGAATATTAAAATTAACTAGTATTTATCTGAACCTAGAAGTTCGAACTTAAAGACCAGGGAAGTCCTGTCAAGCTCTAAAACTCTATTTTGGAGACCAAATGTGAGATATTGAGGAGAGTTTTCGTTCCTCTCTTTTCTTTAACTCTATTTTGGAGACTAAAATGGAGGGATTTGGAGACCAAATCTCTTAAGAGAACGATGGGTCCCTTCAAGATTCTCTTATAAAGTAGAAACAGTTAAAGAAAATAGATAATAAATTACACAATCTCCCTCTAATATGTCACATACGGTCTCCAAAATAGAGTCTTAAAGCTTGATAGGAGATGCTCTTTTGATTATGAAGTTATAATGGCCTTGTTCGGTTTAGAGTTTTGTTTTACTTTTGGTTTTGTTGACATCATCATTTCTCTCTATCTCTCTCTCCACTCATTACACATGCTTACATCATCAAAATTAAACTAAACTACAAACCAAACACAACCACTGTACTTACGAAGCATGGGTACATTTAAAGAAAATGTCTTAACTCTTATAGATACCAGGTACTTATGGGAACTCGTCAATCGTCGTTAATCGGAACTTGACCTGAACCTAGCCACTTCGCCGTTGATGGTTGCTTAAGGTTTCAAGTTTCGGAGGTCTGGAAAATCAACAACTTTGTCAATAGCTTTGATCCTTTTTTTTTAATTTAGTCATTTTCAATTTGAGTTTGAACTATTTTACTCTTAGATTTGTCCAGAGTTTTTTACTCTGGTTCACCTAGGTTTTGATTTTTTCAGAGGGAAAATTTCAAAAAGACCCCTGAACTTTCTGACAATTAGCGATTTAACACCCGGACTTTAACCACTAACAAAACCACACCCGAACTTTATATTCTGTCAACAAAAAAGCCCCTGCCGTCCAATTCCGTCACGTTTTTAATTGAGGAGGCTTAACGGATGGACTTAACAGCGGTTTTGTCCGTTAAGTGCCCAAAACGACGTCGTTTTGGGCATAACTCAAAAAAAAAAGAAAAAGTTCAGGGGCTTTTTTGTTGACGGGCACTTACAATATTAAGATCCTATAATCTTAATGAAACCTTAAACGATTGGATCGGGCACTTACATATATCCTATTGAGTTGAATTTTTCAGGGCTAACTCCAAAAAGTATTTTCAAAATAATCAACGGTTTGGATCGTTCGTGTAGGATTCCAGAATGGGACCCACACACACACACACACACACACATATATATATATATAGGAGCCCCTTCCAATAAGGGTCCCTTATTGAAAAATAAAATGCGGACCTAGCCTTTTTTGTGTTTCCGGACCAAATTTTGACGATCCGAACCGTTCAATGTTTTTAAAATGCATTTTTAAGGGCCGCCGCAAAGATTCGTCCAAAAAAAATACCCGTAAGGGCTTCATCCGATCGGTTTTTGTTAAAAACGCTATATATAACGTTTTTAACAAAAACCGATCGGATGAAGCCCTTACGGGTATTTTTTTTGGACGAATCTTCGCGGGGGCCCTTAAAAATGCATTTTAAAAACATTGAACGGTTCGGATCGTCAAAATTTGGCTCGGAAAGATGAGGTCCGCATTTTAACTTCAATAAGGGACCCTTATTGGAAGTTAATCCTATATATATATCCTATTGCATTAAGTTTTTTTTTTTGTGTCTATAATCCAACTTTTCCAAAAATTTTACTAATTTTTCAGGATATATCTACTGTAGACACACTTGAAAAGTAAAACTTGGCAAATTGTAGAATTTTTTTTAAAATATTAAAAAAATTTCCAACTTTGACTTGATACTTAGACTATTTAATTTTATTGATGTATTTTTCTATTTTTATTGAATTCTTTTTACTTTTTAATACGTGTGATCATGGTAAAGTTTTAGAAAAGTTGGACTATAGACACGTAAAAAAAAAAAAACTTATATAATTTCGCATCCAATACTAATATGGTCGTAGCATGTGTGGGTCCCATTCCGGGATCCCACACAAACGATCCAAACCGTTGATTATTTTGAAAATACTTTTTTGAGTTAGCCCTGAAAAATTCAACTCAATAGGATATATGTAAGTGCCCGATCCAATCGTTTAAGGTTTCACTAAGATTATAGGATCTTAATCTTGTAAGTGCCCATCAACAAAAAAACCCCTGAACTTTTTCTTTTTTTTGAGTTATGCCCAAAACGACGTCGTTTTGGGCACTTAACGGACAAAACCACTGTTAAGTCCATCCGTTAAGCCTCCTCAGTTAAAAACATGACGGAATTGGACGGCAGGGGTTTTTTTGTTGACGGAATATAAAGTTCGGGTGTGGTTTTGTTAGTGGTTAAAGTCCGGGTGTTAAATCGCTAATTATCAGAAAGTTCAGGGGTCTTTTTGAAATTTTCCCTTTTTCAGATGATATTTTCAGGTGCTCTTGTGCATGTTCTAGATATATTTTTTAGAGAGATTTGTTTTCAGATTAGCCTAGGGCTCTGATTATAATGATGTAAATAAAGGAGAATCACACTTACTCAGATATTGTATTTCAAAAGCACAATTTGTGTATTACAAACAAACTGAGTTTCTCTACACATTTTGATCACTCTTACTTGCATATTTTACACAATCAGATTACAAGCTTATTTATAGTTAGAACAAGATGAAAAATAAATGATGAGATAAACTCATATTTATTGTGCAAGTCACAAAATTATTGTTATGCCCTAAATAAAGAATCTAACCAAAACCAAAACACAATTGAGAGGAAAACTCCGATTTTATTCACCACGTAAATAAATCATGAAAAACCTCTCCCAAGCTAAGCTTTACAGGATCTCACACACCCTCACTTAGCTATCTCACTCACGCTGAGATACAGATTTTCAGAAACAAATAACAGTAGCTAGCTATTACAATTTTCTGATGCAAAACACAGACGTGAGGCTTCTTATAGCCTTGAAATTCAGTCAACGAGTTACGTAGAGTAATTCTTGGTAGCTGGCACAATGAAGGTAACCTGATCAACACCCATCCAGATCCAACCACCCATTAACTTGTTGTGGAAAATCTGGTCGGCAATTTTAAGGTGGTGGAACATTACTTGGGCCTGCCCTGGATCACTGGGTGACCTTATGTTGTGGTGGTTCTCGAGCAACTTCAAAAATCTGGAAAATTTTTGTTGGGAGGCATGCTTCTATGCTGTTATATGGTCGATTTGGCTGGCTCGTAATGAGATTATCTTCAACAATTCTTCAATGGAGGCAGAGGAGGTACTAGAGTTGGTAAAAACTAGAATGGCCTTTTGGATCAAAGGGAAATATGACATCAAGGACTACTCTGTAGAGGATTTCGTGAGGTGCCTTGAAGGCATTAGAAGAATCAGAGTATGATTGGGCATTATACTGCCGCTAGTGGTGTAATTTGGAGGAATGTGTTCTGCCTTGTTTCCTGTAACGGCAAACCGTTTCCTTTTCTGTTTTTCCTTACCCTTTGCTGTACTTCTAGTATCTCGCTAGTGGTGTTGCTTGGCCTTTTCCTTGCTTTGTGCTTGGAATGGCTCATCTCGATGTACCCTTGGCCGAGTCTTGAATAAAAAAAATTTTGCAGATCAAAAAAAAACTTGTTGTCCACAATGATACAAGGGTATTGATTTTGCCAGTGAGGAGAATGGGAGCCACCATCCATTATGCAACAAATATTAGACTAGCTCAAAAGTCTTCAAACTTTATCTTAAATAGTATACCATGTGTTTTTCAAGGGGGGAACTGGTAAGGTACTCAATTTTACTTCTCTTCGCAATCCATACCATTCCTAGCTAGGAGATGGCAGGAATTTGAAGCCAATTATTCGGGAATTGCCTTGGAGTTCAAAACTATGGCCCGTTGTCACAAGTAGTTTTATTTAATTATCATAAGGGAACGGGATTGATTAGCAGTGATAAAACTCGGTCTTTAGTCTCAACATCTTGAGCAGCATGACCATCCCCGTACTGGTACATGCATTGAGCCGTCCTTCCAAGATTCATAGCGAGTTCGACCAACGTTTTAGAGCAGGGAGATTCCGCGCCTCGGTCTTTGTTCATCTTCTTCCATGTCTCACCAATCAAGTATTTGATGTGGTCTCTGGCTTCTTCCTCTGATGCATCAGTTTCGTGCATGTAACATTGGATCGATTTTGGATTGTCACCTCTAATCATCTCATCCTGAATCAAGAAAGAAAAAAAAATATAGATTTTAGATGCTACAGATATATATATGCACACATAAAAGAAAATTAAGATGGTATGAAAAATGTAGCATGCCTACCGATGATGTTCCCAAATCATCTGCAAGTCGTAAAATAGTGGCTGACCACCGAAGTATATTGGGGTATTTCGCTAACCAAGAGAAACCCTCCATGGTAATGGGAGTTGTTGTTAGGAAACAATGAGTTAGTACCAAAGGAGCTGAAATCGAAATCCAGTCATTGTCCATGTACTCTTCCAAGGTCGGTGTGTATCCGCTATGATACCACTTTGCCTCCACCAAGGCACATTTGCATAAATCTGCCCACTAAAAGCATTCAGAATAGTAGTGTTAAGCAAAGAAGCGATTTTGAAGAGTAGCTTGAATCAAAGTTATTTAAAGTATGGAAAATCACTAATTATGAAGAAGCGGATACCATTTTCGAAAGGTAAGGGATGCAATGAACTCCGTGCTCCTCAAGAGTTTTATATCCCATTTCATTAATGGAGTTGAAAAGAGCAAGGAAACATAGCTTCATATAGTCAGGAAGCTGTTCCATTGCTGTTAGATCCCACCTGAATGTACCAAAATATGCTTTGATAATTCTTGTAAAAAAATAAAAAAATAAAAACTTACGAAGCATCATATACAGTTATTGTTACTTGTTAGTATATCTCGTACAATACACTTTGTACACTTTGCACCCTTCATACTTAATTTGAATATATATTTGAACCTTTAAACTTTACGTTTATTCACAATGTCCCCCTTCCCTTAACAATGCCGTTAGGTGAGTGACGAAAAACAACCACCTAAAGCGTGAGGAAAGGTGCAAAACTTCATATATCTCGTAAACAACCACCTTAGTCGGAAGGAAGACCTTGCAAATTAACCTAAAGCGTGAGGAAAGGTGCAAAACGATAGGGGGTGTATAATATATGTATATATTCAATACCAGTATATATGGGTATGGCGGGACCCAGGGTGCTGGTGTGTGCCCTTGTGTCTGCATCCGAGACACTAATCTCGGCAATCAACAGCTCGGATTTCATTTTAGCAATGAACGGCTTGGATCTACAAAATGCCAAAATGAAATCATAACTATTGAAAATACATCTGACAGCTCGGATGCCGCACACCAGCACTCCCCTTCCCATGTTATGGCACCACCACATGCAAAAACCAACCTCTCAACAACATTGGTAAATAGCTGAAGCTCATCCAATGTACCATAAACATCATAAACATCGTCAATTGCTGTTACTAAGGTAATAACTATTGCAGCCACTCTCCTCCGGTAACCAAACTGAGGCTTGAAGCAGAAATGTTAGGTACACACAAAAGTTACCCACAAATTACCCAAACACACACACAAGTGTGTGAGTGTGTTTGGGTAATTTGTGGGTGACTTTTGTGTGTGTATGTGTAGTATTATTGGGCTTGAAGTCTATCTCAAGACCCCACAAGAAACACTCCACCAACCTGTCCCTAACAAAGCTCAACTTTTCTCCCCAACCCGTACCTCTCCACCACCTACATTACAAAGAAGTGTTAGACTTGGAGTCCGGGACGAAGGAAGAACTTCAATATTACATGCACGAATAACCAAAAATAAATAAATTTGAACAAAATTTTATTTTATTTTTTTTTGAAGAGAAGCAAAACAAAAAAAATTGTATAACATAGAAAGGGCGATGCTTATTTTGTTGATACAAACTGCATAAGCACTATAAAAAAAATTACTACGACAGTAGGTATTACTGTTACTAATCAACCTATACTTCTGGATCTGAACTGGGCACAAGATTATTTTTAGCTTGTTTATAAATATGATGCCATTCTCCTTGTTCCTATTAATCTTTGTATCACTGTCAGAGATTAATAATTTTTGCCTTCCGAAAAAAAGAACTGATCAACCTATACAATTCCGAAAATAATATTTTATGTAATTATTGATGCATAAATTTTTTTGCATTTATATCCATCTCAGAAGGCAAAAATATTGAACTTATTGAGTGTTCCATTTTTATATGAATGTTATGATCTACAATGTAATCAACGGTCTTATATAAATGATCACATCAAAATTCGATATTGACACCACACTAGATAATATTTTAATCTTTCAAACCCACCAAAAGTTCTGAGAAAATACCACATGAAAGAGCTAAAATCCATTTGATGTCATTATCATACTTGATAATTTTCCAGAAACCCAGTAATAGTTTCGGGAGAATACAAAACTAAAGGATTAAAACTCAATTGATGTTGTAACCACACAAAATAATTTTCTACTCTTGAAAGTAATTGTTAAATAAAATCAAAGGGCTAAAACACAGCTCTTCTTTAGTCTTCACGATAATATTTTCAAGACAATGATTATTTATAATGCCTTTCTCACATGCGGTAGGACCTACAAATATATGGGACCCACCTCTTGTGAAACGGCGTTATAACTGTTTTACTCTTACCCATTAAATGCACATATTATAGGAGTAACACGAAATCTCATATAGTATAATGCCGACAAGGATGGGTCAGCTACGGTGCATAATTTGGCTGGTGGGGGGGAAGGCAAGAAAAACTGGTTTTGTTGCGTGGCTCAGAAGTCAGAATTATTAAATTAATGAGAAGAAAAGCCAGCAAAATATGGGGTCCTTGCTAAGTGAGCCCCCCGTGATAGCTAAGGGAAACTCGAACGACAAGAAGAAAAATCCAACTGAGACCCACATTGGATTTCGCTATAAACATCTCAGGCCCATCTGCTGTTAGGGATCCACATAGGGGTAGATTTGCAAGGAATGGAGAAGAAGACGGGTGAACGGAGAGGACCCACCAAAATTTTTACACTTCAATCCACTGTTGGAAGGGCGATTCAGCTCTTTGGTGAGTGAAAAATCAATTTGGATTTTTCTTACAGATTACTGATTATTGGTTGAACATTGAAATCCCTTGCTTTCTAATTGAGTCTTGAAAAGTATCTGGTTTGTGTCTTTGTGACCCAAACACAGCCTTATGGGCTTGCACCCTTTTTTATTTTGTGGTAAAAACACGCACCATTTTACACCCGGTGTTTGGTGTGAAAGGATGAGAAAAGATGTTGTTTTTTCTCATGTTTGGATTATGAAGTTAAATGAGAAACAGTTAGAAGTGATATTATCATTGTGTTAAGTGATCCCCAGCATGTGAAGTAGTCTTCTTTATGTGATTCTAATCATTATCAATTGCAAGAGTGCATATCAAATGATCAGAATTCAACTTTTTCGGATAGCCCTTCAATTGCCAACAATAGCTGACTCCACATCATTCTGCCTATTCTGATAAAAAGTAAGTGTTAATGGAATGGAGCTAGCAAGTGGTGTCTAGCTTATGTTGTAGAGCTCTTGGATGCCCCACACTGCATCTCGGGATCGAGTCCCAAATCCACCTCCCATATGTAATAGATTAGGAATGACGAATGACAAAAAAAAGAAAAAGAAAAAAGGAATGGAGGTATAGTTTTAGTAAGTATAGTTGTTTGTAAAGAACTATGAAGCACTAGTATGGGTATGTATAAGGGCCCTTGTACGATACGGGCATGTAAATACAACAAAATCTAATAGTAGTACGTTATGGCTATGGCTAGGTTCGTCCTTTAATATGCATTATAGATTACAAGTAGTAAATTAAATATGAGAAATTAATAAAATTGCTTAATTGAATAAGCATCTAGGATCCGGGCGGCGTGCTATCGTGCTGACCCCATACGAGCCGTCCGTGCTTGGCAATCAACAGCTCAGGCCTGCTCAGTTCCCGAACTAATCTGGGTCGTTGATCGTTGAGCACGGACGGCCTGGATGGGTCAGCACGCCCCCCGCTTCCAAGCATCTAGCGTACAAACAAAAGGTCAAGGCTATAAGTAAGGTACAAATTAGAATTTAAGCTCGTTACATTGATAAATTACACAATTAAGCGTAAGAGAAAAGATAGAGGCACTACTTCTTCCAACAATTGCACAAATTCTCTCACATGGGATATGTGGAACCCACCTATGAGTAGTAGGTCTGACATATCGCATGAGAGAGTTTGTGCAATTGTTTGTACAAGTGTTAGTGCCAGCTGTAGCAAACCTCTAAAGCGTAATTCTAAAAGCATGATAAGCATTACAATAAGTCTCATCAAGATAACTTGTCAAAACAACATTCTGATTGTGTTTGACTCTAGTATGTACTTGGTAACTTTGGGGTATGATAAAAGTTGAGAGAAGAAAGATTGGGAACGCATCTTGTACATGTGTACCAATGCGACTGTAAAAATACAATGTCAAGTAGAGGTACCCAATAAGTAACATGTCAAGTATTGGTAAGACATGTTTTTTGAACTACCCATTATAGTGGCAAAGGCCAAGAGGTGAGGCTTGAGACTTGAGTCTACTTTTAACTTTCCTTGTCCTCCTTTTAATCATTGAAACCCCTCCTACAATAAACAAATATTTCCCTCTTTCCCTCATTTGTACCGTTTCTTCTCATTTAATTCTGGGCCAAGCAACAAACAACTTTCCACTTATTATTCTTATCCCTTCTTACGGCCCATACTTGTCGGCATTGCACTAATAATCGAATTGTGCTCCACTTCAATCAATGCTTGTTAATAACTAGTTTTTTTCTGGTGGGGATGCATGTGAAATGGGCTGCATTATTGATGACACATGCAAGGGCCCATACTTGTCGGCATTGCACTAATAATCGAATTGTGCTCCACTTCAATCAATGCTTGTTAATAACTAGTTTTTTTCTGGTGGGGATGCATGTGAAATGGGCTGCATTATTGATGACACATGCAAGGGCGGAGGGAGGTCCAATTTTTTGTAGAGATAGTTATAGTTTTGCCCATGTTTTTGCTATTTTGACCCCACTTTATATCTTCTTTTTTGCCCAAATCTATTAAGAGTTCAAATTTTGACCCCACTTGCCCAGATTTTTGCTATTTTGACCCCACTTCAAACCTCATTTTTTGCCCAAACCTATTAAGAGTTCAAATTTTTGCCCAAACCTATTAAGAGTTCAAATTTTGACCCCCCTTGTCAAAAATCCTGGCTTCGCCCCTGGACACATGTGAAGAAAATGCTTGAGAAATTAGTAGTCCAGTACAAATTCTGCGTCCCCCACTACTATCAATCCAGTTCCCCTAGCATAGTTAAATAAAACTATTCCCGATAATTTTGAACTCCGTCGCTAGTTTCCTGATTAGTAGCTGCAAATTCATGTCGTCTCCTACCTAGGAATCCTATGGCTTTTTCCTACCAACACATAAGAGAGATAGTGTGTTGATCGTAGAATCTAATTTACGCTTGTACTTTCTCTTTGGGTTTGATTCCAATTTACGAATAATAGTCTGCTAGCTAGCTGATTTGTTATTTGTTATTTACTGCAAAAAAAAAAAATTATCAACATCCTGCTGTTACTTATGTCCATTGTAATTTGTTTCCGAAGATTAATAGTAAATTTTTTGTTGTTCAGGAAAAAAAGAAGAGGATTTCCCCTAGGGAATTGGGAACATAGGTGACATTTTTGCATGAAAACACATGAAAATTTGCCAGACACTGCCGATATGACAGCAAAATTTGGTGATGGCACAAAGAAAAGCTCTGTTGTGGGAGTATACAAAAGGTTCTAATCATCTCTGAAACGTAGTGTGCTTGTGTTTGAAATAGAAGTACTACCTAGTTATCAAATTGCAAATGCATGGTGAAACCTTAGCCTGTTATTGCATGTGAAGAATTACATAGGGAAATAGTGCTACTGAGAAAGTTTATTACACTTGGATATGCACTACTACGAATTTAGCACATTGTTTAAACAAAGGTCGGTGTATCCCAAGTACAAGGAAAAGGTAGGTTTATTCAACAATACCAAAGAGAATGTGCCAAGATTTTCCATGAACTAAGCAATAGTTTGTCCGGAATTTCGCTTTGTGGGTATTGCTTTTAGCGGTACTAGCTTTCGCAATGTTATACCCATCCTTTCTGTCATGTCCGTAATTCCTGAAGAGAGAGAGTTGTTGACCTCCCAATCAAAAGACTGTATCAGGTTGGCAAGAGCAAGGGGAACCACTCGCTGGGCTAATGCAAAGCCAACACAGATCCTTCTCCCAGATCCAAATGGGATAAGCTCAAAGTGTTGCCCTTTGTATTCAATGTTCTTGCCCAAAAACCTCTCAGGCTTGAAAGACAAGGGGTCGTCCCAGGACTCTGTGTCCCTTCCGATTGCCCATGCATTCACAAGCACTTGTGTATTCTTGGGTATTTGATACCCCATGTAGCTAGAATCTTCCATTGCATTTCGTGGTAGAAGAAATGGAATTGCAGGGTGTAATCGGAGTGTTTCCTTCACTACTGCATGCAAATAAAGGAGCTCACCCATGTAATCGGAGTGTTTCCTCTCTTTTAATCATTGCATGATATTTCACAGTTTCACATGTTTCTTGATGAAACCCCCTCTCTCAATAAACAATTTTTTTTTTATTCCTCTCTCTATCTTGTTTCTTATCCTTCATTTAATTATTATGGGCCAGTTTACACAACCACTTTCCAGTTATTTATTCCAAATTATGCACCGTAGCTTACCCATCCTTGTCGACATTACATGTATGAGTTTTCGTGTATAACAATAATCGGATTGTGCTCCACTTCATTAATCAATGCTTGTTAATTTGGTAGGGAAACATGCATGTGAGATGGACTGCATAGTTGATGATTACATGGGAAAATGCTTGAGAAATTAGTAGTGGGATCTTTGGATAAAACGTGAAAATGGATGACAGTCTTGAGTAAGAATACAGAACAGAAAATTATCCTTCTTGCCTTGTTGGACTATGAGGAAGATGTTCAAACTTTGGAACAATTGATCAGCCCCTCATGAAAAATGTGCTAGGCAATATTGGTCAGTTCCACCTTCTTATGGTTGGATAATTGGCACCCCTTGGGCCATTTTACAGAAGGTTTGGCTATAGGATAATGTAACGCTCTGATTTTCGGACAGGTTAATTAAAATATTTTCAAAATAATTTCCGGCATTTAATGTTAGAATCCAAATTGGAATTTCTAGCTTAGTCATTACAAACTTACTCAAGGTAAATTAAGTCTTACAAGATATTAAATTTACTTCTTCCAAAATTCAAAATAATGAAAAGTAAATGAACAGAGTTTCTACGGATAAGGAATTCAATGTCCAACAATATTTTCTTCAGTGAAGGCGACATTAGTTGGATTGCACTATTCTTCTGCTCCGTCTTCGGTACCTGGCATGAATTCACGCCAGGTACAAAAATAGCACCATGAGCTGCAAAGCTCAGTAGATAAAACCATACCTTTTTATCCCATAAAGTACACGTGATAGGATATACAGTGCACTAAAATTGAATAACATTCCATTTATGTTATTAGCCCTTAACTTATGTGACAACCTAAGATCTCAACCGCGAGATCCCTTTTTACCCTTAACCACCAAGCCATGGACATGGCATGATTCAACTCCCCCTTGCTTGACCATTCAGGGGGCCTGATGAACACACCCATGTTATCTACTTGGTCGAATTTATTTGCGACCATCACAAGGGGCCGAAACTAACCACCGAGGATGCACATACAATACATTTCCCCGGGATCCACAGTCAGCGCATTTCCACCCTTCCGGATGAATAGGCTCTGCTTTTCACAATTTGGTGGAGCCACAGAGAGTTACTGTTTCGGACAGAATCTTCGGGCACTGATATCCTACCAGAACTCATCCGTTTTGAATGATTCTTGTGCCTAAAACGGAACTCTCGAAGTGCTCTACGACATTGGTGAAGAAGTCTAAGCCTACAACTCACTCCAACCATGAAAAAAATGAAGATTTATTAAGCTTCAGTGAGCTGCTCGGATTTACTCGACCAGAAAATTCGAGCTGTAATATTGTGGTCGTTCTTTTACCTAGATCAAAAGGCTTGAAGCCCTCTACAACTTTTATGGAGGATTCTAAACTTAAAAACGAGTCAAAGTAGGAGAAAAATGGCCAGAGCCTTCAAATCGTAAGACGAACCGGCCGATATTCAAAACTAAGGCATCTGATAAATACTCGTAAACATCATCCATCCTATGTTGTACTTTTGTAAGACATGCCTCTTTCTAACTTCTAAGGTACTAAGCGGACCACACAATCCCACATGGATAGTTGTTCTTTAATTAGTAAGTAATTTTTTTTGGTTGGTTGTTAGATCTTGATACTTTCTTATTTTGTCTTATTTGGTTAAATAAAAAGAGAAACAAACTGAAGTTAATTATGTGGTAGCAATTTTGCATTCTTTTTTTTTTTTTTTTTTGTTGGTACACAAGACGGCCTAGGCCCTAAGAAACAAAAACACTTGACGCAGTAGTTCTAAGAACTCCAAGACCATCACGGTCCTTGCGCAAATCATCCAACACATCCGGTGGCGCTTGATCAAACACTTGCTCACCTTGTTCCAATTGAAGATCCATGGGGGACTTTTGCATTCTCACTAGAGAGAATTAATTGTAGAAACCAGAAAGATCAGCTGCAGAGATATCCGCTCATGAGAGTGTTGGATCATGACGCATGGGGGACTTTGGTGTCTGTAAAGTGTAAAGGACGGTAGGCCCTGTCAACTTTTAATCCCAACCATCCATCTCAACAATCAATGGTTCAGATTAATAATTCATCTTTTACAGGTAATAATTCATCTGCAATCTGATCCATTAATTGCCGAGATGGCCGGCTCAGATAGGTTGGCAGGGTCTGCCA
This sequence comes from Vaccinium vitis-idaea, assembly GCA_963854785.1. Taxonomy (NCBI): domain Eukaryota; kingdom Viridiplantae; phylum Streptophyta; class Magnoliopsida; order Ericales; family Ericaceae; genus Vaccinium; species Vaccinium vitis-idaea. The sequence goes on from OY978220.1 coordinate 1,181,465, forward strand.
TCTCTCACGGACAGTAGAGTCCCTGGGTTCGATCACGACCAAGGATTTGAACCCCGTACACCCGAGTCCTCTGATTTCGTTTTAAATAAAAATGTATTTTATACTTCTACTTTTGGATGTGGAACATAAAGTTAATAGCGATAAATTCCACACGGAACCCGATATTTCACTTTACCTTACGGTACCAATAGGAAATTCTAGCCCGGTACTCTAAACACTGACGTTGAGTACATTTAGATCGTAACTTTCAAATAAGATGGAACACAATATAGGTTCAACATTTTTGCCTTTTGAAATATATACATAAATGTACAAAACTATATGCATCGATAACTGTGTACAATAATATTTTCAGAATTGTATAGGTAGAGAGCAGTGACACCTATAATAATTTGTGATAGTACTTATGCAGCTTTCATTGACAAAATTAGTATCGCCCGTAATATATTACAATCTTTATCCTTGTTATTCGTCCACCCGATATCGAAGTTATGCCTCCATCCCTGACTCTAAACCTAACACTTGTTTGTATTGTAGGTGGTGGAGGAACGGGTTTGGGAGAAAGTTGAGCTTTGTAAGGGACAGGTTGGTGGAGTGTTTCTTCGGTGGTCTTGAGATAGACTCCACCTCAGTTTGGTTACAGGAGGAGAGTGGCTGTGATACATTAATAATCCGAATCATTCATTAGTTTTGAAATATATTAACTAAAATTAATGAACGATTCGAATTATTCTTGTGGGATCCAAAATTGGGCCCCGTAAGCCATTGTACATTTTTGGTACCCCAAAACTTTAGTACCCATAGTCGATACTACGCGGAAAACATTTTACACCCCCTTACTTTAAATTCGGTTTCGAATTGCACCTTTCACCATCATTTGTACCATGTGGAGACTTTATATCCAACTCAAAACTAATTGGCAATGAGTGAAGAGGTCCTAACGTATATTAAGTGATCACTCATTCCACTCCTAAGCAATGTGGGGACAATATTTCTTAACATCCCCCCTCACATGCAGCCGCATTTGAGGTCTGTCACGTGAGGCCACTTTTTGGGTCTTATCATCGTGCAGCCTGCCTTTTTTTTTTTTGCTAGTCTGTTATCGTGGGGGGCGTGGATTGTGAATTTTTTTTTTTCAATGTGGAGTGGAAGAACCCCACTCTGATACCATGTGGATACTTTATATCCATCTCAAAACCAATTGGCAATGAGTGGAGAGGTCTCAACATATATAAAGTGATCACCCATTCCACTCTTAGGCAATGTGGGACAATATTTCTTTACATTCTCCCTCACGAGCAGTCGCATTTGAGGTCTGTCACGTGTGGCCACTTTTTGAATCCTATCATCGTGCAGTATTTTTGCTGGTATATCATCGTGGGTGTGGGATAGTGAATTTTTTTTTTTTCAATGTAGAATGGAATAGGCACCGCTCTGAAACCATGTGGAGACTTTATATCAATCTCAAAACCAATTGGCAATGAGTGGAGAGGTCTCAGCATATATTAAGTAATCATCCATTCCACTCCTAGGCAATGTGGGACAATATTTCTTAACAGAAAGTTGTTTGTTGGCTGGCCCAGAATTAAATGAGAAGAAATAGTACAAATGAGGGAAAGAGGGAAATATTTATTTTTTTTGTGGGAGGGGTTTCAATGATTAAAATGAGGACAAGGAAAGTTAAAAGTAGACTCAAGTCTCAAGCCTCTCCCTTTGGCCTTTGCCACTATAATGGCTAGTTCAAAAAAAACATGTCTTACCAATACTTGGCATGGTACTTATTGGGTACCTCTACTTGACATGGTATTTCTACAGTCGCATTGGTACACATGTACAAGATGCGTTCCCAATCTTTCTTCTCTCAACTTTTATCATACCCCAAAATTATCAAGTACCATACTAGAGTCACACACAATCAGAATGTTGCTTTGATAAGTTAGCTTGATGAGACTTATTGTAATGCTTATCATGCTTTTAGAATTACGTTTTAGAGGTTTGCAACATGCACTAACACGTGTACGAACAATTGCACAAGCTCTCTCACATGGGATATGTCAGACCTACTAGGGTCCAACATATCCCATGTGAGAGAATTTATGCAATTGTTGGAACAAGTATTGCCTCTATCTTTTCTCTTACGCTTAATTGTGTAATTTATCAATGTAACGAGCTTAAATTCTAATTTGTACCTTACTTATAGCCTTGACCTTTTGTTTGTACGCTAGATGCTTGGAAGCGGGGGGGCGTGATGTCCCTTAAGGGACAGCATGCGTGCTGATCCCATCCAGGCCGTCCGTACTCAACGATCAACGGCCCGGATCAGTTCAGTAACCGAGTAGACCTGAGCTGTAGATCACCGAGCACGGACGGCTCGTATGGGGTCAGCACAACAGCACGCCGCCCGGATCCTAGATGCTTATTCAATTAAACAATTTTATTAATTTCTCATATTAAATTTACTACTTGTAATATATAATGCATATTAAAGGACAAACCTAGCCATAGCCATAACGTACTACTATTAGATTTTGTTGTATTTACATGCCCGTATCGTACAAGGGCCTTATACATACCCATACTAGTGCTTCATAGTTCTTTACAAACAACTATACTTACTAAAACTATAGCTCCATTCCTTTTTTCTTTTTCTTTTTTTTGTCATTCGTCATTCCTAATCTATTACATATGGGAGGTGGATTTGGGACTCGATCTCGGAATGCAGTGTGGGGCATCCAAGACCTCTACAGCATAAGCTACCCGCCACTTGCTAGCTCCATTCCATTAACACATACTTTTTATCAGAATAGGCAGAAAGATGTGGAGCAGCTATTTTTGGCAATTGAAGGGCTATTTGAAAAGGTTGAATTCTGATCATTTGATATACACTTTGCAATTGATAATGATTAGAATCACATAAAGAAGACTACTTCACATGCTGGGGATCACTTAACACACTTCATGGCATAATTTCCCATATGATAATATCACTTCTAACTGTTTCTCATTTAACTTCATAATCCAAACATGAGAAAAAACAACATCTTTTCTCATCCTTTCACACCAAACACCGGGTGTAAAATGGTGCGTGTTTTTACCACAAAATAAAAAAGGGTGCAAGCCCATAAGGCTGTGTTTGGGTCACAAAGACACAAACCAGATACTTTTCAAGACTCAATTAGAAAGCAAGGGATTTCAATGTTCAACCAATAATCAGTAATCTGTAAGAAAAATCCAAATTGATTTTTCACTCACCATAGAGCTGAATCGCCCTTCCAACAGTGGATTGAAGTGTAAAAATTTTGGTGGGTCCTCTCCGTTCACCCGTCTTCTTCTCCATTCCTTGCAATTTGCAAATCTACCCCTAGGTGGATCCCTAAAGCAGATGGGCCAGAGATGTTTACAGCGAAATCCAATGTGGGTCTCAGTTGGATTTTTCTTCTTGTTGTTCGAGCTTCCCTTACCTATCACGGAGGGCTCCCCAATATTTTGGTGGATTTTCTTCTCATTTACTAATTCTGAGCCACACAACAAACCACTTTCCATTTATTTATGCACACTTTTAAGCCAAATTATGCACCCTCGCTGACCCATCGTTGTCGGCATTACACTATGTGAGATTTCGTGTTAGGCTACAATGCACACCCCTTATTTGGGTGTGTATGATACACACCCCTATAAAAGTTACGAATTTTTTGCAAAAGTTACGAATTTTTTGTAAAAGTTACGATTTTTTTTATAAAAGTTACGAGACACACCAAAATGTTACGAATCATAGAAAATGTTGCGAATCATATTGCTGAAAAGTTACGAAAAACTAAAAAATGTTCACTGTGTTCAGTTCCAAGTTTTCGGAGAAAACTTTTTGAAGTGCAAACTTTCAAAATTTTCGGTTTGAAAGAATGGAGGCCCAAGTGGGCTCCACTAACCACACACCAAAACAAAAAACAAACGCTTAGGTTGACACACCCGTCATCTTCTTCTTTGAGTATAAAAAAAAACACACGCGTCATCTTCTTCTTCATCGCACGGGCGCGTGCGCTACACGCGCGCGAGTAGATCTGACTCGCGCGACACGCGCTTCCTTTCTCCGGCGCGTGCGGCGGCACTGGAGCTCCGACGGCAACGATTCTTGCACCAATCGTCTCGTCTCGACGTCGGCTACGCAGTGGTTGTCTCAAAACGATTTTAGAGCAATTATCCCGACGGTCTACTTTTTCCGGCAAGCGACGGAGAGAGAGAGAGGAGCGTTGGCGATTCGCTCCGGCAAGCGACGGTCGCCATTTTGTTGCTGCCGGAGTGATAGCGAAGCTGCTGGAGATGGCTTTATTCATTTTCACACCCCCAAAAATCAAGTCCTTCCCCTCCATCCGACCAGATTCCGGCCAAAACCCAAAAATCCAACCAAACTCAAAACCCAAAAATCAAAACCCAGAAATCTAAACCGTATTCCGATCCGATCAGTCGTTGGGCTTTGGCGGTGGGGGTGTCGGTGGTAGTGGGAGAAGAGCATTGGACTTTAATGGAGGAGTTTGTGTTAGTTGATTGGTTTTTTTGCTGCTGCTGCTGGTGGTGGTGGGTATGGAGGGGAGGGACTTGGATTTGGGGAGGAGAGAGATGAGAACAGGAGAGAGAAAGAGACGTTTGAGTTTTTTTTTTTTTTAATTAAGGTTAGTGGTGGGGCCCACGGTAATAAGGGTGGGTGAGAAAAAATTTGTTGGGCCCACAATCCTTTCATCCGATCACTAGTTGGCAAAATTTGTTTTCCCAAAAGTAAATTACAATTTTGGATCTGGAACCGATCACAGTGGTTACGATTGCCGATGAGGTGGCACAATCTGGACCATACAATTGGTGCATATGGTACACCCAAATAAGGGGTGTGTATTGTAGCCATTTCCTACTATAATATGGGAACTCGTCAATTGATCTTTGTAACCCGATTTCAAAGATTAATATATTTCTCTTTTTATTTTCAAAAAAAAAAATTGCTGTCAATCGGAACTTGACCCGAACCTAGCCACTTTGCCGTTGATGGTTGCTTAAGGTATCAAGTTTTGGAGGTCTGTGGAAAATCAACAACTTTATCAATAGCTTTGGTCCCTTTGTTTTTTTTAATTTAGTCATTTTCAAGTTGAGTTTGAACTATTTTCCTCTTAGATTTGTCCAGAGTTTTTTACTCTGGTTCACCTGGGTTTTGATTTTTTCAGATGATATTTTCAGGTGCTCTTGTACATGGTCTAGATATATTTTTTAAAGAGATTTGTTTTCAGATTAGCCTAGGGCTCTGATTATAATGATGTAACTAGAGGAGGATCACACTAACTCAAATATTGTATTTCAAAAGCACAATTTGTGTATTACAAACAAACTGAGAAACTGAGTTTCTCTACACATTTTGATTACTCTTACTTGCATATTTTACACAATCAGATTACAAGCTTATTTATAGTCAGAACAAGATGAAAAATAAATGATGAGATAAACTCATATTTATTGAGCAAGTCACAAAATTATTGTTATGCCCTAAAAAAAGAATCTAACCAAAACCGAAACACAATTGAGAGGAAAACTCCGACTTTATTCAGCACGTAAATAAATCATGAAAAACCTCTCCCAAGCTAAGCTTTACAGGATCTCACACACCCTCACGTAGCTATCTCACTCACACTGAGATACAGATTTTCAGAAACAAATAACAGTAGCTAGCTATTACAATTTTCTGATGCAAAACACAAACGTGAGGCTTCTTATAGCCTTGAAATTCAGTCAAGGAGTTACGTAGAGTAACTCTTGGTAGCTGGCACAATGAAGGTAACCTGATCAACACCCATCCAGATCCAACCACCCATTAACTTGTTGTCCACAATGATACAAGGGTTTTGATTTTGCCAGTGAGGAGAATGGGAGCCACCATCCATTATGCAACAAATATTACACTAGCTCAAAAGTCTTCAAACTTTATCTTAAATAGTATACCATGTGTTTTTCAAGGGGGGAACTAGTAAGGTACTCAGCTAGGAGATGGCAGGAATTTGAAGCCAATTATTCGGGAATTGCCTTGGAGTTCAAAACTATGGCCCGTTGTCACAAGTAGTTTTATTTAATTATCATAAGGGAACGGGATTGATTAGCAGTGATAAGACTCGGTCTTTAGTCTCAACATCTTGAGCAGCATGACCATCCCCGTACTGGTACATGCATTGAGCCATCCTTCCAAGATTCATAGCGAGTTCGACCAACGTTTTGGAGCAGGGAGATTCCACGCCTCTGTCTTTGTTCATCTTCTTCCACGTCTCACCAATCAAGTATTTGATGTGGTCTCTGGCTTCTTCCTCTGATGCATCGGTTTCATGCATGTAACATTGGATCGATTTTGGATTGTCACCTCTAATCATCTCATCCTGAATCAAGAAAGAAATATATATATATATAGATTTTAGATGCTACAGATATATATGCACACATAAAAGAAAATTAAGATGGTATGAAAAATGTAGCATGCCTACCGATGATGTTCCCAAATCATCTGCAAGTCGTAAAATAGTGGCTGACCACCGAAGTATATTGGGGTATTTCGCTAACCAATCGAAACCCTCCATGGTAATGGGAGTTGTTGTTAGGAAACAATGAGTTAGTACCAAAGGAGCAGAAATCGAAATCCAGGCATTGTCCATGTACTCTTCCAAGGTCGGTGTGTATCCGCTATGATACCACTTTGCCTCCACCAAGGCACATTTGCATAAATCTGCCCACTAAAAGCATTCAGAATAGTAGTGTTAAGCAAAGAAGCGATTTTGAAGAGTAGCTTGAATCAAAGTTATTTAAATTATGGAAAATCACTAATTATGAAGAAGCGGATACCATTTTCGAAAGGTAAGGGACGCAATGAACATCGTGCTCTTGAAGAGTTTTATATCCCATTTCATTAATGGAGTTGAAAAGAGCAAGGAAACATAGCTTCATATAGTCAGGAAGCTGTTCCATTGCTGTTAGATCCCACCTGAATGTACCAAAATATGCTTTGATAATTCTTGTAAAAAAATAAATAAATAAAAACTTACGAAGCATCATATACAGTTATTGTTACTTGTTAGTATATCTCGTACAATACACTTTGTACACTTTGCACCCTTCATACTTAATTTGAATATATATTTGAACCTTTAAACTTTACGTTTATTCACAATGTCCCCCTTCCCTTAACAACGCCGTTAGGTGAGTGACGAAAAACAACCACCTAAAGCGTGAGGAAAGGTGCAAAACTTCATATATCTCGTAAACAACCACCTTAGTCGGAAGGAAAACCTTGCAAATTAACCTAAAGCGTAAGGAAAGGTGCAAAACGATAGGGGGTGTATAATATATGTATATATTCAATACTAGTATATATGGGTATGGCGTAGGGATGGCAATCGCGACCGAACCGGTGGGTACCCGAACCGAAACCGCTATTTTTACCCGAACCATAACCGAAATATTCCCCGTGGGTATGGGTATGGTATGGTATATGGCCGAACCGAATGGGTATGGTTCGGGTATGGTTTGAGGTCATAACCGAACCGTGACCCGAACCGAACCGTGACCCGAAACGAACCGAAATATGAAATTACATATTTACCCCTAAAATTTATAGTAATTGTGTATGTACCCCTGGCTATATATATACCCTTATTATATATATACATATTACATAAACCCCTTAGGTATATTTTAAAATTACACTTTACCTCTCGTATATATATGTAAGATATTCACAGGTTAGGTTTTGGTCTCACATTCTGTACATTTTGAGACTCTCTCGACTGATATTTTATATATTATAGTCTTGAGTCTCTTGACTGATATTTGTAGCCTCCTTTTGTTATTTTTTTCATGTTTTTTCAATTTTTTTGAGATAATAAAATATCCTAAACTCAATTTATTCATGTTTTAGTACGGTTTGGGGCGGGGCAGGATGGGTACAATTCGGTTACCCAAATGGGTAGCTATTTTTTCCTTCACAAAATCGGTTACCCGAAATTACCCGAACCCCGAATGGTTAGGTTATGGTTCATCCTCTCCCTTTTCCGAACCGAACCGACACCCTTTGGGTTTGGGTGCGGATCGGCCAAAACCCGAACCGATCCGCCCCATTGCCATCCCTAGTATGGCGGGACCCAGGGTGCTGGTGTGTGCCCTTGTGTCTGCATCCGAGACACTAATCTCAGCAATCAACAGCTCGGATTTCATTTTAGCAATGAACGGCTTGGATCTACAAAATGCCAAAATGAAATCATAACTATTGAAAATACATCTGACAGCTCGGATGCCGCACACCAGCACTCCCCTTCCCATGTTATGGCACCACCACATGCAAAAACCAACCTCTCAACAACATTGGTAAATAGCTGAAGCTCATCCAATGTACCATAAACATTATAAACATCGTCAATTGCTGTTACTAAGGTAATAACTATTGCAGCCACTCTCCTCCGGTAACCAAACTGAGGCTTGAAGCAGAAATGTTAGGTACACACAAAAGTTACCCACAAATTACCCAAACACACACACAAGTGTGTGAGTGTGTTTGGGTAATTTGTGGGTGACTTTTGTGTGTGTATGTGTAGTATTATTGGGCTTGAAGTCTATCTCAAGACCCCACAAGAAACACTCCACCAACCTGTCCCTAACAAAGCTCAACTTTTCTCCCCAACCCGTACCTCTCCACCACCTACATTACAAAGAAGTGTTAGACTTGGAGTCCGGGACGAAGGAAGAACTTCAATATTACATGCACGAATAACCAAAAATAAATAAATTTGAACAAAATTTTTTTTTTTTTTTTTTGAAGAGAAGCAAAACAAAAAAAATTGTATAACATAGAAAGGGCGATGCTTATTTTGTTGATACAAACTGCATAAGCACTATAAAAAAAAAATTACTACGACAGTAGGTATTACTGTTACTAATCAACCTATACTTCTGGATCTGAACTGGGCACAAGATTATTTTTAGCTTGTTTATAAATATGATGCCATTCTCCTTGTTCCTATTAATCTTTGTATCACTGTCAGAGGTTAATAATTTTTGCCTTCCGAAAAAAAGAACTGATCAACCTATACAATTCCGAAAATAATATTATATGTAATTATTGATGCATAAATTTTTTTGAATTTATATCCATCTCAGAAGGCAAAAATATTGAACTTATTGAGTGTTCCATTTTTATATGAATGTTATGATCTACAATGTAATCAACGGTCTTATATAAATGATCACATCAAAATTCGATATTGACACCACACTAGATAATATTTTAATCTTTCAAACCCACCAAAAGTTCTGAGAAAATACCACATGAAAGAGCTAAAATCCATTTGATGTCATTATCATACTTGATAATTTTCCAGAAACCCAGTAATAGTTTCGGGAGAATACAAAACTAAAGGATTAAAACTCAATTGATGTTGTAACCACACAAAATAATTTTCTACTCTTGAAAGTAATTGTTAAATAAAATCAAAGGGCTAAAACACAGCTCTTCTTTAGTCTTCACGATAATATTTTCAAGACAATGATTATTTATAATGCCTTTCTCACATGCGGTAGGACCTACAAATATATGGGACCCACCTCTTGTGAAACGGCGTTACAAATAACTGTTTTACTCTTACCCATTAAATGCACATATTATAGGAGTAACACGAAATCTCATATAGTATAATGCCGACAAGGATGGGTCAGCTACGGTGCATAATTTGGCTGGTGGGGGGGAAGGCAAGAAAAACTAGTTTTGTTGCGTGGCTCAGAAGTCAGAATTATTAAATTAATGAGAAGAAAAGCCAGCAAAATATGGGGTCCTTGCTAAGTGAGCCCCCCGTGATAGCTAAGGGAAGCTCGAACAACAAGAAGAAAAATCCAACTGAGACCCACATTGGATTTCGCTATAAACATCTCAGGCCCATCTGCTGTTAGGGATCCACATAGGGGTAGATTTGCAAGGAATGGAGAAGAAGACGGGTGAACGGAGAGGACCCACCAAAATTTTTACACTTCAATCCACTGTTGGAAGGGCGATTCAGCTCTTTGGTGAGTGAAAAATCAATTTGGATTTTTCTTACAGATTACTGATTATTGGTTGAACATTGAAATCCCTTGCTTTCTAATTGAGTCTTGAAAAGTATCTGGTTTGTGTCTTTGTGACCCAAACACAGCCTTATGGGCTTGCACCCCTTTTTATTTTGTGGTAAAAACACGCACCATTTTACACCCGGTGTTTGGTGTGAAAGGATGAGAAAAGATGTTGTTTTTTCTCATGTTTGGATTATGAAGTTAAATGAGAAACAGTTAGAAGTGATATTATCATATGGGAAATTATGCCATGAAGTGTGTTAAGTGATCCCCAGCATGTGAAGTAGTCTTCTTTATGTGATTCTAATCATTATCAATTGCAAGAGTGCATATCAAATGATCAGAATTCAACTTTTTCGGATAGCCCTTCAATTGCCAAAAATAGCTGACTCCACATCATTCTGCCTATTCTGATAAAAAGTAAGTGTTAATGGAATGGAGCTAGCAAGTGGTGTCTAGCTTATGTTGTAGAGCTCTTGGATGCCCCACACTGCATCTCGGGATCGAGTCCCAAATCCACCTCCCATATGTAATAGATTAGGAATGACGAATGACAAAAAAAAGAAAAAGAAAAAAGGAATGGAGGTATAGTTTTAGTAAGTATAGTTGTTTGTAAAGAACTATGAAGCACTAGTATGGGTGTGTATAAGGGCCCTTGTACGATACGGGCATGTAAATACAACAAAATCTAATAGTAGTACGTTATGGCTATGGCTAGGTTCGTCCTTTAATATGCATTATAGATTACAAGTAGTAAATTAAATATGAGAAATTAATAAAATTGCTTAATTGAATAAGCATCTAGGATCCGGGCGGCGTGCTATCGTGCTGACCCCATACGAGCCGTCCGTGCTTGGCAATCAACAGCTCAGGCCTGCTCAGTTCCCGAACTAATCTGGGTCGTTGATCGTTGAGCACGGACGGCCTGGATGGGTCAGCACGCCCCCCGCTTCCAAGCATCTAGCGTACAAACAAAAGGTCAAGGCTATAAGTAAGGTACAAATTAAAATTTAAGCTCGTTACATTGATAAATTACACAATTAAGCGTAAGAGAAAAGATAGAGGCACTACTTCTTCCAACAATTGCACAAATTCTCTCACATGGGATATGTGGAACCCACCTATGAGTAGTAGGTCTGACATATCGCATGAGAGAGTTTGTGCAATTGTTTGTACAAGTGTTAGTGCCAGCTGTAGCAAACCTCTAAAGCGTAATTCTAAAAGCATGATAAGCATTACAATAAGTCTCATCAAGATAACTTGTCAAAACAACATTCTGATTGTGTTTGACTCTAGTATGTACTTGGTAACTTTGGGGTATGATAAAAGTGGAGAGAAGAAAGATTGGGAACGCATCTTGTACATGTGTACCAATGCGACTGTAAAAATACAATGTCAAGTAGAGGTACCCAATAAGTAACATGTCAAGTATTGGTAAGACATGTTTTTTGAACTACCCATTATAGTGGCAAAGGCCAAGAGGTGAGGCTTGAGACTTGAGTCTACTTTTAACTTTCCTTGTCCTCCTTTTAATCATTGAAACCCCTCCTACAATAAACAAATATTTCCCTCTTTCCCTCATTTGTACCGTTTCTTCTCATTTAATTCTGGGCCAAGCAACAAACAACTTTCCACTTATTATTCTTATCCCTTCTTACGGCCCATACTTGTCGGCATTGCACTAATAATCGAATTGTGCTCCACTTCAATCAATGCTTGTTAATAACTAGTTTTTTTCTGGTGGGGATGCATGTGAAATGGGCTGCATTATTGATGACACAGTCACACATGTGAAGAAAATGCTTGAGAAATTAGTAGTCCAGTACAAATTCTGCGTCCCCCACTACTATCAATCCAGTTCCCCTAGCATAGTTAAATAAAACTATTCCCGATAATTTTGAACTCCGTCGCTAGTTTCCTGATTAGTAGCTGCAAATTCATGTCGTCTCCTACCTAGGAATCCTATGGCTTTTTCCTACCAACACATGAGAGAGATAGTGTGTTGATCGTAGAATCTAATTTACGCTTGTACTTTCTCTTTGGGTTTGATTCCAATTTACGAATAATAGTCTGCTAGCTAGCTGATTTGTTATTTGTTATTTACTGCAAAAAAAAAAAAAATTTATCAACATCCTGCTGTTACTTATGTCCATTGTAATTTGTTTCCGAAGATTAATAGTAAATTTTTTGTTGTTCAGGAAAAAAAGAAGAGGATTTCCCCTAGGGAATTGGGAACATAGGTGACAGTTTTGCATGAAAACACATGAAAATTTGCCAGACACTGCCGATATGACAGCAAAATTTGGTGATGGCACAAAGAAAAGCTCTGTTGTGGGAGTATACAAAAGGTTCTAATCATCTCTGAAACGTAGTGTGCTTGTGTTTGAAATAGAAGTACTACCTAGTTATCAAATTGCAAATGCATGGTGAAACCTTAGCCTGTTATTGCATGTGAAGAATTACATAGGGAAATAGTGCTACTGAGAAAGTTTATTACACTTGGATATGCACTACTACGAATTTAGCACATTGTTTAAACAAAGGTCGGTGTATCCCAAGTACAAGGAAAAGGTAGGTTTATTCAACAATACCAAAGAGAATGTGCCAAGATTTTCCATGAACTAAGCAATAGTTTGTCCGGAATTTCGCTTTGTGGGTATTGCTTTTAGCGGTACTAGCTTTCGCAATGTTATACCCATCCTTTCTGTCATGTCCGTAATTCCTGAAGAGAGAGAGTTGTTGACCTCCCAATCAAAAGACTGTATCAGGTTGGCAAGAGCAAGGGGAACCACTCGCTGGGCTAATGCAAAGCCAACACAGATCCTTCTCCCAGATCCAAATGGGATAAGCTCAAAGTGTTGCCCTTTGTATTCAATGTTCTTGCCCAAAAACCTCTCAGGCTTGAAAGACAAGGGGTCGTCCCAGGACTCTGTGTCCCTTCCGATTGCCCATGCATTCACAAGCACTTGTGTATTCTTGGGTATTTGATACCCCATGTAGCTAGAATCTTCCATTGCATTTCGTGGTAGAAGAAATGGAATTGCAGGGTGTAATCGGAGTGTTTCCTTCACTACTGCATGCAAATAAAGGAGCTCACCCATATTCTTCTCGTCAACCTTCCCACAGAGTCCAATGATGCTATTTATCTCTTCTTTAACCTTTCTCATTGAATCAGGGCTACGTAGTAGCTCTACCATTGCCCATTCGATAGTGCTGCTTGTGGTTTCTGAACCGGCGAAAAACATTTCCTGCACCATTAACATTTTGATTAAAAATTCACTTAAACTCACACCGGACCAAATAGCTTCATTTTCTGAAACATTCAATGGAACCACAAGAACACAAATAGTGATAGAGTATTTTATTACCAGTATGATAATTGTCACATTTCTCTCTGATATCTTGTCTGGCCCTTCTTTGCCATCTCCTTCATACTCCAACATAACGTCTAGGAAGTCTTTGTTCACCTTATTAGTACCTGAATGCTTCTTCCGAACCCTCTCCGTCACAAACTCGGCTGCAATCTCCATGGCTTGTCCCATGTGCCGACCTATATTTCTTTTGATCCCCATGGGGTCCATCCATTTCAGGAACGGAAAGAAATCCGCTAGATTAGGCTTCCCTGCCAACTCCATTATCTTGCTCATTGCATCGAAGAATTCATGCCCTTTCTCTGAATGCGGTTCCAACAGATCTCTTGACAGCATAAGGTTGCCTACCACATTGAAAGCCATGAGGAAAAGGAAACGGCTTATCTGTACCTCGCCCGATCCTCCGCTTGCACGTGATGCCAGCGAATCCTCCTCGATCCACCGGATCATGTTATCAACACATTTCTCCCTGAGAGCAGCTGTAACGTTGATTCGTTTGGTGACCAGGAGCTCCGAGGAACATAGTTTCCGTAGTATTCGCCAATATGTGCCATAGTTGCCCACGGCCAGTGATCCTTGGTTGTAGCTCCAGGATGTAAGTGCATCGGGGCATTTTCGGTCGCAGAAAGTTGAGTCGTGGTTCTTGAACAATTCTGCAGCTGCCTTTGGTGATTGTATAACCATGGTGTTTAATGATCCAAGCTTTAGCCAAAGGACTGGTCCATATTTGAATCTGAGCCTGTACAGGTTTTGGTGTGGCATTGTTCCAAGATCAAACATGTTGCCAATCACTGGCCATCCAATTGGCCCTGGTGGTCTCTGTTTGGTTGCACTTTTCTTCAGCGCCTTGGTCCAACGGAGCAGAAGAAGAAGAGGAAGAAGAAGAAGAAGAGCAATTGCTAGTGAAACACTCGACCACGTAAGTGAACACCAACCGCTCTCCATTTTTGTGTTTGAGCTCTTGTGTTTCTGTTACACTTTTCTCTTGAAGCAATGTGTTCATGTATTCTATATATATTTCACAATTTCTACCCATCAGTGAATTGGGTTTTTGGGTCTGATTAGAAGAATCATTAGTTTTAGTTGTGAAATTCATAACTTTTACGCCAATGTAGGACCTATCCAAACAGAAGATCTTTTGTTTCTACTTTAAATTGTCCTTTTCTTTCTTTTCTTCCCCTCTCTTTTAATCATTGCATGATATTTCACAGTTTCACATGTTTCTTGATGAAACCCCTCTCTCAATAAACAATTTTGTTTTTATTCCTCTCTCTATCTTGTTTCTTATCCTTCATTTAATTATTATGGGCCAGTTTACACAACCACTTTCCAGTTATTTATTCCAAATTATGCACCGTAGCTTACCCATCCTTGTCGACATTACATGTATGAGTTTTCGTGTTACTATGATATTAGTATATGCGCGTGACATTCAGGGTATAACCATAATCGGATTGTGCTCCACTTCATTAATCAATGCTTGTTAATTTGGTAGGGAAAAATGGATGACAGTCTTGAGTAAGAATACAGAACAGAAAATTATCCTTCTTGCCTTGTTGGACTATGAGGAAGATGTTCAAACTTTGGAACAATTGATCAGCCCCTCATGAAAAATGTGCTAGGCAATATTGGTCAGTTCCACCTTCTTATGGTTGGATAATTGGCACCCCTTGGGCCATTTTACAGAAGGTTTGGCTATAGGATAATGTAACGCTCTGATTTTCGGACAGGTTAATTAAAATATTTTCAAAATAATTTCCGGCATTTAATGTTAGAATCCAAATTGGAATTTCTAGCTTAGTCATTACAAACTTACTCAAGGTAAATTAAGTCTTACAAGATATTAAATTTACTTCTTCCAAAATTCAAAATAATGAAAAGTAAATGAACAGAGTTTCTACGGATAAGGAATTCAATGTCCAACAATATTTTCTTCAGTGAAGGCGACATTAGTTGGATTGCACTATTCTTCTGCTCCGTCTTCGGTACCTGGCATGAATTCACGCCAGGTACAAAAATAGCACCATGAGCTGCAAAGCTCAGTAGATAAAACCATACCTTTTTATCCCATAAAGTACACGTGATAGGATATACAGTGCACTAAAATCGAATAACATTCCATTTATGTTATTAGCCCTTAACTTATGTGACAACCTAAGATCTCAACCGCGAGATCCCTTTTTACCCTTAACCACCAAGCCATGGACATGGCATGATTCAACTCCCCCTTGCTTGACCATTCAGGGGGCCTGATGAACACACCCATGTTATCTACTTGGTCGAATTCATTTGCGACCATCACAAGGGGCCTAAACTAACCACCGAGGATGCACATACAATACATTTCCCCGGGATCCACAGTCAGCGCATTTCCACCCTTCCGGATGAATAGGCTCTGCTTTTCACAATTTGGTGGAGCCACAGAGAGTTACTGTTTCGGACAGAATCTTCGGGCACTGATATCCTACCAGAACTCATCCGTTTTGAATGATTCTTGTGCCTAAAACGGAACTCTCGAAGTGCTCTACGACATTGGTGAAGAAGTCTAAGCCTACAACTCACTCCAACCATGAAAAAAATGAAGATTTATTAAGCTTCAGTGAGCTGCTCGGATTTACTCGACCAGAAAATTCGGGCTGCAATATTGTGGTCGTTCTTTTACCTAGATCAAAAGGCTTGAAGCCCTCTACAACTTTTATGGAGGATTCTAAACTTAAAAACGAGTCAAAGTAGGAGAAAAATGGCCAGAGCCTTCAAATCGTGAGACGAACCGGCCGATATTCAAAACTAAGGCATCTGATAAATACTCGTAAACATCATCCATCCTATGTTGTACTTTTGTAAGACATGCCTCTTTCTAACTTCTAAGGTACTAAGCGGACCACACAATCCCACATGGATAGTTGTTCTTTAATTAGTAAGTAATTTTTTTTGGTTGGTTGTTAGATCTTGATACTTTCTTATTTTGTCTTATTTGGTTAAATAAAAAGAGAAACAAACTGAAGTTAATTATGTGGTAGCAATTTTGCATTCTTTTTTTTTTTTTTTTTTGGTACACAAGACGGCCTAGGCCCTAAGAAACAAAAACACTTGACGCAGTAGTTCTAAGAACTCCAAGACCATCACGGTCCTTGCGCAAATCATCCAACACATCCGGTGGCGCTTGATCAAACACTTGCTCACCTTGTTCCAATTGAAGATCCATGGGGGACTTTTGCATTCTCACTAGAGAGAATTAATTGTAGAAACCAGAAAGATCAGCTGCAGAGATATCCGCTCATGAGAGTGTTGGATCATGACGCATGGGGGACTTTGGTGTCTGTAAAGTGTAAAGGACGGTAGGCCCTGTCAACTTTTAATCCCAACCATCCATCTCAACAATCAATGGTTCAGATTAATAATTCATCTTTTACAGGTAATAATTCATCTGCAATCTGATCCATTAATTGCCGAGATGGCCGGCTCAGATAGGTTGGCAGGGTCTGCCATCTCTCACGGACAGTAGAGCCCCTGGGTTCGATCACGACCAAGGATTTCTCTGATTTCGTTTTAAATAAAAATGTATTTTATACTTCTACTTTTGGATGTGGAACATAAAGTTAATAGCGATAAATTCCACACGGAACCCGATATTTCACTTTACCTTACGGTACCAATAGGAAATTCTAGCCCGGTACTCTAAACACTGACGTTGAGTACATTTAGATCGTAACTTTCAAATAAGATGGAACACAATATAGGTTCAACATTTTTGCCTTTTGAAATATATACATAAATGTACAAAACTATATGCATCGATAACTGTGTACAATAATATTTTCAGAATTGTATAGGTAGAGAGCAGTGACACCTATAATAATTTGTGATAGTACTTATGCAGCTTTCATTGACAAAATTAGTATCGCCCGTAATATATTACAATCTTTATCCTTGTTATTCGTCCACCCGATATCGAAGTTATGCCTCCATCCCTGACTCTAAACCTAACACTTGTTTGTAATGTAGGTGGTGGAGGAACGGGTTTGGGAGAAAGTTGAGCTTTGTAAGGGACAGGTTGGTGGAGTGTTTCTTCGGTGGTCTTGAGATAGACTCCACCTCAGTTTGGTTACAGGAGGAGAGTGGCTGTGATACATTAATAATCCGAATCATTCATTAGTTTTGAAATATATTAACTAAAATTAATGAACGATTCGAATTATTCTTGTGGGATCCAAAATTGGGCCCCGTAAGCCATTGTACATTTTTGGTACCCCAAAACTTTAGTACCCATAGTCGATACTACGCGGAAAACATTTTACACCCCCTTACTTTAAATTCGGTTTCGAATTGCACCTTTCACCATCATTTGTACCATGTGGAGACTTTATATCCAACTCAAAACTAATTGGCAATGAGTGAAGAGGTCATAACGTATATTAAGTGATCACTCATTCCACTCCTAAGCAATGTGGGGACAATATTTTTTAACATCCCCCCTCACATGCAGCCGCATTTGAGGTCTGTCACGTGTGGCCACTTTTTGGGTCTTATCATCGTTCAGCCTGCCTTTTTTTTTTTTGCTAGTCTGTTATCGTGGGGGGCGTGGATTGTGAATTTTTTTTTTTTCAATGTGGAGTGGAAGAACCCCACTCTGATACCATGTGGATACTTTATATCCATCTCAAAACCAATTGGCAATGAGTGGAGAGGTCTCAACATATATAAAGTGATCACCCATTCCACTCTTAGGCAATGTGGGACAATATTTCTTTACATTCCCCCTCACGAGCAGTCGCATTTGAGGTCTGTCACGTGTGGCCACTTTTTGAATCCTATCATCGTGCAGTATTTTTGCTGGTATATCATCGTGGGTGTGGGATAGTGAATTTTTTTTTTTTTCAATGTGGAATGGAATAGGCACCGCTCTGAAACCATGTGGAGACTTTATATCAATCTCAAAACCAATTGGCAATGAGTGGAGAGGTCCCAGCATATATTAAGTAATCATCCATTCCACTCCTAGGCAATGTGGGATAATATTTCTTAACAGAAAGTTGTTTGTTGGCTGGCCCAGAATTAAATGAGAAGAAATAGCAAATGAGGGAAAGAGGGAAATATTTGTTTTTTTTGTGGGAGGGGTTTCAATGATTAAAAGGAGGACAAGGAAAGTTAAAAGTAGACTCAAGTCTCAAGCCTCTCCCTTTGGCCTTTGCCACTATAATGGCTAGTTCAAAAAAAACATGTCTTACCAATACTTGACATGGTACTTATTGGGTACCTCTACTTGACATGGTATTTCTACAGTCGCATTGGTACACATGTACAAGATGCGTTCCCAATCTTTCTTCTCTCAACTTTTATCATACCCCAAAATTATCAAGTACCATACTAGAGTCACACACAATCAGAATGTTGCTTTGATAAGTTAGCTTGATGAGACTTATTGTAATGCTTATCATGCTTTTAGAATTACGTTTTAGAGGTTTGCAACATGCACTAACACGTGTACGAACAATTGCACAAGCTCTCTCACATGGGATATGTCAGACCTACTAGGGTCTAACATATCCCATGTGAGAGAATTTGTGCAATTGTTGGAACAAGTATTGCCTCTATCTTTTCTCTTACGCTTAATTGTGTAATTTATCAATGTAACGAGCTTAAATTCTAATTTGTACCTTACTTATAGCCTTGACCTTTTGTTTGTACGCTAGATGCTTGGAAGCGGGGGGGGGTGATGTCCCTTAAGGGACAGCATGCGTGCTGATCCCATCCAGGCCGTCCGTACTCAACGATCAACGGCCCGGATCAGTTCAGTAACCGAGTAGACCTGAGCTGTAGATCACCGAGCACGGACGGCTCGTATGGGGTCAGCACAACAGCACGCCGCCCGGATCCTAGATGCTTATTCAATTAAACAATTTTATTAATTTCTCATATTAAATTTACTACTTGTAATATATAATGCATATTAAAGGACAAACCTAGCCATAGCCATAACGTACTACTATTAGATTTTGTTGTATTTACATGCCCGTATCGTACAAGGGCCTTATACATACCCATACTAGTGCTTCATAGTTCTTTACAAACAACTATACTTACTAAAACTATAGTTCCATTCCTTTTTTCTTTTTCTTTTTTTTGTCATTCGTCATTCCTAATCTATTACATATGGGAGGTGGATTTGGGACTCGATCTCGGAATGCAGTGTGGGGCATCCAAGACCTCTACAGCATAAGCTACCCGCCACTTGCTAGCTCCATTCCATTAACACATACTTTTTATCAGAATAGGCAGAAAGATGTGGAGCAGCTATTTTTGGCAATTGAAGGGCTATTTGAAAAGGTTGAATTCTGATCATTTGATATACACTTTGCAATTGATAATGATTAGAATCACATAAAGAAGACTACTTCACATGCTGGGGATCACTTAACACACTTCATGGCATAATTTCCCATATGATAATATCACTTCTAACTGTTTCTCATTTAACTTCATAATCCAAACATGAGAAAAAACAACATCTTTTCTCATCCTTTCACACCAAACACCGGGTGTAAAATGGTGCGTGTTTTTACCACAAAATAAAAAAGGGTGCAAGCCCATAAGGCTGTGTTTGGGTCACAAAGACACAAACCAGATACTTTTCAAGACTCAATTAGAAAGCAAGGGATTTCAATGTTCAACCAATAATCAGTAATCTGTAAGAAAAATCCAAATTGATTTTTCACTCACCATAGAGCTGAATCGCCCTTCCAACAGTGGATTGAAGTGTAAAAATTTTGGTGGGTCCTCTCCGTTCACCCGTCTTCTTCTCCATTCCTTGCAATTTGCAAATCTACCCCTAGGTGGATCCCTAAAGCAGATGGGCCAGAGATGTTTACAGCGAAATCCAATGTGGGTCTCAGTTGGATTTTTCTTCTTGTTGTTCGAGCTTCCCTTACCTATCACGGACGGCTCCCCAATATTTTGGTGGATTTTCTTCTCATTTACTAATTCTGAGCCACACAACAAACCACTTTCCATTTATTTATGCACACTTTTAAGCCAAATTATGCACCCTCGCTGACCCATCGTTGTCGGCATTACACTATGTGAGATTTCGTGTTAGGCTACAATGCACACCCCTTATTTGGGTGTGTATGATACACACCCCTATAAAAGTTACGAATTTTTTGCAAAAGTTACGAATTTTTTGTAAAAGTTACGATTTTTTTTATAAAAGTTACGAGACACACCAAAATGTTACGAATCATAAAAAATGTTGCGAATCATATTGCTGAAAAGTTACGAAAAACTAAAAAATGTTACGATTGCCGATGAGGTGGCACAATCTGGACCATACAATTGGTGCATATGGTACACCCAAATAAGGGGTGTATATTGTAGCCATTTCCTACTATAATATGGGAACTCGTCAATTGATCTTTGTAACCCGATTTCAAAGATTAATATATTTCTCTTTTTATTTTCAAAAAAAAAAATTGCTGTCAATCGGAACTTGACCCGAACCTAGCCACTTTGCCGTTGATGGTTGCTTAAGGTATCAAGTTTTGGAGGTCTGTGGAAAATCAACAACTTTATCAATAGCTTTGGTCCCTTTTTTTTTTTAATTTAGTCATTTTCAAGTTGAGTTTGAACTATTTTCCTCTTAGATTTGTCCAGAGTTTTTTACTCTGGTTCACCTGGGTTTTGATTTTTTCAGATGATATTTTCAGGTGCTCTTGTACATGGTCTAGATATATTTTTTAAAGAGATTTGTTTTCAGATTAGCCTAGGGCTCTGATTATAATGATGTAAATAGAGGAGGATCACACTAACTCAAATATTGTATTTCAAAAGCACAATTTGTGTATTACAAACAAACTGAGAAACTGAGTTTCTCTACACATTTTGATTACTCTTACTTGCATATTTTACACAATCAGATTACAAGCTTATTTATAGTCAGAACAAGATGAAAAATAAATGATGAGATAAACTCATATTTATTGAGCAAGTCACAAAATTATTGTTATGCCCTAAACAAAGAATCTAACCAAAACCGAAACACAATTGAGAGGAAAACTCCGACTTTATTCAGCACGTAAATAAATCATGAAAAACCTCTCCCAAGCTAAGCTTTACAGGATCTCACACACCCTCACGTAGCTATCTCACTCACACTGAGATACAGATTTTCAGAAACAAATAACAGTAGCTAGCTATTACAATTTTCTGATGCAAAACACAAACGTGAGGCTTCTTATAGCCTTGAAATTCAGTCAAGGAGTTACGTAGAGTAACTCTTGGTAGCTGGCACAATGAAGGTAACCTGATCAACACCCATCCAGATCCAACCACCCATTAACTTGTTGTCCACAATGATACAAGGGTTTTGATTTTGCCAGTGAGGAGAATGGGAGCCACCATCCATTATGCAACAAATATTACACTAGCTCAAAAGTCTTCAAACTTTATCTTAAATAGTATACCATGTGTTTTTCAAGGGGGGAACTAGTAAGGTACTCAGCTAGGAGATGGCAGGAATTTGAAGCCAATTATTCGGGAATTGCCTTGGAGTTCAAAACTATGGCCCGTTGTCACAAGTAGTTTTATTTAATTATCATAAGGGAACGGGATTGATTAGCAGTGATAAGACTCGGTCTTTAGTCTCAACATCTTGAGCAGCATGACCATCCCCGTACTGGTACATGCATTGAGCCATCCTTCCAAGATTCATAGCGAGTTCGACCAACGTTTTGGAGCAGGGAGATTCCACGCCTCTGTCTTTGTTCATCTTCTTCCACGTCTCACCAATCAAGTATTTGATGTGGTCTCTGGCTTCTTCCTCTGATGCATCGGTTTCATGCATGTAACATTGGATCGATTTTGGATTGTCACCTCTAATCATCTCATCCTGAATCAAGAAAGAAAAATATATATATATATAGATTTTAGATGCTACAGATATATATGCACACATAAAAGAAAATTAAGATGGTATGAAAAATGTAGCATGCCTACCGATGATGTTCCCAAATCATCTGCAAGTCGTAAAATAGTGGCTGACCACCGAAGTATATTGGGGTATTTCGCTAACCAATCGAAACCCTCCATGGTAATGGGAGTTGTTGTTAGGAAACAATGAGTTAGTACCAAAGGAGCAGAAATCGAAATCCAGGCATTGTCCATGTACTCTTCCAAGGTCGGTGTGTATCCGCTATGATACCACTTTGCCTCCACCAAGGCACATTTGCATAAATCTGCCCACTAAAAGCATTCAGAATAGTAGTGTTAAGCAAAGAAGCGATTTTGAAGAGTAGCTTGAATCAAAGTCAGTTAAAGTATGGAAAATCAGTAATTATGAAGAAGCCTATACCATTTTCGAAAGGTAAGGGATGCAATGAACTCCGTGCTCCTCAAGAGTTTTATAACCCATTTCATTAATGGAGTTGAAAAGAGCAAGGAAACATAGCTTCATATAGTCAGGAAGCTGTTCCATTGCTGTTAGATCCCACCTGAATGTACCAAAATATGCTTTGATAATTCTTGTAAAAAAATTAAAAAAAACTTACGAAGCATTTACAGTTATTGTTAGCATATCTCGTACAATACACTTTGTACACTTTGCACCCTTCATACTCAATTTGAATATATATTTGAACCTTTAAACTTTACGTTTATTCACAATGTCCCCCTTCCCTTAACAACGCCGTTAGGTGAGTGACGAAAAACAACCACCTAAAGCGCGAGGAAAGGTGCAAAACTTCATATATCTCGTAAACAACCACCTTAGTCGGAAGGAAGACCTTGCAAATTAACCTAAAGCGTGAGGAAAGGTGCAAAACGATACGGGGGTGTATAATATATGTATATATTCAATACTAGTATATATGGGTATGGCGGGACCCAGGGTGCTGGTGTGTGTCCTTGTGTCTGCATCCGAGCCACTAATCTTGGCAATCAATAGCTCGGATTTCATCTTGGCAATGAACGGCTTGGATCTACAAAATGCCAAGATGAAATCATAACTATTGAAAATACATCTGACAGCTCGGATGCCGCACCTCCAGGTAGCGCACACCAGC